>OU744340.1:95384917-96584917 GCA_916610165.2 Gymnosoma rotundatum
AAAAAAATCAATTTTTGGGGATAAAATGAAATTTTTTGGTCCAACATTGAATTTTTTTATTTTTTTTTTTTTCATTTTTATAGTGATAACAGATTAAAGCCCTTTTCCTCCTAGGACGCTTAGTTACCGAGATAAATGAGTTTTAAGTTTTCTATGTAAAAAAAAATCAATTTTTGGGGAGAAAATGAAATTTTTTGGTCCAACATTGAATTTTTTTATTTTTTTTTCATTTTTATAGTGATAACAGATTAAAGCCCTTTTCCTCCTAGGACGCTTAGTTACCGAGATAAATGAGTTTTAAGTTTTCTATGCAAAAAAATCAATTTTTGTGGATAAAATGAAATTTTTTGGTCCAACATTGAATTTTTTTATTTTTTTTTCATTTTTATAGTGATAACAGATTAAAGCCCTTTTCCTCCTAGGACGCTTAGTTACCGAGATAAATGAGTTTTAAGTTTTCTATGCAAAAAAATCAATTTTTGGGGAGAAAATGAAATTTTTTTGGTCCAACATTGAATTTTTTTATTTTTTTTTCATTTTTATAGTGATAACAGATTAAAGCCCTTTTCCTCCTAGGACGCTTAGTTACCGAGATAAATGAGTTTTAAGTTTTCTATGCAAAAAAATCAATTTTTGGGGATAAATGAAATTTTTTGGTCCAACATTGAATTTTTTTATTTTTTTTCATTTTTATAGTGATAACAGATTAAAGCCCTTTTCCTCCTAGGACGCTTAGTTACCGAGATAAATGAGTTTTAAGTTTTCTATGCAAAAAAATCAATTTTTGTGATAAAATGAAATTTTTTGGTCCAACATTGAATTTTTTTATTTTTTTTTCATTTTTATAGTGATAACAGATTAAAGCCCTTTTCCTCCTAGGACGCTTAGTTACCGAGATAAATGAGTTTTAAGTTTTCTATGCAAAAAAATCAATTTTTGGGGAGAAAATGAAATTTTTGGTCCAACATTGAATTTTTTTATTTTTTTTTTTCATTTTTATAGTGATAACAGATTAAAGCCCTTTTCCTCCTAGGACGCTTAGTTACCGAGATAAATGAGTTTTAAGTTTTCTATGTAAAAAAATCAATTTTTGGGGAGAAAATGAAATTTTTTGGTCCAACATTGAATTTTTTTTATTTTTTTTCATTTTTATAGTGATAACAGATTAAAGCCCTTTTCCTCCTAGGACGCTTAGTTACCGAGATAAATGAGTTTTAAGTTTTCTATGTAAAAAAAATCAATTTTTGGGGAGAAAATGAAATTTTTTGGTCCAACATTGAATTTTTTTATTTTTTTTTCATTTTTATAGTGATAACAGATTAAAGCCCTTTTCCTCCTAGGACGCTTAGTTACCGAGATAAATGAGTTTAAGTTTTCTATGCAAAAAAATCAATTTTTGGGGAGAAAATGAAATTTTTTGGTCCAACATTGAATTTTTTTATTTTTTTTTCATTTTTATAGTGATAACAGATTAAAGCCCTTTTCCTCCTAGGACGCTTAGTTACCGAGATAAATGAGTTTTAAGTTTTCTATGCAAAAAAATCAATTTTTGGGGATAAAATGAAATTTTTTGGTCCAACATTGAATTTTTTTATTTTTTTTTCATTTTTATAGTGATAACAGATTAAAGCCCTTTTCCTCCTAGGACGCTTAGTTACCGAGATAAATGAGTTTTAAGTTTTCTATGTAAAAAAAAATCAATTTTTGGGGAGAAAATGAAATTTTTTGGTCCAACATTGACCTTTTTTATTTTTTTTTTTTTTCATTTTTATAGTGATAACAGATTAAAGCCCTTTTCCTCCTAGGACGCTTAATTACCGAGATAAATGAGTTTTAAGTTTTCTATGTAAAAAAAAATCAATTTTTGGGGAGAAAATGAAATTTTTTGGTCCAACATTGAATTTTTTTATTTTTTTTTTGTTTTTGTAGTGATAACAGATTAAAGCCCTTTTCCTCCTAGGACGCTTAGTTACCGAGATAAATGAGTTTTAAGTTTTCTATGTAAAAAAAATCAATTTTTGGGGAGAAAATGATATTTTTTGGTCCAACATTGAATTTTTTTTATTTTTTTTCATTTTTATAGTGATAACAGATTAAAGCCCTTTTCCTCCTAGGACGCTTAGTTACCGAGATAAATGAGTTTTAAGTTTTCTATGTAAAAAAAATCAATTTTTGGGGATAAAATGAAATTTTTTGGTCCAACATTGAATTTTTTTATTTTTTTTCATTTTTATAGTGATAACAGATTAAAGCCCTTTTCCTCCTAGGACGCTTAGTTACCGAGATAAATGAGTTTTAAGTTTTCTATGTAAAAAAAATCAATTTTTGGGGAGAAAATGAAATTTTTTGGTCCAACATTGACCTTTTTTATTTTTTTTTTTTCATTTTTATAGTGAAAACAGATTAAAGCCCTTTTCCTCCTAGGACGCTTAATTACCGAGATAAATGAGTTTTAAGTTTTCTATGTAAAAAAAAATCAATTTTTGGGGAGAAAATGAAATTTTTTGGTCCAACATTGAATTTTTTTATTTTTTTTTTGTTTTTGTAGTGATGACAGATTAAAGCCCTTTTCCTCCTAGGACGCTTAGTTACCGAGATAAATGAGTTTTAAGTTTTCTATGTAAAAAAATCAATTTTTGGGGATAAAATGAAATTTTTTGGTCCAACATTGAATTTTGTATTTTTTTCATTTTTATAGAGACAACAGATTAAAGCCCTTTTCCTCCTAGGACGCTTAGTTACCGAGATAAATGAGTTTTAAGTTTTCTATGTAAAAAAATCAATTTTTGGGGATAAAATGAAATTTTTTGGTCCAACATTGAATTTTGTATTTTTTTCATTTTTATAGAGACAACAGATTAAAGCCCTTTTCCTCCTAGGACGCTTAGTTACCGAGATAAATGAGTTTTAAGTTTTCTATGTAAAAAAATCAATTTTTGGGGATAAAATGAAATTTTTTGGTCCAACATTGAATTTTTTTATTTTTTCATTTTTAAAGTGATAACAGATTAAAGCCCTTTTCCTCCTAGGACGCTTAGTTACCGAGATAAATGAGTTTTAAGTTTTCTATGTAAAAAATCAATTTTTGGGGATAAAATGAAATTTTTTGGTCCAACATTGAATTTTTTTATTTTTTTCATTTTTAAAGTGATAACAGATTAAAGCCCTTTTCCTCCTAGGACGCTTAGTTACCGTGATAAATGAGTTTTAAGTTTTCTATGTAAAAAAAATCAATTTTTAGGGAGAAAGTTAAATTTTTTGGTCCAACATTGAATTTTTTTATTTTTTTCATTTTTATAGTGATAACAGATTAAAGCCCTTTTCCTCCTAGGACGCTTAGTTACCGAGATAAATGAGTTTTAAGATTTCTATGTAAAAAAAATCAATTTTTGGGGATAAAATGAAATTTTTTGGTCCAACATTGAATTTTTTTATTTTTTTCATTTTTATAGTGATAACAGATTAAGGCCCTTTTCCTCCTAGGACGCTTAGTTACCGAGATATGTAAAAAAATCAATATTTGGGGATAAAATGAAATTTTTTTATTCCAACATTGAATTTTTTTTATTTTTTTCATTTTTATAGTGATAACAGATTAAGGCCCTTTTCCTCCTAGGACGCTTAGTTACCGAGATAAATGAGTTTTAAGTTTTCTATGTAAAAAAACAATTTTTGGGGATAAAATGAAATTTTTTGGTCCAACATTGAATTTTTTTATTTTTTTCATTTTTATAGTGATAACAGATTAAAGCCCTTTTCCTCCTAGGACGCTTAGTTACCGAGATAAATGAGTTTTAAGTTTTCTATGTAAAAAAATCAATTTTTGGGGCTAAAATGAAATTTTTTGGTCCAACATTGAATTTTTTATTTTTTTCATTTTTATAGAGACAACAGATTAAAGCCCTTTTCCTCCTAGCACGCTTAGTTACCGAGATAAATGAGTTTTAAGTTTTCTATGTAAAAAAAATCAATTTTTGGGGATAAAATGAAATTTTTTGGTCCAACATTGAATTTTTTTATTTTTTCATTTTTATAGTGATAACAGATTAAAGCCTTTTTCCTCCTAGGACGCTTAGTTACCGAGATAAATGAGTTTTAAGTTTTCTATGTAAAAAAATCAATTTTTGGGGCTAAAATGAAATTTTTTGGTCCAACATTGAATTTTTTATTTTTTTCGTTTTTATAGAGACAACAGATTAAAGCCCTTTTCCTCCTAGCACGCTTAGTTACCGAGATAAATGAGTTTTAAGTTTTCTATGTAAAAAAATCAATTTTTGGGGATAAAATTAAATTTTTTGGTCCAACATTGAATTTTTTTTTTTTTTTCATTTTTATAGGATAATAGATTAAAGCCCTTTTCCTCCTAGGACGCTTAGTTACCGAGATAAATGGGTGTTAAGTTTTCTATGTAAAAAAATCAATTTTTGGGGCTAAAATGAAATTTTTTGGTCCAACATTGAAGTTTTTATTTTTTTCATTTTATAGAGACAACAGATTAAAGCCCTTTTCCTCCTAGGATGGTTAGTTACCAAGATAAATGAGTTTTAAGTTTTCCATGTAAAAAAGTAAATTCAACGAACGGTGAATAAGTAAATTCAACTAACGGTGTGTGTATAGAATAATACCATAATTAGCTAATAAAAGCTGAGCAACCTCAATGGCTGTATTGGTAGAGGTGCGTGCTGTAAAACAGAAGATTGTGGGTACGATACCGCTTTCGGACATGCGTACAACGGAAATGTAATTAAAAATTAAGTAGCAGCAGTACAAAGCTCCCGAGAGGCAAAAGACAATTATTGTGTGAAGCCATGATAGATAATCTAGTGGAGACGTCCAATTTAATATAAGAGCAACAGATAATTGTCAAGAAGAAGGTTAGCGCGGGAAAGTGTAACAGCATAACAACAGTGTATGGCAGCCGTGTGTTGTGGCTACTGGATTAAAGGATATGACTGGCTTGGATAAAAGGAGCAGTGAAGATGTCTGTGAATGGTTAAGGTTACTAAACAAGGCATCGAGTAGTTCATGTCTCGCCGGAGTAACACACTAGTGTAGCGTGGATGGCTGCGTTTGTAGTAATAACGCATATTTAGTAAATACGAGACCGTAGGGTTCACAAGATCGTAGGATCAAGAAGTATAAAGCCATAAAGTAAGAGTACAGTTTTGATTTGCAATCAAAAGAATCTGCATGTTTGTCTAAAAAGGGAAAAACGTAGCAATAATAAAATAATTATGTATAATCCAGCTCCACGGTACATTCCTAACTTCCAGCCATACATAAATTTTAGCGGAAATCGGAACATTTTCATACGCAAAGCTTTTACGCTTAAATGCTACACCTAACTAAAAGCGTCAATGCTACGTCAAAACAGGTTTATTGAAATAAATAAAAATAACTTTCTTGACAATTTTAACAATAGTAAAACTTTTGGTGTTTGTGCAAATTAAATTTTAACGAAGAACACAAATGAACTATTTGAATTATTTATTATTATTCTTATTTATTTTTAAAATCGGATCTTCCAATTCCAGTATTGCAGTTGCGTTACCGTAGCGTCATATTGGTATGGGAATACAAATTTATACAGCAAAAAAAACGCTTTAGGCTCGTATTTTTATCAACAAAAACAGCAGCGCTCGAAATAAACAAATAGAAGCGAATGGCAGTTTTATTTGAATTTTTTATTTGTCAATTATTGACACTATAAACACACACACAAGTACCTTTTTTTACGCACATACATTAAGATCCTTAAAATTATATTTTATTTATATTACAAGCAATGGGTCTTTATGTTTATTTGTATTTTTGTCTCAATATTTCGCTGCTCCTTTGTGTAGCATCATCAGGAAAAACAAATATTTATTAAAACATAAAAAAATAAAAAATTGCAATGCACATAAAAATAACAAGAAAAAATGAATTTAAAAAAATTTAAGATCTAATTTCTTCTAATTCTGTCTTTAATATTTACGTTTTTTATTTCTTGAAATTTGACTGCCGTCATTATAAATCAATTTTAAAATGTTTAAAAGAGAAAGAGCGTCCGCAATACCTGGATTCAAGAGATACAAAAAGACTTACTTCCACATACACACCTGCATAAGTGTCAGGAAAGTTTTTATTTGCATGCACTACATACATATGTCGTTGTAAAATAAAACATGATAAACTTTTGGCATTTTCATTGAAGTCAGTTGTGTGAAAATTTAAACAAATATTTCTTTTAGTTGTGTCTTGTAGTTTTTTTTTTTTTTTTTTTTTCAATGTATTTGCATGTACAAATGCTAATATTTTAGTTTAAAATTGCTTTAAAATTATGTAGATGACTTTTCGGTTATGAATATGATATTTATTTACTAGGAAAAAACTTTTCATACTTTTGTTTAAATTTATAACTAAAGAATTGTAAATCAAATAGAATTTGCAATTTCTTTTATAACAAGAGTTGAAAATAAAAAACCATAATATTCATTTTATAAACAGATTATAATTAAAACAACTAAGAGTGCTACATTCGTCTTATTCAAATCTTATATACCCTTTACCATCTATGTAAATCTTGTTTAGTGAAGTAATTCCAATCAAAAAAGTAGACAGAGAATTATAAAATAAGAAAAAAAATCAAGTTCTACGTATGTATATAAAATTTTACATAAAAATGTCACTGGTTCTTAATGGGTTAAGCATTTTTAAAAAAAAATTGGTATTTCTTCAAAGATCTCTTTAAAAGCTTTAAAAGATATTGATATTTTTAAAATTTTAAAAATTTCAGAGGCCCATAACTTGGAATATATTTGCCAGCGCCAATTTTTTTATTTGATGTTTTTTTTCTTATTTTTTAAAAGAGAAAGTAACTGTTGTAGCATTTATAAACGGAGGTTATTTTTTATTAAAGTTAATAAGTGCAGGTAACCAACATAACTCTCTGTTGATACCCCAATATTTGTTATTTTATTGGAGTAACTTCACTAAAACCAGATTTACATATATTGTGAAGGGAGTATAAGATTCGGCAAAACCGAATAAAGCCCTCTTACTTGATAAGGTTATGAACTGTTTTTAAAACGGGACCAATCTGTAAGCATCACCTTTGAAATAAAGAAAAAGTGTTCAAAATCGGTTAAGAGTTCTGCGGGCACAAACATTTTAAAAAGCAACATTCAGACGAATTGATAACCTGCTTCTTTTTTCAAGTCGATTAAAAACATTGGGGGTTTTCACACTGGAACAATTGTGCTGGCATAAAATCGCAGTTTGTAGGCATTTTCGGTGAGGAGAACAAAACTAACACATACACACTTATGTGTTAGTTTTGTACACACTTATGAAAACACAGGTTCTGCGTGTTTTTTTTGCAGAGCGATTTTTAGTGTTTAGTTGTCCATCGACGAGTAAAGATAAATATGAAGAAAATGATATAATTATGTACATGATTGAGATTTGTTATGATTGAATTCAATTTTCTTATATTTTATCAAGGGAAATTAACATGCTGTTTCTGGCGATTAATATAGAAATAAAAATAGAATATAGAAATAAAAAAACTGCTTTTTATATAATTTTTTCAGACGAGTTGTTCGCCTGTAATACAGAAACAGCACTTAAGTTTAAAGTTAATTAAGTTGATTTTTATATGTATTTTACAGGGAAAAACGTTGAAAACGAACTTTTTGTCAAATATGAATAAAATATTAATTGAAATCTTGTGAAAATGTGGCATAAGTTAAGAAATTCCTCCTAAAATTAACTGCCAATTCATCATAACTTATTTTATCCAAGTATGTTCCGCAATTTATGCATGTGTTTAACGAACGAAAGGCAAACATGAAATAAACAAAGAAAATACTAACACACACAAAGCTGTGTATACGTGCACAATTTTATGCCAGCATAATTAGTCTAGTGTGAATACGAAAGAACAAAAGTTGTGCGGATTAAAAATTAATCGTGTGTGAAAACCCCCATTGAGCCTAAAAAAAAATTTTTCGCAAATATTGTAATTTTTGTTTAATTTTATAATGTTATAACTTTAGTAATTTATATGTTTTCTTAATGTGACTTGTAAATCAAATTATATGGCTTTATCTATCCAGTACTGTTAAATAGGATTTGTAATCTTGTTGGACTGACTTTTTTTTTAATAAACTAACGTGCTTCGCTACGCATGAACAATACCATTGTATCAAATCTATATACTGCATACGCTTATAGATACCTACCTATTTGTTGTTGTTTTTAATGGACAAAATCACATATTGTCATGAAAAGTCATAACTTACGAATGCGTCGACACTTTACGTGCAAGCTTTATATAAATCATCTACACGACCATATGAACAAACTCCTAAACATTTTATAGAATTCGGTTTGACCAATCGTAAGTTATAAAGTCGCAATGCACTTGCTACAATTTTTAATACCTATAGTTAAAAAGTTTTTGGTTTAAAAATTGTATTTAAGTATGGCTTTGGAATGAGCAAAGGATTACGAAGCGATGAAGATAAAAACAGCAAGCATGAAAAACTAACTTGTCATACATTACCCAAACCATCAATATTATTGCAGCTTTGGCATTAATGAATGTTTTAAGATAACTGCGAGATTTAACTAAACGCATAATTCAAAATGTGATGATAGACTAGGGGCTGGATAAATCTGTAAAAAACATATTTGAATTTGTTTAACTTAGAACTTCAAATGAAGAAGTGAATAAACAAATCAATAAACATTTTTTAAATTTTAAAAATACATTTCTTTTTTGTATGGCAAACAAATTTCGACTTAACCATAAAACTATATTGCAACCAAAAATCACTATTTCCGTTACGCCTTTATTATATCCACCACGTTTAAATTACAGTCAGCTCTTAATTTTTTTATACTAAATCACATTTTATCTACATAAGCATTATCCAAACAGACTATGGCAGACGAGCACCAATTTGGATAATTGAAAGCCAATCGAATTAAAAGTACATGCAAGTAACATGAATATTCATTTTCAAAAAGAGATCCTTTTAATGTCAAATTCGCCACAACTTTTAATCTATGTTGGAAAACAAACAAGTTAACCCCATTAATTTGAACTTTCATTTCAGAAACACATCAGCAAAAGACAAAAAAAGTAACTACAAGCAAACAGGGACAGGAACTAAATGAAAAACAAACCAAGAGCTGAAATACAACAAGGTGCGGTGACGAATGCTGATATTATTCTCATTTTTCGTTATTTGTTTATTACTTTTTATTCTTTTTATTTGAAATATATTTTAAAATTTTTATACAATCCAATTGGTCCTAGTAGCCCAACTGGTTTTTGTTTATGGTCGACGTTGTTGTCAAAATTCTAATATAATTTTAAAAATAAAAAATTTTATAAAATTAAATTTCAAACCCAAACAAAAGTTGTTACTTCATTTAAAGCAGCGAATGATGAAAGGATAAATTAAATTCGGTTTCCTCTTGCTTAGTCAGCTCATTTTTGACATCAACGTGGTGCTCTGCAACAACAAAATGACATTAGGTTTTTGTTTTTTTTTTTCTTAGCCGTGCGGCCACCTAGTATTTAATTCGGCTTATACAATCTGAATAAAGCTGCCCATACACGACATGTTATTTACATCTGACTTTCTGCATGTGTGTCAATATTGGTATTTTACAGAAGACTTTTAATATTTGGTCACAAACGTACATCAATAATTACGTCTGACATAATTATTATTTGTTTACAACAGCTGATCAAATTCGCTTTTTTCACTGTACAGATATCCAAGCCGTTCGGTTTCAAAATGGCTTGCAGTCGTCTTAAAATATTTTTGCCTGCGTTAGGAATTAATGAGGACTTGTCAATTTTAATTATTTCCATTTTATTCTAAATATGAACAAGATCAATTTGCATTAAATAATAAACCGCTGTGGCATTTTGGTTATAGTTTTTACATTATTTGTAACTTTTGAAGGCTGCACGTAACATATCTAATTTTGTTATATTAGGCCAAATTTTCGTAAATTTTAGTACAGACACTAAATAAGGTAATAAAACTGAAAGATTACTTGTTTCATTATTTGAGGTAAGAATCCCTTTTAACATATCAACCTTTTTTAACATATCAGTTCGATTTTAATAACAAAGGTTACCTTGCAAATGCATTTAAAATTCCATGTAAAGAATTAGAAATAAGCAAAAAAAATTGTTGCAGTTCAATTCGTGAAAAATCACAAAATGTTTCTTGGTTCATGTTTAGAAACAACAAGATGTTTCTCGCAACAATTCTTTCCGACTGTGAAGTAATATGAGCTGCATTTCGTGCGGAAAACTAAGCGTTCTGTTTAAACTTTCAAAAAATTATTAGCAACTTCAGTTATTTCGCTTGAAAAATTTGACAACCGTCCAATACCCCGATTTTAAGTGCCGGACTATATGTTGAAGTTTTGAGAAAATAAGGCTCAAATTTGTGTTTAATAATGGTATTTTTAAAATAATTTGTGTAGTAAATTCTATCGTAGCTAAATCTTTCAAAGAAAAAGTTAAAACGGATTTATTACAAAAATCGTACTTTAATTAATTTTATTGAATGTCGAGATCATGCACTTTTCCATACCGAAGTATTAGTATTGAGTCCTAATTTTAATGCTCATGAATATCATTGGCATGAAATTTCTTTTCATACGTTGTTCTTGGTTTTTTTTCGTTTTGTTTTTGTT
This sequence comes from Gymnosoma rotundatum, assembly GCA_916610165.2. Lineage (NCBI taxonomy): Eukaryota > Metazoa > Arthropoda > Insecta > Diptera > Tachinidae > Gymnosoma > Gymnosoma rotundatum. Next base: position 95,395,628 of record OU744340.1, read on the forward strand.
CAGTAAATAAATTTGTTGCCTTTTTATTTTTCCTGAAATATGGAATAAAAATATTTATTATATTTTGTATAATATTGCTTTTTTGAAGGACAAGCTTAACTTTACCCTGGCTTTCTCTAGCAACACTGGTGATACAGAATTCACATGAAATTATCAAATAGTTTAAAGCAATTTCAAATTTTGGTCTTATGAAATATTACCATCAGCCGGCTAATGCTACCGCCAATGGTCAACCGCCGTTGATTGTTTTCATACGGCAAAGGGTTTTGGGAATACGTTTAGAATTATAAAACAGCTGATGTCAGACTGTTTGTAAGATCAAAATAGAACACGTTCTAAACGAAATTTTGTCAAAATGTTTTAACAGCCCTACATGATATGTATGTGTTTAACACTGGGAAACTTGACATGTCAGATGTAAAAAACATGTCGTGTATGGCAACTTAAGCAATAATTTTTTAATTTTTTTAAAATTATTGGAATTTTTATGTGACTTTTTAAATTTCCTTTTCTTCTTTTTTCCTAGTCATTCACAAACAATATTAACACATATGATTTAAAAAAAAAAACAATATTACTCTGGCAACATGCTGAAAGATATAAAGTTTAAAATTGAGAGCTTGAGAGAACACACTATATGGTCAAAACTTCAAATAAAAAAAAAAACAACCGCATCCGCAACCGTGATGTTGTATTTCTACTCTAATTTATAAAATGCAATTTAAAACTTTTATGCTCATATTCCTTTACAAATGTGTGTGTAGGCTATTGACTTGTTCTATTTGGTTTTTAGTGTTTTCTAATGCTTTTTTTTTAATTTATGTACCACAGTCAATGTGAAATAGGGTTGGGAACAAAAACTTGTTTCCTTATTACTTGTTGACAAAAACCTAAAGTACACTTAAAGGGACTTAGTGCTTTTTCACCGCATGGTGTCGAGTTTTAAACTTTGGGGCGTATGATACCAAAATTGTAGCAATGAAAAGTTTGAAGTTAAAGTTTTTAGTCAATACATTACAGTTTTAAGAAAAACGAAAGTATAGGAATATTAGCAACGCCTACAGCGCGAATCGTTTTGAGATATTTCTTATATCCAACCAAAAATACAAAAATATCTTTTTTTGCCATTTAAAGGAGCATTACATATTTTAAAAAAGAACAACAAAAACTTTGATTTGTTTCTGGTGTATAAGTAGTGGGTTTGGCAGTTATTTTGGGGAAAATCTCAGAGACTTGATTTGTATACGTTGCATAGATCTTCCACATACTTCAACGGATATTGCAGCCTACACTTGGATAACCTTAATACGGTTATCCAAGTGTAGGCATAGATTTTCTGCACCAGTAAGGTAATAGAATATCTTTGACTCTAACCAATTTTGCAGAAGTTTTATCTTGGAAAAAAGTCACAACGCCCTGCGGTTTCAAGTTTTTCTGGAGTATTGTACTCTTCCGAGTTCATCTCAGTATTTGGAAAAGCTAATGCTGGCCTAAAATTTATGCAGAATGCTGTCCAAAGAGAACTATCACTGGAATGCCTCTTGGAAACATAGCGTGTTTGTTGTAGTAGACAGTAATCGATTTTTTTTTAATTTTTACCTGTCCGTCTGTCTGTCAGCCTTTCCGTCCATCTATCTGTCTGTGTTCGTATTTCATTTTTGTATATAGAAAATTTTTAAAACTGTTAACAGAACTCTAGCAGGCATGTTTTTAATTCCACACGAAAATATCCCTTTCTATTTTTCAGGGCATTGTTTAAGTAAATAAATATATATTTTATAATATATATATATATATATTTTATATATTAATATTAATATATATAATAATATATATTAATATTAATATATATTTTATACTCGTAGCAACAACGATTTGAAAAATTTCAAGTAAGAAGTGTGGAATTCAGAACATGTCTTTATAACAAATATTTAAAAACGCATTTTTCTAAATTTGTATTTACAGACAATTATAATTGACAGGCAGAGGAAACCGTGGGCACTGCTAGTTAATAATTTAGGGATATACAAAAGTTCCTCAAAAAGAATAATTTTATGCTGTTTGCCATTTTTCTATAATTTTTTACAATAGTTTGAAACGCATCTATTGAACGTTTTTTTTTTATTTTTAACGCATCTCACGTACACAACAATTCTTTAGATGTTTACGTGTCATCTAGACATTTTTTAAATTTTTTTTTTTTGTTGCTAAGATTTCTCTAAAAGTGGTCGAAATTTTTAAAAGCTTTATCGTTTTACATTCACATAGTTCAGTATTAAACGAATTGATCAAAAACAAAAACTTAAATTCGTAGAACATTTTTGTTTTCAAAACACTGAAAGTATTTTAAAAAATTCTTAGATTTACCTTACATCAGGATGTGCATCTAATATGGCTCCCATTAATGTTGTTCCTGATCTCGGAACACCATCAATAAATATTAAGGGCATTTCTCTCGTATAGAGATAAACCGTTTGATTGTCTCCCGCAACGTATGTCTGAAAATAGAATGTTATAGTTTTACTTGAAAAATCTCTATTGATAAATAGAAATTAATTAGGTTTAGTAAATATCATATTATAAATAATAACAATAACACAAATATAACAGGTGTAATAAAAAAAAGTTTTTAACAACATCGCATTATACACGAAAAAGTATCCTCTGAAGTTATACTAAGTATCATCAACAGCAAAGTAAAATCTTTTTTTGGGAAAGAAGAGAAAAACTATTATAACTACGCTTTCAATCCAGATTACAAGACTAAAACTTTTCTTTCTGGCACTTTTTGAAGTATTCCCTGGACAAACAATGAACATACCAGGTCTGCAAGTTTAAAATGTCGTTTTAATTCCAATAGAATGCGCTCGTAGCCTATTGAAGGATTTGCTTATCTCTAAACGCTATTTTGTTTGTTAGTCATTTGTTTACAAAAGTCAGTTGTTTTTAAGTCGTTTACGTGGACGTATCATACCTTTCTTTGGTGTTAAAAATGTCTAATTTTAGGCCAAATAAAGAGCATTTGCGGCATGTGTGCGAAATGCTGCTTTTACGCCACGAAAGAAAGGGTTTTTTGCTTCGAGTTGTAACTGGCGATGAAACATGGATTTATTTTCAGAATCCCAAACGAATAAAATCATGGGTAACGCCAGGTAAACCATCCTCATCGAGTGCAAGACCGGATCGTTTTGGGAAGAAGACAATGCTGTGTGTGTGGTGGGATCAGAAGGGAGTAGTCTACTACGAGGTTCTCAAACCCGGCGAAACAGTCAATACCGACCGCTACCGACAACAAATGATCAATTTGAGTCACGCATTGATCGAAAAACGCCCAGAATGGGCTCACAGGCACGCCAAAGTCATTCTTTAGCATGATAACGCTACATTCAGCCAGATTGACTAAGGAAACGATTTCTTCGCTTGGTTGGGAACTCCTACCCCACCCGCCGTATTCACCTGACCTGGCGCCTTCTGATTATCACCTCTTCTCATCGATGGGACACTCATTGGCTGAGCAACACTTTAACAATTTGGATGAAGCATTCTTTTGGAATGGTATCCACAAATTGCCAGAGAGATGGACAAAATGTGTATAAAGCGAGGGCCAGTACTTTAAATAAAATATATTATACTTTTTTTAAATTACTGTGTATATAATTTAAGAAATAAACGACATTTTAAACTTGCAGACCTGGTAATTCAATGCAATGATTGTTTTTAGAAAAAGACAGAAAAAGAAGCAGGCGGAGTTTATGTGCTAAAAGTATTAGTTTTATTTTAAAGTTATAGAAAAAACTACAAATTAAACAAAAGCAATTACACAAACAATTCCCTATTTAAGCAAGATAATATGAGCGATAAGAAACTGGTTTAAAAGTTAATATTAAAAACTATTAATTTAATTTTTATTAAATTATTATTTGAACTGTGAATATCATAAATGAATAGAAATTATTTTGGCTTAAATTCGTTTATTTTTAATTTCTGAAAATCTTTTTTAGAAAGAAAATTTATTTTACAAATGTATGCGGACGTTTTCCAAAGAAAAGAAAAGAAATTAGACGCTAGCAGAATGAAATGCTGCACTTTCTGGACCGCTACCTCCTTTATCAGCATTATTAAAAACTATTATTATCTGAAGTGCATTATAAATGGTAACGATAGTAAAACAGTCAATTGAAAAAGAGAAACCCAAGTAAAATTGGCTTCGTGTTTACTTAAGAGTTATTTTTTTCACAACACTTTTTGGTAACTTTGTTTAGCCTTTTCTACCGCGTTATAAAAAAAACTACTGAAAACTCTGGCTGTATTTAACACAGAAAAGAAACCAAAGTCGTTAACACCTTCTCAACATCACCAGAACACGAATCTCTGAAAGGTATTGAATTATACATGATAAAAAAAAGATATACGATAGAAAAAAATGTTATACAAAAATATAAATAAAAGCAAATTAATATAAAAATTACTTATAAAATTAGTTTGGTGTTTTATACCATTTTTAATATATTTAATAATAAACCATAATTTATTATAATAATAAAATGTAAGATTAATTATTTTTTAAATTTATCGTGCTGTTTTTTATCCCGACTAAATTATTTTGTCTCATGCATAATACGTGAACTTAAGCTCGATTTTTTAGGTAAAAGGTCGTAAAAGGTCGTATGCATAATAAAATTAGATTTATTTGCTTTTACTCACTGCTCACGATTGATTTTGCTTTCTTTTGTGAGCTCTTGCTTAATTTTTGTTGAGTCTGCCTTATAGTTGACTCGCTGAATATTATACAAGTTTTTATTCTTTAAGTCGATAACGGTACACTTACCTGGAAGTTTGTTTGTTGAGGGATTAGAGTTAGCAAAAACCACTTGTGACAAATCAGTTTCCCAGTTTATTAAAATAATTTTTATTGCCTGTTTTACTCGTGTCTATTTTATTTTTTTATGCGACATTTCATGTTAGCTATTTTTTTATTAAATTTTTTTCCCGTTAATTCAATGCTAAATTTTTGCTTAATTTCTGTTACACATGTTTCTATTGTTTGTTTTTGTTTTACTTTTAATGCTTGGTAATTGACCCTTTTTGATTAAATATTTATTTTGTTTTATTTTTGGACTAAAAACTAAGAAGTGCCGTCATTTTCCTTTTATTACTATTATTTTATTCTACCTCTGCTTCAGTTTCACTTGAAGAATTGTTTGCTCAAATAATTGAAATTGGTTTGAACTCATTTTTATGCATACAAAATTGAGCAAAAGCTGTTGCTGTTTGAGTGAACTCGACTAACGAACAATTTCTTACCTGCCTCAACTCAGCGCTTTTACTCGTTTTTATGCATGAGACCCCTTAAATCACCGAAATTGATTAATGAGGTTGACACTTTGTCTGGATCACCACTTCGCTAGAGCTCACTTAGCTCTTCAGCAAACTTCTCACAAACATTTTAAATAAACTAAACATTATTGTCGGAACAATAAAGTAAAGACAAAAACAAAGTTTAAGCAAAAACAAGAATAATCAACAATATTTTTATTTTTCTTTATCCACTGTATATGCATAAGTAAGCGGTAGTGAAATGGCAATCGACACGGGATAAAAAATGGCACGATATTTTTTAAAAATTTATTAATTTAATTAAGTATTCCCGCGGTTTAATGGAAAAAAAATGTTGTTCAAAATTCTTATTTATAACTAGATCACTTATCATTGTCAAAAAAAAAAAAAAAAGAAAAAGTAGATGATGTGACCGCCGCCATTTTTAAAGAGATTAATTGAAATATTATCGAACCCTACAACCAGTGTTGCCAGGGAAAGTTAAGAAAAAGTTACGGTTTTCCTTCAAAAATTTAAATTTTTTCATTAAAAGTTACATTTTTAAATTTTCCTTAAATAAATAGTAATTTAATGTAGTTTATCAGGCATGTTCTGAATTCCACACCAAATTTTCACTTGAAATTTTTCAAAGCATTGTTGCTGTAAAATTATTTTTTACATAAACAATTCCTTGAAAAATTTGAAGTGAAAATTTCGTGTGGGATTTAGAACATGCCTGTATATAAATATAGAATGTAAATAGGTTATTTCATAATTTCCGAACAAAAAGAAACCTAATATAAAAAATTGAATTGAAACGTAGGAAAAGTAAAAATTTGTATATTCATTTTTCTTGTTCCATGCTCATGAGTATTTAAATCAGAACTAATTATAATACTCTGCGGTTGGAAGGTGCATACTCTCACCATTAAAAGAAAAACTTGTTAAAGTAGAAGATATTTTTAATAAATCAGATTAATCTCTTTCTTTGAAAGACTGAGTTTCGATAGAATTTACTATTTTAATAATGTTACGTGAAGCTCTCAAAAAGTTAAAAGAAACGTAAATCATTCTTGCGAAAAAAAACCGACTTCAAAACACTTTTCATCTGTCTGCATATAACAGCTCAAGTGCTTCGACACATAAATTAGGTTACATTTACTTTGGGACACACTTATATCTCCAAACTTTATACTTTTTCAACTGTTCAATAGTTTGGCAATATAATAAAAATCGCAGCAACTATAGGGTCACTCTTTAATTTCCAAATTCACAATTATATACTTGTTGTTATAGAGAGTTAGTAATACCGGTTCTTTGTAAATTTCAATCGTCTGTCTACAACTGTTTAAAAGTGTGGTTAAGGCAGATTCGTTTGTCTATAACCGTTCAAAAGATAGGCTTATATAAGTAAATCTTCATCAATTATGGGACACCCTTTAATTTTTAAATTCAAATTATAAACTCGTTCATATAGCGGATTTAGCCTTTTCAGTTTCAGCGTTCTGTCTATAACGGCTCAAAATTTTGGTCACAAATATTTACATTAACTATTGGAACACCCTTTAACTTCCAAATCCAAATTTCATACTTGTTGTTATAGCTGACTTAGCAGTACAGGTTCGTTGTAAATTTCAAGCGTCTGTCTAAAACTGTTCAAAAGTATGTCCAAATACATTAAATTTAATGAACTATTGGCGCACCCTTCAATTTATAATTTGTAATAATAATATTTGTTACTATAACGGCCATAACAATCGACAATCTGTCCAATTTGCAAGCATTTGTCTATAACGGTTCAAAAAATATGCAAATATAAGTAAGTTTACATCAATTCTGGGGACACTCTTTCATTTTTAAATTTATTTTTGTATAACTTTTTGTTATTGGGAGCCATAGTAATACACAGTCATTTTAAATTTTACAGAAGTGCCCTTTACAATTTATAATACAGGTAAAAAATATGTATGTTGTATGGGGACACCCTTTAATTTTTAAGCTTATGAACTGTTTTTAAAACGGGACCAATCTGTAAGCATAGTCTATTATATTATCAAAAATTTTCAAAATCGGTTCAGAAATAACTGAGTTCTGCAGGCACAAAGATAAAAAAAGGAACATGCAGCCGACGTTTCTTTTTTGAAGTCGGTTAAAAAATGTAACCAAACGGCATCACTGCTTGCGACTGTTGTTTGAAAATACCTTTAAAACAATTTGTTTTCTTTTTTAATTACGCAAAGTATTGGGCCTGTTCGTAAATGCATCACTGCACTGCATATGATGCGCAATACGTTCGTAAATGTAAAAGGTGGCAGCACCGCGAAGGTTATCTGTTCGCAAATGCAACACTGAAGTATTTTAGGTGCAAATAAAAGCAAAAAAAAACTAATCATAAAAATGGCTTATGCAATGAGCGTTTCAGCATAATTTTTTTTTTATTTTTTATTATTTATTTCTTTTTGTTTAATGTTTTTTTTTATTTTTAGACTCGAAGATGATGAAAAGATTTGCCATCTTTTGATCAGGATACGATTAGACATGGAGGATAAATTTATTAGTGTGTGGAAGAAGAAATCTGTCTTTTTCTGCTTAATATTTTTTTCAGAATTAACTTTAGTTTTTTATGCTACAAAAAGTTTTATAATTTTTATATCACAAATCGAGTTTATTAGTATTTATTTCATTTTCATGGTATTTTTTCGATTGTGAATGCAAACTCTAAAATGAGCAAAACAAAGCATACGAAACAGCTGATTCGCAGTGGCATTTCAGAATAACCACATTATGCAGCGCAGTGATGCATTTACGAATTGGCCCAATCTTAAATTGTACAAAATGGAATATTTTTTAACACTTACCCCATCATCTCTTACCATCATGCTTGATGTACCAGCAGTTGCTGGTGATGATTCTTCCTTGAAGAAAAACATTGGACGTATTTCCGTAAATTTCAATAAAAACATTGTAATAACAACAATAGTAAACGTGACGCAAAACGTGGCCTTTTTATTTCGATAGGGCAGACGCATAATGATGAATATTACTGATTTTTTGTTGGTTTAGTTTTGTTGAATATTTTTAAGGCGTTTGGTTTTCTGTTTTTGCAAATTTGATTACATTAGAAGTTATCTAAAATGAATCAGATGTATGTGTAATATATATGCATATATATCTTTGTGTGTATTTTTAAAGAGCTACTTATATTATTCTTCCTTTTCCAGTCGATAGGGGCACTGTTGAGAAAAACTTTCAGAATAAACTTTGTGTTTGACTTTTGTCTTTCGTTATACCTCATACAACAAAATCTTTATGGCATTTGTGCCTTAACAGCCATAGAATTTTACATTTTTATTCTTGAATTTGTTGAATTTGGTGACAAATTTGATGGTGATAAATATGATTTTCATTTTTTTTATTGCCATTACAGTAAAGTTTATCGTCTTTAACAGAAGTACTTGTACGGAATATCACTCATTTATAAATGCAATTTACAGAATGTCACTTATTTTCTACAGAACAACATGCTCAAAACTTCGCTCAATTTCTATTAAAACTATGCACAAAACATATATTTTTTTCTTTTTTTTCACTTCTTTTTTTTAAAATTACGCACAGCCTTTACCTTTTTTTATAGAAAATGGTGAACAAAATTTCACTTATTTTTTACAGAAAATTATTCAAAACATAAATGAAAAATAATGAACTGGATGTCACTTAATTTACCAAAAAATATTCACAGGGTGTCTAGTATTTTCTGGTAAAAACTATGCACAGGGTTTAGAAAATTTTTATCGGAAAAAACGTTAACTTGTTTTTTATAAATCAGAGTAATACCCTGTTCAGACATACGTTTTAATTGCGCAATAAAGGAATTTACGCAATTAAGTCCCTAATTGAATTTAATTTACCATATAAGAAATTAATTAAAAAATTTTTCAATTAGCACTTAATTAAGTCGATAATTGATTAAGTTTACTCCAACAACCCTTGTGAAGTGTGTTCAGTTAGAGAAAATTTTATACAATGACAAAAGTAAATGCCATAAAAATGAAAAATAAAATATTTTCAAATTATATGAAATGAAAAGTTTTTGAAAATTTTATGGAAATTCAAAGCTTCGTAGAAACTGGAAGAGTTCCATATTTCAAATAAAAACAAGCAAACTTTCTTTTAAAGCCGAACTTCTCTTCATTCTTTCAAATTTACCAACACAAATTTCTAATGTAAAAATTAGGTCTGTTCAATAAATTTCCGGCAGAAACTAGCAACGATTGAGTAAAATAAAAATTTACAACATTACTATTCCAAATAAAAAAAAGGACTAAACGCATTTTTGGAAAAAAAAAATAGGAAAGTGAAGCCAAACTGACAATAATAACAAACAACCATAAAAATAAATATTTATCTAAAACAGCAAAAAAGTGGTGTTCGTTGCTTAAATCATTTTGTATTGCAACAGTTAGCATTTGCAAGAGCTTTGTCATCGATTGTGTGCAAATTGCCAAAAAATTTTCTGTGTTTTTTGTAAAACTTTTAGTTTATTTTATTCTATTTCTTTTGTTTAGTGTTTTAATAACCTGGCGTTTACTTGTACATAGTTTCCTTAGCTTTCTTCTAACTTATATACAAACATTAGCTTCAATTCAAATATTTTGCATTTAAAACCGAAAATTATAAATGTTATATATATTTTTTGCTGTGTGGTTTTAAAAAATCGCCATATAAGTTATGGCAAAAAAGCCACAACGATGTGATGTAAATATTTTCGTGGAGAGTGCTATTAAACACTTTCAGTTCAAAGTATTTAATATTCATTAACTTATTTTGTAAAACAGAACAAGAATCAGCTGTTCTGTTCTTGACAGTAGTAACAAATTTATTAACATTCACATCTTCTACTCTTTTTTACTCTTTCGCTGCTTCTTTTGAGGTACTGAAGTAAACACTTTCCAATAACAATGAGTAACAACTTCTTGTTATTGAACAGAACTATATTCTATTGTCAAATTTTAATTAAGTAAATTAAATTGGATATGTGTGAACACCAAAATTAATTACTCAATTAAAATTTTAATTGTAAAAATTGAAACGTATGTCTGAACAGGGTATAATATTTTATGCAGAATCTCGCCTAATTCTATAAATAGGAACAACCGACTAAATTTGGCTGGGAATACATTTATTGTCAAAAAGAATCTCTTTTTCTCTGTGTATATGCGAGTGTCAATTAAATTATTTCTGTTTGTAATTTAATTAATTTAAGGGAACCAAAAAAAAGGACTGAACACAGCTACAACTATATGTTCTTACTAAATTTCTATCTTAGAAGTAAATATACAAGTATACAAATCAAAAAAAGTTATTAGGTTCCTTAGAAAATTTAATTTTAGTTCATGTATTGTCGCTTTTTGTTGCTGTAGAAGTGATGGATCTATTGTGTAAAATTTGGTACAAGTATATGTACGTATAAAATAAAGACTTAACTAAAAAAATTGATTTGTTGTATGATTTACTTGTAAATGTTATAAGAGGAAGCACTACAACAATTCTTTAATAAAATAGAAAATTTGTTCGTCCTCCTGTAGCTTTAAAATACTGTAACAGTTTTATACCTGCACTTGTTCAAAGTAGACGTTCACTTTTCTCATGCGTTTTATAATCGATCAGTTGTCAAGTGCAATGAACGATTACACTTTTTCGATACACCCAGCTATTCAGCCAGTAATCTAACCCATGCAGCAAGCCAAGCAATTCTGCTCGGTAAATCTATATATATAAAAATGAATGTCTGTCTGTATGTTTGTGCTTTATAGGAGGCCAAACCCTTGGACCGATCTTCCTGAAATTTTCACAGCATATTACTGTGACTCTGGAAGGAATAATAGGCTATATGAAGTTTGAATTGGACAACGGGACGTGGCACCGCCCATATAACCCAAAAATTTAAATCGCCATATTTTGGCCACTTTTTGACCTACGTCGACGATATTTGGTACATATGGTATTGGCATAATTGGGAATACGTACCAGGAGAAAAGTGGGTGGGACCCCGCCCTTTTTTAGAAAAATTAAAAATCGTAATATAGTCTTAACTACTGGACCAATCGTCATTAAATTTTCGCAATAGGATACTCTTGACTATATAAAGTTGGGAGTGGACAAAGGGGCGTGGACAAGGGGGGGTAGCGAAGCACACCGGGTTCTTCTGTAGATATATAAAGATAATAGAACCGGTTTAGTTCAGTTGTATAACGCCTTCTGCAACTTTAACTAATTTTCTTCTACTCGGTCGTTTCATGGCCATTTAGCTTCTCTGCAACCTTACTGAAGAGTTCTAGAATGCTCTTATGCCCGATGTCGTGCTCAAAGTTATGCAAAATGGTATCGCTCTTCATAGGCAAAGCTACATAGCAGCTGTTGATTTAATGATAAAGTCTAACAGCAGCGTGTCCCATATCATCTCAACTTTTTGTGTTGTGTCTATACAAGCCATCCTTCCTTTGGACCCCATGCAACTTTATTTTTTATTACAAATTTCTAAATTAGCCCTCGTAAGCCTTCAAACATATAATTTTCTATTTGTGTTCTAGCAATTAGAAAAACAAAAGGTGACAACAAAACGTGTACACCAAAAAAATTTACAAATTTCTTTGTCCTACTGACTTAACATATTTTTAACCCGTAAACAATCATTACAAGAAGTTAGTTTGAGTGCGAGTACATATGTTTATGACAGCAAACGTGTGTGCTTGTATACGAACTTAAATGTGTACATTTACGTTCGTTTTATGTCTGTTATCCACACATGTAAATATATGTGAGTGTGAAAAATTTAATTATGTACGGAAGCAAGACGACAAGATTTCAATTTGATATTCTATGACATATACAAATTGACAACGATGACAGCAGCAGAAGTATATACAAGATATGGCACAGGCAAATATAGCACTCTTACTTGTTTAATAATAAAATCAAAGTTATCGAACCAGGGAACACAATGTGACCATATAAAATGCTAGGAATAAGTGACTGATTAAGCTGCCGCTTATAAAACCTAGATTTAAATAAAAATAATAGTTTGTTTAATCTACGTGTATTATTAATTTTCACAATATGAGAAGAAAAAAATACTTAAGTCAAATGCAGCATTCATTTTTTATTTATCTTTTAAAGCGATTATAAAGACCTCGTTTCTAAGGATCTTTAAACGGTAACAGACCTTCTGAATTAAGTGTAGCGAACCAGGACCAACGTATTGTTTCAAGACCCAATTTAAGTGCATTAATCTTTTGTACTAATTTGAGATATAAATGCAGTGAACTATTTTATTACTTAATTTCTAATCAAATACAGAATTATTTAAGATTGACATAATTATAATGAAACATTTACAGCCGAGGTTAGCACATAATATAGTTATGGGTAACTAACAGTGTTGCCGTTTAGTTACATTTTTTACATTTTTTTTTTAACTTTTAAATATTTGGCCAAATTTTTGTAACTTTTGGTACAGAGACGAAATAAAGTAACATTACTAAAAAAGTAATTGTTTGAGTAGTTGAGGTAAGAAGCTTTCTTACAGCTGTTTCTCTTAACATATTAATTCGATTTGAAATGCTATCAAAATTCCACATAAAAAATTAGTTTGAAATAAATAAAAAATAGCTGAAACTCTTTAAAGTGTCAGAGAACGTGTTTTGCACCTTTAAACTGCAATACAGAAATTACGTTTACAACTGTGAGTACCCTGATCAATTAGTGAGAAAACACTAAATGTTTTTCGTTTCAAGCTTATAAACAGCAAAATGTTTCTAGCAATAATGTTTCCCAACTGTGAAACAATATGGAAAACTTAGCACTCTGTTCAAACTCTGTTCAATTTTAAGCAACTTTAGTTATTCCTTTAAAAAAAATTTTATTTAAAAGAAAGTTTTCATTTAATTGAATTGAAGAAGTACCGGATTATATTATGGAAAAATTGTCAGTAATGTTATGTTGAAGTTTTAAGCAAATAAAACTCCAATTTTTCTTAAATAAAGGCTAAATGGATTTATTTATAAAAATCCTACTTTAACGAATTTAATAGTTTTCTGAAATACTGATTTCAATAGGCATGAGAGTAATCGGGCAGGATTTTTTTCTTACGTTTTACTACTTTTTTTTTTTTATTTAATTTTTTTTTTTTTTTTTTTTTTGTTCACTAAATAAATTTGTTGCCGTGTTTTCGCTGAAATATGGAATAAAGCTTTTTACTATATTTTAGATAAATAACATTAATTTAATAAGAAAAATTTTAACCATTGCGAAAATATACTAGGTGGTCGCAATGGCGAATTCATAATTTTCGCCGCAAACGTGAAATGTCAAACACCATATAAAAAAAATATATACACATTTTTTATGTATAGAGTTTGACATTTGGCGTTTACGACAAAAGTGATAAATTCGCCATCGAGACCACCTGTATTATTTCGCCATGATTTTAACATTTAACTTTTAATAAAAAATTTTGCTTTTTGTAGGATAAGCGTAACTTTTTTCTGTATTTCCTTGGCTACACTGGGCAAGACAACAATTTATAATGATTTTAAGTGCCAGCCCGTACAGCAAAACACTCTAGGACACTGCTTTATTACTTCACCAATGCCAAACTTATTCCTAATTAAACAACAAATTTATTTAACAGCCACAAACAAACAAAAATAAATAAATAAATAGCGCTACATTAACTTTAATGACTTAACTCGTGCAAATATTTTAATTAAATTTTGTCCACATGGTGTGAGTAAAGTGTTAATGATACACAATAGTGTGAAAAAAAGTACAAGAAATACGATAATGAAATTACTAAAAATATTGCAGCTCTAGAGTTATTTGACACTTCTTAAAGAATAAATGTTGAAGTAGTAGTAGATACACACATGCACATAAATGTTTTTTACTTTACAAACAGTCTCCATTTCATGTTGAACAAACTTTTATTTACAGTGTGAAATTAAGGGGAAAGAAAGACACTTAAAAATACTTTTTCCATCACTTCACATATTTAATCTTCACCATACTTGAAATCAACATTAGAATTCATGACAATTGCAGAAACTGTTTAAAGTGTCAGAGAACGTGTTTTGCACCTTTAAACTGCAGCCACCATAAGATACAGAAATTACGTTTACAACTGTGAGTGTGTGTGTGTGTAAAATACAGAGTTAGCTCTTCTAAAAATTCTTTTATATTTTAACACATCTGGCTAGTTTGACATCACGTCTTAATTGAAGTTGTGAAGCGGATGATGTGAACAACATTCGAATAATAGAATGGCAAAGAAAAGTTAAAAATAAATTTTTTATCATTACTGTACAGGTGAGCATATCCACTAAATAACAACCAGTTTAATAAATTGATTTGACTTAATTTTACAGAAAAATAAGGATCGCAAAAAAGTTTTTAAACGCCTAAGGATAACATTGCGAACGAACAATAATTTTTACTCGAATTTGTAACACTTGAAACTGGTTATGCGTTCATTACCCCTACAACATTTCAGGAGAAGACGCGATTAAGACGTTGAAACCCAATTGTACACTCAACTATCCATTCAAACGCTGCATTTATTAAATACAAAAGACTTTTATCGAGATAAACTTTGGCATCTACCAAATAAATAAATCATTACGTTTCAGCTAATAAAATTGAGGAACTGCAGTCAGTTTAGTGATTGGGATATTTGGTAGTGGAATGATAGATAAATGATACAAAACATGGCAAATGTGACATTTTGATTTGGATTGACATTATGGTGCGATATAACCTTTTCGAAGGCACTTTATACATTTATTTGCAGACTTTGTAAAACTGAAAGGTCTTAAAGCAGGCAACGGCAAATATAAACGTCAATTGCTGATAAATTTATCTTTATTTTTACTCTATTCATAAGGGTACTCGACACCACAACGAAGAACCAATATTTCAAGTCTTAGATTTAGTCTTTGGCAGGGATCGCAAATAATGATTAAGAGAAATGCTACAATAAAAAGGATTATACCAAAGTAGTTGTTTGTACCCGGACTACATTTGCCTGTGGTAATTTTTAGTTATTTGAGTTTTATTAAAAAAATTAAATTTAAAACTTATTTTCCTAGTTTCGTTTTTTGCTTGGAAACTAACAATTATTTTTCAAACTTTACTTTTTGCTTAAAAAATAAAAGTTATTGTCCAAGTTTTAGTGTTTGCTTGAAAAATTGTAATAAGTTACTATTAAAAACCTTTTCCGCCCTAAAATTTATATTGACTAATTTATGGTCAAAATATTTCCAGAATCGGTACATAAACTTTTATTTGTTAAACTATATTAAAAATATTTTTTTTTTTATTAATTTTCAGCAAAAAATAAAAGTTAAAATATAACTGGTATTTTTCAATAAAAAAAAAAAGAATAAAAACTTTTATTTTATTAGGAGAGTAGAGTCGATTTCTCATGCCACACTAGATGTAGGATCTTGGGATATAACAATAAAAAAGTTAATCTTTATTACTAAAAGAAACATTTTTAGTGTTTCTAACGGTCAGTTATCTGTGCTATCAGGAAAAAAAATCAGTAGATGGGTACCCGGTAGACCAGAATACCGCTGTATGCGATTTGTTTAATTTTAAAACCTGTAATCAACCATATGCAAAAATAAAGTATAAGTTAAGTTGAACCGGCTTTAACTGGGTGACACATCAAATTAAGAAAATGTTTGCCCATAATTTGTAACAAAATACAGTTACATAGACTATCCATCTCTGATCAGCTGCTTGTATTTTTTGTTAAACAAAAACAAATTAAAGAAAATAAATGTGTTAATTAAAAAAAAAACAAAATTTAATAAATCTGTGCAGTTTGCTAAAAAGAAAATGTAAAATAAATTGATACGAGTATCAATAAAAAAAATTGAAACGCAAGTTTGTGTCATAAGATTATTTTGGTAAAATCGCTACTAAAGCGGTTAAGTGCAACTTTAGGTGGGTTTAATTTTAAAACTGACTTTTACCTATAAAACATCAAACTGTTGTTATAATTTTATATCATTTAACGTGCTTTATAATTTCGATTTAAACCTTTATTGATTTATTTATTTAAATTACAATAATTCACCAAATAACGCTCCAAGCAGCAAAAACACATTCTTAAGCCAACATTGGTTTCCCTCGTATATTTTTATTTTTGCTTTTTAACAGAACTATTCTGACACAAATATTAAGAGTCAATATAATTAACACAAAAAGTTATCAGACTTGAAAATGTTTACTTTCTCATTAAAATATGAGAAAGGCGTTTTTTGCAGAACTGGTGAATAATGAATTTAAAGTGAACAGAGGTCTTTTTAAGATTTAATTAATAATGAAGATAAATACAAAATATAAGTGTCTGCAACAATCAAGAACAAGTAAAAGTAAGTTTTTAGATAAACAAACATATGGAAATTTGTGAATTGTATACACTACTATGACAAGTGCTTTTGAATGATGCAGTAAAAGAATGGTGTATAGAAAAAAATCATTAATGCCACTAACAGTAATATGTAATTAAAATTTTTTATAAACAAAGTAAAGCAAGAGAAAAGTACTCCAGACGTATGCCAATTATTATTTATGAATGTTATTAATCATACGCAATGGTTGGTGAGTACACTCATCGTACACACAATGTTCTGTTCAAAACCAACCAGTTTTCTTTTTATAACAATTATGGGTGTTACTAAATTTTGTAATTTTCAGTACACAGCCACGAATGTGTTTTATTAAAATATTTTTTTGCAAGCACGTACGTGAAAGTACCAATAAAGCTATTGTTTGCGTACGCATACTCTACTTTTAGTACGCGTTCGGAAAAAAAAGTACATTGAAAAAATTAAAATAACTTCGTGGTTGAAAAAAAAGAACATGGAAAAATAAAAATAACTGTGTGTACGGACGGCAAAATAGTACATGTTACGATAGACCAAATATAACAACATTTTTATTGATGGGTGTTTTTAATTTATGTACGAGAATTTTGTACAGTGAGTGTACTTTTCTGAAGTCTGGAAAAAAAAGCATGCAAAAGAAGCCGTTAATGCAATTTCTTCACAAAAAGCACAAACAGAAAGTATTTTTTTTTTTTATTAAAAAAACGTGACGCTATAGAAAACGTGCTAGTTTTAAAATTATCCCGAATAAATTAATTACCGATATTGATTATTGAGAATCAAAGCACGTCTCTTCTTTCAACCGCTGCTTTGCAGTTTTGAATATGTTAAATTATAATTATCAGGCGTGTTCTAAATTCCATACATAATTTTCACTTTATATTTTTCAAGGCATTGTTTTTGTAAAAAATTATTTTATATCAACAATGCTTTGAAAAATATAAAGTGAAAATTTCATGTGGAATTCACATGATTTAAAAATAGTAGGCATAAGGTAAATAAAGCTATGTAGATAACGATTTCAAATAACTATTGTTTTTTTTTTTAACTTTTAGTAAAAGCACAATTTTTTCCAAATCACAAAATAATATACATAAATAAAACTCCTCGAAGTGTTATGACATCACAATCTCAATAATACTCTTTCAAAATAATTTCAAAACTTTTGTGTTTCTTTCTCTGTTTAAGATTTATTTTCTTTATAAAGTAAAGGAAATATCAAAGCATCGAGTAGTTTTTAATATAAAATATTCTGCCATATGATATAATGATCGCGATTGTTCCCCTTCACTCCAGGATAAGCATTGTGATTAGGATGGTTCAAACGAGTAGAACAATTTATTTTTAATTTAGAAATAAAATGAAATTTTCTTCACTCATCTGAAATATTAAATCAAATAATTGAAAATTAAATGTTAGAATTTAAAAAATTTAAATTTAAATTTGCAGTTATTTTATTTAAAAATCTGTCACTGGTAAGCCAAATGTTTCTTTGTATTGTTGTTCTTGCATTCAACTAATACAAACATACAAATACCAATATAAGTGAACAACATCTGCGTGCGGTTTATTGCCTTTTGTTCTGTTCTGTTTTGTTTTGTTTTTTTTTAACTTTATAGACATAATGAATGACTAAACTAATTAAAGTCCTAATAACTGTTTGTCAAACTGTCAAATAGAACAACATTATTCTGATGTGCCTGTCTGTGTTCCTTTTATTTAATGCCCATAACAACTGAAAATGTACACAAGTATTACACTGTAGGCGGTTTTCATTCTCGACTGTGCGAACAAATAAATGAACAAATGACTAAATGTGAGAGTCATTGGTTTATTTTAATTTAAAGATGTGGTTTTATGACACACTTATTAGTTTTTTATAAAACTGCTTTTTTCTTCTTCTTTTAATTGTCCTATACGTATTATTTTGTTATTAATTCAAGTCGCTCACAAGGTCTATGCATAAATTTTTTGCTCCTTCACCTTGAATCTTAAACTAACTTTCCCAATTGAATATATAGATTTAGAAATATCTGCTTGCTATAGGAGGGCTTGAGCCACGTCCATTTTATTTCTAGTTCCCAAGTAAGCATAACCTGCTTTTTACACGACAGTGTCTGCACCAATTAGTCTTATGTATTACTAGCACGACTTTGTCAGCATTTATTTTAAAAATTCAAAAATAGAAAAACGTGTTTTTAAATATTTATTGTAGAGTTCTGTAAACAGTGTTATTTACAAAAATAAAATGATCTGACAACGTAACAATATGTATAGATTTCGAAAAGAATAATAAAACAAACAAAAGAATAGCAGAGAGTTGTTAGTAGAATAAAAAATAGATCTTTGTCAGAAATTAAAATGATTTTTTAGAAATGAGAACAAAGCGATTTTTGCCTGTTTGCTTTTATAAAAAATAACAAAAGTATCTACAATTGAAATTATGAAGCCACACCCAGCATTAAATCTTGGCAGTTATAATTATCCAATCATGTATTTACTTTATTAAGAAATTAGTAAGTAGCTTTCGGAAATGTTAAATAAATAATTGTGAAAGGCCCAATAACACGCGTCTTTACCTTCAATAATCAATATTGGTGAATAAAATGATTCTGATGGGGATTTTAGCACAATTTTATTAACTTCATGTAATACTTTCGTGGTTTAATTTCAATTTAAATTTGTTGTTGTTGTTAGTATTAATTTCGGACGAGTGTTTAAAAACGAAAAAATAATTTTTTTTAGTTTGTTCTAATGATTTTAAAATAATCTATGGCATTTCGTTAATGACTCCCAAGTCTGTGCCTCCACGTGACGAAATTTTATTTTTTTATTTTTAAATAATTATTTTTTTTACTTCTTCGCCCGATTATGCAATATGGCTGTTTCTTAGTTTCTTGAATTTCTTTTCCAAGTTAATTTCTATTGTTAGAAATGAACTACTTAAAGAAGGATTTACTAATCACTACAAAATTTGAGTATAAGAGGAATGCAAGTACTTGCTGTAATAGTTGATTTACTTTTACTCCACTATCCAGTCTTATCCATCACACACTTCTCTTTGGCATATTTGAAATTCAGAATTATTCGTAATCACACAAATATTCTGTTTTTGTTTTTTTTTTTTTTTTTTTTTTTTGTAATGTTCTTTAGACTTAAGTTGTTTTCTTTGTTCGTCTGGAGTAAGTATGGAATTTTGTGACGTTAATTTTTACTGTAGCATGATTTGTTTATCTTTTGCTTTATTCTAATAGGTTTAGAATGAGCACTAAATTTTTATTTGATGGACTGTTTACTTGCTGTGGTTGTTTTTCTTCTTTTTGTTAGAAGAAGGATAAAGTTAATATGTCTGTCAGAATGGAAGATTTTGTTGTTTTTGCTTTTGGAACTTAAAGTTGCATTGTTTTGCTAATACTATGGTTATTATTATTGCTGCATGCTTAAATGATTATTGAAAAAAAAAATTAAATAGAGATTTAACTTCCTGTTTTCATTTGCTACTTGAATTATTTTACACTGATAGAAAAAATCATCGTTGGTTTGATGACGCTATAACATCAAAATTTAAACATCAATGTTATGAAAGATGTCATCAATAAGGTATAAAATGGCATCAATGCAATGACAGACATCATCATAGAATTTTGTCATATTTTAGATGTCATCTAAGTTATGACTACAATGTCATCAACTTGATGCAATATTTCGTATACGATTATTTCGTAAAATATATATTTAAGAAAAAAGTAAATAGAGTTTTTATAATTCCAGTTAGCATTTTAATTGCAACATTGATGTAAGTTCATCATCATTATTATGACCAAACAAATATATAACTAAATATGCACGGCCTTTTGAAAACAATGCTTAAAAAGCTAATGCATATATACAACGAAGATGATGACACCCCGTCGTTATATTGATGACACATAATTATGATTATAATCATCAAATTTGGCGCCAACGTAAAAAGTAATGAGAGCAAAGTGCTAAACACAGAGAATTTTCTCATATTCATAGGGAGTGATGTTAATATGTCATCAGATTGATGAACTTTTAGCATCATATTGTTGACACAATTTTTTATGTATATTTTATAACTTTTTATTTTAATTATAATATAACATAAAAATTACCGAAAATTATACCAACAGTATAAAAATTGAAGTTCTTAAGTTTTCTGTTTTGTGAAATATATTGTAAATAAAAATTATATGTATCTTTATTGTTAGAAAAACACATGGATTTGAAACTTTTATTGCTTCCGTATTACATCAATGATTGATGCTTCGATGATATTCTGCCATTAAGTTTATATTATATATATATATATATATATATATATATATATATATATTGTATTGATGATATTTTTCATTAAATCAAGAAGTTTCGTCATTACATTGATGACATGCTTTAATTGAATACAAAAGTTTCGTCGTTGCATTAATGACATTTTTTCATTAAATCGAAATATTTCGTCATTGCGCTAATGACATTTTTTATTCATTCGAAATATTTAGTCTTGGCATTGATGACATTCTTTCATTAAACCAAAAAGTTTCGTCATCATTTTGATGTAATTTTGTCATTTAATTGATATCGATTTTTCATTCCGTTTACGTCAGCGTGTCATTGAATTCATGACAAAATTGTGATCCTTGGCATTGATGCCAAAATAAGCAAATAATGACAAGGTTGACATCACAATAATGACAAGTGTCACGGGGTCAAAAACGAAGACATTTGTCATTGAATTGATGTTAAATTACTTTAACGTTATGATGATTTTTCTATCACTGTAGTTGAAGATTTATACTTTATACTTAACTAACTTTATACTTTATACCTAAACTAACCAACAATTAAGGGCACTGATTTAATAAAGAAAGAGAAACTAAACTCATCAGGTAAAAGTAAATATTTAGATATAAATGTTTTTTTGACCTTTTTAAATAGTTTTTCTTTTCCAATTTATTAAGCACTAGGTCAGTTTTATAAATAATAAAAATTTTTATTATTTATAATGTTGGTTATTATTTATAAAACTGACCTAGTGCTTAATAAATTAGAAAAGAAAAACTATTTAAAAAGGTCAAAAAAACCTTTATATCTAAATATTTACTTTTACCTGATGAGTTTAGTTTCTCTTTCTTTATTAAATCAGTGCCCTTAAATGTTGGTTAGTTTAGGTATAAAGTATAAAGTTAGTTAAGTATAAAGTATAAATCTTCAATAAATTAGAAAAGAAAAAGTAAATATTTAGTGTAAACTATTTCCTATTCTATATGTGAACTAAACAAAACATGTTTGCTATTAATTAATGCTGTCTCTATATTTAGATGTCTGTTTTGCTGGTAATAAATGCTCGATAACCGAATAGTCTTATCTGCAAGTCAACAAAAAATTAAGCTAGGAAAGATCTATTAACCCGCTTTTATGTTTAAGTTTTTACTTTAACTGAATAAGATAAGATAAATAAAAGAAGGACTAATTTTTTATGCAGCTTTTGTTTAAAATGTACATATATTTTTTATTTTCGAGTAAGATCAATTTATTTCTCCTGACCAAATTGCACACCAAACTGTGACTGTTAGTAGATGTACAGGTGAGTGGTGAATAAATGGAGGATTTTCCATTTCCCAGAATCGATTATTCTGTTTATTCACGTACCAATTAAACAAAAATGAGCCTTGTCAGTCATAATAATTTTTGCATTAAAATCGGGGTCTTCATGGGCGAGCTGTAACATCCTTTTGACATGTGTACGGTGGGGTAAATAGTCTTGCGGAGGAAGCTTTTGTGTCAACCTAATTTTAATGTGAAACAAGTTCAAATCCTTTTGCAAAATTGTAATCAAGTTATTCTTTAAAGACCAGGCTCCTGAGCACGATTGCGAATTTAGGTTAATGGATTGTTTTGAACAGTTTCTTGATCACCAGTAATGTTTTTTGCCGGTCTTGCATTAGGACGTCGTCCATGCTTTGGCCTATTACCAACAGACCCTTTTTTCTTCGAAATCATTCACTACACAATAAATAATGCGTTTTGTTGACTCGTTGCTTCTCGCAAAAATTTCACGTAACTTTCTCATCGTCACAGTAAACAATAATTGATTTTGATAAAAATTTTTAACGATTAAAAAACATTGGTTATCGAATATTTTTCGATAATAAACTTGCCACGTGTCTACTTCACGACTGCCAAGCATTAACTGTTTACCAGAATGGCGGTAGTAGCGGTATAGCTTCAGTTGCTTAAAGTTTTTGTCTAAATCTTAATGATGAATCTATTACTGCATAGAATGTTTAGAAATCTTGTACAACAATTTCATATTTGTATTTCCTTTCTTGGTTTTTTGTGTAATTCAATTTACGCAGTGTGAGCAGCAACCACTTTGCTAGTATCAATTGGTTCAACAAATAATTAAGTTATCAAAGCACGTTAAAATTGAATAATTTTTTTAATCAGTAAAAATTAAGAAAGAACAAGCTAAGTACTATAAAACCTAAATGTAGAAGATAATTTATAAAGTGTCTTAACTAGAATATCGTTGTAAACAATTTTAGAAATACCTTTTGCAACATGTATCGGTGCAGCATAGAGACTATACCACAGATATTGTAGAGTTACAAAAGTTCATATTTCTACTACAATTTGGTTTCTTCTGTTATTTCTTCTACGTCTTTTTTTCTTGCTTTTACAATGTTGATGCGTATCACAATATTCAACTCGAAACATTTTATCAAGTGTCTTGATAAAAGGCAACAGATTACAATAAGAAACCCAACCTCAACTAATGAAAACTTTTATGGATTTCATCTCTTTCATATTTGTTATACAGCATCATTTAAAAAAATTACAAGGTGAGTCCTTAATCCTCAACTATAGTTTCACAAATGATTGCATGTGCGATAGTACAATAGATGCAACAAAGCAAATCGAGTGTATGTGGTTGTCTGTGTTAACATGTTGCAAGATTGTTTTTTTGTAGGAATACATATGTATGTATGCACAAGATTCATTGAAACAGATTGATTTATTTAGAAATTTATGACTCTTGCTGTGACTTCTGATTAAAATGTAGACAAACGGTTGGGAGAATGATTTTGCATTACTGTTGGAAAATTATTCCGAAAATATTTGACCGTAAAAACATCACTTAAACTTTTTTACATTAATAATTTTAAACTATTTCTATTTTTAACAAAAACAAAGTGTATTGTGTGTCAATAAAATCATAATTTAGGTCGCAGTTTAACAGAAGATTAATCTTTAAGTTTAAATGTAAGTTATTCAAACGGAGTAAGTGATTGGAAAAGTGAAGCTCAAACCAACTGGAGTCTCGGAAAGAAAAAGAAAGCAATTGCTGTGTTGCCGCGCTAGATGAGTTGGTGAAGGTGTCTGTTAATTAGAATAATTCTCGCAAAAAAAATCGGTTTTAAAACAGCTTTTAGCTGTCTATTTATAACGGTTTAAAATTTTGGCAACATGAATAAAATTACATAAATTATTTGGACGCCCTTTAATTCTAAACCTAAATTTTATACTTGTTACCATATAGTACTAAACAATACAGATTCTTTGTAAAATTTAACTGTCTACAACTGTTTAAAAGTATGGCTCTATACATTAAACTAAATGAACTATTTAAACACCCTTTAATTTATTATTTTTTAAATTGAAACGGGACCAATCTGTAAGCACAAACTTTCAAATAAAGAAAAAAAAATTCAAAAATTCAGAAATAACTGAGTTATGCAGGCAAAAACAAAAAACAACAACATTCAGCCAAATTGTATAACCTCCTTCTTTTTTTGAAGTCGGTTAAAAAAAGAAGGAGGTTATACAATTTGGCTGAATGTTTCTTTTTTATATTTGTGCCTCCAGAACTCAGTCATTTCTGATCCGATTTTGAAAATTTTTGGTAATATGATAGATTATGTTTACAGATTGGTCTCGTTTTAAAAACAGCTCATAACCTTAAAATTAAAGGGTGTCCCCATACAACATACATATTTTTTACGTGTATTATGAATTGTAAAGGACACTTCCGTAAAATTTAAAATGACTATTATAGCTCCCAAAAACAAAAAATTATACAAAAATATATCTAAAAATTAAAGGGTGCCCCCATAATTAATGTAAATTTACTTATATGGGCCTATGTTTTGAAACGTTATAGACAAACGCTTGCAAATTGGACAGAATGTCGATTGCTATGGCCGTTATACTAACAAGTATTTATATTACAAATTACAAATTAAAGGGTGCGCCAATAGTTCATTAAATTTGATGTATATGGCCATACTTTTGAGCAGTTGTAGACAGACGCTTGAAATTTACAACGAACCTGTATTGATAAGTCCGCTATAACAAAAAGTATGAAATTTGGATTTGGAAGTTAAAGGGTCTTTCAATAGTTGATGTAATTTCAAGTGTGTGGTCGTACTTTTGAACCGTTCTAGACAGAATGCTGAAACTTATAAGTGACCTGTATTTCTAAGTCTGCTATATCAGCGAGTTTATAATTTGAATTTAGAAATTAAAGGGTGTCCCATAATTACTGTAGATTTACTTATGCAATTAAAAAGTTTGAAATAATTTTTAATTTTTACCCTGACCAGGATTCGAACCATCGATTTTATAAATTAATGAAATTTTACTTTTATTTTTTTTGGTACTTTTTTTTTTTTTTAATTAATTTTCTAAACATTTTTATTTTTATTTAAAAATGTTTAGAAAATTAATTAAAAAAAAAAAGAACCAAAAGCCGAAAATAAAAGTGAAATTTCATTAATTTATAAAATCGATGGTTCGAATCCTGGTCAGGGTAAAAATTAAAAATTAAAACAAACGCTAGGCACCGCGTATTTACATTCATACTTAACTCATAAAAGTCAATATGATACTGAAACAGTGTCTATAATGTTGTGAGCAAACAAGTATGAATAATTAAAAATAAAAAAGTTGCATTTGTGACTATCAAATTGCTAGTACAAAAAAGCAACAACAAATGTACAAGACGAGTTACAAAGAGAATGAAAAGAAAAGCTTTAAGTTGTGTGTGAACTTCGTCTCACCAAATTAACATTAAGATTAGTTGGTTAAATAGATGATGTTTACGATGTACATAACATAAGGTAGATAGATGCAAAGAATGCTGATGAAGGATGTGGCGGTCCAGAAAATGCTGCATTTCATTCTGCTAGAGTCTAATTTTTCTTGTTTTCTTTGGGAAGCGTCCGCATGCATTTGTAAATAATTTTTCTTTCTAAAAATGTTTAGAAAATTAATTAAAAAAAAAAGAACCAAAAGCCGAAAATAAAAGTAAAATTTCATTAAAGTTTGAAATATTCAAAATTTAATTCAAATCAGGCGAATTTTGAGGGTTTAATGAAAAACAACCGGTTCCTATAATTGATTTAAATAAAAGTGCTTACAGCACATGCATTGTAAACAGGGAAGATCGTAAGATCAACTCTAGTAAGAGCCGGTGTTGGTATTTACAATGAAAAAGTATCCCTACATTTGAGAAAGAGAAAAAATATAAGAATATGTTATGAATGAGTATGTTGATAAATTATTAAAAAAAATGTAATAAAGAAACGTGCTTTCAGGGGATTTAGTATAATATTCCAATTGTTTACATAAGAATTAAAGAAGAAAAAAATTAAAACTATATATATAAAAACCAAAATATTGACATTTAAAACGTTTTAAGAACTACATGTAAAATGAAGTCTGAATTTAAATATTACGCAATTTTTGTAATCTAGTCTATATAAGTATCTAAGATAAAGAACAAGGCTCTAGACATTATTAAAATATTATTTTTTTTTAATTATTTCGGTGTCCAGGTAAAATAATCTTCAACGTCTAGCAACAACCTAAACAATTCAAATGTGGTTAAATCAAAGACTTTTGTATTTTCACCTCTTAAATACATTTATATTTAAAGAAGTCCTACAGCAAATTTAAATAACACAATATCAAAAATGTTTGATACTGTATTTAAGGAAATAACTAAAGAAACAAATTCTTATTATTTAAATTACAGCTTACAAACACTTAGTTCTGTGCATTTTTAAATATGTCTTGCAGCAAAATTTAAGAAATGAGAAACATTTTTGGTATTTTAATTAAAATCGTTTACAAAATACCTTCATTTAATTTAATTGTACACACACATACAAGCAGTCATGCATTTTACTGGAATAAGTCGTTGTTCGATGGTATTCGAAGGACAACAGTAGACGTATTGTATTTGGATGTACCTACATATTTTCGTCCATTATATATTATAAGTCTCTTTGTGAGTTTGTTTGTTTGTGTCTACGTCAATAATGGGTAAACGACTGAACAAAATTAATATTAAAAACCTTTTCTAGTTCAAAAGTTATAGGATCACATATTTAAAAATTAAAAATTTAGTTTTTTTTTTTAATAAAGTTGGATGTACTCTATAGCCTTCCAAAATAGACCATTTAAAAAAATTAAACTTAAACCACATATAATGGATTAAATTTTTAATTCCGTAAATTTTTAACACTTTTGTGGAAATTGGGAACATACATACAAATGTAAAACACCCATTTATACCGGTATAATGATACTCAAACAGCAAATTTTATTTTAGTAGATGAAAATTTTTTACAGAACCCTACAATAAATGTGTAAAAACACATTGTTCTAAATTTAAATATTAAGAAAACTAAAAATGACAGGACAACAAAGTCGTGGGTACTGCTGATATATATATACGTACATATGAAATTGTTGCAAATGTGTTGTAAATTTATAAATCACGATCGGTCAAACCAAATTCGATTAGATTTTTAGGTTTTGTTTGTATGGTCTTATAGATACTTTATCTATTACGCGAAATCGGTTGACCCGATCGTGAGTTATAACTTTTCATTACAACATGTGATTTTGTTCATCAAAACAAACAAAAACAAATACTTCGGCGCTTATGAGCGTATGCGGTATGTATACTGTGTGCTGATTTTATACGCATTCAATGTTAATATTTATGCGTAACAAAGCACGCAGATATCCGCTATTTAAATCTTTAAAAATAAATTTCTATAGCGAATATAGAAAAATTAGAGGTAGGGGTGGTGATTTGCATTCTGCGTCTAAGGGCATAGACCGATCTTGCTGATTTCCAATCGACTTCACTATGCATAAGAAGTCAAAATATATATATATATATTTATACTTTATGTGATCGAAAATGGATATCGTAGAAATTACGAAGGGAACGACAAACTTAGTTATACCCTTGTTCCACTTTTTGTGGATAAGGGTATAAAAAAGAGTATGCTATACACAATATAAATATGCAAGTATTTTAACCAAAGAGAAGTTAAACAATCAACTATATGCCAAATGGAAGTGAAGCTGCAACTTAAAGATATGACATAATTGCTAGTAAAACTAGTAAAAGATTTCACCGTTAGCATTTATATTGTTCTTTTATCTTTTTTAGAGTTTTGTATTTTAATCGTTTTGCAGTTGCTCTTGTGACTCCACCGCTTTTTTTTCTTTTGCTTTTAATTTTCACTTCTTTATTAACAGTAAACATACACACATTCATAACTAAAGATTGTGGCGGAATTCCATTTTTGCTAACTCACTAAAGCTTTCATAATTAGTTTTACTTTTATTTTTGTTTAATTTTCTAAGACCATTCTGGTAGCACAATTAGAACACCATTAACATTGGAAGAGTAGTTTAAAATCTAACAGAAATAATTCAGGAAAAAAATTTAACAAATCAAACAATTAATAAAGGAAAATTTTAGTCTTAAAACTAATGTTTTATTATTTTATATTTCTACAATTTTGTTTGATAATGACGATGGTAAGGACTTTCAAGTCCTTTTGATGTTTCTTTTTTTTTATAGATAAATGAATGTATGCCTTTTATATATAAAATTTAAGGAATACATTTACATATACTGTTCAAAGAATTCAAAATATTTTATCTAATTTTAAACCTTTTCACTAGTTTGATTTGTTGGCTTGAAGACTTTAAATTAAAAGCTTTGAGATTATTTTATGTTATGATGTTTTCAGGCATTCTTACCATCAATGAAAATTGACAATTTCAGTTTCTCTAACAACGGTGTAACTAATGAGAAAAGTGAAAAAAATGGAGCATGTTTAGAAAGCAAGGAATTGTGTAAAGAGTGCTTAGCCAGAAATAGATATAGAAAGTAACCAAAAGAAAATTAAAGTTAAATAATAAAATAAAAGAATAATTCTTAAACAAAACAATATCTGCCTGGATGGCCATTTCGCTATTACTTCTCAGCTCTTCAGGAAGCTTTTCACAAACATTTTAAATAAACTAAAGATTTCTGTCCAAACCTTTATTAATTAATGTGCAAGTGCCTGGGAACAAAACAAAAAATAAATTTTCGTAGTGTTTTGTGATATTTAACTTTTGTTTTTATTTTATTTTTTCTTTATCTTTTAACCGTATTAAAGAGCAGAATAAAAGTAAGCCGGATACAGTGGATAAAGAAAAGTAAAATAAAAGTTGATTATTATTGTTTTCGCTTGAACTTTGATTTTTGTCTTTACTTTATTGTTTGGACATAAATCTTTAGTTTATTTAAAATGTATGTGAGAAGATTCCTGAAGAACTAAGTAATCGGCAGCGCAATGGCTATCGAGATGTACTTTCACCTTCAATAATCAATACCAGTGGTTTAAGCACAATAATTTTAAAGTTCGATTATTAAAATTTTTCAATTTAATTATTTCGCTGGACTTACATTCTTAGTTCGTGTTCCAAATTAACTATTTTCATTAAAACTTGTTTTAATAACTTGTTCAATTCTTCATTCTCTCTGCATGAGACAAAGACATCTTTCTTCACACAAATGAGCAATTCCCTTTATTACCCGATCAAATAAGCATTAGAATAATGTTTTTATTCTAAAGGAATTATCAAATATACACAGCTCCTTACTCGATTGATTTGAATAAAATTTGGTTTTTATATCGTTGGATAAAAACATTTAAAACCAAAGTTATACATTTTATGAAGGTGCCGCTCACTCTATATCAGCACTTTGTTTTATCATTAATAATTAAAAAGGTGGTTTGGGTTCTTCCACTTTATTCTTAACAGAACTTTATTAATCTTATTTTTATTCACTGGCATTTAAAATAGAGGTTTCCTAATGTACAATTAATGTTTTCAACCAACCTCAATCGTTATTTATCATTTCTAGTGTAGTTCTAATTTTTGAAATATGAAGGCTGTTTTAAGCTTACGAGTATCAGCGGATTTCTTTAAATGCCAACACAAATCAAACTTCTCATTAATTAACTAGATGTTGACAATCAATGTAATTCCCTTAAAAAATAATACCATTTACGTATACATATTAAAGACACACATCCACATAAGAACATATTGAGGAAAATTAACAGAACGACAATGACCTTTGAAGGACTTACTTGGAATGACGAACACCACCTGGTTTATAAGTAAATCCTTGACGGTGTAATACAGAATTATTCAAGAGAACATCAAGGAAATCTAATACTTTACAACTCCATTCTACAGCATGTAATATCAGTTATTCATAATGAACGTACAATTTACAATACATAAATGTAAATATGCTTTCAGAGAAGAAAAATAAAAAAAGTTTGAGTATATGTAAAGGCTAGACAGACTATCATGAGCAGGAGGAAAAACGCGCAAAAACTAACGAAAACCTGTGAATGATTATTTTAAAAGTAAACAAATCGATTAACGTACTTAAATTCCTGCTTTCACAAGAACAAGAAACAACAGAAAAACCAAAAAAAAAAAAAATCATTTTAATTTAGTTATATTTAACGAAATACAATTCAACAGAGAGTTATTATTGACATCTTGTACATACACAAACAGGTTAAAAACCGACTTCTCTATATATACATATACATAATTCTTGCAAAAACATTGAATTCAAACAAGATTTCAGTTATCTGTTCGGCAACGAACATCGAATTACATTGAACATTGTGACACCCTTCAATTTGCAAATTTGCAAATTTGTATTGAGGGTGAAAGCGGGCAGGTACAGATTTGAATGAAAAGGATACCATCATAAATAAAATTGTAAGATTACACATACAGGAAAAAAACTTTTAGCCATATTTCTTCAACCACTTGTAATATTCCCATCAAATTTTTTTTTTTTTTTGTTTAAATATACTTTATTGCGCTAAAAATCATCGGGCTTTTGAATTTATTTCACTATGTTTTGATGCCAAAAAAATTCGTCAAATTTACAAAAAACTCACATTTTTTAATAAAAAAAAAACTAGAATTTCTCAAGAAACTGTGCATGATAGACAGAATCTAATTTGAAATTCGTGTTCAGCACAATTGAAAACAGTAAGAAAGCATATTTTGGTTTAAAGGAGGATTTTCGTGCAGAACAGTGTTATTTGTTAATAACAACCGTCTATCTACAAGTGTCAAACAGTTTGGCAATGTACATTGATTTACTTAAACAATAGGGGCACCCTTTGATTACCCAATTCAGTTTTATACTTGCTGCTGTATAGGACTTAGTCCTACAGCTCTTTGCATTTTTCAACCGGCTACACATATAGATCAAATTACATCAACTTTAGTTTTTAATTATAAACATTTATAATTCTTATTGTACCAGACAAAGTAGTTTGTACTTTGTCTAACTTTTAAGTGTTTGTATACAACGGTTCAAAAGATAGGGTCATATAGGTCAAATTTCGTCAATTATAGGTACACCCTATAATTTATTAATTCAAGTTGTATACTTGTTCTTATAGCGAACTAAGCAATACAGGTTCATTGTAAATTAAGGGTATCTGTCTATAACGTTTTAAAACTTTTGCCACGTACATCAAATAACATTTACTATTGGGATACTCTTAAATTTCCAAATCTTAATTTTGTACTTATTATTATCAAATTTCATCAACTATTGGGACACCATTTAATTACTTAATCCAAACTTTATACATCATTTATAGCGGGCTTACCTTTTAAGTTTTAGCCAAACGTCTGCAAGTGTTCAAAAGTATGACATGATAATAAACGAACTATTGGGGCGGGGCACCTTTTAATTTATAATTTATTGTAAACATTTCTCCTGGTTATTATAACGGTTATAGTAATCGACATTCTGTCTTAGTTTCAAGCGTTTGTCTATAACGGTTCGAAAGATAGGCCCGCACTGGTCAATTTACTTCACTAAGGGGAACACCCTTTCATTTTCAAATTTCTATTGGTATTTCTTTTGCTATTGTGAGCTTTATTCATATGTTTTTTTTTTAATTTTAAAGTGAGTTCTTTGCGGTCCATAATACAGGTAAGAAGTATGTATGCTGTATGGAGACACCCTTTATTTTAAAAAATTATGCACTGTTGTTAAAACGAGACCACAAAACAAAAGTGATTAAAGTGTTTTTTAATTTAATTTGAATGGCTCTAGTTTATTTTACACTGATGTCTAAAATGCAAAAACAACTAATTAATTAAAAAATAAATTTACCACATTTTTTGTTTGTCACTGTTTATTTTTTAAACACTTCTTTGGAGTTTTTCTTTTTTCTTTTAATTTTTGTTCATTATTGTTATAATGTTTCATCCTTTTCTCTTCTGTTTCTTGTTTGATTGACAAACATAAAATGTTTGCTTTAAAATTGTTGCCACTTTTGTTGCCAGTATTTTATATAAAATAAGTTAATCGTGTTAAAACACACTGCATTGGATTTCCAATTAAAGATAAATAGTTATCGATGAATTATACAAAAGCCAAAATATGAGAGTGATGAAGTAAAAGGTGTTCATTAAAGCATGAAACATTCAAGATACAAAATGTTGAATGTGACGCATTGCATAGAAAGTATAAAGAGGTAAGTTGAGGAAAACTGAGGAAAATCCAGGGTTAAAAAATATATAAATAAAATTTTTTTTCATTCTTTTATTTACTTTTATGGTATTTCTGATATTTGTGAAATATCAGAAATACCAACAGACAAGCAAATATTGCAGATAAGTAAAATGACAGACAGACAAACATATGAACAGATAGGAAACATAATTAAATCAGAAAATGCCTATAACATACTTTTTTACAACGGCGTTGAAGGGGCGGGAAGAAGAGTAATTGAAACTGTTGCCCAAGTATGCGGCCGACATTTTCCACAGTGTATTTATTTATTTAATTCCTTTGCGCCATAACTTCATTAAGTGTATGGTTTTAAGAGCGATTTACAAAAGTAATAAAAGAGATCAGGCATAATAAAGTTTAAATAAAATAAAAAAATAATTCCTCAAAATTTTTTTCATAAGATCTATATTTTTACTAAAATAGATAATAAAATATTTAAATACGCAATCATATCAAAGCATTAATTATGAAAACTAGCTCAAGGAAATAATGCAAAGAAAGAAGTTTAAAAACTTGTCTTGAACTAAACAATCTAATTGAGAAGATATAATATGATATATAGTTCGGTTTTCATATTTCGACACTTTTAAATGGGGATCGTACAACGAAGTTATTTGTTTTGCACTTCAAGAATAGATTTCGTTGAAATTTCAGCTGACATCTCAATTGTAAATTTTCGTCCGTATATAATAATTTCAAAATGCAGCCACATACAACAAATTACAAAAACAAATGGGATACCCTTTCACATTTCAATTCGAATTTTATACTTGTTGTCATAGCGGACTTAGTACTACACGTTCTTTTTTAATTTCGACCGTTTATCAACGTTTGATGTCATTAATTTTTAAACCACACTTCTTTACATCAATGAATTATCAATAAGTGCTAAAGGTCTATGGAAATATTATGTTTACTAAGCTTTTTCTTGTACTTTGCCCACCTAAACTTTATTGTTCTTCTTCTTTTATGGAAATAATATTTAAAGCAAATAACAGTGCTACATTCGGATACGCCAAATCTAATAAACCCTACAACAAAAGAATTTATTTGTGGAATTTCTTAGAAAGCTTTTTAATTTTTAATAGTTTGAATGAAATTTCAGTTTTTTTTGCAAGTACAAGTTTTTGGTAAAATTACGGTGAAAAAAAATTTTGGTGAAATTTTAATCGTAGTTAAATTTCTATTATTTGCTAAAGTTTTGTGCTGCATTTTTGGTTTTTGATGAAATTTTTTTTTTTTTTGCAAAACCAATTTTTAAGCATAGTTTAATATTTTTGGTAAAATGTTGGTAAAAATGTAATATTTTAGTGAAATTTAGTTGGGTTAGTGATATTTAATTACCAGGTAGTTTATAGGTTTTTCTTGAAATTTTGGTTTTCAACAGAAGCCAAAAAAATAATAAGAATTTAAAAACATCAGCACTTAATTGATGAAAAATTTAAAAGACGAAGAAAAACAAATAGTAAAAAAATGTGATGTTAAAAAGCGCGTGAAAGACAGGCAAAGTAAAGAATAATACGAAACATAAGTTGTGGTGCTGCTCTTTTTATTTTCATTGCATTTTAAATGTGTTCTCTGCCGTACAACTATGTGGCAGCAACAAGACAAATAAACAGCGTTCTGTTTGTAAACATAAGGAAGTTTTCTTTGAACGACAGGAGCAGAAGCATTCATATTTACAGAAAAATACATTCAAAAAGTATAAATATAAAAAATTTGGAAAATTCAAATTACAAAATTGTACATACAAAAGGAAAAGAAAAACAAGGCGTAATGTATCGAAAGGGAAAAAGAATATTTTCTTTAATTCAAAAACAAAGCGGATGCCCAGCTTTAATGGGCTGCTGTTAAGAAAATAATCATATTTGTTGTTGCACTAGTTTAGCGTTAAGAATAATTGTTAATTTTTTATACTTCTTTGCAAAAATAAAAGTTAATTTAAATCTTAATAAGCTAATTAAAAAAATCTGTGAAAGGAAGAAGTCAACATAAAAAGTACACAAAATGTACGTGGAAAGTATTGTGTTTTGAAAAGTTTTCCTTTTCCGTTAGCAAAGCTCAGGGTTGTCTAGCGTCAATGTTGTGTCTTCAACAGTTATGATAGCTTGTCTTGTTTTATAAAATCCCATGAATAGATATAAAAATAGAGGCATGATTGACCTGAAATTATAATAACAAAAGTAATTATGAACAAAAAAAAGCACAAAAAGCCAAGATAAATAACTAATGCGCTGTCAAAGTCAGGCATTATTTTACTAAGCTTCGACGCCGCACTGTTTGAATGAGTATAACCCTGGAGTTAATATCGACGTAGTCGACGGCGTCAAATGTCAAAAAAAAAAGTTGAATCGTATGAAATTGTATGAAAGCAGTTAATCTCAACGCGTTGAAACGCCGTTAAAGTTCAATCTGTTTCAACTTTTTCGGCGTTGAAACGCTCCAGGGTTAGAATTAACGAAATATAATGACGCCGTATGCACTGCTTAGGGTTTGCTTTTAACGAAAATGTTATCGAGGATACTGACAAAACCCCCGTTTTACAATACAGATGCTCTAATTACGCAACTAAGTATAATCTAAACAAAAGTTGTAATTTGTTTCAAGTTCTGGGCATGTTTTTGAATTTTCGTTTACGTCTCTTATCTTTTGAAATTTGTCTACCATCATAATAAGGAATTTTTTTAATGTTTAAAAGAAAGACAACTTTTTTAAAATTTTATGACTTTTTGTTTATGAATATGATAAATATTAAGTGGGGAAAATCTATTCATACCGCTGTTTAAATCAGCTTAAGGAGAATATAATTAAAGTACAGAACTAAAAATTTAAATTTTTTTTAAGTTTGTAACTGAGCGCATTGTAAATCAAATAGGCATTGCAACCTCTTAAATAGAAGTTAGTTGAACACAATTAAAAGTGCTATATTCGGCTATGCCGTATCTTATATACTCTTCATTATCTATATAAATCTAGTTTAGTGTAGCAACTATAATAAAAAAAATATTGAGGTGACAGAGAATTAAAAAATAAAAACAATTTGGTACTGCATATAATAATTTTAAATAAAATGATATCGGCTCTTGACGGTTAAAGCATCTCTTCTAAAGCCTTAAAATGATACACATACTGATATTTAAAAAAAATTAAAATTTCAGAGCCCCATACTGGGACAATATGGGCGAGCGCTAGTTTTTTTACTTGATCTTTTGTTCTTATTTTTTATTTCCTTATCGCCCCATGTTTTTATTTCTTTGATTGGAGTTACTTTATTATTTAAATGATATGAAAAAATAAGAGGTAGGCGTGGTGTTTTGCTTGCTGCCTTGAAGGACATGGAGAGAATATGCTCATTTCCAATACCACATCTTTCGATACTACATCTGATCGATTGACGTATTTTTTTGTGAAATCCAGCCTCGGCAAATTTGATTTCAACATTAACACGGACGGACAGACGGACATCGCTCAATCGACTTCGCTATGCATAAGAAGTCAAAATATATATACTTTATGGGGTCGGAAATGGATATTGTAGAAATATCACACGGAATGACAAATTTAGATACGTATACCCTTTTTCCAACTTTTGTGGTAAATAAACAAGTAAGATTGATATATGCCGAATCTTATATAGACTTCAACATTTATGTAAATCTTGTTAAGTGAAGTAGCTCCAATCAAAAAATAAATAAATATTGGAATGACAGAAAATTAAAAAATAAGAAAAAAAATTAAGTTCTATAGATAATTTTACATAAAAAAGTCATCGGCTCTTAATGGCTCTTAATTAGCGGCTCTTAATTTTAGATAATTTTATATAAAAAAGTCATCGGCTCTTAATGGGTTAGGGATTTTAAAAAATTTTAGTATTTCCTTGAAAATCTCTTTAGAGCTTGCAGATGATACCCATATTGATATCTTAAAGAAAGGTGCACAATCGTATTTTCTATGAAAATTTCAGATGAACATAACTCGGAAAATATAGGCAACCCCAAATTGTTTGACTTGTATTTTCTTATGTTTTATTTTCTATTGCCCCATTTTTTTTTCATTTTTTTTTTTTTTTTGGTTGGAGTTACATCACTAAACCAGATTTCTTTTAAATCGACTTTGCTATTTATAAGAACTCAGATTATATATACTTTATTGGATCGCAAATAGATATTGTAGAAATTAAGCAGGTTATGACAAATTTACACACCATTAACCAAATCTTAGATAAACAACATTTGTCTTTTATGATTTATTAAAAATTTACTTGATTAAGAAAGAAATCAGTAAACCCAAGCATTGAATTTTTTTAATTGCGATCAAAAGTTCGACTTAACCATACAAATTAAAAATTTACGGAAACCACTGTGTGGCAGCTATTTTTCTTCGATCTTTATTATATCGTCTACATGTATATCTGCTGCCGTTTAGGTAGCAATTTACATTTAGTTGCTGTTTTTTTTTTTTATTACACCCTTTAAATGCTATGGAAGTGTTACCTGATAGACCATGGTATAAAAGCACCAACTTGGATAAACGAAAGCCAATCGAATGGAAAGTGCGTTTAAGCAACATGAATATTCATTTTCAAAAAGAGATTCTTTTAATGCCAAAGTTGCCTTCAAATACAATAATCCGTTTTTATTTAAGTTGGCAAGAAACCCCAATAATTTTAGCTATGATAACTGAACCACAAGAGAAATTAAAAAAAAGCAACAACAAACAAAACAACAACACTTAATAAAACACTACTATAGTTCATAAAATGGAAGTTAAAACTTTTATGGTCATATGTCTTTACTAACTTTTTTTTGGCCTATTGACTAGTTTTATTTGGTTGGTTTCTCTACTTTGAGTTTTCTCTGGTGTTGCTTATGGTTTCCATTTATGCACTTTTAAAGTCATGTGCAACATTAAAAGTTAAACTGGGTTGGGAATAATAATTCGTTTCTTAGCTTTTTGTGGACAGGGTTCTCAGATTCTGTTTGACAAAATCGCCAAAATAATTTTCTGATAGTTAAAGTATATATAAATTATTATAATAAAAAGATTTTTGTAAAAAAAAATTAAATTCAGTGGAAATGGCTAGAATTCGCTATAAATTAAAAAAACGCCAAAATGCATTTATACGAGTATGCAGTTTATGTTTTAGTATAAATAACAAGTATTTAGTGCACACCTGAAGAGTACAACGTTTACTTAAATCAATAAAAATATACCAAATTGAGATCTGAGTAATTAAACAATTTTATAGTTTTATAATATTTCCATATATTTTATTCTTAACGTCTTCTTCCTTACAATAGATTGTGTACGAATTAAATTTATTAAACATTTCTTGAGAAGGTATAAAAGATTAATATAATTTATAACGTGCAAAAAGCATCCTATTTCGCAGGTGAGCCTTAGTAGAATTTATTATCAACATGTAATAGTGTTATTTTCGGCTTTGCCGAATCTTATATACCCTTAACCATGTATGTTAATCTAGTAAAGTGAAGAAATTCCAATCAAAAAAGCAAATATTGAGATGACAGAGATTTAAAACATCAGAAAAAAATAAGTACTACGAGTACATATACATAATTTTACATTAAAATGTCAACGGCTGTTAATGGGTTAAGCATTAAAAAAATAGTATTTCCTTAAAGATCTCTTCTAAATATTGATATATAAAAAAATTTTAAATTCAGAGGCCCGTAACTCGGAAAGTATGGGCGAGCGCCAATTTTTTCACTTAGTGTTTTTTTTTTCTTATTTTTTAATTTTCTGTCGCCCCATATTTTTTTTATTTTTTATTGGAGTTACTTCATTGTTCCATATAACATGGAAAAATTAGAGGTAGGCGTGAGGTTTTCCAGCTGCGTCTAAGGACGTGGACCGATCTTGCTGATTTCCAATAGCACCTCTTTTGACACTCTGTCTGATTAGTTGGCTTATTTAAATGTTTGTTGAAATCAAGTTTGCCTTTGCAATCGACTTTGCTATGCTTAAGAACTCGCTATGCATAAGAAGTCAGAATGTATATATTTTATGGGGTCTTAAAAGGAATATTGTAGAAATTGCAAACGGAATGACAAACTTAGTTATAAACTGTTTTCCTTTTTTTGTGGTGTAGGGTATAAAAATACTCCTTCAACGCAGGCATTATTAGTTGGAATAACCAGCATATAAAGTATCTCCAGAGCAATTTCTCTAAAATGGTACGTACCTGCAATACCCTTGTAACTGTAAGCCTTCAGTCAAAATGTATCCAAATCAGTGGGAATATCAATAAAATAATTTTTCCCATTAACAAAAGGCCATTTTTATCATTCAGTTCATATACATCAAACAGTTTCATACACATCAACAATTTTAAAATAAATTTTGACAACAACGAATTTTGTTTCTAATCATGAATTTCTACATTTTGCAATGCAAAAATTTTCTCTTTCAGGTAGCCTATTTATTAGTTCCTTTTAAAGCATTCTTAAATATGAAAAACAATTTTTTGGTATAGTTTTAATGGTTTCATCATCCAGTTCAACACTTCGTAATTCAGTTTTAAATGTTGGTCCATATTCAATGGAATTTAGTGAAAGGAATGCTTTTGGTATATCAATGGATATGGTTATAGCCCTTATAACTTGTTCACAATTATTTACTTCATTTGAAACTGATGGCATAAAAATTTTTTAGAAACATAAAATTAACATACAATACAGTCTTAGATGCACACGACCTGCGTTCACTATGTATGATTGCAATGCTAAGTTCAAATTATTCATTTCATTAACACGCATACAGTTTATCGAACATCGTTTTCCGTTGTTGACACTGAGGACAAATGAAACTTCAGCTCCACCCAATTTTCCCTTACCAATTTTCTCATACTTTTGTCAAGACAAATTAAAAACTCATCAAGGCGTATACAAATCTCCAAGATAATCGCTAAATATTTTATAAGTCGCCAAAAATTCACCACGTCGCGAAATCGAAAATTATGTGACCAAATGTGTTTGAAAATTGTTACATTTTGCGGGAAATCGCCATATATGACACCCCTGCTTGTAGACAAATAACTAAACACATTTCAGGGGGCTTACTGCTCTCCTGCCGCATGATAAGTTTGAAACTTTTGGGCGTATGATACGAAAGCAAATTAAAGATAAACGTATATATGTATGCATGCAAAGGTACCATATTAGGTCTGCGCTTTTCAGAAACAAAAACAAAATAAAACTATTATGAAGCATATTAGCATAAGCAACCTAAAATAACATTCAGTTTCATATCAATTCGAACCACATTTTTCATCTTATGTTTCCAGATCAAGACGAGTGTTTCTGAAACAGAAACCACTAAACTTTAACGTATTTTTCCGCTGAAATAACTAGAGACAGTATCAATAAATATACTAAGGTGAAAAAAATCAAATAATATTTTCTTTAAAAAAATTGAATTGATAGATTGATTGATCTGACAGTTGACGCCTCTTCTGAGATTTTTAATATGTTACCTCTAATATTAGTCTTTTGATTACAAAACATAGTAAACAAGGCTATAATGTATATTTTACAGTGCCTAGAAAAAACATAAAATTTGAATCAGGCAACGCCAATTATATTATATAAAAAATAAAATTTTAATGTACATAAATTAGTTTAATAGTTCTTGTCATATGTCTTTTTCTGAAAAAGTCACTTGAAAATAAAATTTAAATAGACTTTATTTTCTGTTGTTATTTCTCAAAAAAGTAGTCATGTAGAGTTTAGTAGTAAAATTTTAATTTTCACCAAAAAAATTTTAAAAGTCACCTAAATTTTAGATTTTGATTAAATATTTTTACTTGTCAGTCCCTGCCAGGCAAAGAAATATGTTTTAAAAAGTTTATGCATTATATTAAATAGGTTTCCTTAAAAATAATCATAGGAACAATTTAAAGGATTTTGATAATATTCCAAAGCCACAAACCGATAATTAAAAGTGTGGCTCCATTCTGCACCAACGGCGCAAAAGTACTTTAACTATTCCAAATTTCAGCATTCTGCTGGAAAAAGAATCGGACATTCATACATCCGAGTAACAACGAAATTATATATATAGATTAGTATAGTTCAGGCAGCCAGCCGTGTTGCCACAGCCCACTTGGGTCCAATCATTGGTCCCTTTGTGTTTATAGATTAGTATAACTTCACAGCAAAAAATTAAACATTACCTTAAAAAGTACTTGCCATATAATCACTTACTTTTGTTATTTCCATTTTCGTTGGTCGCTTACAAAACACATTGGCCTATAATCATAGTCACACACTAAAGTCGGTTTCTTTTAAAAACTATTTTAAACCTGTTGTTACCTTTTTTGATACTATAGTTAATAATAAAATATATTTGAAGTTAAACCGGCTTTAACTGGGTGACACATCAAATAAAGAAAAAGTTTCCCCATAATTTGTAACAAATTACTGTTAAATAGATTATCCATCTCTGATCAGCTGCTAGTATTTTTTGTTGAAAATAAAAAACAAATATAAAAAAATTTGTTAATTTGAAAAAACAAAAGTTAAGTAAATTTGTGCCGTTTTGTTAATGTGAAAGTTATTATTGTAAAATGAAATGATTTTAGCGAATCAACTTGAAATTTAAGTTTATGTCATATAAGATTTTTTCGATTAAGTCACTTAAGAACAACTTCAGGTGGTTTTAAATTTAAAACCGACTTTTACTTATAAAACATGCGGTTACTTGTCTATAGTATACAAAAAGAGCACTTAAAAAAACTGTACTTTAAGAATCGTTAAGTATTTTTTATTAATGACTATGATTACTGGCCATTATATTAGTTCGCAAAAAAGGGAAGTAGTAATTGAACTAGTTTTTTTAGACAGAAGAGAGTATCTTAAAATATGGACTAATGATTATCATAATTTCCACCAATAATCAATGTAATTAATTCTCAGTAATTGATTATACAAGTTCCATTCCTTGTTAAAATCATAATTCTAGTTAAGAAGTCCTTAAGCCAAAACCATTAATTCCACACTCCATTAACTTTTCTAAAATTTGTTGCTGGGTTATGTTACGTATTTATAAACTCCAATTAACTTCTTTCTTAAATTAAAGAAATAAAAGTTAATTTAATTAATTGTGAAAGGATTTTGTTATTGTTTTTTAAACACATAAAATTTCACTTTATGATTTGGCTAATTTTTAGATAAAATTTAAAAAGTAATTTTTGTATTTCTGATTAAATTTTCAATTCGCATAGATAACGGCCAAAAGGCGTATCGATGTGTCTCTAGAGAAAATATCTATGATTTTTGAGGCTGTGTGTGGTTGCTATTGCCTCTGACAAAGCAGGCTAAAACAAAATATTTTTTTTTTCATCTTACGTTCACAGAGCCAAAACACCCACACTTGTCTATTCTTATTATAAAAATACGAAACAATGCATATATTCAAAAAACCATTTGGATTGTGGCCAACAATGCGATCTATAATTTTTACTTCCCATTAAAATGTCTTGGTTAAAGTTGCAGAGCAATAGCGGCAGCAATAAATGGCTTTTTCTTTTTCATTATTCATTGAAAATTTTTTTTTTGTTATTTTTGTTGCTTCTTGATGATGTCGACTATAATGCTGTTGCACAATTTTCTTCTTTTGTGTGAACATTGTTGAGTCCGTGACTAGTTACATGACTATGATTTTTAAACAAGATGTTTGTTTTTTTTTTTTTTTGCCTCAACCTCACTCTATGGCAAACAATTTTAACAAAGCCAGAAAGTGAAAATTGTAAAAGAAGC
Source organism: Gymnosoma rotundatum (assembly GCA_916610165.2). Taxonomy (NCBI): domain Eukaryota; kingdom Metazoa; phylum Arthropoda; class Insecta; order Diptera; family Tachinidae; genus Gymnosoma; species Gymnosoma rotundatum. Next base: position 95,438,128 of record OU744340.1, read on the forward strand.
TTAAAAAACTCTTATTGCAGGCTGACATCACATATTTAAAAATGTTTCGTTTTTTGTAGCTGTTTTCTTTCTCGTACTGAGTCCTTAACTGTTTTGTCTTTCTTTTTGGAGGCGATATCTTTTAAGGGGTTTGAATTTTTTGCTGAGTATTTTCTTATATGTGTGTTCTTTAGATGCTTTTTTAAACAAATGCAATCAATGTAAGACTACCAAGATGGCAAAGGCTTCTGCAAGCCAGCATCAGTTTTTGAGAGCATTCTGAACATTAGCACTCCCAGAATATTTTCAGGTTTTTGTCTCCAAAAATTCACATAACACAATGCTATCTTAATTTGAATCCATTTTATCATTAGCACGGCTTTAACTTAAGTTGATAAAATTTCCGGCCACGTTACCTAAATCATTTTATTGGTCCACATTGCTAAGCTAAAAAGACTAACCATTTTTGCAGGTAGATCAAACGCTTCGTAACAAATAAAAAAAATGTAGTAGTGTGTAGCAACTTTAATTCAAAGCAATTTTAACCCTTCTCACTCATGAACTGTGATTTGTTTAATTTTTTGTATTTTTTTTTGTATTTAAGCCTACGGCTAACATACCTTATTTACCAAATTAAATACATCTAAACGTAAAAAGTATTAGAAAATAAGGTTCCATAAGTTCAATTTATCAAATTATAACATAAAACCAAAAAAGAACAATTTTTTAAACCTTTTTGAAATTGCAGTCCACCAGCACTTTTCATAACCGCCGAAAATGTAAAATTAAATGTCACTTTACAACTAGTAGTGCGACCAAATTGGTTTTTTTTTGGATCTAGGTCGTTAGTTCAGCGTGTAAGCCACGAGATGCAGTATACGATAATGTTGAAACAATTATTTGTATTATTTTTGAGTCACTCGAACAGTATGTTGCCTACAGTCTACGCTCTGACACAGAGGGTTAACACCAATTCTACCGGATCTTCAAATGGTCTTAATAAAACATCACCTTGATATGTACACTTATTTGTTGACAATCGTTATTCAAAAAATATATTAATCAAAACATCCAGTAAAAACTTTTACATAGTTGAAGTAACACTGGACCGTTAAATAGCAGAATTTACCGTTCAATACACACCAATATGGAATATAAGTAAAAAAAACTGTATGTGGTGAAAAAATGCCAGTAGTGTTGTCTGTGTATATTCAACACTTCCTCTGCTTATCACATATACATGGGACAAATTTTTGCAATATAAGTAAACGAAAAAATTTTTTCAGGCAGGCAGTATTAACTGCACTGAACTTTAATCACCGAAGGGTCCTTTTAAAGGTGACACCAAACAGAACAACAAAATAGTTAGCAAAAAAAAAAGAAATGCAATTTAATTGGGTCATATTGGATGTTTTTTCTTCATTCGAAAAGTCATAAATATAAACGAATTCGTATGCTTAATCATGTCCGATTTCGATGGCTATGCCTTTAGAAAACAGAAATACGTCGGTTATTCTTTTAAAATTTTAGAAGAAATCAACTTGTGTTTTACATTTTTTTTAATATAAATTTTATTAGATATTTAAAGAAAGTATTTACAAAAGCAAACTCGTTTTTTTGTATATGAAAAAACACAGAATATTTTTTTAATATATTTAAATATTCACAAATTGATTTCATCAATTGGTCAAAAATCCTAGTTTTGAGAACACACTTACCTGACTAGTCTAAACTGTAAATACACCTTATTCGATTATGATCCAAAAAAATTATTTATTAAAGTGGTCATATGGATATGCGTCCCCCCGCAGTAATAACTAGACCACCATTTAACTTTTTTCCAACTAGTTTCGTGAATAGTAACACTTAGCTCATGGCTGATTTGACAGATAATTAGTTTTTTCCTTCCGCTTAACGCTTGAACAACGCTGGGAAATATTGCGACATTACTTTGAAAACCATGGTAATGTTGCAGAATGTGTGCGAAAATTGCGTACGAACTTTGGAAGAAGAGAAGCACCGTCAGCTCCGTATGTTCGTTATCTTGTGAAAAAAGAGAAAGAAACTGGCATGCTCATCCTCATCCTCATCCTGCGTTTTCGCTTCGCATTTTCAGAAAAAAAAACTAATTTGGTGGACCCTTTATTATAGATGGAATAGGCGCGACAATTCTGTATAACAGGGATGTTGAATAATTAAACGCAGTTGTTTGGTTACTACCATTATTTACCGGGGACGGCATATGTGTACTTTCTTATATGTCTATTCTTTTTTTATGGTAATAATAAGTCGTTTTTTTATTTTTCAATTTTTGGAAGGAGCTAGTGTTTATATTGAGCCTAAGGAAAAAATTAAAAACAAAATTATTTTGTTTTTTTCAGGAGCCGATGTTGTATAATGCGGTGGGCTAGCGGGGAGTTTCAGAAAAATAATTACAATTATTAAACTGCTCTTGACATAAGAGTTAGAATCAGAAAATTAGTTAAAAATATTTAGTTTAATTATTGTGTTGAATTATTCTCTTTTTTAGACAATGATATATTTCTTAGAATTCTTTAAATGTAAAAAAATTTTAAAGAGAAAATTTTTGGAAGCTTTGTGTGGTAAAGTAAAAAATAAAATATTTTTGCTAATTGTAAAAACAAAGATATATAAATGTTTTATAGTGATAAACATTTTTTGTGACTGTTAACAGCATTTCTTCTAAACTCTGCTTAAAATCTTTTGATTTGCTGCCAGCATACTAGCCGCAACATCTAATGTCTTTGGAAACAATTTTAATTTATTTGCAGCATGACAGTGCATTCCATGTTTCTTGTACACTGTAGCGTACCAATCAGTAAAGTTTAAATTATTAAAATAATGGGTGTTTTTTTAAGCTCGATAGAACTTTAAAATATAAAAAATAATACTAAAAGTTAAATTTTGATGATTTTCAGTAAACTAAAATAGACTCACGTTTAGTGATGAAGCTCATTTTTGGCTTAACGGGTTTGCTAATAAATAAATAAATTGCCGCATATGAAGTGTGACCAATCCACAACATACCCTACAGACTCCATTGCATCCAGAAAAATGCACCGTTTGGTATCGTTTACACGCTGGTGGACCTTATTTCTACAAAAATGAGGACAGATCTCACATAACGGTCAATGAAGATCGTCACCGCACCATAATTAATGATTTTTTGTTTGAAAATATAAATGAGATTGATTCGGATGAAATGTGGTTTTAACAAGATGGCGCTATGTGCCATACGGCGACCGAACACATAGAAATATTGAAATCAAAATTTGGCCATAAGTTGATTTCGAGAAATGGACCTGTCAATTGGCCTCCAAGGTCGTACAATTTGACACCTCTCGATATCCTGTGAAGCCACGTGAAGTCACTGCTTTTATGCTAATAAACTAGCAACAATTGACGTTTTGGAGGCCAACATTGTTTGTTGCGTTTGCGTTGAAAAATTTACCCAAAATTGGACGTCCAGATGCGGTTCGTCATGAGCAGCTGCGGTGGCCATATGCCCGAAATCCATTTTAAATATTAATGCCATGTTTAGATCTTTTCGTTTTTTTAATTTTTATCGGTCTTAAAAAAAGACCCATTCATTTCATTCAAAACATCACCTGTTTCCTTTTCAGACTCGCTTCGTTTACAAACACCGTCATTCCGTGTTTCAAGTAAACAGTTTTTTAAGTAAAAATAAACATCAGCTTGTTAGATTGAAAATATTTTGTGATAAAGCAAAATTTCTATAAATTATGCAGAATTAAAAAAAAGTAATCAACAAAATAGAAGAGCACACTTTTTCCAATATATTAAAAATTCCTTTTAAAATATGTATATAAAGATTACTGATCAAGTTGCCTTTCAACAACCTTCTTTATTTTTATAATATCTACAACTACAATATATTAATAAGTGTAAGTAAATACAGGTGTGTCTGATTTGTATGTAATATATTTTGTTCCTTGTTATTTATTTCTTTTTTATGGATTGTTTAATATGTTTTGAAAATTTAATATACAAATCACTTTATAAGCTTGTTTACTCACACAAGCACACTTAAATATAAATTGTAATATCAAGGCTTAAATAAAAACAAAAAGAAAACAAACTGAAAGAAATATGAATTAAAATTGATGTTAAAGCAAAACTAAATCCCTTCAAGGAAGTTTTAGAAAATTATTTTTATGCACTATAAAACACATCAAATTACATTTACCTTTTTCAACATCATTACTTACCGACTTATATTTTTTATTTTTTTTTTTTTATTTTTTTTAATATATTTCAAACTTCCTTAAAGGGTTAATAAATAAAATACACATAAATTCTTATATACCAAAAATGAACGTCATGTCAGTAATGATGATGATTACTTGACTTTGAGATAATAAAATTACAAACATTAAACACAACTGTGCTTAGTGCAAAGTTTTATAACTGTTACGTAAATATATATAAAACCAGAATAAGTACGAATTAAATGTTTAAAGTACATTTTAAAAGTTTTTTATAATTTTTTTAAACCCTTCTCCTTTATTTGGTTATTATATTAAGTTTTTTGAGATGAAATTTATTATCATAATAATTTTTTATAAAAAATCTAACAAAATTAAAAATAAGCAATCAAAAAACAAATTTTTTTACAAAAACTGCCGGAATCATCTTGTACGTCTTACAAACAAAATAAAATAAACAAGATTCCAAATAGGGATAAAAGAAGGAGGCGCTCAAAATTCTACCTAAATTAAAGATAGTTAAAAAAAACAACTTTAAAACTATAAAACAGGGGAAAAAACAAATAAAAACAACAAACTAATAATAAGAAGAATAATAGTAATTAAGAAAGTAAACAATGAAAATGTAATTACTCGCACTTACTCTAGTTGTCGGCGTCGTCGTCGTCGCCGTTTTAGTATCAACATCAGTTCGTATTAATGTCGGCTTTAATTCAATAAAAATTTTGCATTCTATAACATTCCTGTGACGACGTCGACGGTTAATCGATTTTTATGAAATTAAAATGCACATCCCTAAGTTTTTTGTTATTTATTTGTGTTTAATACGTTCATGGTTAAATGTTTTCCATAGGTGCAGAAATTTTTGATTTAATTGATAATGAAAGCTCGAAAAAACATAAACTAATGTTGGAAAGAAAACTTTTTAACAGAATTGCAATATTTTTACTTTGCCAGATCGCAAGTATGCACATTTGTTTAGCCTGTTCCTGGCTTGCCTGTTCTGCAGTAACTCAGTTTGATTGTTGTATGGCCATTTTCTTTTTAAGAATGTTTGCGACAGCTTCTTCCAGCAGACTAGGTGAAAATTGTTTAAACATTCCGCTGCCAGTGGCTTTACACTCCGCTTTATTAGCAACCATCACTTTCAATTTTAAATTTCGCCATACCTTGAAAGATATTTTTACAAACTTTTTTATAAATCCTTATTCGATTCTTTATTTTGTTACCTTTTGCCATCCATCTGCTAATCTTCTAGTCGGACCAAGAGAGTTTAGATTTTTTCCTATTTTTCCCCATTTTTTCTGTAAAATTGCATCGAGCAGCGCCTCTGCGAAAACCCAGTACAAGAGATGGATTCTTCTGCAATTGTTCCACCAATTTTTCAAATTGATTTGCATTCGTAACCTTCAATTTTTTACATTTTCAATGTTATGTTTGGTTTAAATCACTTCCAGTCGTTGTGCAAAAAGGCGCCGACAAAAAACAGAGTAACGTCAATACAATATCGTCGTCACATTTGATATAGAATACAAAAAATCTTTGAGCAGTAATCGACAAGTGTCAATAACGACAAGTAGAATAACCAATCGAATGCGTCGGCACATATCAACATTGATATGTGACAACTATTAACGTACTTACGGTCGGGCTTCGATTATTCGCCATGGTCGGGGACCAGAAGTATTACGGATAATCGATTTTCAAGGTTAATCGAATAACAATTTTGAGTATACAGTTTTTTTTTAATTTTTATGATTACATATACTAATTTTTAATGAACATACATATTTTCATAAAAAAATAATAAATATGCTTCTGACCCCTCGTGTGCAAACAATGGGATTCCCCGCTTTCATGTTTATTATATATATATATTGTATGTATGTACATATGTATTTATTCGATGTTAATAAAACAAAAAATCTGCCATCACGGATAATAGAGCTAATCACGGTTAATCGAAGCAAACAATTTAAAAACACTGCAAACAAAAAAATAGACCGATCTGTGACCATCACTGTTAATCGGGGTTACTGGTTAACAGGATAACGGATAATGGAGGCCCGACTGTATTTCCCAAAAAAAAATTTTAAGAAAAGAAGCTTTAAAACTAGTTTTCGACTCACTCGTATTATGTTATATATTATTATTTCATTAAAGACTAAAGGTGCCCACGACTTCATCTGCGTGTCATTTCTAATTTTCTTCAAATTCAAATTTAGAAAAAAGTATTTTTAAATATTTATTCCAGACAGCATTAAAAATTTTCCATTTACAAAAAAAAAATGTGGGTACACATTTGTATCTCTTCTTTACGAAGTGGCATATTTTTACGAAAAAATAAGTATTTTTTTTTATTTGGACCAAGGTTCTAAGGGACCTCCTCACAAAATTTTTATTTAAACCCATTCATCAGTTCTTACGTGATGCGAACACAGACAGACAGAAAAAAATTCCAAAAATAGGTGTTTTGTATTCCATATCGATTACAATCTACAACATCAACAATATTCAAAAATATTTTATGTACAGAAATGACCCCATTACAGTTTTATTAAATGGATAGGTTTTATTTATTTGGTACTTATTTTGCTTTAAGGCAAAACATACACACTTGCACACATATAAAGCCACACAATTTTAAAGAATTTTTTGGAAATTGTCCCAAAACTGAAATAAAAGAAAAAACTTTAGAGATTTGCTGTACATAATGGTTGATAATACACTCGCATAAGTCCAGACAAACACAATTTACCCACTCTCAATTGTTATTCATTTACCTTTTGCCTTTCTTGCCATGGATTTTATGGATTTTTTTTTTTAGTAAAACAAAAATAAATGGTAGATAAAACTAAAACTATTTGGCTTCCATTCCTATATAAAGAAAAACGATTGGAAATTTATTGAATGTGGTAAAAAGACTTTAAACAAGTCGTAAATTGCCATTAAGTATAAAAAAAAAACTTTGATTGTTGATTTTGCAATGGACATTTGCCCCAAAGACATTCAAGGAAAAAATATAAATTTGGCTACTGTTGAGACAAAGTTTTCCTTTATTTTATTTTTTTGTTTTTTTTTTTTTGTAATTTAAAAGTTTTATCAACAACCATTCATTTGAAAAACAGATAAAAAAATATAAAAAAAAACTTAAAGCTTTGTTATTCTTAGATAAATACAAATTAAATTATGTTCAATTTAAAAAAAAAATAATTTTACAAAAGCTTCAAAGTAACTAAGAGAAGTCTTTAAAACTTAAAAAAAATACAATAATGTGCATAAATTTATTTTATTTTCTCAAAATATCTATTAAAATTTTTTGATAAACCCTGAGCAACAACACTTTTTATACTGCCTCCTCTTCTTTCAGAGCCTAAGAATAATTAATGATCCTTTATTTCATTTTAAAATATTTTTCGTTTTTTCTGTATGTAATGTATTCCTTGTTGCGACTTACACCTTACCTCACTATTTCCGTAACTTTTCGGTATCTCGCTGGAGCCATATACTATGGGAAGTATATGAAGCAGGATAATTTACTCCGCATATCAAGGAGATATTACATGAAGGGGAGGTCTTGATAGTGCGTATCCTAGCCTACCGCCATCTCCCGCGCATTTTCGGCATTATGTTGATTAATTTACAGTGTAATTGATTTTGCGTGATAATGACTGTCAAATTTCTGAAGAGCGCACAATCCTTAGAGAACTCACTTGAGATGGAATGCTTCTACGTAAGTTATTTTAAGTGTTTTTATTTATTTATTTATTATTTTTTTTAATTTTTAAAAACTTCCCCTCTTTCATCAATCGTTGTTTTTTTATAAATTAACTGTAAATTTTTTTAACGTTTAGTAGAATAAATAATTATAAAAAATTTGCATTTCTTGTATTAATACAAAAGGTCTTTAAAATTACTTGTGTATACAAAGAATATTTTTATGATATACAAGTGTTAAGGCTCTAATTTTTGTAAAATTGGTTGAAATTTGTTGCATTGAATTAAATTTATTTAACACCGTTAGCTCAAAGATCCGAAAAATATAAGCTGCAACTTAACGCCAAATTGCAAAGTCGTGAATAATGCACATATATTAATCACCTTCTACTTACCCACTTGGTAAATACTATTTTATCTAAGATTTTTTTATATTTACAACAATAAATATTTGAATACAAGTTCGTACTAACTGATCAATAATGTATGTAGTCTTTTAACAGATAATAATTCTCACCAAATAATAAAAGGAAATAATATTAGTGTACCAACAATTTCACTTATATTTGATGATTAAACATAGTAAATATGTACAATAAGCATTTAGTTGAAAAACTAAAAATTTCTTTCCATTTCAATCTTGCTGTATACGTACATCTAAATGTTCTTAATGAAATGTGTAGTAAATTAATTTAAACACAAACGAATTGAAAACGAATGTAACCAGCGGCACCTGCTTGTTTACAGCGGAATTTTTTAACCTCAACTCACCAAGGTACTTCACAATAATTAAACATGTTAAAGTTGTCAGTATCCAAAAAATATCTGTAGTTTTTTCGTCATGTTTGTAGGTTGCATGTTTGAGTTCTATGATTAAATTTTTGGTTGTGTTTGTAACTTAAAAAACTTAATAAATTAATTAAGATGACAAAATTAATAATAAATATGAATATATATTTTTTAACATGTGCCACTTGCTAGAGTGACCATGTATATTTATATTGCCTTTTATTTGAACTATTTTTAATAAATAATTATTATAATTTTTTTTTTTTTTTGTATAGCTAATAGAAAAATTAAATTATGATAGTAGAGCATAGTTCTTGTTAGTGTACTTTAGTTTGTTAACGACTTGAATATTTGTTTTTACGATGTGGTTTTACATTAGACTTGTTAAGTATCTTACTGTAAAATTTATATATGTCATTGGAAGAACCTCTTGAAATACCGCTTGTTCAAGGGTCAGATGGTAGGTTTCAAATAGGAGATAGTTTTAAATTTATCTAACAAAGTAGAAGAAATTATGTCATAAAGATAAATTTTCAAAAACATGTAAAATTTTATGGGCCACGCTACTCAGAATTCAGATATGTAAATTTCACTTTTTCAAAGAATTCACCGTTGTAGCTAAATCATTTTTCTTCCTTTACTTTTTTAAGTAAAACTATGAAATAAGAAAGGGTATCCGCATATAGTTTTAAATAAAAAGAACGTTTTGCTCTGCTATTATTTCAATAAAAATTCGAACTTCAGCAAAAAAAAAGAGTATTTTTCTCTTAATTACCCTCTTGTTTTTCTTTGAAATGGCAAATAAATTAAATCCAATAAGCATATAAATTATTCCTTGGGAAATATCTGAAATACATATACTAAAATAGTTTTTATTGTTTATCTGCATCGATATGAGTTTATTGTCAGTCGGTTTCTTCAAATCAATTAAACTTTACTCTAGTTGGAAAAGAAACATTTCGTTAATCCATTGATCGGCACTGTCAGCTGAAGTCTACGCAGTAAAATAAGCGAAAGTGGAATGCAAAACTTTTAAAAGAAGAGTAACAAAAACAGGCCTACTTGAGCTTGCAAACTGAGGTGGAAGTTTTTCACCAAATCACTCTAATATTTATGATTTTCCCTGCTGCTTTTCGTTAAAAAGAATGATAAGTTTATAAACCAGACCTGGGGGGATTCAATTACATTTCAATTACAATTACAATTACACGTAATGTGTAATTGAATATTTTCAATTACAAATTACAAGTAATTGTAATTGAAATCGGGGACTAAAATCAATTACATATTTATGTAATTGTAATTGAAAAATTTTCAATTACAATTACTTGTAATTTGTAATTTAAAATTTGCAATTACAAATTACATGTAATTGTAATTGGAAATTTTCAATTACAAATTACAAGTAATTGTAATTGTAATTAGGCAATAACCATTACTTGTTATTAAACAAAATTCAATTATATTCCTAAAAATAATAAGTATACCCAAAAATTGTGAAAATTAACTTCTTAAACGCTTCGTATAATTTCAACAATTTTATTAATATTTTTATTGAAGCTCAGAAGAATATTAAACATACTCTGTAAGGTGTAATTTCCAAATATTATATTTCAGAACTATTCCTTGTATGTTATACAATGTACCTATACAATATATATTATATATATTATGTACATAGATAAATATGTGTTCGTAAAATACTTTTATTTATAAAATCAAGCCCGTATTGATTTGGTTTAATTAGAGGAATATTTCAAAGTCATGAAGCCTTTTGCAGAAATTTTAGATTTTTTGCAAGGCGAAAACAACGTATTTTATGGAATGTTAATCCCTTCATTGCGTGGTCAACGATTTTCGTCGCCAGTAGAAGCTGTTGAAGTGTTCAAAAACCATGTTTTAGAGGTATCTCAATCGGAGTAGAAAAAGTGCTTCGACAACTGGTTTGAGCGCATGCAAAAGTGTATAAATCATGCTGAAGAATACTTTGAAAATAAATAAAACCATTTTTGATTATAAATATTCGCATTTTCACTGTTAGGCCATAAATATATAGAGCAGCCCTCGAAAACTCAAGAAGGCCACGATGCAATTGTTGCTTCAATGTCTTATCCAAACATAAAATTGAAAAAATTTGAACTTATCTTTTACTTGCGTGATCTGAATTGATCTCTTAAGCGCCCTAAGAATTATCCTACAATACTAAACGCTTTTCTACTATCAAATACTCCCATAACATCTTTAGCGCCAGTTGAAAGGTTGCTTTCATTCACTAGTATAATTTTAACACCTAGGCGACAAAGCTTAACAGATGAAAATTTTTAAAAAATTGTTTTATTTAAATCAAATAAAAATTTTGTTAAAATTTGCACTTTTTTAGTATGTTATCTATATACATATGTATGCGTTATATATTCCTTTGTATTATTTGCTTCACTGTGTTTTTTCGTTTTTAAATATAACGCCTAATTTATTTTTTTTTAATATAGTTGCTATTATTTTTTACATGTTTATTATGTGTACGTAATTGATGATTTTTGTAATTAAATATTTTTTGACTAAAAATAATTGAAAAAGTATTCATTACACATTTTTATTTCAATTATGTAATTGAGTTTTTCAATTACAATTACATGTAATTTGTAATTGGATTTTTTCAATTACAAATTACAAGTAATTGTAATTGAAATTTTTCAATTACAAATTACATGTTATGTGTAATTGAAAAAAATCGATTTCAATTACAAATATGAAATGTAATTGTAATTGGAAAATTCAATTACAATTACATGTAATTGAGTAATTGCACGTGTAATTAATTACAAAATGTAATTGACATTCCCCAGGTCTGTTATAAACTACCAATTAAAAAAAAAAACCAAAATTATTTAACTTTATAAAGTTTGTCATCTTTTTGCTCGGGATATTAAGTTTTAAGAGACATGTGCGATAGAATAGCTAGGAAGAGCAAAAGTCATGTTAAGCGATGTCATATTATCAACTGGCTGCCATTTTGTTAGAAATGAAAATAAATACATTTTTTAAGGAAAAATCTATTTAAAGATTTAAAATTTATAACATTAATTTAAAAAAAAAAATATTTAGTTAATTGACCACCTCTGGAGTTCACTGGCATTTTATAAGTTTTATGGCATCTCCAATAAATGAAAGACAAATCTATTTTCTCTTCAAATCCATTATTTTTATTTGTTTCCTTGGTTTTCTGTAAAGCGGCTGTAAATGCTGCTTACTACGCGTAAAATCGTTTACGTTTTTCATTTGCGTTTTTAAAACGAGACTGTCATAATTTTTTGTAAAACAAGTAACATCTGCTTTTTTGGGTTTATAGACTGCACATTACACTGTCGAAAACGTCAAACTATTAAAAACTCAAAATTTCCTTCGCTGTTAAAAATAATTAAAGAAATGGTACATAATTTACATAAATAGTCTAGATTTACATTATGCAATTTTTTGAGGCGTTTTTTTTTCTCAATTTTCTATTTAAGTTACAGCGTTATGCGTTATCTAAAAGTAATCATTAGCAACAGTAACATCCCATCAAAACTCAAGCAATATCATATTGCTTACTTACTCCTCCTGCTTCACAAACAAACAAAAATTTCGTGCAAGTTTCATGAAAAATTGCATGGTGTAAATGCCGTAATATTAATAATAAAAAAAACAAAACTTGAAAGAAACAAAAAACAGGTAAATTTATTTTAATTTTAAATTATTCAGTTCCAAAAAGAAGTTAATGACGTGGAAGAATTTCCACACTTGGCCAAAGGTAGTTCTCAGTTTGGCATCAACTAGGCTGCTATGGAACAAATATGGAAGAAGGTGGCAAAAAGAGTAAGTGCATACAACCTTTCAGTAAGCAATGGAAATGACTGGAAAAAGGTATCCTTGAGTATCCTAGCCGTCACTCTTACTCGATTCGCTGAAATAATCTAGTTCCACTCATTCAACTTAACATTTTGTTAATAAAACTTTTTTTATTTGTTTTTTATTTCATAACTATATTTTAACTTAATCGCTTTTCACTAAGAATAAAATAAAATTTTTTTAACTATTTTGTTTTGTTTATTGCAATCAGTTGTATTCTTTTTTTAAGTAACAAAAAAGCAATTAGAAATACATTGGTAATACCATGACGAAATAATGCAGGTGGTCATTTAAATTGAGAAATGTCTTTCGTCCTCTGGAAAATTGACAATATCCTCTAGGTGGAAGTATTTGATATAAAAACGCTAACATATATTTACATAAAAATTGATTTGATTGATCACGTTTTCTGCATTTTCACAGCCATCGAATTAAATGATAAATGAATATTTTACGTTATTTTTTCTCTTTTTGTATGTAGTGTTGTTCCTTTTCGCTTGTATCGTTCACTAATGTATTTTTGTTAGCGGTAGAAACGTGTATATGTATATAGAAAAATATAAAGATTTTAACATGATATATCTACATACATTTTAAAATTGACTTATTTCAAAATTTTTGTCATTTTTCCATTTTAATATAGTTTATGTTATCGTATGGTATTTCATCTTTAAACTTTCAGTTTAAATAACTTTGTCAGAAACAAGTACAGATTAAGAACTTTGGAATGAGAAAATTTATTCAATTCTAGTTTAAGTTTGATACAATTCTGCACTTTAGACACCCTACCAGCCAGCTGTTAATTAATTTACGAAATCTAGAATCATGTTCACCTTTCTTCTTGCTGTTAAAATTTTTATCCATAAATTTGCAGCTTTTAGTAAACCTTAAACGAATATTTGAAAAACATTGAATTTAAAGATGTTGAAAAATTACTTCTTTAAATTAACTGCGCTTTTTAAATCTGACATTAATGAAACAGTAAAGAGAAAGATTTAAAGACTTCGAGTTTTTTTAAAACAAAAACTTCAAATATTTTTAAAACTTTCAGCAACATAGCGGCAAATCTATCGGGCTATGTTACTGCCGTCCAGTCCAGTCTTAGCGGTGGTTTAGGGATCGATCTAGTGATAATAAAGAGACCAAAGTTATCCCTACTCAGGCATCACAAAAGGACCATCTAGGACTTAAGTTGGCAGCTTGCGCAACCTAACATAAACTAAATATTTCTAACGACTCTGCGCAAAAAAGAGAAGATGTTGAATGTTATATTCTTATTTATATTAATTATATGCGTTATAAACATTCTGCTCAAATCTAATAACATTCGTAAATTGTTATAAATTGCCGACGATTCTCTTAAGGATATCTTATCGTAGCTGTCGTCGTCTAATGATTGAAACTACTTTTGAAATCAGGCTTGTTTTATATGTGTACTTAATTAGAAAACAATTCTTGCTGATATAAAAATTGTTTTACTCTACGTGGACTTTTAATGCATTTTTTATTTATTTATTATATTTCGCAAAACCGATTAATGTACGACTTCAGCATTTTGTAAATATATTGTCCAGACCTGGATGTCTCATACCTTTTGTCTAGGTTCTTACGGCTATTAACTTTAATGATGCAATGTACAGGTTACTCTGAGCCAATTGAAATTAAAAAATGCATTTAAAAGGAATGTCTCGTACTCTCTTAAATTATTTTTTTCACTTTATAATGTGTAGCGTAGTTAACTCACTTCGCCGACATAATAATTAAAGCAAAAAAAATGCTGCCATCGTATTGAAATATCGAGCACCAGTAACAAGTCGTGCTATTTCATATTTTTTTTTTATTACAGTGCAATTAAATTTTAAGCCAAAATTGCTAAAGCGCTGATTAATGATTTTACTTGAGAATCGTTCAATAGTAAAAACTGGTTTTGCCCTCGCTTAATGCTCCATTTTTACAAACTCTAAATGTCATTTGTCAAAATGTATGTTAAAATCTGGCAAGAGTTTTTGCATAAATAAATATTAAAAAACTTGTAAACTTGCATAGAGACACCCTATATGTGCGTTCATTTATGTTTTTGTATGTTCATAAATAATAAAAAGTGATCCAACTAACAAATACAATCACACTTATAACAGATTTAAATAGCGTTTGTTGATTTATGGGCGTGATTTTTTTCTGTTTCTAACAAATAAAAGAATCAGATTCAGATACACTACTCTTTGAGCAACTAAGGATATTTTTTGTTGTAGTTTTGTTAGTCGTAGCAAATAAAAATAACATATATTTTGCTGACTCGTCTTTTAATGTCGCTTATGATGGCAATTGCACGTCTTCAGATAAACATAAGGTTATGCATATAATAAAGTAGGGTATATTTATGTCAGTGCGGTTTTTGTTAAGTTATTTTATTGTTTTTCTCGTTATACTAAACCTCCGCAAATGTAGACACAAAACATATTTTTTACGTTCTCAACAATTTCATGTTTAACACACAACTATACAAAAATCAGTTGACATAAATATACGTATACATTTTATAATCCAAAAATAAAACCAACAACAAATTACCATGATTTTAATGGATGTATGTATGATTCTTTATTATTTTTGTCAGCGTGGGTTTTGTTTAATTTTGGTTATGAATATTTCCATTTTTTCCACTCAGTTTTTGTACAAAAGTCTCTTCTGTGTGCGATTTTCATTTAACAATCACTGTCCTTGTATTTTGAGAACAATGATGATACACATAAATGACATGTACAAAGGTTTGTCACAAAACTCAAATCACAGGGTATGCTAAACTAAATATTTTGGTACAGTCGATTAAAAAAGCAAAACAGAAAGGATTTAAAAATATAAGATTTCTAAACTGAAACTACAATTAATTTCTAATAATCTAAAATGTTTTTTTATTCATTTTGGTCGTTTTTTATCCTTTTACGCTTCTACTCCGACAATAATTGGATAACGAAATATCAAGTTAAAGTTTTAAATTAGTTTCATTTTCCATTTAATTTAAAGCGAAATAAAAACAAGGTCGTCTACGTTGCACACTAGAGAAGCTGCTTTTGAAAGTACAGCGATACAAACTTTCTAAAAACTTTTCTGATCTGAAAAGTTTAGCTTGTCTAAACTAAAAACTAAAATCAACTTCGTTTAAATAGAAAAATTAAAATTAAAATTTTTCGAATTATTTTATATAAACATTTTTCTTTACATATATTTTTATCAAATCTTTTTGAGAGCAGCTTCGAAAACATATGTTCATTTATATTAAGATTTTTTTCTTATAAATTTTCTGCAAGATTTAGTATAATCCGATCAAATGGAAGGCAAAACGTGAAAGACCCATTCGATTTATTTGGAAAACGCACATTCTACATATTGCGACTTTTGGTTAAATCGTTTAAGATAAATAAGAGTTACAAAAGAATTAAAAAAAAAACATTTTGAATAGTGAAGACTGGAAATTTTACAGTCTCTTTTACTCCTTACACATATAGGGTTTTTATGATAAAATAAAATTTAATGTTACATGTATGTCAACCTGAAGTGCAATTAAACGCCGAAACAACGTTGCATAAATTACGTTTTTAAATTATGATAATGCGCGTAGTATAAATGTAGTTTCTGATTAAACACAGCTTTTGTAGCATATTGATCAATAAACAAGTAAGAGTGCTATATTCGGCTATGGCGAATTTTATATAACCCCAATCAAAAAAACAAATTTTGGGGTGACAGAGAATTAAAAAAAATAACATTGGGGCAGTATCTCTTATTATGGTATCTATGACTAAAATGAAAGCGAATTTGCTACAAGCGGACTCTCCAGCGGGCTTTTCTATTCTGCAGCATACTTTTTGGAAAACTGCAGTGGACGTTTTAACATGACAACGCTCCTATTCACACTGCCAGAGCAGTGAAGTTGGAACTTGACTGGCTACCACATGCTCTAGACCTGAATATTAAAGAAAATGTTTGAGGTTGGCTCGCTCTAGGGGTTTACGCTTCCGGTAAGCAATACGATACCAAGGAGGAACTTAGTAAAGCGGTCAAAGCTTTCTGAAGTTCAATTTTCTTCGCTTATTTGAAGTCCTTATACGACTCCATTCCAAATCGTGTTTTCGAAGCAATCCTTAAAAAATATGGTTCAACACATTATAAGTATAGCTTTAGAATATTTAGAATTTAATAAAATGTATATAAAAATATTTAAATTTGTTTACAATTATGAAAAAAAATCTTTTTTTCAAGGGGTGTTCTATTCAAGTGTAGCAAAAGCTTAAGAACTTTTTCTGAATGTCACTTTCTTTTAATGGCTGTCAAGGTGACTGGTAAATAATTGGAGGATTTTCCATTTCTCAGAACCGACTATTCTGCTTATTCACATACACATTTAAATGAAAATGTGCCTCGTCACTCATTATGATTTTTTCATGAAAATTGAGGTTGTCATGGGCAAGCTGTAACATCTTATTGGCATAAGCAATGTGGAAAAAGCTCTTGTGTCAACTGAATCCTAAATGGAAACAAATGCAAATCCTTATGTAAAACTGTAGTCAAAGTTGTTCTGTAAAGACCAAGCTCCTGAACACGGATTCGAATTGAGATTAATGGATTGTTTTGAAAACTTTCTTGGGCAGTCGGAATGATTTCAGCCGATCTTGCAGTACGTTGTGGTCCTTTCTTGGGCCTATACCTGCAGACCCTCTTTCATCCAAATCATCCAATCTAATATAAATAGTGTGTTTTGTTGCCCCGTTGTTTCTCCCAAAAATTTCACGTTAATTTCTTATCATCACAGTAATCGACAATTGATTTTGATAAAATCTTTTAACGATTAAAACTCGTTGGTTTATCGAATAGTTTTCCATAATAAATTTTCCATGTGTCTACTTCACGACTGCCAAATATGAACTGTCAAGAGTAATGTTTACCAAAATGGCGAAATTTATAAGAACTTATGTGAAATACTGTAAACTGCAAGAACTGAACTTTTGCTGGTGAATTATCGCAAACGTCACGATGTAATTTGTTAACATCCATGAAAAATTGCTTAAAAAAAGTGACGTCCTACTTGACGTAAAGCAGGACGTGCTTGTTTTTTTGAACACACGAGTAATTTAAAACTGTTTGTAATTTATTATTTTGGAATTTAATTAAGATATAAAAAGATGACTCAAGCACAGACATTTGTTTTTAATATTCTGTGATTATGTTGTGTAAAGTTTTTTATTAGCAAGATAAACTCTTTAATATAATTTTTCATCTTCCTCTTTAAGAGAAAAAAATTTTTCCTGGAATAATGGATTTCGTAATAATCAAATTTTTTTCATCTCGTCGATACATTGAGCAAAACACTGGGTTGTTGTTCATGTGACTAACAGTCGACAGTCCGTATTACCGCATTTAATTTATCGTATTTTTAATTTTCTCTGCAAATAGTTGACGGCCTATTTAAATCAGTCCAAGCTGCACTATTGATTTAAGATATAATTTCACAAGTCAAATGAACTCTTGCATTACTGTGGTAAAAATAATTATTTAAAACAGGTAAGTTAAGTAATAATTAGTGAAAATTCAAAGCATTTCTTTTGAGCAAAAATCCACATAAAGACTTACTTGTTTAAAATTTATGTAGATTTTGTAATTATTTTTCAGATGCACATATAATTATTTATTAATTTTTACATCCTTTACTACAGGTGGAGATCTGTTTAACAAGGCAAGACTCTCTATTTTTCTTTCGTTTTTTAGATTAATTCTGGTTTGGACATTTTTATTTTTGCTTCGTTGTATTAAGAAGCAAAATTTAAAACTCTACAATAACAGATAATAGGAATATCAGTAAACTATCTAAATTCTACTAAAATATTACATTTTCACCAACATTTTACTAAAAGCATTAATTAAACTTTGCAATAAAAAAATTATTTTTGCAATAAAAATTTAAAATTTCACTAAAAACCTAAAATCCAGCAAAATTAACTCCAGTTTAACATAAAACTTAATTTTACTTAACGATTAAAATTTCATCAAAATATCTATTTTCACGAAAAATTTAACAAAAAAATTAAGTTTTTTAAAAAATCGTACATGCGAAAAATTTTGTGTTTGATTTAAAACCGAAAATTAAAGGAAATAACTAGAAAAATCAACAATTAACAATTAAAAAAATTCTAAAGAACCTGACTTTCTACAGTATTGGGTCATTTTTTTTTTAATATTATAATTATACAAGAAAAATGGAAATCCAAATATCTGACATTATCAGAATATTCCTTTTAAGTAATAGCTCAGCTTACTAAAAGCTTTGTTTTTCGTACTTATATTTCAACAGGCCCTAAAAAAAGGAGACTGAAAAGCAGACTCCAAAGTGATAAATAAACTCAAGTTCACTCCGAATATCTTCATAAAATCAATGATATTCCTGACAAAACCTCTATTTAAAGCAAATAAATGCATGATTCTGATAATGAAGGATATTAAAGATTCGGCACTGCCTAATACCCTGTTGAGACATACGCTTTAATTGCGCAATTGACGAATTTATAAAATTAAGGCCTTAATTGAGCCCAATTTACCGTAAAAGAAATCAATTAATAAATTGAGCAATATAAATTTAATTGCATTACTAATTGAATAAGATACAAAACGCAACCCTTGCCAACAAGTATATAAGAGCGAAGAAAAAATTCATAAAATTGACAAGCCGCAATTAAAAAATATAAACAAACAAAAAAGAAAAGACGGGTCATACGAAAATCGCTTTTGATATTTTCAACTTTAAAGCAACTACAAAAAGCCATGTTGTTTTTGTAATAAAAGGAGAAATAAGCTGGGCGGACGACACTACCTAGTAAACTAAATATGCTTTGTTCTAATTAAATAAGCTTGATTGAGCATGTGTTACCACCAAATTAAATTGCGCAGTTAAAACTAAATTGACGCAATTAAGAAAACATGTCTGAACAGGGTACATTATAGCATCCAATTAAATTTTAATAATCAGCTTTATTACGGTTGTCGTTGTCGTGTTAAAAATATCACGTCGTTACTGTTTAATATCTAACTCAAAAAAGAAATCTATTTTTTAAAAATCGGTATTGTGAATATCGAAGTCGAATGTTAGTTAATCTTTTCAAATATTTTCGATGAAATGTTTTTTCCTTAAACTTTTTAAATCAACGCTAACGAAAGGTAAGTTTATTCTAGATTTTTACATTATGCTGTTTTTCATTATAAGTATAAATATAACAACCATAAAGTAATTCAATCAGAAGCCTTGTGACGCTAAGGCAGAATAAAAAAAAGATCAAGAAAATTTAACATTAAAACAGAACTGTATACTGAAGTCATGAATCGTTAAAAGAAGTTGAAAGATTTAAAAGAAAAAAACTACAAATTAAAGCAAGAATAGCTAAATATTTACAAACGAGAGTTTAAAAAAGGAAGAGCATAGAGAACATCTTCTAAAGCTTATGTCCAATAAAATCGAATAAAAAAACATCAAATCGAATTAAAAGAACTTAAAGAAAAGAACTAAAATTTCTAATAGTAATTAAAGTGCGCTTTGTTTTACAATATTTAAAATTGTTTCTTATTCATATTCGTGTTTTTTCACATTTTTTAAATAAGTTTACAAATTGAATTAGGAGCTATTCGGTTTGTTCTTTATTATATTTTTTAAGTGTTAATTTATCACCTGGAAAGCTACTGCAAAATGAACGAGTTAATATTACAAAATATTTTACTGTCGAAAATTTTACATAATACCAAAAATGTCACAAACGACTAATGATTACAACCCTTTTGGCATGCCGTTTTCGACAACCGTAATAAGGCTGATTATTTATTGGATATAGGTGTTCTGAAAAATATTTGTGTCTTTGTTTTCTTCTATTTTATTTTAAAGTTGTTATTTTAAAATTAAATAAATGTATGTAAACAAACTCCAGTTATGCCAAATGTACTTAAAAACATGTATGCAGTATATTTTATATATTTTTATTCATGAAAAATTTTTGAAAATGATATGCATTCAAGAGTCTTATATCTCAAGCCAAATTAATTAAATTAGAACTATGTACATTCAACTAACAGAGCAAAACAACAACACGAATTCAAGAACCTCTTATACAAAAAAAACACAGTAACCTTTTAACTAGTTTTCTTTTTTTTCATTTTTCTGCATAAGGTTTGCCATTGGAAGCCATTCACTTGTATATGAAAGATTTAATGAAAAAATAAAATAAATTGTAAAAAATTTTTACGAATAAGCAACGTGTACATGCAAATACTTCAATATAAAATTAGTTATTTATTATTATTGAGACAGAAGATTCTTGAATTTTCTATACATAATTTGAGGTGAATCTACTGATGAGTTATATGAACAGTAGCGAAGTGGATATGATTTTCCCTGCAGTGAAGGCCCCTAAAGCCAGTCCTTTTTTAATTAATATTTATTGTAAAATTAATTTTCAATAAATAATAATAATAACAATTTATATCTGAAATAGGCAAGCACAATTAACATAAGAATGATTTGAGTTCTTGGACAAATTATGTAGTATGTTTGAATTCTGATGTTATTGTTAAATTGCTAAATGTCAAACACCAAAAAAAATTTTACATATTTTTTATATATGGAATTTGACATTTAGCGTTTACGGCGAAATTAATAAATTCGCCATCGAGACCACCTTTATTATTTTGCCATGAACACAGCCATAACTCTAAAAAATACACGATATGCATAAAGTTATAATATCTCTTTTTCATTATAGTGTCACAAAACGAAATGTGACGATGCCTTAGAAAGCGATTTTTAGGTTATGAAATTTACTTCACGACTCAAATGTGTTGTTGTTATTGCACACAAACACTGACAAAGAGATAATGATGAAACGTATACACAATACAAAGTATGAACTGATAAACAGTTCTGTATGATTAACTCCAAAATTTGAAATTTTGAGTTAAGACGTTATAGAAGTAAATGAGCGATATGTATATTTAGTGCAGAAAAAATTTTTCACAATTTGTGTAAAATAATATAAAAAATTTAATTAAAGACACGGGAATATTTTTTAAATTATTTAATTTTAATATAAAATACTTTGTGCTATTTTTAATTAGCTCCATTAAATTAATTACCGATATTGATTATTGAGGGTCAAAGCATGTCTCGATGGCCATCTCGTTACCGCTTACTTTACTCTTCGGGAAACCTTTGACAAACGTTTTAGATAAAGTAAAGATTTTGGTCCAAACAATAAAGCAAAGACAAAAATCAAAGTTTAAGAAAAAACAAGAAAAACCAACAGTAATTCTCTTTTTCTTTCTCCACTGTATACGGCTGACTTTATTTCGGCTCTTTTATACAGTTGATAGAGAATGAAAAATAAAATATTAAAAAACACTACGATGATTTATTTCTATGCACAGGCAAATTATTTAATTAAAGTCACGGAAATATTTGTTAAATTATTTAATTTTTATATGAAAAACTTCGTGCTATTTTTTAAATTATCCCGATTAAATGAATTACCGATATTGGTTATTGAGGGTCAAAGCACATCTCGATGGCCATTTCGTTACCGCTTACTTAACTCTTCAGGAAACTTCTGACAATATCGGTAATTAATTAAATCGGGAAATTTTAAAAAATAGCATGAAGTTTTTTATATTAAAATTATATAACAAATTTAGTTTAAAAATCCACCAAAACTTAACTAAAAAATAGTTGTGTAATTTCAAGTCGAAAATATTTGCTTAAATGTTGCCTTCTATTAACGACCTAATTTTTAACAGATTTTAAATTATCTCCAGGTCAAACCAATTGTGCAATAAATCTATCGAGTTTTTATATTAAAATTGTTTCCATTGTTTTATTTTTTCTATCTGAATAAAATTTTTCTGCATGTAAAATCCAGCTGTAAACCAAATTGATATTTCATTTTTTATGACATTTGCATTAATCTCCATTTGTATTGTAACAAAAAGTATCCAAATAAATAACAAACAGCACTATGTATGTAAATAAATCTTTTAAAAAAATTTATTATGAATATATGTATGTATGGACCTGTTAAAACAGAAACTTGTTTTCGTAATACATGAATTTAAATAATATTTAGTACAATCATGTTCAGAATTTAAAGTTTGTTTTTGTGTCATAAAAACTTCCAGTTCAAAATATATTTATTTTTTTACGTTTATCATGCTTCTGCGTATTTATTGCAGATTTTAAATTTTAACTTTTGTTGCATACAATACAATCATTTATACATATATTCATGTAAATATTCTTAATTTTGTTTTACTATTTTGTATACATTTATTCATTTATTGAAGACCAAAAGTCTTTTTTATATACAAATGTGGTGACAGGAACAGTGCCCAAAGAAATGATAATAATGATTATAAGTGAATAATATTTTCTTGCGTCCTTAATAATAAACAAATTCGAAACTAAAAGCTGCAAAATTACTTTATACACGCTAAGAAAAACATGGTTGTGATATGGTTACAATAACCATATTATGTTCTTTGTAACAATGTATAGTTGCGCAAAACCAATTTTAGTTGTTTTCATCAAAACTTTAGTCACGATAAACATTTTTTGTTAACTTTTAACCATGGTCACTGTACCGAAAAAATACCATGTCGTCGATTTTAACCTAAAAAATTCGAACCATAACCAAAGTGTTATAACATTAAAGATAATATAATATTATTAACCAAAGTATGATTAAAAGCAAGCAGAATTCTCGACAGCGTTTTTATTTTATTGTTTGGAAAATAAATTTTAAATTTATTTAAAATGTTTGTGAAAAGTTTCCCGCAGAGCAAAGTAAGCGGTAGCAAAATGCCCATCGGGATGTTCCTGCAACCTCAATAATCAATATCGGTGATTAATAACTTTATCGGAATAATTTAAAAAAATAGTACGATATAATTTTTTTATTTTATTTGATTTAATTTAATTGAAAAATTATTTGGTTCCAAACTTCCTAACTTCCTTAAGTAATTTTTCTGTAAAATTAAATTTAAAATAGTTTAATATTTAATCAATAGTCATAGGAAGAAATATAAGTTTCTAAAGTACTCAATCTGCCTCAAAGAACAAATACAAATATTTTTTAACATCCTTAAATCACCCATTTTAATCTCATCATTCTTTGGTTGCCTTCTAACTAACAAATGCACTTAAGTTTCATATGCATAATACTTCACATTTTACTAAAATCAGTAAAATTCAAAAAAATGATTAACGAAGCACCAGCCAACCACATACAAATAATGCATACCTTAGTTTCACCTATTCCGTTAACGTACATGCAATCATTTGTTGAATGATAGTTAAGGATTAAATAGCGTGTAACTGAATGATGAATAGATGAGACCTTTACAATTTTTTGTTAATTGGAGTTGTGCAGTTGTTATTTTGTGCCATTTTAGAGAACCACTTGAGAAACTGTTGCAAGTGAAAAATATTGTGGTACTAAACAACATGCAGTAGCAACTGTATGATGTTTCATTGACACATTTTACAAGAACCACTTTACACAACAACACAGAAATAGTACTTATGTTTATAGAATATCGTCTGCATTTAATATTTGTTAGTTTGTTTTAATTTTCAATTTAAGTGTGTTTTGTTGGTTCACTTCCTTTTCGACAATCAATCATTTTTTTTTTATTGCATCAATCATTCGTAGAGAGTTTTTTCTACATTAAGAAAATGTAATATGTAATAATAACAGTCTGAAAACCTTTCACAAACATTGACATCACATCCGAAGAACTGTTAATCACTAAAGTCAGAGCGATAATTAGGATCATTTTATGCATGAAATATTTTTTTTTCAAAATTTTGTTGTTGGTGCGGTCAGTAGTCGATATGGAATACAGAACACCTATTTTTGGAATTTTTTCTGTCTCTTCGTCTGTCTGCCTTTGTTCGCATCACGCAAAAACTTCTGGGCTGATTTGAACAATATGTTCCCATCAATTTATTTAAATGAAATTTAGATTTTTTAATCCTTTGTGTATAATTTCTAGATTAGCTTTGGCTAGACATACATTCGAGAAGAGTTGTAGTCATAAGTTGTTTGTGACTTTTCTTGGTAAGTATAATGTTTGACAGTAAAATATTTTGTAAAAGATCGAAGAATAAAATATTAATTTTTTTGCAGTAGTTTTAAGGTGATAAGTTTACAGGTAAAAACAAGTAAGAGTGTTATATATTTAGCTATGCCGAATCTTATATACCCTTCACCATCTATGTAAATCTAGTTTAGTTAAGTAACTCCAATCAAAAAAGCAAATACTGGGGTGACAGAGAATAAAAAAATAAAAAATATTTTGTGCTGCATCTATGTTATTTTATTTAAAAATTTTAGTATATCATTTAAGATCTCTTCAAAAGCTTTAAAATGTTACCCAAATTGATATTTTAAAAAATTTCATAGCCGCGTTACTCGAAAAATAAGGGCGAGCGCCAATTGTTTCACTTGATATTTTTATCTTCTTTGTTAATTCTTTATCGCCCCATGTATATATATATATATATATATTTATATTTTTTTTATTGAAGTTACTTTATTGTTTCAAATGACATGAAAATATTAGAGGTAGGCGTGGTGTTTTGCCTGCTGCCTTAAAGAACATGGACCGATCATGTTATTTTTCAATTGCACTCTTTCGACACTTTATCTGATCGATTGACATATTTTTTTTTTTTTTTTTTTTTTTTTTTGTGAAATCAAGTTCGCCAAGACAACACTAACACGGACGGATAGACGGACATCGCTCAATCGACTTCTCTATGCATAAGTAGTGAGAATATATATATATACTTTATGGGGTCGGAAATGGATATTGTAGAAATTACACATGGAACGGCAATTTAAGTTATACCTTTTTCTATTTTTTGTGGTCAAGTATACAATATCGTTGCTGAAAGTTTACTCTGTTCAATAGTGAGAAATCACGAAATGTTTCTTGCTTCATGTTTAGAAACAGCAAAATGTTTCTCGCAAAAATTTTTTTTCAACTGTCAAACTTGCGAAAATTGTTAGCAATTTCAGTTATTCGGCTTAAAAAACTTGACAACTGTAGCAATACCTTGATTTAGAAGAAAGTTGTTTTTAATTTTCCTTCAGGAAGTGCCGGATTATATAACGGAAAAATTGTTAGTAATTTTATGTTGAAAGTTTTAAGCAAATAAGGCTCTAGTTTATTTTAAATAACGGTATTTTTTATATAATTAGTTTAGTAAATACTGTCGAAGCTCAATCTTTCAAAGAAAAAGATCAAACGTATTTATTAAAAAAAAATCCAATTTTAACTTATTTAATTAAATGGTGAGATCATGCACTTTTCCATACCGAAATACTATTATTGAGTCCTCATTTTTTTATACCTTTTTCA
The DNA here is from genome assembly GCA_916610165.2 of Gymnosoma rotundatum. Lineage (NCBI taxonomy): Eukaryota > Metazoa > Arthropoda > Insecta > Diptera > Tachinidae > Gymnosoma > Gymnosoma rotundatum. The sequence continues at coordinate 95,464,194 of OU744340.1, forward strand.
ATTGAGATGACATTTTTTTATACCTTTTTCAATTTTTTTTTTATTTATTGTTCAGTTGCCTTGTTACTTGCCCTGAAATATGGAAAAAAAAAAACTTTTTACTATATGTTATATAAATTACATTAAATTACTCTTTATTTATTGAAAATTTCAAAATGCAACTTTTTATGAAAAAATTTAACGTTTTTAAAGGAAAAGCGTAACTTTTTCCTGTCTTTGCTGGCAACACTGATATACAGTTCTGTTTGATTGTTTTATTTTGTTGTTTTTTTCTTCACTCGTCTTTAGCGTCAATTTTATTGATATTGGAATAGCTACGTGTAGAGATTCCTGTATAAGCTTCACCAGCAGATTGCACTGCTTTACGATTGCTAACAGACAAATAATTTATTAAGAAACATGGAGTTTTCCTGAAAATTATTACTCAGCTTCTGCTGTTTAATAAATTATGTATAATTCGTCACTTTTACTAACGTTAATTCTGAGCTGTCTAGGTAATATCTACCAACGTTTCACTACGAGTACAAATAGTAACGAATAACAAAGAATGTTGAACAACTATTTATATAAAAAAGATATTTATGGAAAAAGTTTGAAATTAATTCCGACATATTTGCAATTTGTAAAGAGGAGTTCAGTTATTTAATTTTTTGCTAACGTCATCTTGAAATGAAGTTAACCAAAGCGTTAATTTATAAAAAGCATAAAATTTTGTTTGCTTAAAAAATATTTGGTTAAAAGTAGACCTTTAGCAACTTAATTTTGATTTTATAACATTATTTGTAGATTATGAAATCACACCAATTTCTTTATTTTATAAACAACAACATATTCTTGAAACGTGTTCAAAAACAAAAATTGAAATTTGTGATTGCTTGTGTTTAAATTTGAATATTTAAGCTTTACAAATTAATGAAATATATTCGCTTACTTCACAAGCATTTGTTGTTGGTAATTTGGATTGAAAACGTTTTAAATTTGCAATTTTAGTTTATGTGATTTGAAAATATTGTATCGATACTAAAGCTAGGACATACTCATATATATACAATTAAAGGACTAGTTATCATCTCAAGAGTTTTACCAAATTCGTAGTTATATAAAACTTATCACAACGTTTAAGTTTTAAATATGATTTTTATGTTGTCTGAAAATTATATTTATATTGTTATTAGCTAAAAGGTCCCATTGTTTCAAAATTTATTACTTTTTGACAACTAACAAAATAAAATAAACTGTTCCTATTTACATACATACATAAATGGATGGTTTCTTTTTTATGAACGATATGCAATTCAGCGGTACTTTGCGAACAGAGAAATAAATTTATTTTAAAATATTTGTAATTAAAATAAAAAAAATGTAGACATAAAAATACATTTCATGCTTAAAATTCATGTGCCCCAATATGAAAAGTATACATTTAAATTTCTACAGAAAAGAGTTTTCAACTGAATGATTATATAACCACATGCTGAGAGTTAGCTGTGCCTGTATTCATAATGTGACACAGAGCATAAATCCTATTCGCATTGAATGTTATAATGTCCTTGTTTTTTGAACTGGTTATCAATGCCAGCCAGATGTTGACACAACAAATATAAAAACATTTTAAATATTTAAACTCAGATTGACCATCTGTTATAAAATGTCGCTTTACTTTATTCTCCTTTTGTGAGTTCATATTTTCAGTATTTTTTTTTTCATTCAATTTTTAAACTTTAAATTCATCAAATATTTGCATATTTAGTTGAAAATTGTTGTAATCACTTAATAATGTATGTACGGGCATCCTCATAGCGAACATGTGTTAACATGCATTAAAATTAAATTAAAAATTGGAATAAAAACTTATTTAATATATTTTAATAAACACTATTATAAAATTTAATTGCAATAAAAATATTCATCTATCAGTCTGCATTAATTGTTCGTTAATAGGTAAAGTAAATTTACATACAGAAATTTTTTTAATTAATCATTCATTTGCTGTCAGATTATGCTGCGGGTGGTATAATAAATATTTTTATGTGACTAATTAATATTACTTATACGTTACACAACTATGAACATGGGTTTTTTATACATTTATTAAAAAGACATAATGTGTAATAAATTTATATTTAACATGTTTTTAATGATTAACCATTAAAATAATTGATTTAAATTATCGAAAAAAAAACTTCAAACTTAAACGACAGCGGAAGTAATAATTTTAGGGTTTCTTTACCAAAAACAAATTTCGCAAGACCACTATTGATCGATATTGACTTCTACAATTTTCTTTACTGTCCACAGCGTTGTTTTTAATTCACCTTTCTAAAAAGTTTCGTAAATTTGAGAACAAATTCAGGGTACAAGCGCTGTATCATTTATATTCTTAAAGAAAACAAAAAAGTGTGCTATATTCGGCCATACCGAATCTTATAAACCCTTTATCATCTGTGTAAATCTAGTTTAGTAAAATAACTCTAATCAAAAAAGCAAATATTAGGGTGACCGAGACTTTAAAAATAAAACAAATGAAAATTTTGGTAATGCATACATTTAATTTTACATAAAAATGCTATCCGCTCTTAGTGGAGTAAGCATTTTTTTAAAGTTTTAGTATTTTCTTAAATATCTCTTCAAAAGCTTTTAAATGATACCCAAACTGATATTTTAAAAAATTTGAAAATTTCAGAGCCCCTTAACTACGAAAATATGGACGAGCGCCAATTTTTTCTCTTGATATTTTCTTGTTATTTTTTTATTCTCTATTGCCCTATATATTTATTTTTTTAACTTAAGATTTCAAGTCAGTGACAGAAACCCATTGTTTGATGAAATATTTGAACCGAAGGATTGCTTTGCCCCAAACAGATGACATTTAGTTTTTTTTAACACTATGTTAATTATTATAATAACTTAAATAACTATAACAATTTTCCAAATTAATATTTCAATTAATTATTGCTGACTAAATTTTTTATCCTATATAACTGACGCAAACATAAAAAAATTCTCACAAATGGCCTAGGCCATGGTAAATTGACTTAAAAGAAATGTAAAAAATCACTAAAATTATGACTTTCAAATTTATTTAAAGGTAAGCACGATTTGCAACATTGACAAACTGGCGAAAAGTATTTGCAATATTTGAATATGCAACGGTTATCAGGTAGGTCGCTGAAAAGCACTTTTGAAAAACCGTTTATGTAAAAAAAAAACATAAATAGTTGCTTAATTTACAATAAATATTTAAATATTAATATATTTTAATATATTTTTCAAGTACAAGGTCTTTTTATTTTTCATTATTTCGCTACTCCTTTGTGTAGCATCATCAGGAAAAACAAATATTTATTTGAACATAAAATAAAACAACAACAAAAAAGTTATAAAAAAAATGTTCAAACTAACATAGAACAAAAAACAAAAACATTTATAATAAAAAATTTAAAACAAATATAAAGTACAATATTATTTCTTATTTATCAAGTGTCTATAAATCTGAGCTACATTATCTGTGTCTGCCTTAAAATTAATTATGTGTACAATTGGTGTATTAATTATATCGCTGGTCTCATGTAGAAAGGCCCTAACTCGTATATATGTAACTGTACAGGAGAAGGTAAAAACATAATAGAAACTGTATTTATCACAATGTAATATTAAAAATGTAAATGCTTAGAAAACCGTTATTTTTGATACTATTGCTTTCAAAGTTTGTGACAATATATATCTGTGTGAAATGTATTGGAATCACGAAAAATTTTATTTTGGTAAAAATTCGAGTTAGGGCCTTTCTGAGACCAGCGATATGTAACATTTCTAATATATAACGCCGCTTATAATTGTTTTCTGTGTTAATGAAACATTTTCAAAATTAGAATAGTGATTTAATCTAGCACAATGAATGAATGATGAAAATGATGAAAATATTATTAGAAATGTTACATATAATTAATACACCAATTGTGCACAGAATTAATTTGAAGGCCCACGCAGATAATGTAGCTCAGATTTATAGACACTTGATAAATAAGAAATAATATTGTACTTTGTTTTTGTTTTAAATGTTTTTTTTTTTATATGACAAAAAATTTTCTTGTTTTTTGTGTTATATTAGTTTGAACAAATTTTTTATAACTTTTTTGTTGTTGTCTTATTTTATGTTCAATAAATATTTGTTTTTCCTGATAATACTACACAAAGAAGTAGCGAAATATTGAAAAAATAAAAAATAAAAAGACCTTGTGCTTGAAAAATAAATAAATTTAAATATAATTAATGAAAAGGTCAAATAAAAACTACATTAAATAATAATATATTACTAATTATCTACTTGTACATTCCGCATACCACAGCAAATAAATATGTATGCTTGAAATAAATAAATGTACAATAATGCATTTATTATATGAAAACTATTTATTTTATAATTTACGCCATTTTGCTATTTTCTTTTAAATTAAAAAGTTTATATAATTATTATTTAAACATTACATATATCATTAGTGTTAGAATATTGTATACTAATTTAAGATAAAATATAAAAATTATTTATTATTTCAAAAGTACAAACAATAACGACAATAAATTAATTGAATAATTTTGAAAATTTCATTTTACCAGAATTAAATATTGGGGGTTTTCGTATGAAATTAAGTCACCTGATTGTGTATAGCGGCTATTCAACAAAAAATGGTAGCAGCTAACGGTGGCAGCAACCCTCGAAATAAATATAAAACACTTTTATTATTTTTGCACATTAAAAAAAATACACATGTAAAGCACTTTAAAAATAATTGTTTATCGTTCTGCAATTAAAGGCCTTTTTTTAAAGGACCCATTTAAAATAGTTTTGCTTTATTAAATATGACATTTATTTTGTCCATACGAGTAATAAAAACTGACTCCTTAATTGAGTAACACCCCAGCAAAAAAATGATAATAGATAAAAGATAATAGAGTGTGGGATTAAGTTTTTTACGGAAGTATTTCCCAACTAGATTACCAACCTCATGATTTTAACAAGGCATGAGAGTTTTATAATCAATATATGATTATAATTAGTATGTATTTTACGGTATTCCCATTTAACTTAAGGAAATAATTTAAATGCTGCTTCTTTTTTTGCGAACTAATGTAATGTCTTTTGTAAGCGAGTAAGAAAATATGGCAATCACAAAAGTAAGCGGCAATCGCAATTAACGAGAAAAAGGAAATCACGACCATTGCCAAATAAAGAAAAACAAATTTTTTATAAAAGAAGCAGTGCCTTTTTCGAATTTATAAACAATTTCTTTTTGTGTGTTATAATTATTAATTAATTATTATTATTATTCTATATTAAATATATTTATAATTTGTTAGTTAACTGTTTGTTAGTTAACACCTTCGTTTTTTGAAATCAATAAAACAGACCTAATAAAATTGAAGCCAGCATAATAGACTTTTAAGTGATTTTACAGGCTTTTTAATTAAATGCTGTACAAACAGCCTTTAAGAATTAACTCTAAAACACGCTTGTTAAATGAATTCTTATTACTTTATTCGTGCTTGATTCCTTCAAATATAAATATTTCATGATATTCTCATGAGCAGTATTGAAATGGCTATATGGACATGCTTTTCCCGCAGTAATACATCTCATTTTTTAGTTTAGTTTAAAATAATAAATATTTCATGAGAATATCATGTTGAATTCTAATTATTTATATGATTTTTCTTTTGTTTTTTATATTACTAGTTTGTCTCTGGGAAAAATCTTTTCTAAAACTATATTTTTCAAAACTAAATATAAATAATTCTTGTAAAATAAGTAAAAGCTAATTTAAGCAACTTATTTTGACATTGCATTTGAAAATTAAATGCTGCTTTTTTTGTCTTTAAAATAAAACTAATTAAGAAAATGACTAGCTATTCAAAAGATGTGTTTTTTTTTTTTTTTTTGTACTTTATAATTCCTTTTGGTCGTAATAATTAAACAAAAAACTAGTAAAAAAAAGAGTTAAATAAAATATAGTCCATTTTTCGCCTTTGTTTTCTTTTTTCCATTTTTGTAACAAAAGTTGAAGTATACAAACCTGTTGAAACTTTGTTTATTTAAAGTTGTTTTAAGTTGGTCTTCTGTTTTCTTGAAAACGAGATTACTTTCTTTTTAGGCATTTATCATGAGAAAGATAGCCAGCCAGACAGAAAAATTATTTTAAAAAAGCCCAGCGAAATGTGTTGTAAGTTATAAAGTTCTATATAAAGGATTCTTCTTATTTAAATATAAAATATTTGAGTATTTAATGACACATTAAATTGCTTATTTGCTTTCCTTATCAGTATTGGCAATATTGGTAATATTAGTATCAATATTGTATTTCATACATAGCAAGTAAATAATGATGGCCTACAAATTTTTAATAAACTTCCTGTACTGAAGAAGATTAATGTTAAAATTTGAAACAAAGCATTTCTTTTAGCAACTTTTTTCAATATAGAAAGCAACTTTTTTGTAAAACCGATGTATCAGTTTGTGCCAAAATCCATACTGTCCATATTCAAGAACGTATTTCGTCTGACAGTTTTTTTTTTATTAATTCAACGCTATTTGCTTCATTATTACTTTCTATTATCGATGCCATTTCTCATTTAATTTTAACAATTTGGATTTTTTATTCCACTGCCTTTTTCTTAAGGTTTATTTACCATTTAACATTTAATTCAAAATTTAATATTAATTCGCAATTATACCTACATCTTTAGTTAACCTTAAGCATATAAAAAAAGCTTACAGTCTTTAATCTTTGTTTAAATGCAAGGTTATCGTAGAGAAAATATCAAAATATAGCCGAAAATTTCGCCAAGTATCTTGCCTCTCACCATTTTAAAATTTTTATTTCCAGAATGGATTTTTTATCGCTACGTTTGTCGAAAAATCACCATAACTGACGACACTGCGCCCTGTTGCAATGCGGCTCTATTCTAATGAGTAGAAAAAGAAAAAGCAAGAAAATAAAAAATCTTTTAAAACAATATTCTGTGACATAAATTTATCTCTAAATATAATTACACTAAGAGAAAAAGTGCGGGATAAAATCAAGCTGTGTCGGGCTTGTTTTTAGAAATTTGAAATCTTGAACAAATCAAGCCTGCGAAGCACTAAAATGAAGATAAAATTAAGAATTACGGTCTTAAAAAAAGATTGAAATCTTAAAATAAGAATAAAAATCCTAGTTTAAGAATAAAATTCTTGATTTGAGATTACATTAAGAAAAAAAATTTTTTTTAAATCTAAAAATACTTAAAACAAGCATAAAATTCTTAATTTGAGCCGAAAGGATTTTAAATAAAAAAAAACACTTTTGTATGCGTTGACTTCTTTAGTTAAACCTTTCTTTCAGCGTGTTAAGGTGAGAAGTGATAAAAGTAAAAAAAACTCTGTTTCAATGGAAAATACTCAAATTTTAAACATTGATGAAAGCTTCGCAAATAATTGGATGACTGTAGCTATTGAAGCAGTTATTCCGGCCGAAAAAAACAGTTTAAATACTCTGGAGAAGAAACCGTTGGAAGTTAATCGTGGTATGATCTCCAAACATTTAAAAAGGAAATCTGTGGATTCCCATCAAATAATTTTAGTGAGTTTGTGCTTTTAAATGTTGAAAAAGAACAATTTTAGCATTCTGCCGGAAACCAAGACGAGGAAAATTTGAGAAAACTTTTAAAAGAATTCGATTTGGAACCTGTCTTTAAATATTTAAAGGGTAAATTTTAGTGCTTTATTTATGCTCTACACCTCATTCATTATTGTGATATTATTTAGCTGTTGAAGTAACCTATAGGAGCTTAAAGTATATGGGCAAAGAGACTTGAAGGAAGCTATTCCTCCGTTAGGCTACGCACGGCAATTCCTGAAAAGTTATTTGTTTGGAAAAGGAACAGGTAGAAATGTTTTAAGATACACTACTATTATAAAATATTTATAAACATAAACATGTATTATACTTTGGAATAGACTATAGTGGGTAATGCCATCGAAATCGAAAAAAAATTACTCTGATAAAGATTCTTCAATTGAAACCTTACCATTTAACAGTGAAATCTTAACTGAGACCAACAAAGCGTTTAAAATAATCTTAAGCAGGGATAGTTCTGACTGGAATGATGTCTGCAAAAAACGGAAATTAACTTTTAAGTTGCGTCAACAGGATTTAAAAGAAATGGAAACCACTGACTTTTTTATTCTTGGCCTAAAATATAAGATTGAAGAGCACCCAGATTGGTAAATATTTGTGTAGCAATTTCTTTTCATAATTTTCTAATATTAAAAACAATTTTAGATTAAAGTCGACTTTGGTTATTGTATCCATCTAAGTCACAATTACTATAATCAAAAAGGGAAGATTTTAAAGTAAAATTAATTCAGTAATATGAAAACCATAATCGTATTGATTTTTGTAGGCAACAACTTAATAACGCAAAGTTAACTGAAAACAAAGGTAAGAACCAAAATAAATAAGAAGAATGAAGATAAGACTTAATATAATGTTCTGTATTTCTTTTTTTATTTTTCAGATGCTCAGGACTACATATTGACCATATTACTTAACGCTGTAATGCCTTCCCTAACTCGATTTCGAAATTCTTCAGGGAAACTAAACAAAAAGGCAACTATTGTCGATGTATAGGAAAGTTTTGCACTAAGGTTGACGTCAATTAATAATCAGCAGCAGCAAATTAATGAAATACTACTCAGCTAAATTGACTGTACAAGCTTTTCTTTTGGAAGAAGGATTATCAGATGTGGCTATAAAAGGTTTTTATGTTTATTTTGATAAGACTATACAAAATTGATTTTTATGTAGAAAGTTTAGACGTGTGTTTTAAAATTTTTAAAGTATTTATTTTAAAGGATCTCGATGCTTGTCAATTACTATGACTTTTCATACAAAAAATTTGTTTTTAATTTTTTTGTATTTAATCTGCAAATATTACTTCCATTTGAAATTTTCTCGCTAACAATTAAATTAAATAAAAATGTATATTTTATTAGATTGAGAGAACTCATTATAACCTGTTTTAAGTTATATATCTTCAAAAACTGTTGATTTAAGACAATGTTATTTATTTTTTTAATAATTTCAGTACCAGATATAAATTTTGCTAATGTAGATATGATTGACGAAATGATTTATAAGAGTACACTTTATGAACCTTAATATTTCACACATGATCTCTTTCAAATAAAACAAATATTAATGTTGTGTTATAGAATTAAGGTAAAAGGCTTTATAATCATTTTTACTCATACGAAATTGAACCAAGAAAAGATTTAAAAACAGGCAATGTATATATTATAAATATATGTAACTTATAAATAGTGGTAAAGCATTTATTAGACTTAAGTACATATAAATAGAATTATAAACACAAAAGTGTATAAATTTTCTATATTTCATTTATATATTTTAATAAAATTACAGCAATATAAAAATACAATTAAAAATCTTTTGTTTTGTTTGCTGGGTTTATGGGATTAAATAAATTCGAATTTCGAATTTCGAAAAGCATGAAATTAAGAGGGAACGTTCTTGAAATAAGAATAAACATTCTTAAACTAAGCTTGAGTCAGACTTAAAATAAGCCTACATTAATCTTACTTTAAGAATGCATAATTCTTAAAACAAGATATTTATTCTTAAATTAAGAACATGCCGGCTTAAAAACAAATCAAAGAATTATCGTTCTAAAAATAAGATTTTTGGCTTGATTTTAGAATTTTTAAGCTTAACAGACTTTTATGACGTTTCCGACTTGATTTAAGTCCGATTAGATTAGATTTTTCCCTCAGTGTACTTTTTTTTCTTAAATATATCTTAAAAAAGATCGTGTTACACGAAAAGTTTTAAAATTCCAGAATTATCGGTCATCAAACACAATCTCATAATAACAAGGTAATTTGTTTTTATTGTGATATAAAATATATATAACAGCCATTTAGTCCCTAAAATAGTTCAGGAAAATAAAAAAATATGCCTGCACAAATTTAATTGTTTTAATTTTCAATTCTAATTTGCTCCTGAATATCAAAAGTACAAAAATAAAGCTCAAATAAAAAGTTTGCGGCTTTTTTAAAAATACCTGTGTTCTAAACAATTTTTCACCATTGCTAACATATTTTCTAGTCTTATCAATTGCTTTACCGGTAAGAATAAATAGTAATCACAAGGAAATATTGCAGCTACGCAGGGCAAGACTTATAACCTTTGAAAGCACAGTTTGAATACTTGTGCAATTGTCTAATAATAATAATAATAATAATATGTTCGTCTTTATTCGCGAAATTTAACACTTAGGCTAATTAAATTCACATAACAGTCACCCGGATGCGTTATTGTATTTAAACTATGATGTTTTGTATGGAGAATAATCAGAATAATATTACTTTTTATGTTTTGTGACAAAACATTACATACACACTCTTTCTTTAATTTGAAGCAAAAATACTGTGCGATATGTACAATATCTTTTGTTCACTTTAAAACGTCAAGTCGAATATATTATTAACACCCTTTAATATAAAATAGCTGTCACTGTAAAAAAAAAGAACCGATAACAAGATACTCGTCCTCACGATTATAATTTCTAAATTGGAGTGGGTTAAAGAATCGAATAACACTTTTATATAATTAAATTTTTCTAATTAATTTGTTTTTTTGTTTGTTTGTTTGTTTGTTTGTTTGTTTTTTTTTTTAATTGTTTAATACAAATAATAACACAAAACCATTGGTGTATCTTTTATTTTTATTTGTAAGCAGCTGATCACTGCTACGCACGGTTGTGTTTGCATTCAAATGATTACGTAGTATTTTTTATACTTCTAAAGAAAATCGCTATAATGTACAGACACTTACGATCTGGTACCACCTTGGTATCTTTAAAACGTAAAAAAGAAAAATTTATAAACGTAAGTGTAAGCGAACGAAAGTGAGTGACACACAGAAAGCCAAAAAGGCTCGAAAGTGAGTGACTGACTTTCTTTCGCTTAAGTTTTCTTTCGTTATTGTGAAATTGGCTAAAAAACAGCAAAAAGGGACAGTCAGCGCTACACTAAATTAAGTGTTCATTTATAAAGACAGTGTAACCTTCTTTCAACTGCAACGTCCAATAATAATGCGGAGTTGCAATCAATTATTTGCTTTTCTTCTTATTTAATTTTTAAAGTTGTATTTTAAGAAATTCACAACTTACAACTAAAACCTTTTGCGACGTGTAGTGAGAATTTAGTAAACATATTTCGTTTTTCCAAGATGTAAGCTTACATTATACTTGAATTCAACAACATACATACAGTGTCGAATAAAATAATAGCTACAATATTAGTTATATGACATTTTTAGTAAGTGGACAATATTTTGAAAACTGATTTGATTCAAATGGTTTTATACTCTGCACAACGTTCTCATTTATGTGTTAGACGATCTTTGGAATGCAGAATATGATCTAGCAGTTGCATTACAGACCAGAAAGTATGGAAGTTCAAGCATAATATTGTGGATATTCTTTTCATATGTGGAACCACTTTATTTTACTTTACATAAAAAAGAAATGGTTTTGTTTTGAGTCTTTTAATAAGACAACGGCCAAAAACGTACGAGCAGAAAAAATGTTCGTCATTTGTTTGTAGATTACAATATTAACACCGTGGACAGTCGGCTGGCTCACGCCCGATCGAGAATCTTTTGTCTGATGTAAAGAAAAACGTCCATGAACCAAAACCTACTAACAGCAAGAAACTTTGGTCTGTAGTTAAGAAGTCGTAAAAAATAATTCCCAAAACAAAGATGAGAAGACTTGGTTACATCATGCCAACGCAGTGTAGTAGTGTATATCATGCCGAACAGTTTGCAGTACTTTTTTTTCTTGGAAGCACTTTCACAGTTTAATTTAGTTTTCTCTATTAAATACAATCAGTGCAGCATTTGTTGTGAGGTTAGTCTACAAGCGAACAATTTTTAAAATAAATGAATACAACGAACAAACATTAAAAATAAAATATTAAATATCTATTTAATTATTTTTAACAATCCACTAAAGCATTCTGCAACATCAACATCAAGTAAAAAAAGTAAAAAATGAAAATACGAAAAAAACTAATCAAAAACAAAAAAAAAGCCATACAAAATAAATTTAAATTCTTTCTAACAAAAAAAAAAGAAACACAGCAACAGCTATAACAATAATAAAACTTTAATAAACCATCAACTGAAAATGTACTGTTCAAACTTAAGTTGGTATTTAAAGAACAAATACAAGGACACTCCACTCGTACAACAGCAAAACAAAATAACACTACATTCCATGCATTTATTTGGCGCACAATGGAAGTAACTCAAGTATTAAGAACATAAAAAAAGAAAAAAATAATAAACCATAAAACACAACATAAATGCGGTTAAAGAAAAATTTGCATTTCAAAGAAAGAAATGTAAGGAGGTTTAGACTCGGTTATGGCAGTCAAAGTAATGCAACTGCTACTAAAAGTAAATGCATTCTGTTTATAATCAAATTCTTTGTTGAATGTTAAATTATACTTTTACTTGTTCTAACAATTGGAATTAAGTTACAAAAGAATTTAAGGTAAATTGTGAATAGCCATCTTGCACAATCGGGCGAAGAGGTTTAAAATATAATTTATATTATTGTCAGTTTTTTAAATTTCGCTTTTTTATCTCGAACTATCATTTAGGAAATAACTGCTACACAAGTCATGATCTGTAACAGAACAAGGAAATTAGATTATAGACAGGAGGATAGTGCAGTATTTGTCGACTTTAATTTTCCTACATTGAAAATAAAAATGAAAGATTCTCATTAGAGCATATTGCATTATAGTACCTCTAAATCAGCGAAACACAGCCTTTATTGCGTCGATGTTCAAGAAAGTCAATAGATTTGGATACTTTCCCAGTAACAAACGTTTATTAACATACTGAAATACGTGTGTGTCATACTTTGTGTGCAAAAAGTACTCGGAACGTTTTTAGTTTACTTTTATATAGAACATGGCCGCTTTTTCATTGATTACTACCAACACACAAAGTGTACGAGAAAGTGTCCAACCATCATTCATTTGTAGTCAAAATAAAATATTTTTTTATTCACATATTATACGATGCTGTAATTAACACAAAGTACTTGTTCATATACAAAGTATACGAAGAGTTGAGTGCATTCTAGCAAAAATGTTAGGTAAATTAAAAAAGTTTTATTTTTTTATTTAATTTTAATTTCATTATAAATATAAACATATATGTTTTAATAATTACATTAATAATGAAAAATTAATAATAAAGAATTAATAATAAAAAAATAGGTGCCTTCACTGGTCTCCGCCTTTCTTCTTTTTTCATTTTTCTTTGTGTGTCTTTATGGATTCACGAATATCTTTGACGTATTCGGTTTGCCTAAAACCTTCAGTTTTAACCGCTTCTATGTAAAGAAAAAATATTAAACTGAAGCACACTTTATAACAAACACTTACTGCCACTTGCCGAAAATTACAGCATTTAAAGACTTATAAATTAATCTTTAAAAACTTTTTTGGAATTCTCGCCATCATATTTGTACTAAAGTACATATCATTGCTTAATTCACAAAATCTTGTATGATGTATTTTGTATTCAATACACTTTCTATTTATATACTTGTGAATACGCAGTGTATTATTGTATCAATTTATTTTGTATATTAAACGTCAAAAAGCAAATAAGAAGAAGATAATAAGTATTCAGAAAAAGGTTTTCAGGAAGTTAAATGGACAATAGGACTAAAAAAAGCAAATAATTTAAGTTTTTCTTATTTTTGTTAACAAATTTTTAACATCAACAATATAAATGTCCTTGATTTATTTTCTTCTTCTCAATGTGATATGGAATTCACATGTAGTTGATAACACGATTACCAATACAACTTTTCAAAAACATGCAAAATGAAAGTGTATCGGTGTATTGAAATTTTATATGAAAATTTCCAACAACAAGCATACACTATTGTATTTTAATTGAACAATACACAGTTTACACGGATACAAGGGGTTTTGTGAATTAAGCAAATGTTTATGAAAAACAGTAATAATTAAAAAGTGCAAATGCGAGAGAAAGAAGCACAATTTGTTAAAAATGAGAACCTATCATTTCGGCTTTTTTTCTTTTGAAAGACGCTCCCCAGCTTCCATTTGCTCTTCGAAAAGAAATAGGGCATGATACACCGAAATGCCAACGTTTGCGTAAAATACGCCAGAATTTTTGCTTGGTTACCCATGATTTTTTTACGTAAAGTTTTAGTGGATTCCTGATCCTTTTTTATTGTGTCCAGGTCCTGTATAAAGAATATGCACATTAAAAATGGAATAATTTAGAAATAGCACTTAATTTTTTTTTTATTTCACACCACTAGTTGAAGACATTACAGCTGTGCAAACAACGTTTTCAGTTTCGGGTTTTTCGAACATTCCAGCTCTTTATCAACCATATCTAAATTAGAAAACAATGTTTTTCCTCTCCTGAACCGCTAATCATCGCAGGTGACGCTTGCTGAGTCCCTCCATTATAATGTCGCTGTTTAATACGGATTAATTTTTATAATTTATTTATTTATTTGTCAATAACACTTTTACACTCACTTTGTACATTTTAAGGTAAGAAGCAAAAGCACTTCTGCGTAAATTACTTAGTTAAATGAGAGCATGTGTTACACTCAATTCGATACTACATTTAGCCTACTCTCTGTCTATAGCACTGTATCATGTACATTGTACAATGTAAAGTAATCGAAAGCATATTTTGTGCTACAATTTGACTTATAATTCTGAGTAATCGAAATATAAGTAATTGGGCTACTGTGGCCTATAAGCCTCTTTGCTATCTCCTTCATGTGGTCGAGTAACTCCAAAATAGATTCTTTCCCGTATGTAGATGGTATAAATGCTAAAGAAATCAGATGGAGTGATCATTTAAATAACCAAGGCACTTGAAAGCTTCTTTTGAGACTTTAAATATGTGTTTCCTTTGAAGATCATAGTGTTTTATTAAAAAAATACATACAAAAAATAGTACAGGGTTAAGTAAAACAGAATTTTTAACTTAAATAAATATAGTTTTTACATTCAGTCATTCTTTCATTAATTTATGCACTCAGTCTACAACGATAAACGCCTGCAGTATACAATTACACACAGATACGCAGTCACAATGTTGTTTAATTTATAATTTAAATAAAAAGATAAATAGTTTTTAGGTATTTAGGTTGTTCAGTAGTTTAGTTAGTCCTTGGTTTTGTATTTCTAGGAAAAGTAGAACAAAAGACAATAAACTGCATGGAAACATTATTTAATTGTATCTGTAATTGTATGCACCCATGTATTTTTAATTATAGAAAGCAAGAAAAGAAAACCAACAAAAGACGTTTGGCTTGCAAGCGACAGATTGTCAAGAGCAGTAATTTGCTTTTAAATTATTAATTGGTATTTGTTTGATTTTATATGGCAGCAGAGTGAAGTTAATTTATTATCACTACAAATTTCTAAATTATCTTGGATTTTGCTGGTGTCATCAAAATTTTAATGCATATCTTTGGATGGCCTTAACTATACAAGTAAATGTTATTCTAGTTTTAGCGGTTTTGAAAACATAAGCACGTTTTATTGAAAAAATGTGTAGACATTGTAATGTGTCTTTATAGTTTATAAGGCAAATACGTTTTTGAAGAGAAAGTGAGATACAAAAGTTTTCAAATGATTTAAGAAGTAGGTCTAAGGATATAATTGTGATGTTGTAACAACTATTTATTAAAAATACTAAATTATTTTATTAAACTTTAAAAATCATCGGTGATTATTAAAGATGAAAGCATAAATATGAAGAAAATTAAAATCAGATTTTGATTTGCTCAAACTTTGATTTTTGTGTTTACTTTATTGTTAAAAAAAATCTTTAATTTATTTAAAATGTTTGTGAGAAGTTTCCTAAAGAGCTAAGTAAGCGGTAGCGAAATGACCATCGAGACGTGCTTTCACATTCTGTAATTAATATCTGTAATTTTTATTATTTGATCGGTAAAATAGCTCATTTTTTTCCTTGTAAATAATTACAGAAATAGAAAAATTAGCAATTAATAACAACCTTGTACATAGATATGAAAAATGCTGATTGTAGCCAACCAGAAAATGTATTTTATTCTACTGATATCTAAAACTTACTGTTTTCTTTACACTCAATAATAAATAATGTCGAACTTAAACAGAAATTGAAGAAATAATAATTCTTTAAAGAAAGAAAAGTTTTTTTTTTAATCTTTGAAATTATTAAATGAACTGCTGGATATTTTAACAAATGAATTAATTAACTTACTTTTTTCTTTAATTTCTAAAGGCAGAAAAATTATTTACAAAATGTTTCCCGTGATTTTCCAAAGAAAACATAAAATATTAGACACCTTCAGAAAGTAATGCAGCATTTTCTAAGTCATCATCATTCTTAGGTTGTGTGCTTGTAAATAA
Source organism: Gymnosoma rotundatum (assembly GCA_916610165.2). Lineage (NCBI taxonomy): Eukaryota > Metazoa > Arthropoda > Insecta > Diptera > Tachinidae > Gymnosoma > Gymnosoma rotundatum. The sequence continues at coordinate 95,480,731 of OU744340.1, forward strand.
GAAATCCGCACACAACCTACACTCTCTGTCGTTCTTCTTGGTCTTATTATTTTTATTATTTGATATTTTTTTTTCTTCGCATTTTAGATACTGTTCGAGTATCATACTGATTGTTATGAATTAAGCAAAAAAGCGCACTGTGCCTTTGGTGTAATTTAATTTCAATATAACTGTTTATTAGACGAAATCCCTACAAATAAAAATTTTGAGATTTATATAAAAATTAACTGAGGACGAGTTAATTAGTTTATTGTTAAAAATATTTATTTTTTATAAAAGTTTGCATTTTTTCATATTTGAAGTAAGGAAAATCTTTTTTTAGAGTTCCATATACTAAGATTTAGAGTTTACTCTAGTGCAAATTTAAAGTGATGCGTCGTTGATGTGAACAACAGTCGAAAAAAATAGACGGATAAGTAAAATAGAAATATGCAGCTTTTGTCACTGGCTGCATTTATGTGAATTTATTTCTTTCTTTTTTTAATATAAGAGGTTTGCTCTAAATATTTAAAGGTTTCATTTTAAATTTAAGTTCAATTGCAACAATTTCAAGGGGAAAGGATTTCAGCAATAATGGTTTAAAAAAGTAGTTGAATTAAAAACAAATTAAATTAAAGACACGGAAATATTGCTAAATTATTTAATTTTCCAAAAAGAAAAATTCTGTTATTTTTAAAAATTATCCCGATTAAATTAATTACCGATATTGAGTACTGAGGGTCAAAGCACGTCTCGATGGCCATTGCGCTACCGCTTACTTAGTTCTTCAGGAAACTTCTAACAAACATTTTAAATAAACTAAAATTTTTTGTCCAAACAATAAAGTAAAGACAAAAATCAAAGTTTAAGCAAAAACAACAAAAACCAACAATAATAATAATAATAAATTAATCTTTCAAATTTACATAAATGCTTTAGCAATTTAAGCAGCACACACTGGGGTATTTAATAAGAAAACATGAAAATAATTCTATAGTTTCAAAGGGCATGTCAAGAGCTACTGCTATAATTTTAAATTTTAAAAATCCAAGAAAAAATAAGATTTCGATATGTTAATTTATATCTATGCACCGGCTTCCTTAAGTTTGACTACACCTGTGTGAAGACACATTTAATCGGGGTTTACAAACTACAAAATTATTAAGTCATATATTTCTTGTTTCGAGATATTTAATGAATTGCGTTTGAATAAATTAAAAAGTGTTTTTACATTATGCGACAATCACTATCTAATGGTTCATTTTTGACAATTTCGTAAAAAATACATTTGCCCTATTCACAAGCCCCCTAGTACGTGCTAAGTGCTAACAAAATACAACGGTGCTAGCTGTGTTGTTGGTAATTTTCATGCAAACATGCGATACAACACTTAGTACTTTTTGTCATATGTTTTTCAAACGTTGTATTTGTTTAAATGTTTTATGTTTAAATGAATTATTATTTTTGTGTTCATGTGTGAATTATATTAAATTAAATATAATTAAAAGATATTTTTATTAGTTTTATTTATTTAATTTATTGATTTGACGGATTTATTAGAAAGTTGAAGTTGAAAGTTGCCAATACAAAAACTGTTCTTTAAGATTTAATATTGCTTTAATGACTCGATTTCTAATATTTTATATGGTACCGCCATCACTTATACCAAAAAGAGATGCTACCTTACGAACACAAGCACAATTTCCTGAAGATCCCAAGCAGTAAAGTACAATTTTAAGCTGCAAGTCAATGCGTAGCTGGAGCCTTTCGTCAATTGTGTGAAAAACATCGTCATTTTTTATAAGGTTGAATATATAGGCAAATTCCTCTGGCCGTAGTCGTATCATATGAAGAAATCTGTTTTCATCAAAATATCTTAAAACCCGATTATGCCATAATGATGATTTTGGTAGCCCTAAATGTATAATTCTGCGACTGGAGAGCAAGTACATTAGGTTCATCCTAAAAATGTCTTTAATTTCATCCTCACACAAAAAATGTATTAATTTACTTTTTTCTGTTTTCTCCCCCATTTGGCTTATAAATAACAAATGATGAATAGCACTTTTCTTCTTCTTATTTACTTTTTGACGTATGAAGTACAATGTACAATGGCACACTGATACAATGGTTGTTCACAAAGAAGTAAACAAAAGGTAGTATGCAATACTACCTACACCTTAGCAGAGCTTGTGAATACGGCAATTGAATAAATTTAGTTTAAAATAATGTTGTAGGAAAATAACTGGTACATTAGTTTTTTTTTTAATTTGACTTAGACCACTTATTATACGCAATCGCCCATGACGTATGATTACTAAGAGTTATGAAAAATATTCCTCATACGTCTTAAGTAATCTTTTGCCATTGTGTTGTGTTCTTTTAATAACTTTCCCCTTTTGTGATTGTCCAAAGTATTGGACATAAATGCAAACAACAAACGATTTAAGATCACGCAACAAGAATTTATGTAAATACAATCTAATTTCATGGCAACTCTTTTATTACAATAAAAAGAGAGTGCCAAAAGGCTGAATTTAAAATGTCATAGAATATCGGTTTTTGTTCTAAAAATAAAAGCTTAAAAACCGAGTCGAATAATATGTAATTTAAAAAAAGAAGAAAAATATTACTCACTTACCTTTTTACTTTCAAACCTATTGCACCAAAAATTCTAAGAAGATACTTATATTGAATTTAACTTATATTGAAAGAAATTTAACCTGAAAAGAAATTATATAATACTTAAGCCTAAGTTACAATACTTACCCTGAATTATATAATACTTAACCTAAGTTATAATACTTACCCTAAATCATACATTACTTAAGCTAATTATATGATACTTACCCTACGTACATATACTAAATCCAGTGGAGAATTAATGCTATATGTAAATAAACTTAGAACAAAAGGAATTCAACAAGGTTTGTTAATTGGCGAAACATATATAAGGAAAGGTGAGCATTCAAATTCTAAAACGTTACAACCCTTTACTAATCTCCTTATTATTTTATGGTTCACTTGCAACACATAATTATAATCACTTCAACGAGTACTTATAATTATGAAGAAAGCATGAAGTGACCATCCCAAACATCTATTGCCTACATCTATTTCCACAGAAAAAGAGAATAAAGATCTCCCAAAAATATTCATGGTCCATTCGTTTGTGTATGATCCAGCTTTTCATCAATAACATTCTCTGTACACAAAAAGAAAAAGAAACATGAGGTAAATAAAACATAAAAAGCACAAAGGTTCATCAGTAAAGAATAGAACAGCGCGGCGCGTACGTAAGTACAATATTTTCAACTGTATTTAAACAAAAAAAAAACTTAAAAAGATAAAACAAAAACATCAATTGAAATTTGTGAACAAAAAAAACAAAGTTTTATGTGTAAATAATAGAAAATAATTAAAATTATAGAAAAAGTGTTAGAAACGAACAAACACCTGTACATCTAGTAACATAAAAAAATTTACATACATATATGTATAAATATATATGTATATATAAGTTCGGAAAAGAAAGTGCAAAAAGTATGCATATTGGAAAAAAAACAAGTACAAAAAAAATCGTATTCTGTGTCTGAAAAAAAAATTTCAGAAAAAACCGTTAATCCCCGTTAGCAACCAATTGCATACATTTTCTGTCTCATACATAAATACATACAAATTTATAAAGAAAAAAATTTTTTAAATTAGTGCATACATATCTATGTACAAATATACGTATGTACATATTCCGTTAATGATCAAAAAACACAAAACAAAATACCAACAAATACAATGAAACTTAATTAATTGTTTGTGTTACAAAACAACCACCAAAAATTATATTCGTTGATGTTTTATGACCTTCATCAAAACGTAAGTTAAAACGTTGCTCTTTTAATCTCTTAATCAGAATCATAATATCAAATAATGCTCTTAATTTCATTTACTCAAGTTCCATTATTATTGTTTCATTTCAACATTGTTTAAATAATCAAGAGTAAACATCAGAAAACTTTTTCGTTCCGCTTATTAAAAAAAAAAAAAAAAAAAAAGAAGAACAAAAGCTTTTAAATTAAGTTTCTTCTTCATAAATATAACTAATAACAAACAGAGAATTGTATACAGTCCGCTACAAAAGTAAACTACAACAATCAAGCAAAGTACAAGTGCTTAATAAAGTTGAAAATTTCTACTTGAAACAAATTAATTTGTTTCAAAGTTGAACAGAAATTAACAAAATTATTCATTAAAAAAATTATTCATTATTAAAAATTTTTAACCGCTACGTCAATTTTAAACCAAAATATTGTTTAATAATTTCTATTTCTTCAATATTTACCACGCCGTTGTGTGACATCTTTAGAAAACAGGAAGCAAAATTTAATTTCTCAAAATACAAAAATTATTTTAAAAGAAAAATTTTTTGTCAAATTACTTTGGAAAAATTATAAAAAAAAGACAATATTTAAACATATGTATTTACATAAATATTCTCATAAATTTTCAATATTACAAAAAAAGACAAATAATTAAAATTATTTAAATTTCAAGAATTATTCTACAAACACATAAAATTAATAAATTTAAATATTACAAACATTGATATTTAATAGAGCATTTTACAGAACACATAAATTAGCTTTAGTACAAATAAATGTTTGAGAGAGCAAGAGCTTTTCAAATTCAACCACCGAACTACAAGCAAGAAATTTGATTAAATTTCTCTTAAATTTCAATTAAACTCATTTCATTAAATTAAAAAAGCTCAATTGTCACACAGAAGGAAACGAAACACAAATATTAACAACTCTTTAAAACTTTTTTTACTCATAAAAACAAAGAGAGTACATTAATATGTTTAGACAAGATAATTTCTCTTATTATCTTGTGCATTAACCCATTAAATGAATAAAAATAAACCCTTTAATTGCACACAAAACAAATCGCTTATTAATTCAAATACATTGATTTATTGCTAATAAAAGAAAAAATTTACATAAATAACACACACACAAAAAACGGAAAACCCAATAATAAAAACCCCAAAAGAAAAATTACAACTTAAGAATCAAACTTTATTTAAATTTTATATTGCCTACAACAATATTATAATTTTTTTTCTCAATTTAATACGCTATATATTTCATTATATCGTTCTCTATATTTCTAATTCATTACATAATTCAGTATTGTTTTTTGTAATTATCTGCATTATCATTCTTAAACTAGATAAAAAGTCTAGTGCTAATTCATTAGCCCCTTATTCTACTTGATAATACAGATAACACAACAATTTAAAAAACTCATTCGCATCTATTTCTCGGTTTAACTGGATAATTATTATTTAGTTTTATATCCCAGCAGCCATTGACCCCTTAAAAGATAGATAGAAAAAATCTCTTAAACTCTAAACAAGCTGTAAGTGAATTAGAAACCTTGCTATATATATAGCCCCTTGTGTTGTATACGATCTTCCCATTCATAACACCAAAAAAAAAAAAAAAAAATATAGAAAAAAAAAAATTATAATAAAAAATTTTTGCCAACTAAATCCCAAGTGCAATTTAAGTGCTATTACTCAATTATCTACTCCCACAACAGAAGAAATATCCTACTTCTTAGTTTGTGAAAACATTTATTCGCTTTGTTATTTTGCGTTAAAACATCTCAATTTTCCCTACAAAGATGACTTCTACATCTCCAAGCGACAATCAAGCTTGCCCAAAAAATAGGTTTCTTTTTAATCACAACAATTTAATTCAATTTTGCGACAAGTTTCATAGAACTTCTATTGAAGGGCAAAATGAATCAATTCTCGAAGTAAAATTGAAAGATCTAGACGCAAGATGGGAAAAAATAGAAAACTCGTACGAACAACTAATGTTGTCTCACGATAATTTAGTGGAACCCGATTTTAAAGAAGAGGCTAAAATTACTTACGACTTAAGCTCAGAAGCATATTATAATTGCACTTCCCAAATTCTTGATATGATCAAAACATATCGCAGAGATATCACAAGTCTTCGAGGTTTTGAGGCAACAGCTCGATATTCTCTTCCACCACTAATACAACCTCAAAATTCTTTCACAAGCACTTCTAGCGATTGCATAAAACTCCCTCCATGTGATACAGAAGTATTTAAAGGGAGTTACGAACAATGGCCCTCATTTCGGGACATGTTCACGGCAGTTTATATTAACCACCCAAAGCTGTCCCCAGTTACGAAATTATACCATCTTCGAAATAAAACGATAGGCGAAGCAGGCGCTATTGTAAAAAGATACCCACTCTCAAATGATAATTTTGATCTCGCGTGGAACGCGTTGAAAACCCGCTATGAGAATAAACGTGTCCTTGTAGACAATCAAATTAAAATTCTTTTTAATATACAGCCGGCAAAAAGTGAGGACAGCGAATCAATACGAAGGATACAATCATCTGTTAATGATTGCCTAGCAGCTCTAAATACACTTGGTATTGATGTAGTAAGTTGGGACCCCATTCTGATCCGTTTGATTTCAACCAAACTACCAGAAGTTACCCTTTCCCTTTGGGAACAATCCCTCACATCACCCCGTGAGCTTCCAAAGTGGACTCAAATGTCTCAGTTTCTCATTGACAGATATGAAGCAGTAGAGCGCCTTACTAGCGTAAAAACATCGAAAGATTGCTTCACTCTCTCAAACATTCCTAAATCAAATATACAGGCATATATTTCCCAAGAGAATTTAATCTCACATTCTTGCAAGCTGTGCAACGAAAATCATTCTCTACGAATGTGCCCCAAATTCCGTTCGTTTACTGTACAACAGAGAGTTGATTTCGTGTTTAAAAACAAGTTTTGCAATAACTGCCTAGCTCAATCTCACCTCAAGGCTAACTGTAAAAGCAAACATACTTGTCTCTTTTGCAAGAAACCACATCACTCCCTTCTACATATGAAACAAAATCCCCAAAACGTAGAAAAAATGTCACATAAAGATGCATCAAACGTTTATACTCACTGCCCTCAAAAGCCCTCTTTCAAAAATGTTCAAACCACGCAAAATGAAAATAATGACGAACTTCCCCATACATCACGGCAAATTCAAGCGAATTGCTCTAGTAGCGACGAAAATATTTTGTTGCGAACTGCACTCACTCAAATAGAGCACGGAGGCGAACTGTTTACGGTTAGAATATTGATTGACCCTGGTTCTCAACGAACATTTTTATCCGAGAAAGTGCGGAATCGCCTTCAACTGCCATTTAAAAGATCTCATTTTGAAATAAGTGGCATTGGTGGTCAAAAGCAAACAGCCAGCAAAGAATGCGAACTCATTTTATATGCGAAGAGATACGATCTTAGGGTTCCGATTAAAGCCATAGTACTGCCCAAAGTGACAAGGAAACTTCCCAATTGTACCTTTGAGATCCCGATTTCCTCAAAACTTTTCGAATTAGATCTAGCGGACCCCACATTTAATAAGTCGTCTCAAATAGATCTAGTTCTGGGCAATGACTACGAGCAACTTCTTAACATTGAGGGCATAAAGAAGAACATATGTGGTCAAGCTTCGGCCTATAACACCATCTTCGGATGGGTCCTTAGCGGTCCAATAAAAGCTCAACACATTCAAACTTTTACAACCTCAGTTGAAAGATCCGAAACTTCCGAACTCATTAACTTGGTAAAAACTTTTTGGGAGCAGGAAGAAATTTCCGTAGCGCGTCCAAAATCATCAGAAGATGACTTTTGCGAAAACTTTTATGCGCAGACAACTACACGTTGTGAAAATGGACGATACATGGTAAGATTACCATTTAAGAAGGAATATCCTGAAAAGGTGTTTCTTGGCTCATCCAGGTTTATTGCACTCGCTCAATATTCAAATATGGAAAAAAATCTGTCTAAAAATCCCGAACTGCACTTCCAATATAGACAAGTACTAAATGAATATTTAGCTCTAGGACACATGGAAAAAACCCCCTCCAACGAGATCATATCACAAGGTAAATACAACTCTTTCTATTTACCACATCACGCAGTTATTCGCCCTGACCATAAAACAACAAAACTGCGAGTCGTTTTCAATGCGTCAAGAAAAACTAAATCACAGTTTTCTCTAAATGACGTTTTACATACTGGTCCCACTCTTCAAAATGACTTAATTACGATAATTCTAAATTGGAGAAAATACAAATACGTTTTTAGTGGGGACATACAGAAAATGTATCGCCAAATCGTTGTTCACCCAGACGGTAGACCATTTCAAAGAATTTTATTTCAAACCGAACCCAATGGCCCTATTGAGGACTACCAGTTGAGAACTGTTACGTTCGGAGTGAATTGCGCCCCTTATCTCGCAATTCGCACTCTGCTGCAACTTGCAACTGATTCAGAATCTAAATTTCCCAAGGCAGCATCTATTTTGCGCTCTGAAACTTACGTAGATGATATTCTCTCCGGAGGAGATTCCATAGAGGAGGCTCTTTCGAGTCAGAGTCAGCTTATCAGTACCCTAAAATCTGCTGGATTCCCTCTTAAGAAAATTACAGCAAATGATCCTCGATTACTCGCTGGCTTACCCAAAGAAGATCTCTATGGTTTAGATTTTCTTCGCTTTTACGAAGCAAGTGCTGCAAAAACTCTAGGTTTAAAGTGGAATGCACTCACTGATGCATTTACCTATACCTTTCCACCTATAGATCAGTCCATAAAAATTACAAAGCGCCAAATTCTCTCTGCAGTAGCAAAACTCTTTGATCCTGCTGGATGGCTTACCCCTATAGTCATAAAAGCGAAAATTCTTATGCAACAGCTTTGGTTGGAAGGTTTGGAATGGGACGAAGATGTTTCGAAAGAATCTCTTCAAAAATGGAACAATCTCGTTGACGAACTATCTCTAGTTGAAAAAATTTCCGTACCCCGTTGGCTGCAATGCTTTTCTAATGACTGTCTTCAAATCCATGGCTATTGCGATGCTTCAAAGGCCGCCTTTTGTGCCACTGTGTATATTCGCTGCCAAACCGATACTAATAACACATTTTCCAACCTATTATTGGCGAAAAGTAAGGTAGCCCCTATTCAGACTGTTTGCTTGCCACGTCTGGAACTATGTGGAGCGGTTTTGTTAGCAAAACTGGTTAAAAACATAACTTCATCTCTGAACCTCATTCCTACTGAAATACATTTATGGACAGACTCCTCTATAGTGCTAGGTTGGCTCTCAAAACCACCTTCATCGTGGGAAACCTATGTCGCAAACCGGATTGCCCAAATCCACATGCTGGTGCCAAGTGCAACATGGCGACATGTCCCAACACATGAAAACCCTGCAGATCTTGGAACTCGAGGTTGCAAGCCTCAAGATCTAGTAAATAACACCCTCTGGTGGCATGGGGCACCATGGTTAAGTAAACCATCATCCGAGTGGCCCATGAGAAATCCACTAAAAATCGATGAAAAATCTAAGAAAGAAGTTTATGCTTTGCACTCAAACGTTGAAGAAGATGTTCTCAACAGATTTTCATCATATAGTAAAGCTTTACGTGTTTTAACTTACGCTTTCAGGTTTTTCCACAAATGCATGAAAAAAAATACACAAGGCACTCAAAACAGTACTCAAGGTGGACTAACGCAAGAAGAAGTAAAAAGCGTAAAAACCCGTCTTCTTCTTTTAGCTCAACAAGCTTACTATCCTGAAGAATATCAAGATGTACTCAGTTCAAAGAATATTTCCAACAAAAGCTCTTTGAAAACTCTCAATCCATTTCTTGATTTCCACTCTATTTTACGGGTAAATGGTAGATTATCGCAATCATCTCTCCCTTATAATGAAAGATATCCAATTATTTTACCCGGCAACTCTAGATTTTGTCATCTTTACCTCAAAAACTTGCATGAAATTCTATATCATGCCGAATGTAACCAAATGAGCAGATTAGTTCAGTGCGAATTCTTTATATTTAGACTTAAACCGCGAATCAAAAAGATAATTCGTCAATGCAAAACGTGTATTATTTACAAAAAGAGGCCATGTACCCAAATAATGGCTCCCCTACCACCGGAGAGATGTACTTTGTCTCTTCCATTTCAGATCACAGGAATAGACTTTGCAGGCCCATTTGAATTAAAGGCATCAAATTTGAGGAAATCCACTCTAATAAAAGGTTATGCCACTGTGTTTGTATGTTTCAGTACCAAGGCTATCCACTTAGAGCCGAGCTCTGATCTGTCCTCAATAGCATTTCAAGCAGCGTTTTCCCGATTCGTTGGGAGGCGGGGGCTCCCCCAAAGGGTAGTTACCGACAACGGAAGAAATTTTCTCGGTGCCAGTAGAGTGCTTGAAAGAGAATTCAACGAATTTTTAGAAAATACTGCTCAAGATATATCAGAAAAGTATCTAGCACATGGCTTTGAGTGGAAATTCATTCCCCCGCACGCTCCTCATATGGGTGGCTTATGGGAGTCTGCTGTAAAAAGTTTTAAATTCCATTTTAAAAGGATTGCGGGTGCCCAGAAGTTTACATTTGAAGAATTCTCAACAGTTTTGGCTAGAATCGAGGGGGTGCTTAACTCGCGACCAATATCCGCGCTATCAGAAGACCCAGCAGACTTGACTGCATTAACTCCCGGCCATTTTCTAAGAGGAGCTCCCCTAATGGCTTTCCCAGAGCAAAACTGCCAGAATATGTCCCTAATAAATAGATGGGAAAAGATGAAAGTACTACATCATCAATTTTCTTTACGATGGAAACGGGACTATCTTAGATCTCTACACCAGCGATACAAATGGAGGAACGCGGGTCCAAACATTCAGGTAGGCGACCTCGTGGTTGTAATGGACGACTTACAGCCTCCATGCGAATGGCGTTTAGGAAGGGTAGAAAAAACATATCCTGGCTCAGACGAGAATGTGCGTACTGCTGAAGTACGAATAGCGTCCGGGGTCATAACTCGACCAATAGTTAAGTTGTGCTACCTCCCCTTTTTAAAAGATGAAGGTTTTGAGACAACATAAATTAAACCTTATATTTATATATATATTCATTTATTCTTGTTATATAAAATTTTCATAAAAATGCATAATCTCATTTCATAACCTCTTCAATAATCACTTTTATACCTCTAGAACTAAATCGTAATCACCCTTACCCTTAAACATAAATTTTTAATTCATTCTTTTTATTTATAAGGGTCAACCGCAGATTGAAAAACTACCGTCCTGCTATTAGTAGTAGCAGCAGTCACCATAGTCGCCAGAAGAGCCGTAACCGCGACGTGTATATTTGTGTGTTGTGCAAAAGGTTCCATGCGCTACGGTTTTGCAACAAGTTCTTAAAAATGTCAACGGAGAAGAGGTCGGAAGTAGTCGAAGACAACGGTTACTGTACCAACTGCTTAGCAAGGAGCCATGATTTGCGAGCTTGCGCCTCTGTGGATACCTGTAGAAAATGCAACCAATACCACCACACCCTGCTGCACCCAAATCCGCAACATCCTAACGAGTTAAGAAGAACCAAATCCAAAACCATGAAAGCACGCCACATGAAAAATAAGCAGCATGACCAACCAGCAAAACACCAACAGCAACAAGCAAAACCGCAAATATTGACAGCAAAACCAGATATCAAAATTATAGTGGAGGCAATTAAATCATTGGCACAAGTTTTGAGCACCAGTGAAGACCAATCATCTGTTGCCTAACGGCAAGGCCGGCGCCATGTCCAAAGTATTGGACATAAATGCAAACAACAAACGATTTAAGATCACGCAACAAGAATTTATGTAAATACAATCTAATTTCATGGCAACTCTTTTATTACAATAAAAAGAGAGTGCCAAAAGGCTGAATTTAAAATGTCATAGAATATCGGTTTTTGTTCTAAAAATAAAAGCTTAAAAACCGAGTCGAATAATATGTAATTTAAAAAAAGAAGAAAAATATTACTCACTTACCTTTTTACTTTCAAACCTATTGCACCAAAAATTCTAAGAAGATACTTATATTGAATTTAACTTATATTGAAAGAAATTTAACCTGAAAAGAAATTATATAATACTTAAGCCTAAGTTACAATACTTACCCTGAATTATATAATACTTAACCTAAGTTATAATACTTACCCTAAATCATACATTACTTAAGCTAATTATATGATACTTACCCTACGTACATATACTAAATCCAGTGGAGAATTAATGCTATATGTAAATAAACTTAGAACAAAAGGAATTCAACAAGGTTTGTTAATTGGCGAAACATATATAAGGAAAGGTGAGCATTCAAATTCTAAAACGTTACAACCCTTTACTAATCTCCTTATTATTTTATGGTTCACTTGCAACACATAATTATAATCACTTCAACGAGTACTTATAATTATGAAGAAAGCATGAAGTGACCATCCCAAACATCTATTGCCTACATCTATTTCCACAGAAAAAGAGAATAAAGATCTCCCAAAAATATTCAGTGATATTTTTTTCTATAAATCACAAATAATATAATTTCGATAGTTCTCCATGAATTTCTTAATGATGAGATAATTGAAATAAGCTCAGGACAAATAGATTAATTTATCACGCAAAGGACATTTAAATGCTGGCCAGAGTCATCTGAGTTGCTCAGTAATACCTTAACTCACATAGGACAAACACATAATTACCCATAGTAATGGGTAACTATATGTTCCTGCTACCTTCCACTTTGCACCTTAAGACACCGTTTGGCATTTTTTTTTGCATTACCACCTGAGCATCATCGACCCGAGAATTGTTTTTTTTTTCATTAGCTTTTGTCCTTCGGAATAGCCAATTAATAATTCCAATTTAAAACGATGTGACCATGAGTTCACACATTGACTTTAATATCAATTTAACTCCTGCGTTGTTCAGGAAATGGCTGATCCGGTAAAATCTATTAAATCGTTTAAACCGTAAATATGCGAATTTTAATATTATCAACAGCTTAAGTTGGAACGTAATGGTTGAAGTTACAGAACAGTGTGATATGCAGCTGCAAATACAACAATAGTCGTAAACCCACTTTCACTTCACTTTTTTTATTATATTATATATAATAATAATGTTATTTCCTATTTCCTGAAGATGCCACCCAATAAAAAGTATATTTTTATTTACAAAAAAAACTGGCCTGGTGCTAGAACAATTAAAAAATTAAATTAATTAGTTTAATAATGTGTTTTTTTACTATAGAAAAAAATCAAGTGGTTTCTGCAAAATATGTAGACATTACAGGCATTTACTAAATCCATTATATTTTGCTCAATATTTGTTTAAATGAACTCCAAATGGAACACAGTTGAAATATATTTCATCCGACATACATACATTTATATTATGTTAAATAATATGCATAAAGATATCCCAAAGAGTTGTTCCACTTCTTAACTTCTTAACCATTGCTCAGCACTGATGCGGATGGCATATCCTTATCCTAAGAATTGAAACATATTATTTGTAAAACAAACTTTGTGATATAGTATATGCCATCACGCCTTGTGTCTTTATCGCTCTGTGGCTTCAATTTTAAATATGTCTTCAATTAAATTTAAATTTCTGAACTTAAGGCAGAATTAGCCGACTGTTGAAATCGTAAATGTAATGTAAATGTAGCTGTACAATAAATGTAAATGTAGTTGTGCTTATAGAATGTTTAAAAACGTGTCATGTGTTTTTGACATAAGTAAAAAATTAAATAAAACTGTGTTGTGTTTTGTCTTATATTTTATTTTGTGTATGCTTTTAAATTATAATGAATACCGCAGATTTGTTTATTAGTTTAAACTTCTTGCGTTTATGTCATTTTTTCTGCATTCTAGTATCCTGGAGAATGTTCATTGTAAAGGCATTCATTCGCCTAAACAAGAATCATTATTTTTTTGTCGTCCATTATTTTTTTCTGTATTTCATTTTATAAATAAATAAAAACACACAGCTGTTCAAACCAATGATGGCCACTTTGCAATTTTATGTAAAAAGTACGTAAATATTTAAATCGTACTAAAAATTATGTTGTATTGTAATAATGAATAATATAACATTTGCATAAATTATACACAGCCTAACAATTACACAAAACATTACATGTATAACATTTTTAATTTTGAAAAGAAAACTTCTAAATTTATTTAAAATTATATTGTTTGTCATAAAATTTAACAACTTAAAAGTTTTAGTAAATAAGCACAAATAAGTACTTGAAAGGGATATTGTACTTTACTTCAATTTATGATAGTATTTACCATCACTGGCTACATCTGTCACGTAACCTTGTATTGAAATTCTATTTTCAGCAGGTTCAAACGTTACGGCTAAGTGACATTTCAGTCGGCTAAGCATTTGCATAGCTTTTCGTATATCAAAAATGAACAGCTGACACATCTACATTTACATTTCTACATTTACGGTCGGCTAAATGGGCCTTTACCCCCACTAGCTAAAGTTGGTTAACTTAAATTCAATGCTAAAGTTAAAATTGGTTAAATAACACCCTTTCAATTACTGAAAAACACAAGGCACATTACAAATTAGAACAATGCTACTGCACAAATCATCTCCTCCTTTCACTCTCTACGTTCAAGTCCTTTAAAGATTGATACTTTAACTAGCACAGTCTAGATGGCACATTACAAGACATAAAATTATTTAAGGAAAGAAATTTCTCACAATAATAAGTTTATATCAAAAAGAAAATGACAAAACTTATTTATTGAAAATAAAAAAAAAAACTCAATCACAAAAATCAGTGCCGAATGTTATATACCCTTTACCATATACATACGTATAACCACATGTACCATACTGCAGATTTCCAATAAAAAGGTTTAGATAAAAGTAGGCATAACAATTCTTTCCTACCATTAAATTTCTCTGTTCAAAAAACGTTTCTTCTTTCCTTTGGAATGTTGTCACAGCGTAGTAAATGAAAAGGTTCTTCTTACCTTTTTCATTTTAATTTTACAACACATCCACTAGCAGGAATACAAACGAAAGTTAAAAAAACACATCGAAAAATTAGAGGCAGGTATGGTGTTTTTGCCGCTGCCTCAACGACATGCACCGATCTTGCTGAAATTAAATAGAACAATTTTATTTAAATTTTCTCTAGCTCATCCGTGCCTAGACAAAGTTGATTTCAATGGACAGACGAACATCGCTCAATCGACCTCGCTTTGCATAAGAACTTTATGGGGCTAAAAATGGATATTGTAAAAATTACATCTGTGGTGAAGGCGATTATTTTTCTGCTTAGTATTTATTAATTAAAAACCTTCCAAAGCTCTGTTCTATTTCACCATTTTTACTAATCTTGCAAATTATTATCAAAAATCAGAGACCATTGGGTAAGATTTGTATTGATGTTACAATTCGAAGTAATTGTATCCATATTTCAAAATAACCTTTTTTGCAGTTCCACTAAATTGGTTTCAACATTTTTAAATGAAATTGATTTGCCTAAAACTTGTTCTTTGGCTTTTTTTAATATTTAGTGTTCACTTTAAAACTTTCTTTTATGTTAAACGCTTTTGATTTTTTTTAAATTTGCAACCACCATTTATTTGTTCCTTTTTGCTCATGTTTGACAGTTAATAACCTTCTTCTATCGTTGGCTTCTAATATTATTTCCCATTCCATTCATAAAATTTTTTTGCAAGATGAAATTTGGAACTTCATTTTGCTCTTTGCAAATTCGTTAACCGAAAATTCAGTTCGATTGATACACACATTCGTGTAAAAATGTATTAATCGCCATCGCAAATTAAATTGAGTGCTGCACATTGAGGAGAGTTTAAAAAAATGTTAATAATTTTGTAGTTTGTAAACCCCGATTAAATGTATCTTTACACAGGTGTAGTCAAGCTTAAGGAAGCCGAGACAGAGATTTAAATTAACATACCAAATTTTTATTTTTTCTTGGATTTTTAAAATTTTTAATCTAGCGGTAACTCTTGACACGCCGTTTAGAAACTATAGAATTAGTTCCAATTTTTTTTTATCAAACCCCAGTGTGTGCTCCTTAAATTGCTA
This sequence comes from Gymnosoma rotundatum, assembly GCA_916610165.2. NCBI lineage: Eukaryota > Metazoa > Arthropoda > Insecta > Diptera > Tachinidae > Gymnosoma > Gymnosoma rotundatum. The sequence goes on from OU744340.1 coordinate 95,496,747, forward strand.
AAGCGCTAATGTAAATTTACAAGATTAATATATTTTTAGAATTATTGCTGGTTTTTGTTGTTTTTACGCAAACTTTGATTTTTGTTTTTAATTAATTGTTTGGACAAAAATTTTTAGTTTATTTATAATGTTTGTCAAAAGTTTCCTGAAGAGCTAAGTAAGCGGTAGCGAAATGCCCATCGAGACATGCTTTAAGCCTTAATAATCAATATCGGCAATTAATTTTATCGGGATAATTTTCCAAAAAATATCACAGTTTTTCTTTTTGGAAAATTAAATAATTTAGCAATATTCCCGTGTCTTTAACTTAATTAGTTTTTAACTGAACTATTTATTTTTTAAAACAGTTATTGCTGAAATCCTTTCCACTTAAGATAATTGCAGTTGAACTTAAGTTTAAAATGAAACCTTTTAACCTTTGAAACAATCATTTTATATTAAAATAAAGGAAAGAAAGAAATTCACATAAATGCAAGCAGTGAACAAAACTGCATATTTTCTATTTTATTATTCGTCTACTTTTTTGACTGTTATTCACATTAACTACGCATCACTTTAAATTTGCACTAGAGTAAACGCTATATCTTACGGTGATTGCAGTTTAAAAGTTCAAGGCACGTTTGCTGATACTTTCAAGAATATCAACAATTGTCATAAATTCTAAGGTTGATTTCAAGAATGGCAAAGATTAAACAGGTGAAGTGATAGAAAAAGTATATTTTACGTGACTTATCTTTGCTCATAATTTTACACTGAAAACAAGAGTTTGTTTAACAAGAAATAGTGACTTTTGCCAAAATAAAGGCATTTAAGTATGTATGTGTGTATAATAAGAGAAACGTCGGCAAACATAAAAAGGAAGTGCATTTTTTCTATTTGTTGTTTTTTTTTTAACTACAGTAATAGTAAATGTGAAGTTACTCTAAGATCATGATTTGCAGCAATTTCATTATTGTCTTTTTTTCTGCCATTTTCGTATTTTGCGGATTTTTGTCACTTTACGCACACAATGTGGAAAAACTTTGGTAAAGGTATTCGTACGAATAGATTCTATTTAATTTATGTGAGTATGTACTTTTTTTTCTCTATATAAATGGAAGTTACTTTTCAAGGTATATTTAACAGAAACTTTAAGTTATGGTTAATGTAAAACTAGTAAATTGATTATAGGCTCAGGTACATTTTTAAATTTCCTAAAACTTTTTTTTTAGTTTTGCAAAGAAAATAAGAAAATGGATCATTACATCCTTCGTCAGGATTCTTTGCGTCTATCTACCTTAAGTTAATGAACTTAAGCCAAAAATCAATTTCAATTTATTTATAATATTCACAGTTCCACACCCAATTTCATAAAAAATTAAATTAAAAAAAAAACGCATGGCACAGCGCATGTAAATTTACGCTTGACTCGTAACAATCAATATGACACTGAAACAGCATCTATCATGTTGTGCGTAAACGAGTAAAAATGACTAAAAATAAAAATTGCATTCGTGACCAACCGAGGGTTGATACAAAGCCAATTCGAAAGTACAAATACAAATACAAATACAAATACAGAGAGGACAGTAAAGAAATACTTTGGTTTGTGTGTAGACTTCGTCTAATCAAATTAATACTGAAATGAATGCTCCTCATATTCTTATTTACAAAGTTAGTTGGTTAAATAGATGATGTTTATAATTACATAACTAGGGTATATAGATAAAAAAATGCTGATGAAGGATGTAGCGGTTCAGAAAATGCAGTAATTCATTCTGCTGGTGTAAATGTATTGGCAGATGTGCACCCTTGAACCAGCAACTGGCCAGGCCATACTTCACTATGACTTCGGCAGAGACTTTAGCTGACGATCTCCTGCTTTATCAACCAATGACTTTTGATCACGAAAAACAAATATCTACAATCGTTATGTAGTCGCTTTCTTCAATAAATAATGCCCGGTTGTGTTGGGCCACCATATCTTTATTTTTACTGTACAAGAGCCTTGATAATCTAACCTTTTTTAAATAATAGGTGTTTTCGCCAACTTATGTCTGCGATTACTCGACTATTGTTTTACTTTTTCTAATTTGAAAAATTAATAAAAAAAAAAATAGAGGCTTCAGCTTTAATTAAACCCAAACTGCAAACTCTAGTTAATCATAATAAAGTATTTTAAAATTAAAAGGTATTTCGTGTCCAATTTCCACCAGAATTTCAAATCTTCTTCACAAGAATGTGTGAAAAGCTTCTTTAGTATGATCGATATTTTTATTCAATTATAATAAACTTTAATTGTGCTTAATTCCTTTAAATATAAATATTTCATTCATAATAAATTTTCATTTTATTAGATTTTTTTATTTTTATTTTTGAAATACAGATAACACCAAAATATGTGCTATGAATACATTAATTTAAAATGTAGCAACAATAAGTTAAACTTAAATAATCGATAGAAATGTTTTCAATCAAGTGTGATGTTGCACATACATTTTTTTCCATAATTTTCGTGCAGTTCTCAGAGCGAATTTTATCACATTTGCTTTTAGCTTAATAATCAAAATCTAATAAATATTACGAATCTCTTTGTCAGTTTGTTTTTTTATTTGTGAGTTTGTGCGTGCATCATCACTGCTGAACGACTGAACCGATTTTAATGAAATTTGAAACACGGGTAGAAATTTGTCCTCGTGGTGAAATAGTATATTTATATGTTTAGATAACGGACCAGGAGGGGAGAAAAAGGGGAAAGCGAGTATTTTAATGCTTCTGATTCAATTTTAACAAAGTCTCGGCTAATCGATTTTAATGAAATTCGAAACATATGCAGATAGGTCTTCATCAATATTTGTTTCAGAAGCTAGGATCTAGATGAGAGAAAAAAGAAGAAACAGGTTTTTAGGTCTGAACCGAATACAATTAAATGTTAAACATAATTAGATGTTTATGTGAAGTTTGGAATACTTTACGCTTATTTTGAACAAAAAGGTGATAGGAGCGAGAGTGAGAAAAAGGACAAATGCGCAATTTTATAAATAATAACCGATATCAAAAAAATCTAAATCTAAAGATATTTTAAATGTAAATATCTTCTGATCTAAAACCGATTTGATCGTTTTCACAAGTGTTTGAAGTAGATCCCCATAGCAAACAAGGCTATAATATTGTTACGAAAATAAGATCTGGCAACCCCTGTTGTTGTTTCCGTATGAGTGTGGTGAATAAGTTACTTCCACTAATGGTGTGTGTATAGAATATTAACACAATTAGCTAACAAAAGCTGAGTAACCTCAGTGGTTGCGTTGGTAGAGGGGCGTGCTGTAAAACAGAAGATCGTGAGCCCGATCCCGCCTTCAGACATACGTACAACGGAAAAAAATTATTGTTATAATGCAATTAAAAATTAAGAAGCAGCAGTACAAACCTCCCGAGAGGCAAAAAGAAAATTTTTGTATGAAGCCATGGCAGATAATTTAGAGTAACAGATAATTGTCAAGAAGCCCTTTATAATAAAAATGTAAGATTTGTAGCGGTTAGCGCAGGGAAGTGTAACAGCATAACAACAGTGTAGTGAATGGTAGTCGTGTGTTGTAGCTATTGGATTAAAGGGAGATGACTGGCCTGGATGAAAGGAGTAGTGGAGATGTCTGTGGATGGTTAAGGTTACCAGACAAGGAATCGAGTAGTTCACGTCTCGCCGTTGTAATAATAACGAATATTTAGTAAATACGAGACCATGGGATTCACAAGACCAGTAGGATTAAAAGAGTATAGCCAGATAAAGCCATAAAGTAAGAATACAGAATTTTTAACGAACAACAGTGGTATTTGCAATCAAAAGAAACCGTACTTTTGTCCTAAAAAGGGAAAAACTTAACAATATATTACACAGTGCCTAGAAAGGCCCTAAAATTAGACATAGGCAGAGCCGGTACAAAAAAAAACAGTATTTAATATTTCTTGAGTAACTGAAGATATTATGATAATAATGCTTAAAAATTTTAAAGCAAAATTAAATTTTTTAGAAAAAAAAACTCGTATCTATACGTAATTCAATAGTGGCATAGTCCAGATGTTCAGGGAAAATGTAAAATTTTAGATACTCTATAAGTTTATATTTTTGGCTTTTCTATTTACTTAGATTAATCTTTAAACAAAATAACCAACAAGCAAAACACCCAAGACTATTTTATTTGTTTAATTAAATTAAGCAAATGAGTTTATTATAAAATTCTCTGGTTATATTTTATACATATGTTAACAGATAAATCTAGTAGTAGACTAGCAATAACTATAAATATGAATTTAAGGATAGAATGTAATGATTTTTTCTGTATAAGTAAATATACACCAATTAATTGCACTCATTTTATTTTATATAATTTTCTGCCTATTCCCTGTTCGCTTTTGTTCCCGTAATGAAAATAATCGTGCAACAAACACTCTTCCGATTCAGTAAGTTTTTTATTTGATTATGCACACTAATATAAAAGTTTCTTGTACGAAATCTTACGCCTCTTTCGCTTAGAGTTGCCTATGTTAACAACAACAACTTTTCACTTTGTATGGGAGATATCATGCCCACTGCCTAATCCATCCAGTATTACGCCAGACAGTGCATATTAATAGGGAATTTTCTAGAACAAAAACTCTACGTGTTATTCTTCTCTAGAAAGACGAAGATAATTTTTCACCTTGTATTGCAGTTACCACGCCTACTGTAGGTAGAAAAAGTGTATATCCAAGTTTGTCATTTCATGTGTAATTTCTGCAATATCAACTTCCAACCCAATGAATTATGTATATCTGAATTCTTATGCATTGCGACGTCGATTGAACGATATTCGTCTGTCCGTCTGTGTTCGGGTTGAAATCAAATTTCCCAAGGTACAAATCTAGTTTAGTTAAGTAACTCCAATAAAAAAATAAAAACAAAAATATCGAGCGATAGAGAACTAAAAAATAATAAAAAAAAACAACAAGTGAAAAAATTGGCTTCCGCCCATATTTTCCGAGTTATGGGCCTCTGAACTTTTCGTAAAAAATTACGATTGTGCACCATATTTTTTAAGATATGCATATGGGTAACATTTAAAAGCTTTTGAAGAGATCTTTAAGGAATTACTAAAATTTTTATGTAAAATTATATAAAGTAATTATTTTTTATATTTAAGTTCTCTGTCACCCCAATATTTGTTTTTTTATCTGAGTTACTTCACTAAACTAGATTTACATAGATGGTGAAGGGTATATAAGACTCGGCACAGAAGAATATTGTACTCTTTCTTGTTTCTTTAGCTGTACACATTATCAACCGAATTAATTGTGCAAAATGTCACGACTCTACCAAGGTACACGATATGATTATTTATTTTGTATGGAGGGTACGACGGCCACTAATCAAATCCAGTCTGTGTTTCGCTAAACTATGTATATTGATATGGAGGTTACCGGTGTTAAACTTTACGAATCTATCTCATTAGGGCTCCTATCATAGGATTCGAGTTACTCTTTAATAATTATTTACTTTCTGTGGGAATTATTACGCTTATTAATGCAATTCGGCCTGTTATTTGAACAAAATTTTAAGGCGCTACCTAGAACAGTTATCAAATAACTCGATGATATATATTTACTTTGTACCGGAAGTGAATAGCTAAAGTAAAAATCAAAAAATATGTACCCTATTTTTACACCCGCATATCTGATAACAAACTGTGAAAACCCCAATAAGACCGGTCCACTGGCGTAGGCAGTTACAGCTTCCCGACAAACAAACAAACAAACGTTCAAAAAAAAAATTTTGTGCTTTATATCTATACTTTTTATATAGATAAATGAAGAGTTAAATTATATTTTAAAAGACTAACTGTGGTTATGTGTTAATGCTTCAGTAGATAATTTTTCTTTTAATTTTTCTTTTAATTTATCTTTTAATAAAACTAAAACTTTTACTGAAATAAATCCTTTTCATTTAACTATTATTCTTACTTTACGTTTGTTACTATAATATGAATTCAATAAAAGTTAAAAAGAAAAATACGTTTCGTGTTCTGCTTTCCTGCCTTGATTTGCACATCTTTATTTTCCTTCCTTGAATCACGTTACATTTTTGAGTCGTGCCGTTACTACTAAACAAAATTTTACTTAAAGAGTCAACTTCTCATTATTTTTTCTTCCGCTTTTACGATATATTTTTAGCAAACACCTCTGTAAAAAATTAGATTCTAATGGAAAAGAAAACTTTTCCGAAACAGCGAAATTTTCTAAAGATGTTTTTAGCTGTTAGAAAAAATAATATAAAAAACTTATATTCAAATTTTCCTATGGATTGTTGATTGATTTATGCAAATACTTGATTGAAAATTTCTGTTGAATTTTGTTTGGATTCAATAAAAAAAATTTATAGGTAGTAGTCGATTGCGTAAGAACCCTTTACTAGTAATTATAAGTCAGTTTCACTTTAAGTTATATTTTCATTTACTCTTGTTCATTGAGTGCATTAAAATCTTATTTTAAAATGGTTGCTCTCTTTTTTCCGAATTCATTTGCTCTATTAAAAAATAAAAATCTAAAGCAATCAATTTAAATGTAAACTGCTTGCCAAAGGCAAAATTGAAATGCTTCTTTCTTTTTTTTCACACTTATTATTCTAAGCTTGGAATTAGTAATGCGCAAACAAATTTAACTTATTCATAAACTAACAAATTAAAAACAGCTCATTCATTGAGTCGTTGATGATGCTGACATGTTCTGATAGAAATGAATTAATTTGCACTCGTATGCACTTTTAAAAATTTTAAAAAAGGAAGACAAAACAAACACCTTAAAAAAAATAAAAATTATTAAATGCTGATGATGATGAAAATGAAAATGGGGATGTTGGTTATTGCGATGATAATGATAACAATAATAACAATTTTAAAAATGATAAAGTTGATAATGATACATTTGTAAACCGTTTATAAAGTGTCCCAAAATATGTTCATGAATTGAATTAAAGATTATGACTTATGTTTTTTTTTAATTGATTCAGAATAATATGGATGGATATGTATGAAATAGCACTGGGCTAATTATATACATATACAGTTTTTTTTCGAAAATCTTAAATTATTTATAAGACTGCATATTATTTACTATAACCTTCACCACAAAAACTGGGTTTGCCGTTCCGTTTGAAATTTCAACAATATACATTTCTGACCCCATAAGTATATATAATCTGAGTTCTTATGCACAGCGAATCGATTGAGCGATGTCCGTCTGTTCGTCCATGTTGGTGTTGAATGCAAGATTGCCAAGACACTAGATCAGCCAGAGAAAATTAAATAAGCCATCTATCAGCAATAGTTTCAAAAAAGTTGCTATTCAAAATCAGTAAGATCGGTCTATGTCCAGGCAGGGGGCAAAATACCAATTAATTTTTTAATTTTTCCATACCATTTGGAAGAAAGAGGTAACTCCAATAAAAAAAAACAAATATATGGGGCGATAGTGAATTAAAAAATAAGAAAAAAATTTCCAGTGAAAAAATTGGCACTCGCTCATATTTTCCGAGTTATGGGCCTCTGATCTTTTCATAGAAAAGTACAATTGTGCAGCATATTTTTAAAATATCATTAGGGATATCATTTAAAAAGCTTTTGAAGAGATCTTTGCGGAAATACTTAAGATATATACCATAAGATCCGATTACATCTTTAGGTAAAATTATATATAGTACTTATTTTTATTTTTTTTATTTTTTTTTATTTTTTAATTCTCTGTTTTTTTTTTTTTGTATTGGAGTTACTTAACTAAACTAGGTTTACATAGATGGTGAAGGATATATTAGATTCGGCATAGCCGAATATAGCACCCTTACTTGTTTATAAAATTATTTTGGAGTTAAATTATTTTACTGAAAAAATATTATGCTAATATCCTACTTCCAACATTATCATATGGGTCCAAAATTTTTTCAGGCGCCAGAATACCTATATGATCGCTTAAAATTTGCTAGATCCCAAAGAGGCAAATACATTATACAGATGCGCCATCGGAACCATGCGTCCGAATGCCAATTTTTTATCCTGAGCATACGTCTCTGGAATCAACTTCCTAATAATATTCAACGCACCAATAACGCAATAAAATTTAGAAAATTACTTAACGATTATTTTATTTTAATTTAATTTTTCTAAGCAACATTATTAAGATTTATCTCTGTCTAAATTAAATTTGACTAATCTGATTCTAATACTTTAATTTATAAGATATATGTCTTGTTGTATTAGAAAATCAATCATAATAAATAAATAAATAAAATATCCCATAACTATTTATAATAAAAATGCAATTTATTTGTTCGTTGCCTAAAATTTCGTTGAAATCCCTTCTTTTTTTAAGTTATCGTCGACAAACAAATATTTTTTAAATGTTGTTAAATTAAAACAATTGGGCTAAATTTAATCACCGAGATAATACACGAACATAAGTTTTATAAATTTGCTAATCCCTGCAACTTCTCCAAGTAGATCTATTCTTTAATAAATTTTTTGTTTAATAATTTTAAAGTAAAATACTAAAACTGGGTTTAAAAAGCTGCAACCGGGATTAAAAATAATCTTTATTTATTTTCCAATTATTTCATGACCTTAGGATCAATTGTAAGGTTTATGAGCAACGCAATAACAAATTTCAAATTCAATTTGTCGCATACTTCGCTTCTACCAGCACCTAAAAATATAGTTCAAATCTGTCCAGCCGTTTGCTCTCCACTGTGCACTGTGTAAAGGTGTTTGCATAAAAGAAGAAAAGAAAGTAAAACTCATTAAGAATGAAATAACTTAAAGATGGAACTTAAAGTAATGATACAAAATCTTTTATGTTCTAAAATGATATGGTGACTGTAGTTATGGTCCGTTAGTTCCACTCCTGCTGCTGTCACTGTCATTGCTCTAATTTTGTATATGTTATAGAATCTCAAATTAAAATCTTGACATCATGTTTCTGTACACAATTTAACATTTTCACACTTACATGTATGTATGTGCAAACTGTAGCACACATTAAACACGCACAAATATAAAAATGTATTTTTTGAAAAAGCACACACGTTAACATACACATGAATATTTTGTAAGGATTGTTAAACGAAAACAAACATGTTATAAATGATTTTGAACAGGAGCAGCAACTAACTGTGAAAAGTTTTTGGTGTGTGTGTGTGTGTGTGTGTGTAAATATTTCTGCTGTTAACGATGCCGCTGATGTCACCTTTAGTTTCCTCATTGCTACAACACCCACATAAATTTATGTGCCAGAGTAACGAGGGCGTGCATCAACCACGGCTAAACGACTGAAATTTGAAACAACACAAATAAGTATTTGTCTCCATGGTAAAATAGCGTATTTATATTTTTAAAAAGTGGATCAGGAGGGGAGAAAAAAGGGAAACGGGCATTTTTATGTGTCTGAATCTATTTTAACAAAATCTGGGCTAATCGATTTTAATGAAATTCGAAACGTAAATAGATCCTCACATGTATCTGTTTCCAGAGCTAGGACCTAGATAAGAGACAAAGGGAAAAAACGGGCTTTTACCTTTGTACTGATTGCAATAGAGTATTTAACATAGTAAGATATTTATGTAAAGGGAATAGGAGGTGGAGTGGGGGAGAGGACAAACGCGAAAATTTAAAATACTAACCGATGTTAAATCAAACCGATTTGGTGTATTTTTACATGTTTGGAGTAGATCCATAAGCAATCACGCCGTTAATATATTACACAGTGCCTAGAAAGGCCCTAAAATTAGATCTAGGTAATGCCGAGTACAATAAGCTATTACCATAAGTGCAACAAATTTCAAAAGTTTAATGCTTTAATAGCGCAGTAAAAGCTCATTCATTCATATAAGTTAAAGTTAAAGGCAATTAGATGACTAATTTTTCCTATGACTAAAGCCAAAAAAAAATCAGTTTAATTTTAAATAGGATAGTAATATTTAATTGCATAAGCACTCTATTTCAGTAATTGCTAACAGTGATTACAGTGAAAGCAGATCAGGTTCAATTTCATTAACAATTTAATAGCAGTCAATAGAATGTTCCTTGTTTGACGTATATTGTTCAGATTGTAAAATTCGCCAGTACTACTATTAATTCCAACTCTAAATAAATATAACAAAAAGAATATCTCCTGTAAAGGTCACCCCTTAATCTCTTTTTTGTGCTATTTTCTATTATCCCGATGAATTAATTAAATAGTTTCTCTTTGATATACTTTAAAATAAAAATTAAATCTTACTTTTAATGTAAATTGCCAACAATATTAAAATAAAATGATATAAATTTGCTCCTGAAATCTTTTACTTAAAATTCTGCGCTGCTAGTTAATAGTGTGCAGATAAATTTAACTTATTCAAAATATAAAAGTGCTATATATGGCTATGCCGAATCTTATATACCCTTCACCATCTATATAAATCTAATTTAGTGAAGTAACTTCAACCAAAAAATAAAACAAGTACTTAGGTGACAGAGAATTAAAAAATAAAGAAAAAAATTTAATTAAATGGGTTAAAGATAGAAAGATTGAACTATTTACCCCAATAAATATGACAGACATTTCCACTATTTATACAACAAATAAATAACACTATCTCTTCAGTATTAGCAACAACGTGGTTTGAAAATGATGTTCTAATACCTAAAGCGATCGCCAAACGTACCAAATAAACTGCCAGTGACGACGGTTTTCACCGAAAGATATGTCAATAAATTTTTGAGAATAACAAATAGAATTTCAAATTAATATTTGGGCACCTTGCCCAGATAAACTTTCGCATACATTCATACACCGTTTCTATTAGAAATTAAATCACTAAGTTCATAATTAAAAAAGTTCTTAAAAAATTCGCTAACAATATGACTCCGTTTTCCTTCGTAAGAAAGGCGATGAAAAGTCGACAAACTGGGAAATAAAATTTGTTATTTTTTACTAAACTGTTTAGTCTTCCCTCGTACAACTTTTACGCAGTATAGCACGTATAACAATTTTCCTGACATGTTCTTACCACTTAAGCCAAAAGTCTACTTTATGTCATGCATGTAAACAAGTAAACTTAACAACAACAAATAAATTATTTTAGTTGAGGTTTGACTACTGTTACACCTAACGAATAATAGTAAAGACACATACATATACACGTACACACAGAATCTTAAACATATATTTAAACTTTCTTAGAAATATTCTGTTTTAATTGTAATAGTTGCATGTGAAGTGTACTGAAACTGTGACATTGTAAACAGAAAACACATTTATATATAAGCAATTTTAAACAATAGATCCTTCATTCCTACAGCAACAGAAAGCGACAATACATGAACTTAAAGTGAAGCTTGTAAGAAACATTATGGCAAACTAACTAAAGAAGTATGAGTGCTTGTACATACATATGTGTGCATGTTTGCAATATAAATCTACTAAGCAAGTAAGAGTGCTATATTCGGCTATGCCGAATCTTATATACCCTTCACCATATATGTAAAACTAGTTTAGTGTAGTATCTCCAATTAAAAAAGCAAATATTGAGGTGACAGAGAAAACAAAATAAAAAAAATTTGATTCTACATTTATACAATTTTACATAAAAATGACATCGGCTCTTAATGGGTTAAGCATTTTGAAAAAAATTTTTGTATTTTCTTAAAGACCTCTTCAAAAGCTTTATTTTAAATATACCCATATTGAAATTTTAAAAAAATTTTAAATTTCAAAGCCCCGTAACTCGGAAATATGAGCGAGCGCCTATTTTTTCACTTAATATTTTTTTCTTATTTTTTTTTTTATTCTCTATCGCTCGATATATTTATTTTGTTTTTTTTTAATCAGGTTACTCTATTGTTTCAAATGACATGAAAAAGTTGGAGTTAGGTTTGGTAATTTGCCTGCTACCTCGAAGGACATCTACCGATCATGCTGATTTCCAATAGCACCTCTTTTGACACTATATCTAATCGATTGACAAATTTATTTTCTTTGTGAAAACAAGTTCGCCTCAGCACTAACACAGACGGACAGACAGACATCGCTAAATCGACTTTGCTATGCACAAGAAGTCAGAATATATATACTTTATGGGGTCAAAAATGGGTATTGTTGAAATAACACAGGGAATTACAAACTTATAATGTATACCCTTTTTCCACATTTTGTGTTGAAGGGTATAAAAATACAGTTGTGGCTGTGTAATTAGAGAATGAATAGAAAAGATTCAACTAAAGCAATGGAAGTTGAAAGATAATATAAAATTTGTGCAGTTTGTTTTTTGTGTACCTTAAATTATTCAAACTTTGAATAGGAATAATTTAAGTAACGTAAATAATTAAGATTTGTATATTTTTTCCACTGAAGGAATTCAAATTTTCTTAATTGCTTAAGTAAAGGTGTTAAGTTATTTTTGATCTTTGTGAAAAATCTAGCCGAGCTTAAATGGCAACAAAATATGCTAAGCAATTTGTAAGAGATATACGTCTACATACAAATAATATCTTGAGAACCTTAAAATACTGTTCATATTTGAACAGTGGTAGTTGTCTTACTCTAAAAAATAAAAAATTGTAGGGTCTTTAGCAGAGCTGATCTCTAAAGGCTAATGTGGTCATCACGTCTTTTTAAATTAAACTATACATTAAATATTTGTGGAAACCGCTTTAATGGCAAAACATCCTCCTTCTATCTAAAGTAAAATTTTTCTACTTGTCTTACCTCAAAAATAAATCATCCAATATGAAAGATTACTATTTATAATTAACTAAAATTTCGAACTACAAAACAATTCGCTTTACTATTTAATATTAGTAATAAAAATATATATTTCTTTAATTTAAGTGCTCATTTTTAATGTACAAAAAATACAGAACAGGACTTTAAATAAAGAAAGCAAAAGCTATTTACTTTACCATCGCCAAATTTCCTCTATAAAACATTGAATTAAAAATACAAATTTTATTTAAACTTTACGATCTAGTAAGAATTGATTCTAATTTCTATTACCAAATGTAGAAAAGGTTAATTTCGTATAAAATTGAATAGCTGCTTAATGTTGCACCATGGTGTAGAAAATAAATATCATTATTGTCAATATCGTATGAACTATTTATTGGACTAAAGGGATTTCTCTATTGTTCAAAACATATTCACATTTGCATAAAATTTGCATAAAACAAATTGAAAATATTATAGTTACACATTTGTAGGTTTATTAAAATTTTTAGTAAAAAAGTGAGTAAACTTGTCAAATGCCAAAAAAGAAAACTTATTTTCAATTTTTAAACAGAGATCAATGAATAACTTAAAAAGGTCAGTAATACCACGAATGATTGCAGTTCTTTATATAATCTACTCCGAAGGAAGCAAATTTAGTTAATTTAGATCATTAGGAAGGTGCGTTCAAACGTTTTCAAATTAATTGCTTTGCTAAATGCTTTGCTGCAGAAAGAAACACATAGTCAGCTAAAGCAAATGCGTTTTTTTTTTGCATTTGCTTCTTGCTTTTGCTGCACATTTTTCCACAGCAACAGTTAAGCAACTACATATGCATTGAAAATAGTCAAGCATTTTTAATCACTACACAGAGAAAAGAAATTCGTTATAAGAACCGAATTTGTTGCCAATCGAATTTTGTCCGTTGTGTGTATTATCTTGAATTCGGTTGTAGTAACTGAATAAATATAGCAGTCACAACTATTTAAAAAAAATGATTCTTGGGTGATTATAAAATATTATTGTGAATTAAACAAAACAATATAATTTTTTAATATTTACTTTTATTTTCATAATAAATTATAGAATTAGATTATTATGTATAAATATAAATTTATAAATTTCATGATTCGAACCATTGAATGCAGCTTTCTTCTTCCTTCACATCATGATTTCTTCTTTTCCACATAGTTTCTTCAACTTGCTATCCCATACCGCACGTTTTTCTCTGCGAAATAAATTAAACATTATAAAATTATTTTTATATATAAATGTCTTTCTGAAATAATTTTGAACCTAACATTTACCAATATTGGAGAACTTTTCAGCGCTTTCAATAAAACTTTTTATTTTTGAACTAAAATATTTTTGTGCCTGTATGTATAATCTTATGTTTTAAGCTAATGAGGCCTAAATTTATCCATGTAAATAAAAAACAATTTTTATTAAATTTTTCCCCAACGTTTCGTGAATTTTTTGTTCACTTTCTCAAGGGGTCGTCTATTTAATTAAAAAGAAGAAAATTTAACACAGTTACAATTAAAAACAATTACCGCGAAAATGTAAAAAAATAAAATAAAAAATTAAAAAATATGTTAACTTACAGTATGACAGTACAGTTTACATTAATAAATTAAAGATTTTTGATGAAAATAACAATAAAAACAATATTAAAAATGAATTAACAAACACGAAAATTTAATTTAAACTGTTGCTTAAATTAATGCGAGTTTATAACTGGCGCTTAAATTGTCTGTGTCCTATTTAATGTTCATTGTTTTGTTTATTTTTTATTGTACAACAAAAAATATAAGATTATACATACAGGAATAGAAATTTGGTGGCCAAAAATAACAACAATAATAAAATATTTTTGATTTTTGTAATGTGTACAAATTTTATTTATATTGTGTCAAACATTTTTCGATTTCAGAATATACAATCGAGTTTTAAAATTCTTGCTTCCAAAATTTGGTTTTCAGTAGTAATGTGCTGAATAAGTTTAGTTGCATCTTCCATTTAATAGAATAGATTTTAGTAAAGACACAAATCGGTCATGTTAACTTTTCTAAGAGGTGTTACAACTAACATTTAGAAACAAATATCATTCGTTAGCTTTTAATATAAAAAATAAATCAAGACTACAAATTATTAATAATAAAAATCAAATTATTATATTAGTAATTGAATTTTTAAAGTATCAAGCGAATTGTTACCAATGTTTTTTCTGTGTGTACTATAATTTATTATGTTTAATGTGCTATTTACATATGAATATTTCAGAGATGGGATAAGATTAATTTTTTTAATATTATATGTAAACCTTTTCAATTAAAATCAAAGTAAAATAAAAGTAAATCAAAATGTACATACATCGAAAGTCTTAAAGCTCCGCATTAATGAACAAGATGCACTAAAGTAGTTTTGAATACACACAATACTAAGGAAATTTTTTGTCCTGTTGTTTTCCACAAAATTCTCTCAGCTCGCACAAGACTCTCTTGTACATCAACTTTGAACTAAGTGCATAAGACCTTCAGTACAAAGATAAATTTGAATAAAATAAAAAAAATTCCATCACACAAGCAAGACAAGAAACTAGGAGAAATATAGAAATATAGAAACATTATAATCCTTGTTATGAAAGTCTTATATAATAAATTCTATGGGGACATCCATCAAAATCTATTTATCACAGCGCTACATACATACATATGTTTTTATGTAAATATATGTTTGTTGTTGTTTATATTGCCTCTTTTAAAGTTTAACCCAGTTAGCATTTTTTTTTTAAATTAATCATATTCGAGTCTTTTTTGACTCTTCTATACGATTATAATAATCCCTTATGCGCTCGTTTTAGAGTCGAAAATGATATTTTTGACGGGAGAAAATGGTACCCTAGCCGCGACTCTATTGTACGAGTCCTTTAGACTCGCGTTTGTGAATCATTTTCGATACTGTTTTCAATCGTAGTTATAATCAAATACAAAACTTTTTCGAGTCATTTTTTGATTATATTACTTGCCGTATGCGAGTCTTCTTCGAATTGTGTTTAACACACATTTTAAATTGTATTTTTTTTTTTTTTTGTTAATCGAACATGGCAAATAACATTTTGCTTATTTTTTATTACATTCGTCAATCATCTTATTAAAAAAAAATTTTTTTTTTTTTGTAATTTTATCCCAATTAGGATTTGAACCATCGATCTTATAAATTAATGAAAATTTACTTATTTTTGGCTTTTTGGTTCGTTTTTAATTTAATTTCTAAACATTTTTAGAAATAAAAATTATTTACAAATGTATGCGGACGTTTTACAAAAAAAAAACAAGATAAATTAGACGCTAGCAGAATGAAATGCAGCATTTTCTGTACCGCCGCATCCTTCATCAGCATTCTCCGCATCTATCTACCTTATGTTATGTACATCGTAAACATTATATATTTAACAAACTAATTTTACTGTTGAGACTAAGTCCACCAAATTAACATTTGTAACTCATCTTGTACATTTGTTGTTGCCTTTGTACTAATCTTCGGTATAGCCACGAAATGCAACTTTTATTTTTAATTATTAAAAAAAAAATTAAATTTTTCTTTAGAACGACCAATCAAATTTATTAAATGAGAAAAATGTCAAAAATATTTCATCAACTAATTAAAAGTTGCCTAAATAATTAAACTTACACGCATTGATAATTTTCCTCTGATCAATTAACTTTCATGTAATTGTTCATTAGATTGCGATTAATAAATTGCTAGGTAAAATTATCGGATTCTTTCTTTTCGCCTTTAGTACATGTCTCAAATTTGTTTCATACATAACTACATGAGAATTTTCTTCACTAATTTTTTGCGGCGATGCTTGAGGTATCACAATTATTAAAATTTTGGCCCACTAAATGCTTTTCTCTATCGCTTCGAGTGCTTGTAATTTTAGAATAATGTTCTAATATTCGATTTTATCGCTTGTATCCACGGTTCAACTGACCTGAGTTTGATTTTCATTAATTAATTTTATGAAAATCAAATGAATTTTCAATATCATTCTCTATCTTTTCATCTACTTCTATAGCAACATATTGCATTGGTGATGGTCTTCATGCTCTTTTTTTTCATTTGGATTTTCATTCTTAATATCCTTGAAAACATGATACAATTCTTCATCACTTTCTAGGACATTTCGTAATTCTGTTTCATTATTTTTGGAATTTTCTAAATCCTCTTCTTCAGCATATAAGTTTTTTGTAATTCGACATTTCTGGTTGAATTATGTATGTACATATGTATGTATATTCATATATGTACATATATTTAAACAAAAAATCATTTTACATTCATATCTGTATTTTCTGTACCAAATGACAAATTTTTACGAAAAATAAAAAATTAAATATTTTATCATCGTTAGGCTGCGCTAAATAGGTCTCTAAAATAATTCTAAAAACAGTCGAATTCTAAGCATTTGCTTTCTGTACTTTTTGTTTTTTAAACAAGTCGCTTTCACTGCATTTGTCGGAGTTTTATTGGATTCTCTTTTTAAACACACAACAGATTAATTAGTTTTAAGTCATCTTGGCCAGTTTAAAAAGACTCACTTTGGTGATTTTTGTAAAAACAATCTTCCAAATGTTAACTGGGAACTTCTTAGAATCTTTATGAACGCATACATGCATACATATGTGTCGTAAATTTCATTGAATTTATTAAAATGAACAGATTTTTCATGAAACAAGATAATCGTACAAATATTTTGTAGACTTAAGTGATTTAAAATAATACAATTTGTTTAAGGAAATACACAAGAGCTCAGTGACAGGCATATTCAAATATTCAATTGGATAACACAAATGCACCTAAAGAAAGAAGATAATATATATAGACAAATTAAAACATTGGCAACTACGTTGTCGATTACGACACAGTCTACTCCAGTTAGAAACTTGAAACAAGCTTCTACTCCTAGAAAAAATCCGCTGAAAGAACCGATTTTTCTATGTCGTATTTATTATTTAAATTCGATTATAATACCTGAATGAATATTATACTCTATTAACTATTTAACAAAATTATTTGAAAGTAACTATAAACTATAATTGTGAATTAAATAAAACAACTAAATATTTTGAATTTACTTTTATTTAAACTATAAATTCCTGGAATGAAATTATAATAAATTACACGGTTAGGCCCGCTAGACAAACCTTAGCACAACATTTTTCCATTTGCTCCCGATTTCTGTTTTTTTTTATGTTCGTTCCATTTGAATTATGCCATTGTGGAATAACAGAACACTATCAGCGCTCAGAATATTACTCAATTTAGACTTACCTGCATAAGGAGTAACAACATTTGTGCAGTTTCTTTATTCTAAACGAACGATTCTCCTAGAAGTTACTAAAAACAGCTGAGTTCTTTTTATAAAAATTGGCACGTGGTAATCCCATGTAGAATTATGTAACTCAATAAATTCAAATACGCTTATCCTGATGAGGCCTCAAACCATGACACAACCTGCTTATCAGCATATACTCTCTTCGTTTTCCGCTCGCCATCAGGGCATTGTTCATATTCTCGCTAAAATTCGACATGACTGGATAAATGAATTTAGACATGACCGGCAGAATGGAAGAGGAGAAGGTGTGGCTGTCCTCATAAGAATTGATTTGCATTGCGACAAAATCGTACTACGCACTGGTCCTCTTGAGAATACGACTGTCTGTAATCGAAAGCGAATGCGGATTTGATTGCCATTTCACTATACCTTAAACCCAGTAACACTTCCTCTGGAATGCTTTAATGAAATACAGCCACTGTAGTATGGTAATTGGTGCTGACCTTAATGCAAAGCATCCCTATTGGAAAGATCTGCTAATATACGCGAGTGGGCGCAACCTTTGGAAATTTTTATTATCTAGTCCCGACATGGAAACACAACAAACTAACGGACCGAAAAAAATAAATGATCTTTCCTCTTCCTTCCACTTTTCCTTGACATCTGTAGATATTGCTACAGGAAGTATGAACACCCTTAGAACATTGGGCTATGATTCGGGCTACAAGGCTGTAGCGATAGCAATCTTAACTAGTGACTTTATGGTACGAGAACGCTCCACCAGGTTTGACTATGACAAAAAGTACAGACGAATATTTAGGACTGGCTCTAAATCTTGACACGTGTGGACTACCGGTTGATAGAAACGTGATAGCGACTGAAATTGATGAATGTGTTGGAGTTATTAAAAGGGGTTTCCAAAATGCTATGGAGCATTCTTTATTAAACGTCTCCACTGGAACAAGAGGATTGAGGAAGCTGTCACAACACATTCTTCATTTCATCGACGATTAAAAGAGATGACCAAAGTAGACGAAATATTTTGAAAACGGGCGTTCGAAATTTGGAAAAAAATATTACAGGAGGCCATAGCTACTTTTGAACGGGACCACTGAACTAATTTTCTTCGGAAAATTCGACTTAACGAAGGGAACAGTCTTTCTAGAATTTTTATCGTTTGTTATAAGACATGTGGTGGGTAAAATAGGGTTCTTGTTTATTTGATGATTCACGTGGGCGTCGCACTTCCCATATAAATTAAACATATATCATCATCTTACTCGCTACCTGTATCATTTAAAACCTATTTTATAAATGTGCATTATACAGGGAGAAGATAGCTGTATTGGAGTAAAGCATGTACCATTATACCTATTGGGGTAGCGAAAAACAGCCAGAAAAAATAGTAATATATAAAAATTAAAATAACATTTAATTTATAATATAAAATACGGAGGAAAATATTGTTGTATTTATAAAAATCAAACATAAATTGAAAAACGACTTTCTTATTGAGCTAAAGGAAAAAGTTTTTAACCTTTATGTTTTCAGACAAAAATTTAATTAAAATTTCATTCGAATCAATTATTTAGTTAATTAAAAAACGTATACAAAATGTTCCTATTAATTAATAAATTTAATCAATTATATATATGGACTTATGAAAGATGAAAACCATTTTCTAATTAAATAAATAATTGAATCATCAATTAAAACTTTAATAAAATTTCAAATAACTAAAATCATACGTAAGTGGAATTTTTTCTGTGTTGTAAAAGGTCAGTGCTCAGTTGTTATAATTTCCTAGTTTTTGGTATGTGTCCTTTCGCATTAGAATTACTAAAATTTTGTTCGCTTAGAGTTTTGGTCTTTTCTTCTCTGAGTAATTTTTTTATTTAAATTTATTTATTTTAGATTTTCAACGTACCTGTGGAATTGGTCCCGCAGATTCGTGCGATTGAGATCGATTTTCTTTCCATTTGGGTGTTGAACTAAAGCAAAAACTTAGTATTTAGGTCCGTGTAATTGTCCTAAATATAGATTACTTTTTAAGCAAATTGTATTTTACACACGATAGGTTCGACATGGATTTTTCAAATATTTGTACATGGTCTTTAATACCATCCACTATATGTAAGTTTTTAACTCCGCAATTATACATCCTTAAACTAGCACCAACTTTAACAATTTGGACAAATATTTTAACACTCTGTACCTTCTTTAATTATTTACGCTCGTCCGTAAAAACAACTTCTTCCAGAAATCGTATGTCTCATTTTTGTGTTTCTTAGCGTACATAAGTCTTTAGACATTACATACATATAATTTTCCATGGCCACACAACAGTTATAACCAGCATCATGAAACCTTTCTGATTAGAATTCTGGTCAATTCTTCTGCCTATATTTTAGTTGTTTTCTTGGTTTTCCTAACAATAGACCATTTTTCAGCATCGCAAAGACCTTGAGATTATCCGCCTCTTGGTGCATTAACATTTTTTTTTTTTTTGTTGTGCTGAATTTGTCAACAATTTATTGTATAGCTGAATAAGGTCTCTATACCATTTCTCCAATATTGCGAAAGGAAAAATCATCTATACATAAATTTATTATTAATTTACATTTTAACTTAGTGCTTTCATCAGTTTTTGAAACTTATTGAGAAAATGCTTATAATCTTTTGTTCACTTACATTGGCTACAGCTGCCGAAAATTATATTTATAGATTTTTTATGTTTAACAAGTGCCTGTCAAAATAATTCGTTACTGATACTGAATTATCCTATTATAAGTACTAACTTTTTGAAGGTATAAATTGGTATTATACACCCTTATTCTAGTTGTCGGCGTCGTCACATATCAACGTTGACGCGTTCGATTTGTTATTCTACATGTCGTTATTGACATTTACCGATTACTACTCAAAGATTTTTTGTATTCTATATCAAATGTGACGACGATATTGTATTGACGTGACTCTAATTTTTGTCGATGCCTTTTTGCATGACGGCTGGAAGTGATTTAAGCCAAACATAACATTGAAAATGTAAAAAAGTTAAGTTTAAAAATGCAAATCATTTTGCATAATTGGTAGAAAAATTGCAGAAGAATTCATCTCTTGCACTGGGTTTAAGCAGAGTCACTGCTGCATGCAATTTTAAACAAAAATGGGAAGAAATTGAAAAAATTCTAAATTCTCTTGGTCCGCCTAGAAGATTAACAGATAAATGGCAAAAGGTAACAAAATAAAGAATCGAATAGAGATTTATAAAAAAGTTTGTAAAAATAACTTTTAAGGCATGGCGAAATAAAAATCAAAATTAAAAAAATATGGTTGCTAATAAAGCGGAGTGTAAAGCCACTAGCGGCGGAATGTTTAAACAATTTTCACTCAGTCCGCTGGAAGAAGCTGTGGCAAACCTTCTTGAAGAAAATGACTATGAAAAAATCAAACTGATTTACTGCAGAAGTGCAGCCGGGAACGGGCAAAACATATGTAAATACTTGAGATCCGGCGAATTAAAAATATTGCAATTCTGCCTAAGAAGTTTTTGTTTTTTCAAGCTTCTATTATCAATTAAATCAAAATTTTCTTCACTTATAGCAAACATTTTACCATAAAAGTATGAAATGCAAATAAAATTAAAAAAAAAACTTAGGGATGTGCATTTTCATTTCATAAAAATCGATAAACCGTCGACGTCGTCACAGGAATGTTATGGAATGCAAAATTTTCATTGAATTGAAGCTGACAACTAGAATAAGGGTGATTATAATCTTTTTCTGTTTTTAAAACCTTAAAATTTAATAGAAATTTAAACTTTTAATTTATAATTTTGACAACAGTACTGCAAGTTATAATAACAGAAGGTAAATTTAAAAATTTTCAAATTTTTATTTATCAAAAGGTGTACTCGACAAAGAAAAATTATATTAAAAATTAATGGAAATATTTTACAGAAAAAACTTAGTTTTTATAGTTTACAAATTTCGATCGCTTTATTCTTTTTTTTTCTAAAATTTATTGTAACATTTTAATAATTACAAAATCTAATAAAAAAATATATAATTGTAAAAACAAATTAAAGCAAACGGCAACACAACTTAAATAGCCGATATTGCTTTGTAAGGGAAAAACCCAATAAAACCAGTAAATTAAATATTCATTTTTTGGTTGCCAACAACAACAAGTAAAATTATCGTTGGCTGTGTAAAGCTTAAAGTTTAAACTGTGTAACTGATATTCCTTTCTGATAAAAGATTGTGTGAAAATAATATCAATTTTTGTTTTGAATATGATTATAGTTGATAATGTTTTATTTATTTATTATTTTTTTTTTTTTTTGTTATATTGGTTGGCCAGTTTAAAGCCTCATATTACAGATCTCATTGTTAAAAAAGAATTGTTGGTGTAACGAAAGTAAAATGTTTGTTTACTTTTATTTAAATTTTATTTGTAATTTTATATTTATTTGAAAATAAATTCTTTATTTAACTAAATGAGTTAAAAAAAATCAAAAATTGTAACTTAATTAAGAAACAGGAATATCGAGGAGGAAAATGTGTGTGTATATGATAACATAAATAAAAGCAAAATGAAGCTCTCGTTTAATAATCAATGCATATATGTCTGTATAAACATAAGTATGTGTGTATTGGTATGTTTGGATAACATCACCTGTAAAACATAAGGAGTAAGTGATAATAGTTCCCTTAACATTGATTTTTCGAAATAACATATCAAATCTAGGGATTTTTAGGTTCTCTTTTTTATTTGTAGGTGTATGTAGTAAAAATTTTATTAAAAATTAAAAATAATTTACATTTATGTATATATTCTTTTCAAATAACACGAGAGAGTTTAATATGTAAAAAATAAAGTGGGCGGATGCTTTTTAATTTTTTAATTTTTTAATCATGTTCCTTTTTGAATTATAAAAGAGAGAAAGAGAGAGAGAGCATTAGAAAAAGCCTTATATTTTTATGAAAAACAATTTATAATGAAAATAAGTTGCTGCTATTTAATTGTTTTTTTTATACAATTATTCTTTTCATATTTTATTTGGAGAATAGTGTTAAATCCTTTTTTAATATTTTTTGCAAAAAATAAATTTTTCCTTTTTTTTTTGTTGGTTTTGTTGTAGTGGTAAGAATAAGCTAATAATAACTATATAGATTTTTTTGTTTTGTTTATTTTTTTTTTTAGTTTTATTAAAAGTAGTTAAATTAATTTATTCTTCCTCTTCTTCTTCCTCTTCCTCCTCTTCTTCTTCCTCCTCCTCTTCTTCTTCCTCTTCTTCCTCCTCCTCTTCTTCCTCTTCTTCATCCTCCTCTTCAACAACCTCCTCTTCGACTTCATCCTCATCCTCGACGACATCGTCATCAGCCTTGGCATCTTCCTCGCCTTCGGGTGTTTCGGGTTCACCAGCCTTTTTGCCGGGTCTTTCGCCGAACCACTTGGGCAATTTGGCTAAAGTAAAAAAACCCCAAAAAATTATTAAAATACGTCTGAATATTATATTCTACAAAAAAAATTTAAGTTGAAATAATTTTCTCTCGTTTCACAAAAAGACAGGAGTAGTAAACAAAAATTATTTTAATGCATTTTAACAAAAATCAAAAATTAACAAAAACGAGTAGACAGTTGAAAATAAAAAATTTTAAAAATAAACATTTCTTTAGTTTAACAAAATATGATTTGTGAGCTTGATTAGTCAGGTAATACATACATTTTTGGCGGCCGGAGTATTGTTCCTTCTTTTCGTTCCAGATCTTTTCATTGACCTCTTTGCCGAGTTCCTCCCAGCCCTAATGGGGGATTATCATGTATGAGACAGACAACAATATGCACACAGACAATTTTACGTAACATTTAACATGTAACGAATGAATAAATTTAACGCCAGCATAAAATATTTAGACCAACAGTTAAGTGTCCAAAGAAAGAGAGAGAAAGAAAGAATGATTGTGTATTCGTTTATAAGTGTGTTTAATAAATGTAAAATGTAAAAGTGATAAAGAATCCACCCGCAACTAAATATTGATTATTGTACTTTGTTAGCTTTTTGTAAATGAATTGAATTGGCATGAAACTAAATAAGTTTAAATCGACTCCAGTTTTATTATGTCAAATTTTTGCGTGTTAAACTGTGTGGTGTTTCGGGACAGACAGTAGTAATCTGCTTTTGTAAAATTAATCTCCTTAGGTCTACGTTAAGGATAGAGTTATTTTAAAGTTGGATAATAAATATGTATTGAATTAATATTTAGATGCTTAACAACAAAGTTTGCAGTAAGTTCTCTCGAGTTATTTGTATGATCATTTAAGTTTTTTGTTAATTAAAAATCAAGAGGGTTCATGTTAAAGCAATTCTTGTTTTGCTAATAATAACAAAATATTAAAACATAGACCATAAAACATAAATTGACAACAGTCAAATTGTCGTACAGTGAGACATACAGAGAAAAAGAGAGAATTCGTAATATAGAGAGAGAGTGAAAAGAGAAGCTTACATTTTGATCGTTGCATAAATCTCTCTTGTCTTTCCTGCCAAACTTTCTCTGCCGTCTCCTTATAGAGCGTATCGTAACCCTTAAGAATTTTATTTATTTAAGAAATGAGTTTAATGACAAAAAAGATAAATATTTTGCTTTTTTTCATACAACACAATAAGTTCATAATTATCCCCATTAAGATTAAATATTAAGATTTTAAAATTTTGCAAATTTAAACAAATACTTACACCTTCGAAGAGTTTCTTCTTGTCATCATAAGAGCGGGTATCTACACGTCTTTCGTATTTGGAGGCGACTTGAATTTTGGGCGGGTATTTGCCAGTTAAAGCTTCGGGATCTAGACCCTTTTTCAAAGCCTTGTGTCTAAGCTGTTGTTTCTGTCTTTCCTTTAATTCTTTCAACTGCAAACGCAAGCACATTTAGAGAATTACATAAATTATAAATATTGAGGTTATAGCTGAAATACTTACATCGTAATCCTGACGTTTTTGCCTTTCTTCCAAGTCATACTTTTCAGTTTCCAATTTGACAATGAGTTCCCACAATTCTTGGGCCTTTTCGCGCAAAGATGATTCACCCAAGCCTTCAATGGCCAGAGGTTTAATACGGAACGACAAAGAGATTTTCTTTTCTTCCTCGAGCTGTTCCTTAGTCTTGTTACGTTCCATAGCGGCGGAGGAGAGTCCCAACTATATATTGTTTAAGCATATTATATACACACACATAGACAGATACACAGACACATAAAGACAAGAGAACAGTAATTTTTTTTTTTTTTTTTTTTGTATTTAAGACAAGAGACAATAAAAATGTATGCGACAATTAATAAAAAAAGAGAAGAGAAATAAAAAAATCACGTGTTTATAATGTGTTTTTTTTTGTGTTCGAAATATAGAAGAGGCGTTAGAGTGGTTTGTAGGTATCAAATCAAAATATGTTAAATTCAAAATTAATTATAATTAAAGATGGGATTTTAAATGGAAGATTATGAAGGATTTTGAAAGTTAGTCATTGTTGGTTAATAAATTAAGGAGAGAACAATAAAAAAGGAAAAAAGGAAAAATGGAAAATTCATAAGTAAATTGCAATACATTATTTTGAAATAATTACCACGCCTTGATCCTTTTTGGCAATGGTGAAATTTGGACCTTTCTTGTCCTTGTCCTTCATGGCTTGCAACATGGCTTGACGTTTCTTTTCTGCCTCTTCGAGACGTTGGCGCTTCTCTTCAATTTCGCGCTGTTTCTTTTCTTCAACTTCTCGAACGCGGCGTTCTTCCTCCTCCTTTTTGCGTTGAGCCATCTTTTGTTCTTCCTCAGCACGGGTCACCTTACGCTTAGCTTGCTTTTCTTTGAGTTTCTTCAACTCATCCTCTTCCTTTGCTCTCTGTTTGCGCCATTCACTGATGTATTCTTTCAACTGGTCATCGAGGTCAGAGCGTTTTTGATCCTGACGTTTGATAAACTCTGGATCACCCTCACCTCTTTATATGCGAAAAATATATAGGATATAACAAATCATATTAATTAATTAAATTATTTAATTTGGAAAAAAAAATTGTAGATTAGTGTTCTCTATTTGTTTTCTGGTTACAGTTTATTTACTTTGTATGCAGTGAATGTAAATGTGATTTATTTATTTAGTTTTTTATGATTATGTATGTATGATATTCTACCAACTAAATGAGTAAAGCTTTAACAAAAATTACAAAAACATTTACTTAAGAAAAACGCTTAAGAAAACATATCTTTAAAAAATATTAAAATAGTTTAAAAAACAAGAAAATATTCTTAGATTATAATCAAGATTATGGTGGTGATGATGATACATAAAAGTGATTTTTTTTTTAATCATACTTAGTGTAAAAAGTGTAACAGTTCTTTGCAAAAAGTTTTTTAACCTCAGGCAATTTTCTCTTACTCCTTTTAGTTTTTTTTTAATTTCCTAAATAAAATATTTTGTTTGCCTGATGCTTCAATATTATTTAAGACATGTTGAAATACTTGCACAAACAAAAAGCCAAATTCCTACGCTTGAAAAGAATTTTTATATTAAAAATTCGTACTCTTTAATCATTTAATGGTGTCTAAATAAAAAACTGTTTGCTCATATTTTGCGCTGCTCGATATCTATCGAACTTTCCGTGTGCAAAGGCTCGTGCAGAGGAAGACTTATTTTGATATTGCAGTTAAAGCTATGAAATACATTTCTAGAACCAGAATTTTGTAGAATATTTATATATTCTATTTCAATAAGCAAAATTATTGCAATTCGGCTGCTACTGAAAAAAGGCAGTACAGAACTGGCCATTGTATTAAAAAACTTGGATTATTTAATTCTCTCTTTAGGCCGGCAAAATCATTAGACCTTTATTAACTTAGGCACACTATCGAAGATATGTAAATGCTGAATCTGGACATGACCACAAATAAGGAGACGCTACAAAACACTTTGAGCAAAAGCGCCAATTGAAGAATGTTTTTTTTTTTGCGACCGCTTTGCCTGATGTCAAGAAAATCGTTTATTTAACTTACTTCAATTCTGACTGAGATTTTATTTCAGAGCACTTTTTAATGCCTTTTGCAGAAATAAAACAATATTTTTTTCTGTTTGAATTCTGTTTATCTACTTGCCCTCCTTGATCATGGTTTAAAACTTTAAAGAATTTTTTTGTTTTTCATTTAAAATCAAATGCCTAAAATTCACCCTTTAGTTACTAATTAATGTGTGTAAACATTTAATGTTTCATTTTGTTTACATGACACCTAAACGCACACACACACACACTCTTCTTTACTGAAAAAAACAACACAAAACGCAGTTTCTAAAACTACCATCAACACTTAAACGATTTTACGAAAAATTGTTAATAGAGCCAACATACACACACACGCACACACATTTAAAAAGTTTAAGAAAGTATTTCATCGACTAAAGGAGGTTTCTGTTTTGAATAAAGGTGTTTTGATAAGTGCGTTTGTGTGAGCATTTCTGAGATGGGAATAAAAGTGCGCATTATTACATTTCTCTTGAAGTACTGCCGAAGCTTAAGGCTGTTGAAATGTTTTCTTACATATTTTTGTTGTGAAAAAGAAGTGTGTACGGGTATGTATGCATGTGTACGTTTAAAAACTTTTTTTATTTTATACAATTTAGTAGAGTTTAGTATAGTTTAAGTTAATTGTTGAGGAAACTTTATTATTATTATTATTATTATTTCATATGTTGTTATTGTTAAAGTTTTGTGAGAAACATCAACAGACAGAAAACAAAAAAATAAAAGCCGAAATTTTTATTTTCTTTTGAGATCATTAGACTTTTTAAAGGATCTCTCTTTTTAAATTGAAATTTATAGCTTTTTTGTTTTGATTACTTAATTAAATTTAAAGGTTTTGATAATTTTGTTTGTTATGATTGATGACATGGTAGATTTGGACAGAAGAATACGTTATTTACTAATTCTCTTCATTAGTTTTTTAAATAAAATTATGATGCAATAAAAAAATTATTAAATTGTTTAGTCTTAAACTTTTGTTTCTTCCAAAAAAAGTTTTCACTTACTCGGCTGGTGTTTGAGGTGGTTTTCTACACGGATACGTAACAACAATTATTTGAAATGATGATGGTGGTGAATTTTGAATATAAATTTATATTGTTTTTATTTTAAGTGTTTTTGTTTGTGTCACGTTTTGCAAAAAAAAAAAAGTGAAACAGAAAAATTTGTTTTCATTTGTTTTTGTAAATTAAACATCATGAAGGACCCAAAATAATGATGCGTTCAAACAAATTAAGAAATCACAAAAATTAATAAACACAATTTGGAATATTTTTTTTTTATTATTATTTAGATAGATTTTTTTCGTTTCAAACAAAACACACAAAACGTTTAAACAAAAAGATTTTTTTTAAGTGTAAAAAAAGAGAAAAAAAGAAAAAAACATTTGTTAAAAAATATAATAAAATTGTACGTAACATTAAATCTAAGCAAAAATTTTCAAAGCATCCAAAAATCACACTGTGAATATTTTACAAATGAAAAAATTGTGACCTTAGTGAATAATTTGAAAACAAAAAACTCCCTTCTATAAATTAAGTCTTAAGATATTTTAATGTTTTTGTAAAAGAACTGAGTTATACTTATGAAATATAACCTTGTCAATTTTATAAATTTTTTCTTCGCACTGAACATAGTTCCCAGAGTAAAAATACTTGTTTCGCATTTTATTCAATTAGTGATGCAATTAAGTACTGATTCCTCAATTTATTAATTGACTTCTTATATGGTAAATTGAGCTCAATTAAGGACTTAATTGCATAATTTCTTAATTGCGCAATTTAAGCGTATGTCTGAACAGGGTATAAGCTTTAAATGAATTTTTATTTAAAAAGTAACAGTTTACATAACGACATTTAAATATATAAATAACCAAAATTATTAGGAGCTTATTTTAGTCACATTAAAAATATAAAAATGAAATTTACTTCGCTCAGATCTCTTTAGAAGTTATCATGGCGAAATAATACTTGGTGGTAGCGATGGCGAATTCAATAATTTTCTTCGTAAACGTTAAATGTCAAACATTTGGCGTTTATTTAACGAAAATTGATAAATTCGTCATCGCGACCACCTGGTACACGTGCAATAGAATTGTACAGTAAAACTGTTTTTGTTTTTTTATGTCAAGATGGAACTGTATATAAATTATGATTGCAATTATGATCAGAAGGTTTCTATAGCTTAATAAAATTACGGTTAACATAGTTTTTTTTTTTAATTTGGACTTATACCACTTTCAAAAAACAGCTCAATTAAACATTTTATTTGTAATCAATTCTGTTCCCAATAAATAATCTTAGATAACTAAATGACCTTTTGATATTTTACAGGCAAAAGAACTTAGTTTTTGATTGCAATATTTAGTAGGAAATTACTAAAAAAAATATCTTAAGACTCAACAGGAAAAATAACACAATTTCCTGTGTTAATTTAAAAAAGTTTTTGCTTAGATATGGACAGATTTTTTGCTTAAAAATAATTTTTCTCTTTTTCATTTTTAACCAAACGTGCGCAATATTCTTCAGAACTTTAATAACTTACTTCCTGAAATTAAAAAAGTGAAAAAAGGAAAAGATAAACAATCAAATGAAATGTAAAGAACAATTAACAATTAAAGTTCATATGTATTATAATTATATAAAATTATAATTCCTAGATAAGCCAGCATTAAGAAGAAAAGAATTTTGTACAAAGAGTTTAACCAATTTGTAGACGTTCATAATTTAAGAGTTGTTAACAAATTTTTAAAATTTTGAATAGTTCAACAGGGAAGTTTTAAATGGTTTATTTAATTTTGAATTTATTTCGAGATTTTATTTAAAAACGAAATATTGCTAAATTTTATTTCTCAGAAGAATTTCTTTTTGTTAATGGAAATCTAATCGTGTTTATAACAGTTACGCTTTTTGGTTAAAAAAAGAGCATTAAGGAATATATTTTTAGAAGAATTAAATAAAATGATTTACTTACTCTTTGACCTCCTCGACAACCTCCTCCTCCTCTTCGGAACTGCTTTTAAGTAATTAAATTTTTTCATTCCACAGGGAACACATTTTCACAACATGACACAATCATTTTAAAACATTTTCACAATTGTCACAAATCGTTACAATATCATTTAGTATTTGATTGATAGATCATACAGTGAATGATACAGGTGGGTTGTTTTGTTGATAGTTGTGGTGTATACAGGTATGATATTTCAGGTTTATTGTATAAAGGTGTTGTGGTTGTTAAGTGGGTAAGGGAAAACGTACGTATATAGAAAAATAAACAAAACATAATGAATTTTTAATATTGTACAATATTTAACAGCTTAATCATAAGATTATCATTTTAAATATTTTATAAATAAAATATCTTAGGATTAGTCCATAGAAAAAAACTAATTTCTTAAAATAATAAAAATAAAAATATTTAACTTTTTTTTAATTTTTATAAATTAATATATGCATTTAAAAGGCTTTTTAAAGTTTTGTGTAAAGTCTTGAAAAATTCATATAGACAGTTTATATTTACAAATATATACATATGTATAAAATTTAAATACAACATATTTTAACATATGAGATTACACAATTGAAGTTTATAACTTAAAAGATAACTATTGTATAAATTTTGGGTCACAACAAGGTTAAAACTGTTTGTACTATGTTTATGTTTGCTTTGAGAATTAATAGTTATATATTTGTGTATGTGTGTGTTTTTATATTTAATTCGTTTTTTTTTTATAAAAAAAAAGAACTTACGTGTACTCCTCATCGTCGGACATGGTTACGGTTTGGGATTAAAAAAACCTTTAAAGAGAGAAAAATAATTTTATATAAATTAAATTTTTAAAAGTTATTTTAAGTGTTTTCTTAAAATAATGATGCTCATAAAATATTTTATTATAAAAATTTATAATTTAAAATCTTTTGAAAAACTCTACTGAGCAGTAAAATTATGAAAACCTTAAAGTAAGATATTTTAAAAAACTCCCTTCTATTGTCATATCGTTCGTATTAAACGTAAACTATAAATTGTGATTAATTATTGTACTTGGGGCCAGGATTCACCATCATACTCTGTCGTTCGATCTGTCAAAAATTGTGTGTGTGTGTTAAAAAAGTATGATAGTGGGGACTAAAAGTGAATGTGTGTGACAGACTTTATGACAGATCTGTAGGATTTAATAATCTTTTCAAATAATTTATAAAATATTTTTCTCTATGCAATTAGAGTTGATTTTTTAAGATGAGGAAAATAACAACAAAATATTAAATACATATATTCTTTGCATCTTTTTTTTTATTAGAGTGGCACCTACGACGCCATTTTGAAACGATTTTTAAAGTAGGATAGAATTCTATCAAATTTTTAGGTCTTTAAATCTCGTACGATTATGTACAATAGTAAATCGTGGCCTTTTTTGACATATAATGTTATCTACCCGATAGTAATTTTAATCTAATGCTTGAGCATTTTATATGTATGCAAAATAATTCTTTTCCCTCTTAATTTTACCTTTAAAATTTGTTTAAAAAAACTGAGTATTTTACACCTTAATTGCAAATAGTATCGTTAATCAGAAATTGTTTTCGTGAGTAAGCTGTTCTCATATATAAAATTAATTCACCGTTAATGGGGCCAATTTTCTCTTTACAATATTTTGTTGTTGGTAGTTTGTATTGCAAAATATAATATAAGTGCAAGTCGTTATTGATTCCAAATAAATCTTTTAGTTTAATGTGCTATTATGAAACAAATTCATTGCATATGGTTTTGAAATATTTTATTAAAGCCATATCTGAGACTGTTGCTGTAAACATAACTGTGATTAAAGACGAATTTAGCATAGCATGACAGCTGAAACACAATTAAGACCACAAAATTATTAATAGATTTATTTGAACATTCATTGTTTATACACATGTTTCAGTTGATAGAGTGACCATGTATTTAAAAAAAGAGAGGAATATTTGAATATATAAACAAAAAGAATTTAAAATTAAATACATTATTAAAAATAGAGTATAAATAGAAAGAATAAAAGTCTAAAAAAATAGATAGCAGAGTTCTTTATAATGTAAACACATTTTACTTTATTTACAATTATGTATAATTTCTTACGATTATACAACAAAATTGCTCAAATTTTATTTAATATGAAAATTATTTATACACAGTTAAAACAAATTAACAATTTAATTTTGAGTATAAAAATTGCAGAATTTCAGAATTTTAATAATCTATACATATAATAAAATTGTAACGGGATCACTTTTGTACATGAAATATTTTATAAAAATTTCGATGTTGGTTTAGTTTGTCATCGAAATGGAATACAAAACACCTATTTTTGGAATTCTTATCTGTCTATCTCTCTGTAAAAATAAGTCATTTCGTAGAGAAACTATAGATACAAATGTGAAAGCACTCAATTTTACCCGTATAATGATACTAAAACAGTTGTCTGCATATTTTAATTGTTTAAATAGAAAATTTTTACATTGTCTACAGGACTCTGGAATATATATTTAAAAACCTATTTTTCTAAATTTGAATTTTATAAAAACTAGAAATGACACGCCGACAAAGTCACTAATATGTATGTATGTAAATAAAAGCATCTTAATCACAAGTTAACAAAAGTAGTATAAAAAGTATAATCAACATGATTTTACTTTAATTAAGTTAACATCTTACAATGGAGCTATGAACTAGAACTAGAATAATTTTTTCCAATTAAGTTCCCAATTCTCGCTATTGTAGTAATGGGTTTTTTTCAAGTCTCATTTAATTGAAAAGTTTTTAATATAACAATAATTTTTTCTTATAGTTAATTATTATTAAAATACATACTAAGTTTCACAAACGAGTTTAAGTATTCTATGATTGTAATTATAATCGTAAAACATTTACTGCAGTATCTAATGTAGATAATTTGGCTTACATATTTATTGCATTGAATTTTTAAAGCTGTAGTTTACTTTTTAGATTGTCTTAATCCCCTCACCTTCTAGATTTTTATTAATAATTTTTTCTAAACAAATCAAACCAGATTCAACATTTAAGAAATGATCGCTATGTAACAAATTATAAATTTATTAAATACAAAAAATTTCCACACGTTAACAAAATATTTTTTAAATCAATTCAAATAATTAAAATTTTACGCGTCATATAGACAAAAAACGAAGTAGACACATATTTAGTTAATATAAATTGTGTAAAGTATAGATAGCTGATACCTATACGACTATACATATTTATATACATACGCACATGCATACATACATACATACATACATGCAAGTACGCATGCATATATACATATACACAAGCACATATAAATAAATTGAGGTGTTTATAAGAAAAATGGAGGTGGTCTCCCACAATTTTGAAAATTTTTAATTATAAATAAATTTTTTTATCGTTCTAAAATAGAGAAAAGTATATTTTATATATAACTTAACATATTTATCCTACTAATAATATGCATATGTATATAATGTCATAATTTCGCTCTCGTACGAAAACATAGAAAAATAAAATTTTGCGGATATTTAAGAAAACAAAAGCCAAAGAGAGAGCAAATAATAACATGCTGAACATGGTAACAACAATATTTCAATAGTTCTTTTTGTTGTAGTATTTCGTTGTATAGGTTTTTTTTTGCTAAAAATAGATCGTATTGAATTTCCAAGAGAATTAATTTTTTTAAAAAGAGCCAAAAATGAGATTTGAATAGTTTTTACTTTTTTATTTTTGATTATTTTTTTGTTGTTTTTTTTTTATTTTGTTAGAGCTTTTTACCTTGGCACTGCAAAAAACTATACAAAATGTGCTTTACAAAATAAAATATTGAATATATTCTAGGATATGCACTTAGAAAAATTTTTGGCAAAAATCGGTGTGTGTAATTGTAAAAGATTATAAAAATATAGTATTTGCGCTCAATAATTAATTCGTTTCCATTTAAGCTTGGTTTTATAAAATTATACAATATGTAAACAAAATTCTAATTTCTAATTAAAATATAATAAACAAAAAACTAAAAAAAAATTGTTTTGTTTCGACTTTTACATATTTATTGTAAAAATTTTTAGCTAATAACTTTAAGATTAAGCTAGAAATTTCTTAACCTCAACTTTATTGTTGCCTTCAAAGCTCTTTTAGCCACGGGACAGGAAATATTTTCAAAGCTTTAAAAACTGATGACACATTCTAGAGGTAGTCAATAAATTCTCTGACTTGAAATTGACCTACTAATCTAATTTAAAATAAATAAATATCGTCACACATATATACATACAGAAGTATAAATGTGTGTTATTTATAAAATAGTAATTTAGCTTTTGATATTGCAATCATTGTTTGAACTAAGTGACAGGTATGACCCTAAAAGGTGAAAAATCTCATTAATATAGGTGAATTCAAAGTGTGTAAAAGTTTTCATGTGTGTGCTTATGTAGGCGTGTGGGTGTTTCTTTACGTCATTTAATTCAAATATACATTGGTGTAGTGTGCATACTTATAAACATATATATGTATGTATGTATTTTAAAAATATATTTTTCGTCCAAATATTTTAAGTTCCAAAATCAGACATTTTTAAAATTTAATAGTAAAGTATCCAGAAAGCTTTTCTCCATAAAGCTTATATTATGTCTCACATTTGCTCTCTCTCTCCCTCTTTCTGTTTTCTCTTTAAACTCTTCGATACTCTATCGCACCATTTGTTGCATGAACAAATTTCACACACACACACACGCACACATACACACACATTTGTACTGCTGTTTATTCCTCGCAGTTTTTAATGGTTTCTATGCGATCTTTACTTTTTACGCAATTTTCTGCGTTGAATTCAATTTTCAATTTTATCATTTTACTTCACTCAAGCACTGGCGAGATGTGTATGAGTTTTCCTTTGACAGGGAAATTGTTGCACAAAGTGTAACAAGAAATTTATTTTTAATTTATTTTCATGTTGATTCTTTATTTCGCAAAAATATTTTAG
The DNA here is from genome assembly GCA_916610165.2 of Gymnosoma rotundatum. NCBI lineage: Eukaryota > Metazoa > Arthropoda > Insecta > Diptera > Tachinidae > Gymnosoma > Gymnosoma rotundatum. Next base: position 95,531,906 of record OU744340.1, read on the forward strand.
GAGTTTTTTTTATTTAAATGTATTTTTACTTTTTTAATTATTTGAATTATTGTCGCGTTCTTTTTTTTTCGTTAAAAACAAAATACAATTTAATGTGTTTTAGCTGTATGATAAATATATCATGTAACACTTTGAGGTCCGCTGCTAAATCTAAAAGTAATTTTCTATTTTTAGTTATTTTTTTGGATATAAAAATTAAAACACAACTGGCTTATTTTTGCACAGTTAAAATTTAAAAAAAAATTGGTTCGTCTATTTTTAAATTAGTTTTTTATTCAGTTTTTTTTTCAATTTTGTTCAATAATATGTAAATTGTTTTTTAGTTTTTTTTTTTTTTTATTCAGTAATATTATATAACTTTTTTTTACGTTTGCATTAACATGTATCCATATTTGTTAGTCCATTGCCAGGCGACAATTTTTGTCATTATCATATTTTTTTAGTTAATATTAATTTAAGGATTTCTTTTAGTGTCTTATTTGAACAAACTTTTTTATTTCTGATATATTTTTTGTGATCAGAACTTACTTCGGGAAAAGAAACAAATTAAACTCTCTACTAGTTGTCCGAGCAGCTGACGTAGTTGGAGCGAATGCTGCGGTTCGACTAAACAGACTGACGATCTATCAAGAAACAACACGCTATGTTAAAGATTTTTCAGAAAAGCAAGATTTTCTATTTTCCTTACTACTACAGGCATATGTTCATACATTAAGACAAAAAGTGCTGCAAGCTCTTGCACCAAAATTGTCTAAGTATCAGTGTAACAATCACCACCGCAATACTCTTTGATATTTTACGAGAGAAATACCGTTATATGTTTGACAACGATGGCAACAAAAGCTTCTCTATGCATTGAAAAGAGAAAGCAATAGGCCGAATTTAATTTTTTTTTCTTTGTTTTTGTAATTCTTTTGCACCTACACAAATGGGGTGTTGGGAGAAGGATGGATATTTGGCAGTTGTTGTTGTTGTTTTTATTTTCATTTATCATAAACATTTCATAGCAGCAACAAAAAAAATTTAAGGCTCATAGCATAATTTTGAAATAGAAACATTTTTTTTTAATTTTATATAAACTCATATTAGAAATATATTGTACATATAACCTGCAACTATTTTTATACAGAAAAATGATTTCTATATTTTTTCGTATCTTTTAGAATCTTATTTCTTTATAGATAAATACGTTAATGCCAAAAATCAAAAGCAAACAAAAAGAGAGCATTTTGATCGTGGGTGTTTGCGAGGGTGGTGGCTGTTGAATTCTTTTTGTTTTTTTTTTTTTCGATTATAACAATTTTATAGAATCCCCACATTAAAATATGCCTGATTACAATTTTTTATTTTAAAAGATGTAGATCTGGATTGTTTTTAGTATAGGGAATTTGTTTTTGTTTTAAATATTTATTTTTTAAATTTTAAATATGGAAACGTATCGTTTAACATATGAAAAAAAAATTATAATTTACTTTAAAACAATAAGGAAATTTTATTTCAAAGCAAAAAATTCGTTTAAAAATTAGGAAACAATTCTTTCGCCTCTTTTTTTGACACAAATGTGTTTTAAAAATACCATATGCAATTTGCATTTAATTTTTAAACATACATAATTAATTTAAGTTATATTACAAAAGAATTTTATCAAATCTCTACATGACGTTTTGTTTTGTAATGCTATTTTTGCGAAGGTTAAAATACAAGGGTTTCCTGTTTGTGTATTTTGCAACCACTTTTAACAAAAGTCTCCTCATATTTGTGTTCAAACATAAGCCAAAAATCATAAGAAAATAAAAGAATTGTATGTTTCTATGGGCAATAGGCCAAGTACCTCAATGCAAAATTGCTCTGTACTCATAGACATTTGTACATTTAACGTTTGTATATATTAGATTTCGCACATCTTTTATTCAACCGTGCCATCCGCTATGCTTGGCTGTATTTTATCGACAAAAAACATTTGCTCGTATATACATGTATGTACATATGTATATGTAAAAATACTTTCTATAATATTTTTAAATTATAAAATTAATTATTTTTTGTTAAAAATTAAATTTCTACTCTACCATACCGACTACATAAATACGAATATTTTAATTTTCTAATTTTTAGTCGAAAATATGCAAAGAATATAAAATGTTTGTTCTATATATTTTATTTTTTAAGTATTTATTTCAATTAACCTTACGTTTAAGTTTTACAATTATCGCAATGGGAACATTCACTTTTTCATATTTATGAGTCTCTTTTAAATGATAGCATTTATCTTAAGCCAAGGTTTCCCACAGCATGAAAGTAAATACCGGTAAAAACCTGTATTCACCCACAATGTACTCTGCGGTCTCATCCTCTTCATTTTAAAGTTTTCGTGATTTTTCACTTCCACCAGCCTGTAGTGTCTTTAGAGATTAAGGCGTCTACCTCTTACAAGGCATTTTTGTTCATCTCATTTGAATATCTCCGTTAACCTAAATGAACAGGAGTCCCTTTAGATAAATATCTCTATAAATCCTGCAAGTCCTACTTTCCTATGACTAAAGTATTTTCACGGTCCTGTTTGTTTTCTTCGAATTTAGAACTAATAAAATTCCTAGTATTACGCCCAGAGAAAGAACGTGCTTTTTTCTCAGTAACAATATATGGTTGCAGTGTACAAAGCATAGTTGTTTTAAACATAACTCTAGTCACGATTGTTTATCGTCGTTTGCGTTAACATTCAATCAATTAATGATTACAAGATGCAAAAGGTGCAACAAGGTTAGATTTAACTAAAAAAGTTTTGTATAACTTAGCCGTGCAAAACCCCTATAGTATTTTTATCCATTATGCTTGATATGTTAAGTTTGATCCTGTATTAATTTTTTGTTGGGCTTAATGTTTTTCTTTTATTTTTACTCCCTTGCGTGTCGACTATTGATTAAATAAAGCTTGCAGATAAATAAAAAATACCAAAACATATAGAGAGGCAAGTAAAAACATCTCAATATAAACATAGTTATGATTGTATAGAACAATGTTGTTATTTAGTATAACAATAATATGATTTAAGTACAATCATATAAGTCAAATATGTTGTTCTTAGTCAACTCAACTCTTTTTTTTCTTTGCCTGTGGTGAAAAAATGTCCGCCCAAAGAGAGCTCCATATTCTAGCAAGGCTGTATTAAATGTGGAGATCGATAGGTATCATGATATGTGTAAAAGAAAAACAAGTAAGAGTGCTATTTTCGGCTATACCAAATCTTATATACCCTTCATCATATATGTAAATCAAGTTTAGTGAAATAAATCTAATCCAAAAATCAAATATTGGGGTGACAGAGAATTAAAAAACAAGAAAAAAAATATGTACTACATATATATAATTTTATATAAAAATGTCATCGGCTCTTAAAGGGTTAAACATTTTTAAAGAAATTTTAGTATTTCCTTAAAGATCTCTTTAAAAGCTTATAAATGATACCCATATTGATATTTTAAAAAATTTTAAAAGATCAGAGGCCCGGCCCGTAAATCAGAAAATATGGGGGCAACCAATTATTCACTTGATTTTTTTTTTGTTTTTTTTTTTAATTCTATATCGTCCTGTTTTTTTTTATTGGAGTTATTTTATTATTCTAAATAATATGGAAAAATTATAGGTAAGCGTGGTATTTTGCCAGCTACCTCGAAGGATATGGACCGATCTTGCTGATTTCCAATAGCATCTCTTTCGACACTATGTCTGACCGATTGGCGTATTTAAATTTCCTCTAGCTGATCTAGTGCCGCGGCAAACTTGATTTCTACACCAACACGGACAAATGGGCATCGCTTAACCGATTTTGCTATGCATATGAGCTCAGAATACATGTACATTATGGTGTCGGAAATGGATATTGTAGAAATTACCCTTTTCCCACTCTTTGCGATCAGAGTAACGTCTTACATCTGTGGCAATTTTTCCTGAGTAGGACGGAATTCTATCATATTTTCTTAAGAAATAATTGTAAGATTAGAAATTACAGGGATTTACGTCCTTTAATTGATACCTTGATATAAACAGTGCGTATTTACTTACTAACCTTACCGACACTGTACATATTTTGTGATAAGCTTGTGCTAAACTTTCTGATTTTAAACAAAAAGAATTATGTTACTTTGCAATAAGGAAAATATAATGTAAGATTCAACACAGCTGCCTGTAGCCATTTTGTTTGTATCATTACAGCAGATAATTTAATCATTTGTATTTATTATTTTGCTTTTGCAAATGTCTTTTATAAATATATATTTTTTTATTAAATGTATCTAGGCATTCATAAGCATATGTTTCAAATTTTTTGATAAATATCTAATATCGTAAGTGAGAATAAAATGTAAGTACTTGCATATATGTACATAAGTAAACATTCTTTTGTTATAATATTTCAACGTAATTAGTAAAGTAATGAGTATCATACGCGTATGAAACGTACTATTTACTCAATTGTAACTGCATTTTCGTATAAAAGATTTTTAAGTTTTTATTGTGTTTTTGCCTTCTTGGTTGAAAATAGTTTCTATTTAATAAATTTGGCTTTATATATAAGACTCTTGAATTTTCTTTACAAAATTCGGGCAGATTCCACAAATGAATGATGATGATCAGAACGAAATGGCCATATGGATATGCTTTTCCCACAGTAATAGATTTTATTTTTTTAGTCATGTAAAATTTATATTTAAAGGAATCAAGCACAATTAACATAGATTAGTATAGAAGGTAGCGTGACTTTTTGACCTTTTTACGAATTACTAAAATTCTTTGATTACACTATGCTCGGGGCACCCGGCGGATAAACCCAATTTGAGTATGTTGAATTTAGTATTGTATTTTTAGATTAAAATGCATAATTATAAATGTCAAAAAAAAACTTATTTTTCTTACTTTTCTTTTTTAAAATCGCCATACGTGACACTAAAAAATTCTGGTCTCAAGTAGAGAGGCCTAGCTTGTAAACTGTTATTTAATTTTTATAAAATTTTTATAAAAATCTTCGTGCTATTTTTAATATCCCCATTTAATTAATTACCAATATTGGTTATTGAGGGTCAAAGCACGTCTCGAAGGCCATTTTGTTACCGCTTACTTAACTCTTCAGGAAACTTCTGATAAACATTTTAAATAAACTAAAGATTTTTGTCCAAACAATAAAGCAAATACAAAAATCAAAGTTTAAGCAAAACCAACAATAACCAAGAGTAATTCGATTTTTCTTTCTCCACTCTATACGGCAGACTTTTTTTTGACTTTTGTGACGAGGAGTGAAATGTATTGAAAATAAGAAAAAACACAATTTCGTACAAATTTGAGTTAGGGCCTTTCTACATGAGACCAGCGATATGTGTAAATTATGGTGGTTTTTTTACGAGAAATGCAATTGGGCAACACCAAAACTATATGTTTTATATGTCTATGTTCGAAGTTGACCATTTTGTGAAGAAATCAGATTACGATGAAAAAAAATTTATTGAGATATTTTATTAAACTAACCGAAAAGGTTTCAGTTCTACCTCTCAATGTCAAACCAGCATAAATTGTTTAAAAGCATTCAACACAGATGGAAATGCATTAAAGGAAATGTGTAGTATTTTCTCACGTTCAAGTGGCAAATAATTAAGAAAAGTTATAAGTTCAAAACCACTTTAATTTGAACGATTTATTTTAATAGTTAATTTGCTTAAATACTTATTATTTTAAATATTCATCGATTAGCGAAGGACCAAGCATTTAAAAGGTGACTAAGTAAAATGGAACTTGTGTTATGAGGTTGCGCAAAAGCGAAAATAGAAAATCTTCTTGGAATTCATCGAATAGTGAATTGGCGTATACTGTCTGAAGACATGCTCATTAAAAATATATCAGGGGAAAAAATTCGATAAAGACTAAATGAATCTGGAGAATATTTTATAGTTTTAGTTATTAAAAATATTAGAGATAACAACAATTCTTTGAATTTTCCGGACATTTTAGAAACGAGTAAAATGAAGAAGAGCAGAAAAAAGTTTAACAATTTTTTAAATTTATTTTTATTTTCTTTAAAAATGAATGGTCTATAAAAAGCAAAAAAATAAGAGAGGTTAAAACCCGTTTATAAACTATTAACTAGAATTAAAAATACTAACAAAAATTTTTTTTTTAATTTAGTTTTGTTTTTATACCCTTCACCACGGATGGAAAAGGGTAGTATATCTAAGTTTGTCATTCCGTTTATAATTTCTACAATAGATATTTCCGACGCCATAAGCGAAGTCGATTGATCGATGTCTGTCTGTCCATCCGTGTTCATGTTAAAATCAACTTTGCCAAGGCACTAAATGTGAGCTAGAGAAAAAAATACGTCAATCAATCAGACCTAGTTTTGAAAATTTTGTTTTAAAATCAGCAAGATGGGTTCATGCCCTGCGAGACAGTAGGCCCAACACCACGCCTATTTCCAATTTTTCCATATCTTTTTCTTAACTTTCGTGTGTATACCTTCTGGTGGTAATACTACCACCAGAAGGTGGAATGATAAAAAATTAATAAATAAAAAAATTAAGCGAAAATTTTTTATTCGGAACCTTTTCGATTTTAATTTACTTTATTTCATGATATTCTCAAGGGTAAAATCCGCTTATGAGCTATGTGAGCAGTAGTAAAATCAGTGAAATATTTATATTTGAAGGAATCAAGCACGATTAAAGTAAATTAAAAAGGTAAGAAAAATTTGTGAGCTTTTCACCACTTAATGCTTATTTACCACTGAATTACACAAGGATCTGATACAGAAACCTTTTCGTGTACTAAGCTGGGACAACAACCCTAAACAAAGCTTACAATATTCGAAAAAAGCTTTTTCGAACAGAAAATCTTTATGGTAGAAAAGAATTTTTTATCTCGATTTATAGTAAACGGTATGTTAGATTCGGCTTAACCGAATGTGTTAAATGGTGCTATTAATAGCTGTAAGTCAGAAATAAATAAAAGAAGAAACAAGAATACATTTCGCGCTCAAGATCGATTTCAAGCTGGAACGTTTCATTTAATAACCAGAATTCTATTACTCTATTTCTGGCTGATTTTTCCTGTTTTATAAGTTTAAATGTTTCCTAATTTCTTATAAATATTTCTTTTGAAATAAGGGGGCATCCTAATAAAAATTTAACCATGTAAAAAAATATTTTGCAGTACTTTTACACATATGCATATGTATCATGTACATATATTTTTATAGCTGTACATACGTATTCTTAAATACATATATAAAGTCATATATATACAAGTTTGTAGTACACATACATGCATAAGTTCACAAGTATTTTTCTTTTATTTTTCCTTATGTAAACAATAATCCTAATAATTTTTTTGTACGAAAAAAGTCTACATGTTTCATTGTTAAAGTTTTTTTTAGAAAATTAATTAAATACAAAAACAACAATTGCAAATTTTTGTGTAGCTTAAAACAACAAGAATTTTCTAAAAAGTAATATTTTTCTATTCTAAATAGAATATTTTCAGGAGTATTAACGTCATTGCTGTAAGAAACTGGTTCGTTAAATAAAAGAAATAAAAGAATTTAATATTTTAAATAAGAAAAATATGTACATACGAGGGCTGCTGTATATATTTCTGGCCTAATAGTGAAAATGCGAATATTTATAATCAAAAATGGTTTTATTGTTTTTCAAAGTATTCTCCAGCTTGATTTATACACTTTTGCATGCGCTCAAACCAGTTGTCGAAGCACTTTTTCCACTCCGATTGAGACACCTCTAAAACATGGTTTTTGAACACTTCAACAGCTTCTTCTGGCTGCGAAAATCGTTGACCACGCATTTTTTTCTTGATATGCGGAAACAAGAAGAAGTCACTAGGTGCCAAGTCAGGACTGTACGGCGGATGACCAATTAATTCGACGTTTTGGCTGGTCAAAAACGCTCTGGTTTGAGCCGATGTGTGAGAGCTCGCATTGTCATGGTGAACAATGATTCGTCTTCTCTTGTTGGTTTTTCGAATTTCTCCGATGGCTTTAGGCAAACAAATTGTAGTGTACCACTCAGAAGTGACCGTCCTACGTTGCTCAAGCGGAACAGTCGCTACATGACCAGTTTTGCCGAAGAAACAGGGGACCATTTGCTTCGAAGTGCTTCTTCCACGAACAACTTTCGTTGGATTTTGCTCGTCTTTGAAGGCCCATACGGTCGATTGTTGTTTCGTATCGGGCTCATACGCATAGATCCACGATTCGTAACCTGTGACGATCTTATAAACGTCTTTTGAAGCACCGCAATCGTATTTTTGCAACATTTCTTTGCACCAATCGACACGAGCCTTTTTTTGAGTGACTTTCAAATTGTGCGGGATCCAACGAGAACAAACCTTTTTTACGGCCAGGTGTTCATGCATTATCGAATGTATGCTGGTGGAAGAAATGTCCAGGGATGTCTCTATCTCTCGGTATGTCGCATGTCGATCTTGCATTATGAGTTCACGCACGGCATCAATGTTCTCTGGCACAACAGCCGTTTTTGGACGACCTTCACGGAATTCGTCTTTGAGCGAACTTCGGCCACGATTAAATTCATTATACCAATTTTTCACAGTGCTATAGGATGGTGCTTCATCGCCATACAAAGATTTAAGTTCATCAATGCACTCTTGTCGTGATAATCCACGTCGAAAGTTGTGAAAAATGATGGCACGAAAATGTTCACGAGTTAATTCCATTTTTTTTCTATATTAATTTTTTTAAATCACTGTAAACAACACAAATAATGGTCGTACGTCAAAACGTTTTGAGTACGATTATGCTTAAAAATGACAAACTTTCCAATTAAAATGTCAGATTGCACTTGGCAGCACTCAGTGTTGCCAGGCCAGAAATATATATAGCAGCCCTCGTAGTATATTTGAAGTATTTTAAATAAATACTCAGTGAGGTTATTGGGTCATTGTTAGGAGGAAATTTTACATTTATTGAATGAAATTAATTTTACTCTACTTAAAATATTAATTTATCTTAAAAACTGAAGCAATTGGGTGGACGTAGAAAAAATATGTTAATACATTTGATTTCAAAATGAAAATTTATTATTCGGAATCTTTTTTATTTTAATTTATTTTATTCGTGCTTAATTCTTTCAAATATAAATATGTTATGATGTTCTCATGAAATATTTTTTATTTAAAACTACAAATTGAAATGTATTACTGCGGGAAAAGCATATAACTATTTCACTACTGCTCAAATAGCTCAACAGTGGATTTTAACCAAATTTTGTATTAAATATATTTTGACTAAAAATAAAAGTTTGTCCTAGGGAAGAAAAAGTAATTTTAAAAAGAAAATGTTAAATAACAAAATCGTCGGTAACCCATAATTTCAAAGTTACGTATCGCTTAAGTGCTTATAACTATCTTGTGATATCTTAAAAACTTTGATGCGGAATGGGACAATACGGATATCGTAAAAGATCTTATCAAAATTCCTATCAAGCGCCATACATATCGCAAACAAATTGTTAACTAATTATGAACCAATAAAATTCTCAAGCATTAAAAATGAAAACCTAGGCCTCAAGTCTAGTTTTAGCAACTACGCCGGAACAAGTATGTACATACCCATTTACATAAGTATAATATAATATCTTTACTGCAAAAAGTTGCAAATTTGGTTTAACAATGTGAAAATATTCGCAAAATTAATAATAAAAGTTCAACAACAATTACCCGGTTTCTAATAGGCTAACATTTTTTTTACACATAATTTTTTGAGAATCCTGATCTTTTTTTTTAAAGCTTTCTTATAATAACCATTAAAGCCCATTCTGTCAAAGAACAATTGAAGTGTTGCATTTTTTTTATAAAAACTTTAGGGTTCCGTAACTCTTAAAATATGCGGTTTCGCAGAATTTATCATATTATTACTTCTTCTAAACGCCTGATATTTAACCGGCTCCTTTCGTTCAGTTGTTTCTTCTCTTTTTTTGTGTCATGTTCTTTTATTTCAGTTAATTTTTTGTGTAATAAAAGGAGTTGCCTTATATGTATATATACGTACGTAAGTACACATTTCATTATTGTTTATTTTTTTTTATAGAGTTCCTTTCTTAATGAAAAATTGGTGATATTTAAACAAAAAAAGCGATTTTAAATAAACTAAAGAAATAGCACAGAGAGAAAGAACCTGGAATTATTTCATGAAGCCACAGCGTATCACATTTTTTAGCAATTTAATAATTAAATTCTTTATTTTTACGAATAATAATTATTTTCTTATTTTTTGTGGAAAATAAACTTTTTGTGCTTCCTTTTTTCTTGTTAAATATCTAATATTTGTTTTGTTTTTTTTTCTTCTTCATAATAAAAGCACTATGTATGCCTCTTCAGAACCTATAGATAACCTGATTATATTGTTTTCTATTTGCTAAGGATTTCACTCCTGTATCCAAACCACGATTTGATAAAAAAAAGACAAGAAATTCACATACAAAAGGGATTGTTTTTCAAATTCGTTCAATCGGTCAATTTGAACGAACGGATCAGTCTTTGATAAATGACCGAAAAAACCGGTCACTAAAACGAACGATCGGGCACATGTCTACTACTGGAATTATTCAATTATATAAAAATAAATTAAAACAAATTTATTTGAACAGTGATGTACTTACAACGTAAACAACTCGTTATATAACTCTTTATTCGAGTACTTTTTATTCTACCTATGACCAAAATAAATAAAACATAATTATTTATAAATTTTTCTTATTACATTTATTGTTTGCGTATTTTGCAGTAACTAAGAATCTTTCTTTGCGATAGAAAAAATCTCGTTTTTACGTAAAATAAATAAAAAGTGAAACCCTATTCGAGTTTCGGGTTCTTTGAACATTGGTTGTTAAAAGCACTAAGTATGGCCCCTTTTAGATTAGGCAAGTTTAATTGCGCAAGTCTTGTGTTTGTAGGTGTGAGAGGAAAGGTCGGTTTGCAGGGGGGAAAACTACCGACTTGCTTGTACTTGGCAATTCTGCTTCTGTTGTCATTCTTGTCTTGGATTATTATTAGTTTTTTACATTGTCTTTTATTTCTTCTTTGGCGTGTTGTTAAGCTACATTCCAAAACGGGAAGAAATTTATGGTTTACAAAAACGTCAACAAATTAAGAAAATTCGAGCATAAGAAACTTAAACTTGCTCAACAAAGTTGCCGAATGTGAACACAAAAGCAAGTTCAAGAGAAAATAAACAAAAGTGATAATTATACTTGCGCAAGTAAACTTGCCTAATCTGAAAGGGGCCTATTAAATGATATTAGGAATTGCCAGATAAAAATTTTAAATTGCTTAAAGTGTAGATTGGCTTTAAACTGTTATTGTGTGTGTTTAAATACAAATTTTTAAAAATTGTGTATTAAACGAAAAGTGTTAATAAATATTGTAAACTTTCAATGTAAAATATGAATTTTTCAATATTTAATTTTGACAATAAATATTTGTTTACAATATCATAAAATATTTATGAAATTTTCGAAAATTAATCTTAGATGAAATATTTGTAAGATTTGATGTGTGAAATCTAAAGTCACCGATCTTATTACTTAAACAGAAACAAAAATATGTTCCTCTAGTTTCTTATTTTGCCTGAGAATGTTGAAACATATATTTGTGATAAAAATACAATTTAAAAGAAATGTTCTATTATACTTTAAGTTGTGTACTTGGTATACAAAGACAGGGAGTGACGTTTATAAATGGTAATGCTTTGAAACCATTAATTCATAAGTCAATGATGATTAAATTGTTTTTTAAATAATTATTAATTAACCCTTTTCATTAAAAACATTATCATTAATCAAAATAATAGTAATGATAAAAAATTATTATAAAATACAAGAGTCTTCTTTCTCGAGCCAAATTGATTAAATGTGAAAATGTTTAACCAACAAAGCAAAAAAGACAACAAAAACCTTTTAAAACACAATAACCATTTAGTAACTATTTCCATTTCTTCTTTAATTTTGCTACAAAAGGGTTGCCATTGAAATCATTCTTATGTATTTAAAATAAAAGTAATTTTACACTGAAATTTAGACTGTTTTTTTTTTTTTTTTTTTGTAAATTTATTGGAAATCATAAAAATAATTAATTTAACACAATAGTAATACGCAAATCAGCACAAAACTATTCAACTAGAAATCTTAAAAAAAAAATTTGATGCCAAAAATAAACCAGTAAATACGGTGTTTTAATAAGTGGCCATGACTGAATCTTATACAAAAATAAACAATTCACAATTATATAAAAAGTAAATAAACTATTATTTAATATTAAGAAAATAAATTCAAATTAAGCAAAACACAATACAAAAAAAAATTTTTTTTTTGATATTTAAAATACATTGTTCAAAATCGTTCAATTACGTATAAACTCTTACGAAAAAATATTTAAAAAATTTATCTTAAAAAACTCAAATATGTAAAAATACGTACATATGTATCATATCATATATATTTTTAAATTATATTGTTGTTTTTGCTCGAAAAACATTTAAGTTTTATTAAAAAACTGACAAACAAAATAGATTTTAATGTTGAAACTATTTTTGGAATCATGTAGGCACAAATCGAGAAGACAAAAACAAAAACATTTGTTTAGATTTCTATGACAGACTGAAATAGTCAAGATTTAATTAAAAAACCAATCGTACGCACCATTTCTAATGATTCACGTTTATTCGAATTATTTAAAAAAGAAAATAAAATTTTCTTACAGTTAGGAATCTCTTTGCTAGGGTTTCGAATAGGATATTGTATCCAGTGGACAATATTGAATACATGCAAATGATTCGATAGGTTTCGAAAGGCCCAATTATAACACGATGGCTAACGAATCGAGTTTTTTTTATTAATTTTAATGCTTTTAATTTATTTTTTAAGAAGTAAGAGTGACAAATTTTTATATGCCTTTTTAACTTAAGTATTGTTAGACAGTGCCTTACGCTGTTTTAATTCACAATTCCACTACTTCACTGTGATATAAAAGTTGTCACCCGATATCCCCTGGCTGTAATCTTGTAATAAATGAAAAACTTTGTTTTGCTTTTGGACTGTGCTTATTTAATGTCAGCTTTTTTTTATTGAGTAGAAAAGTTGATATCGGACAAGTGACCGCCGTCAGAGTTGATGACGACACGGACCCGATTTATAGCATTTTCCATCACTCTTGCCAAACTTCCGGAGATAGGTTCTCACATTCATGATGGATATTCTCTTTGTGGATTTCATGAGTGTGAGGCTTGTCGATATACACTCGTGACCATACAAAAAGAAGTCTAGATCGGTTAAATCAGGCGATCTTGCTATCCAGTGCAAATCACCAAAACGGAAAATTTTATGACCTGGAAATGCTGTTTGCGCTATTGTTTCACCCTACTAAAGCCAAAAGTTCTTCAGTTTCAAGTCGTTAATTAAAGAAGGATAAAGTCGTTAAGAATTCCTCAAAAGCACTCGCCATTTAAAGAATTCGTTTGGCCCGTGGCGTTTTCGAAAAATAAATTCCTTTGACGACTTCAGCAAAAACACCATACTATATAGTAACTTCGAGCAGGTTTAGCAGCTCTTCGTGTGTTCTACGCGAATTTTCGGTACCCCAAAAGAAATTGACCTCGTCGCTCATGATGATATTCCATTAAAATTGTTTTCCTCGTAGTGAAAAGATGATGGCTTGAACGTACTTAGCGGTCAACGGATAGCAGCTGATGTACTATCTGCACTCTGTAACGAAACGAATTAAAAATAGCCTGTTCAGATATACGCTTTAATTGCACAATTAAGGAATTTAGGCAATTAAGGCCTTAATTGAGTTTAATTTACCATATAAGAAGTCAATTACTAAATTGAGCAATTAGTACTTAATTGCATCACTAATTGAATTAAATACGAAATGCATCCCTTGCCAACAAGTATGTTTACTGGGAAGTGGGTTCAGTGGAAAGAAAAAATTCTTAAAATTGACAGCCCGTATGTAAAAACATAAACAAACAAATAAAAAGAAAATGACAAGCGAAGCTGGAGGTAAATTAATACAAAGTGAAAACAAATTAAAATTATTTTTTATTTTATTAAAATTTAAAAAATTTCTTTTTTAAATAGCATAAAAATTGAAGAGGAAAAACTAATTGTCATTGCAGTTGCAAGTGACTTCCCAAAATACCGGAAAGTCTACGTCTAATTGGCCAAAAATTAACAATATTATTTTTTTTTTTTTTGAGGATCAAAGCGACCTTCATACCTTCTTCACGTGTATTTTGTATCTGTTTACTTCACAAATGTCAAAGCAAATCTGGTATTTACCGCTCTTTGCCTAAATTATAGCATTTTCTACTTTTTCCCACCTTGTGTTACCATCTTTAATTTGCGCAACTTTTAAGTTCGAATCGATCAAATGTTTATGCCCATGTTCGAGCAAAAGCTTTTATACAAAGTTTATTAAATTTCTATACCATACAGACGCGTGTCATGGCTGTACCTAAAATTTAGGTCCTAAATTGTCAATTGTAAATTTCTACATTTTTGCTTACGGCTCTTGCCAGAGAGATTTGATGATTTACAAGATCTTTTTGATGTTCAAGCAGGCACCTTAACCATCATATGAGTCACAGCGTCTGCACGAGAGTCAGATAATAGCTTGAACTGCTAGTTATGTTTACAGGTGTCTCTAATAACTCGTTCATAGAGACAATTTCAATAAAAATTACTTTTCTGAAGACTCTGTTGGGAACTGAACTCGCGATCTTTTCTATTTTCTAAGAAGCAAGCTTCTGAACCAACGCAAATCCATCAACTGCTTAAAAATTGTAAGCTAACTTTTCATATTACTATGGTGTAAAAATAAAATAAAATACACCTGTCGCTTGGGCTTTTCAGAAGTTCACTGATGTGATAGTTATATATAGCAGTAGCTATAGGGCCATATTACGAGGGCTGCTATATATATATATTTCTGGCCTGGCAACACTGAGTATTGCCAAGTGCAATCTGACATTTTCATTGGAAAGTTTGTCATTTTTAAGCATAATCGTACTCAAAACGTTTTGACGTACGACCACTATTTGTGTTGTTTACAGTGACTTGAAAAAATTAATATAGAAAAAAATGGAATTAACTCGTGAAAATTTTCGTGCCATCATTTTTACAACTTTCGACGTGGATTATCACGACAAGAGTGCCTTGATGAACTTAAATCTTTGTATGGCGGTGAAGCACCATCCTATAGCACTGTGAAAAATTGGTATAATGAATTTAATCGTGGCCGAAACTCGCTCAAAGACGAATTCCGGGAAGGTCGTCCAAAAACGGCTGTTGTGCCAGAGAACATTGATGCCGTGTGTGAACTCATAATGCAAGATCGACATGCGACATACCGAGAGATAGAGACATCCTTGGACATTTCTTCCACCAGCATACATTCGTTACTGCATGAACACCTGGCCGCAAAAAAAGGTTTGTTCTCGTTGGATCCCGCACAATTTGAAAGTCGCTCAAAAAAAGGCTCGTGTCGATTGGTGCAAAGAAATGTTGCAAAAATACGATTGCGGTGCTTCAAAAGACGTTTATAAGATCGTCACAGGTGACGAATCATGGATCTATGCGTATGAGCCTGAAACGAAACAACAATCGACCGTGTGGGTCTTCAAAGACGAGCAAAATCCAACGAAAGTTGTTCGTGGAAAAAGCACTTCGAAACAAATGGTCGCCTGTTTCTTCGGCAAAACTGGTCATGTGGCAACTGTTCCGCTTGAGCAACGTAGGACGGTCACTTCTGAGTGGTACACTACAATTTGTTTGCCTGAAGTTATCGGAGAAATTCGAAAAACCAACAAGAGAAGACGAATCATTGTTCACCATGACAATGCGAGCTCTCACACATCGGCTCAAACCAGAGCGTTTTTGACCGGCCAAAACGTCGAATTATGGGTCATCCGCCGTACACCCCTGACTTGGCACCTAATGACTTCTTCTTGTTTCCGCACATCAAGAAAAAAATGCGTGATTAACGATTTTCGTGGCCTGAAGAAGCTGTTGAAGTGTTCAAAAACCATGTTTTAGAGGTGTCTCAATCGGAGTGGAAAAAGTGCTTCGACAACTGGTTTGAGCGCATGCAAAGGTGTATAAATCATGCTGGAGAATAATTTGAAAAACAATAAAACCATTTTTGATTATAAATATTCGCATTTTCACTATTAGGCCAGAAATATATAGAGCAGCCCTCGTATCAATTTTTAATGAAAATTCTCATTTAATCAATTAAATTCAGAGTATACTTTTACTTTTTGCAAAAATATAATAAAATATATATTTAAAAAGAAACGAATCAAGATCCATTTTTTCGTAGTTATACAAAAATAAAGCAAAAACTTTGGTTTTATTTGTCAATTTCTGGCAATAAATTATATCCGGTTTCAAATAAGTACAAAGATGTACACATTTGATATTATGAGGAAACCCACAAATCAATTCTTTAATTTAAGAAATAAAATTATTTCTTGAAAATTTTTATTTCAATTGGAAATAGTGTAAACGTTTTGTTTTTTAATACTAGAACAGATGCAAATCTTTAAATAAATACTGCTACACTCTCTTAAATATGCCAAAAATAATTTTAGGTGTGAAAGAAAAAAAAAAATAAAAAATATATTGAGCGGGAATGGTAACCGATATTTTAATATCGTACAAAGCGGGTTATTAAGTTCTAAATAGTATTTTACACAATATTTTATTTTGTTTTTTTTTTTTTTTTTGTTAATTTTATTTTTTACATTAGTCTACGTTATTTGTAGTTGATTCTTCCAAACATAAATATTTTATGATATTTTCATGAAATATTTATTATTCAAAACTAAAAATTAAATGTATTACTGCGGGGCTTTTTCCGCCAATAACTGTTTCGGATCAAGCACAATTAATGTAGATTAACATAAAAATGATTCCAAATGATAAATTTTCAGAATTAATTTTTATATAAATTTTATATAGTTTTTATACCCTTCTCCACAAAAAGTGCAAAAAGTTTGTAATTCCGTTTGTTATTTCTACAAAATCCATTTCCGACCCCATCCATACATTATATATATTATGAATTCTTATGCATAGCAAAGACGACTGAGCGATGTCCGTCTATCCGTCCGTGTTAGTGTTGAAATCAACTTTGCCAAAGCACTAGATGAGGTAAGGAAAGTTAATTACGCCAACCGATCATTTCGCTAATTTTTGGTTTTTCAAATCAGCAGATTGGTTTATGTTTTCCAAACATTGGGCAAAACACCACGTCTGCCTCTAATTCTTTCATATCATTTGAAACAATGAAGTAACTTAAATAAAAAAATATATGGCGTTTGCCTATATTTTCCGATTTATGGGCATCTGAACTTTTGATGGAGAAGTACGATTGTGCACCATATTTTTTAAAATATCAATCATTTAAGAGCCGATGACATTTTTATGTAAAATTATACACAGTACTTATTTTTATAGCCTTCAGCAAAAAAATGGAAAAAGGGTATAACTAAGTTTGTCATTCCGTGTGTAATTTCTACAATATCCATTTTCAACCACATAAAGTATGTATATATTCTGAGTTCTTATGCATAGTGAAGTCGATTGAGCGATGTCCGTCTGTCCGTCTACGTTAGTGTTGAAACCAAGTTTGCCAAGGCACTATATCAGCTAGAGAAAAATTTAATACGCCAATCGATCAGACATAGTGTCAAAAGAGGTGCTACTGGAAATCAGCATGACCGGTCCATGTCCTCATGTTTTTTTAATAATAAAGTCACTCCAATCAAAAAAAATAAATGTATGGGGCGATAGAAAATTAACAAATAAGAAAAAAACATCTAGTGAAAAAATTGGCGCTCGCCCATATTTTCCGAATTGCGGTGCTCTGAAATTTTCAATTTTTTTTTAATATCAATATGGGTATCATTTTAAAGATTTTGAAGAGATTTTTCTGGAAATACTAAAATTTTTTAAAAATGATTAACCCATTAAAAGCCGATGTAATTTTTATGTAAATTATATGTAAAATTTTTTTCTTATTTTTCTCCGTCGGCTGTGTCGAATATAGCACTCTTACTTGTTTTTTTTTTTAATTTTCTGTCACCCATATTATTTGTCTTTTGATTGAATTAATGGTAAAGGGTATATAAGATTAGGCAGAGCCGAGTATAGCACTCTTGTTAGTTTAATAACATATTTGTAAATAAAATTTATCTTAACTTTTAAAAAAACTGTGGTTGTAATTACTAGATATATTAAATTTGAAAAAAAAATGTTTTTGTGTTCAACCTTAGAGGATATATCTCTCAGTTTAGAGTATCCAGTTCAAAGTTTCCAAGACTGCAAGACTGAATAAATTCAATTTCTTCATTGGGAATTTAAGCTGTTTTAATAATTTGCTCTTAATAAATTCTACAATTTAAATTAAAAAAATTATTCGATTGAAAATAGCATTATTATAGCAATAACTAAAAGGGACACAAATGTTAAATTGTACCGTAAAAAGTACGTTTGTATAAGCTTAACTATCACTGATTAAAAGTAATCCAATATTTAAATAAAACACATTAACAACGAGTAACACAAAATGCATATTTGGCACACATGCAGATTTAAACTCATAATTGAAAATACATATATTTGAAGAAAGGTAACAATCTGTTTTTTTTTTTTTTTTTTATTTATAGTTTTTTATTTATTTTTTATTCCGATTTTAATAAATATTTTCCATATCGAACAGGTACAGTGATGACAGTCGGTAACAGTTTAATCTGCAAAACCAATTTAATAAAATAAAAAACACAATTACAATTTAGCGGGCGGCTGGTCAATTAACTGATGAATAGAATCCACTTATGAGCTATATGAGCAGAAGCGAAATGGACATATGTATATGCTTGCCGCGCAGTAATACATTTCACTTATTTGATGAGAATATCATTAAATATTAATATTTAATTGAATTATTATATAAAAAAGTTCAAAATAATAAATGATCATATTGATTAAATATTCTTTTGCCAATGAAGAAAACTTCTATACTAAAGGTGCAGAACTGTATTAAAAATTATTATTTTAACTACTACCAGAGCAATGAAGTACAAGGATTTGGTTTTATATAGGGACACTCGTTAAAGACGATTTAAATCCTTAAGATCAATTTGTTAGTCGCAATGACTGATTTCTTTAGGGGTTAGCAATAATTAAAGTTAAACTGCTTTGTAAATGCTAACCTAAATAATTTTTTGTATGCATATTTAAAACAAACAAAAAACACATACATACAAATATTTTATTGCTGATTAACGTAATTTTGTTCAAAACACTTGATTTGCTCAAATCAAGTGTTTGCTCCTGGATTTTTCATCAATTGAGATTTGATTCAAATCATGTCCAAAATTTATTTTATCGAACTAATTTTGCCTTTGCAACACTGTGATGTATGCAGGATATTCAAGTTCAACTCCTCGCTATCTATTCATATTGGATGTTTGCTTTTAAATTTTTTAAAACAAAAATATTTTCTTGTAACAAAACAAGTGTTTAAAAAATATAAAAAGAAAAATAGCTAAACTAAAATTAATTTAAAAATAAAAACGATTTTTTTTTTCTTTTACGCAAAAAATGTCAGTGTTACGTCACAAATTCAAATTTACAAAACACTTCAGCTTAATGGAAACACTTGGAAGTGTTTTTCTCAAAACCAGTCGATTTTAAGTCAGTGGAAACGCAGTATTAAATAAAACTTATTTGAACTAACGGTTTACTTATAAGTATAACTTGGCATCACGTTTAGTACAGCTCTATATCAAGGTACATTTATTTTCGAAGGTTGTGTCTCCCTCCCAGCTGGTTTGTAGTAGTAAATGTCAAAAGTTGTTTATATTTTACTACGTTTGTTTACGAATTTCAAAAATAACAATAAGAAGCATTTGCAAAACAAAATACGCATTTGAATTTAGACAAATTATTGTTTATATCTCTTTCTGTTTTGCCAATTTCAACTTACAAGCCAACAATAAAAACACATGTTGTATATGTTGCAGAGCCGCTACTACCTAGTGAATTAAATGTATCTGCTCTGTATACAACACATCTCATATGTAACCAGTGTTGGAAAATGACCAGAGATGCATTACTTTTAAAATCGCTGTACCTGCCTGAAGAAATTTTAATCATGAAACTCTTAAAACTAATCAAAAATGATAGTGCTTGTTTTCAGCTTTCTTAGCGCTTTTCCCCCTCTTGAACTTGTATCAGCCCTCATGTATTTTAAGATTTTATCATTAATTTTTAAAAAGGTTGCTTAGTTTTAAATTGCAATACACAAATGTCAATTAAACTTTAATGGCAATTTTCAAAGTAGAACTTTCTCCAGTAACCTGTAAATTATGGGCGTAAAAATATTTTTGTAAATATTTTTTGTTGTTGTTAAAATGTTCGTTATTTCTACAGCGACATTAACTTGACATTTGACAAACAGAAAATATGTTTGAAAAATCTCATAGTTGACAATACTGTATGCGACCTTATTATCCGTAATTTAGCTTTGTTGTACTTGTTTGCTTCTTCCTCTTTATTGTGTGTTCATTTCAGATCCAATTTTCACAAGTAAAACAAATAAAAAAACTTTAGTTATTTAAATCATAAGCTTGGAATAACTTTTTTATATAGTTAAATTTGCAGTTTGTAAAAGGCATTGATTTCATTGGTTTATGCGATATAAATCTATTTTTTCGTGAACACTGCAATTGTTGAAATTTTGTAGTAAAATTAAATAAAGGATATTAAATACAAGACTATGAACAACGGCTTTAGCACCGGTGAGGAAGACTCAAGAGGCGGGCATACAGATCAAACATGTTGCCTAATTGATGAAAATGAAAGATGCAGTAGACCAGCTGGTAATGCCAGCTATAGCAAACGTATACAGAAAACCGTGAAGGACAAACGTTTGAAATTGAGCAGCGATCCTACATCGCAACATATCTACATCTGCGATTTTCATAAAGAACGTATACAATCGGCACGTTCAAAGAGAAGGCGCAAGGAGTCGGAAGATGACAGTAACGATACCGATATTGACCTTCCTGAAGTACCCGATCTCTATCAATTGCAAGTGAATACGCTAAGACGTTATAAACGCCATTATAAATTGCAAACACGACCCGGCATGAAAAGAGCCCAACTTGCTGATGTAAGTAAAAAGAAAAAAATTTACAAAATTATTTTATAAGAGCTGTAGAACAATTTTTAAGCGACGTGATAGCTCACTAAAATGTTTTAATTAATTTTTGGTCATAATACTTTAAGCACACAACTACTAAAAAAAAAACCCTTTTAATTATAATCCTATTAAAGTTTAAGAATACAAAAACTCTAGATTCGACTTGGGAAAATTAAGCAAGTATTTATTTTACTTTATATTTCAGACCATCATGAAACACTTTAAAACGATACCCATAAAGGAGAAGGAGATCATTACCTATTTCGTGTATATGGTAAAATCCAATTCGAATAAACTGGATTTAAAAAATGGTATGAGTAATGACACGACTTAAATTTTATCGCTGGGAATGTATCTGCTATAAAAGCGGTTGTGCCCTGATTTATGTAAAAATTTATATTATAAAAATGCTTTTAAATTAATTTTACGAAAAATTTTTTCTTTATTTTTAAGCAATTGTTATGTTTAAGTCACTCAATACTTTTCGTGTAATATTTTATATACCTATAAATATATTTTAACTTATAGTTCAAATTGGTTTAAACCAAGGCATATTCATTTTACTAAATAAAAAATAAATCTGCCTTGGGTTTAAACTAAAGTTTTAAACAAAGTAGACAGCTGTATATTAAAATATAATCATGTCTTCATATTTAATTACCTATGCCGTAGCTTTCTTATATTGTTTATATTCTTTTTAAGTTTTAAAAAAAAGATGCAAAAAAATTTGAATATCAAAAAAACTATTAACAGTTTTGATTGAAAATGCATTAAGGAAACTGATAAGAAATTTGTGGCAATAAGCATGTAATAATGTTCTCACTTTTTTCGTGGGGTCCCTATTAAATTCAGATTAACGATATTGTTTATACCTATCAATTTAAATGCCCTGCTGTTATTAATTTTGTAATCATAAAATTTCTTAAATTTGAAATTGAACTCTACAAATTTAGAAGTTACTGGTATATAACTTCTAAATTTGTAGATTTGTAATTCACTTTAATAATAGAATAATATAAATTGTGATAGTAGAGTATGATGAGTCTAGTAGTGTAAATAATTCGTTATGAAACAATTATTGCAATAAAAAGTGAGTATTGTGCGAAAATTAGTTTTTTTTTTAATATGCAGTTTAATAGAGATAAAAATTTATAATTGAATGCTAACGAAGGTTGCAGCAAATCCGGAAGATCATTTCATTTTACGGATGTCTTTATAATGAAAGTAAAGCCTAAATGATAAATTAATTAGAATTATTGACGGGTTAAAAATTTAAATTTGCTGTAAGTTTTGTGTAAATAAAAACTAAAATTTTGTAATTGAATATGTAATTTTCGTCGTAACTTTTATCAAAAAAATTCAAATCATTTTTCTTTGTAGTTTTTAAATTATTAACAAAGCTTTTTATTTCAACATGTTAAAGTAAATATGTTAAACTACAAGCGCTTATAAAACAATTTGTTCTTCCTCTTCGGAGTCCGATATGGAGTTTTCTGCAAATGAGTGGGTTCATTAAGAAACAAATTATTTAATAATATTTATAAAACTTACTAGGAGTATTTTTCGTAATCAATGTGTTTGTTTGCTTAGGTTGTTTTTGCTTATTTTTAGGTAGAATTTGGGACTTAGATTGTGTTGACGCTTCATAAGTGGATTGGCCACAATAGTTATCTCCATCATTGCTAGAAGATTCCGTTGAAGCCTCTTCTGGCATCCATTTTGAGTCACTCTGTGGCATGACTTCACTACCAACTGACAAATTTAAAGATTTAAGTTATTAAATAGCAAAAACAAGAATACCAAAATCTTACCATTCATACTCTCAAGTGTAATTTCACCGTCACTTTCATCGCTTTCATTGTCGTTTTCAGCAATTTTTTTAAAGAATTCATTCCTTCGTTTTTGTTCATCAGTCTCTTCGTCATTAAATGTAAAGTGCCTTAATTTTAACACTAAGCGATCCTCTGCTAGGCTTGTAATTGTATTTTGTCTTAAACATTCAGTAAATCCTACGTTCTTTCGACTTTCTCTTGCAGCTAAATCTTTTTCAAGTGTTAACTTGACTAAGTCCACCACTTTTTTCGCTTGGGAGGATGCTCTTATCGATGATTGCAGCAGCAAATTCGAACTCGTAAGTGAAGAGCCGCCTAAGTTAAGACAACACAGTTCTCGGAATGAATTAATGCCAAAAATCATTTGGGATTCACTGGTCCTTTCCTCCATTATTGTTGGATCCGCTACCGCTATTCGGCCATCATCAAAAGTGCAATAACTTACGCATACCGGATGATGGTGCATTACCATCGGTAATGGCTCTTTTTCAGCTGACGTATGTATAACCACATCGTCTTCTACCAAACTAACTTCGGGTCTTCTAAAATGCATTAAAGCACACAAAGTTGCCACAGAACAACAGTCAATAAGATTTCCCTCATGACTTAGAACGTTCAAATCAACTCTTAAGATCCACACCCTTTCTTCAGATTGTATACATAATGACTCCAAATCTAAACATCTAGACTCCCTAAATGTCCTTTCTAATGTTCTATTTATTTGAATAGTGAGTTCACAATTACGGCCTACTTCGAAATGGGAAGCCGCCATAGGTCCCAATTCAACATTAATGTGTAACATGCCTTCATTGGGTCTCGTTGCCTTAGGAACGCCTAATTCACTTGAAACTTGAGCCAAAACTTTTGTTTCTCCCAAAGCAACTATTACACTGCCCCATTCAGCTCCAAAGTTAATTTTTAAAGGACGAAATTCATCATTTTTACGACCGTCTAAGCGCTTTAAAAGATATTTTTGAAAGATCTTATGCTAAATACGATTTTTTTTGGTTGTTACCTGATTTTGCTTAATAGCCTGCGTTATAAAATTTCTTTCGCACGTTGGCAAAGGAGTTTCTTTCATATTTGTTATTTTATTACTCTTGGCTCTTCCGTCAGTATCACATAAACAAATAAAATGTTTAAGGTTAAAAAGAATATTTTATTCTGATTTTGATTTTCTTCTTCTTCCTTTTATATGAAACAACTATTAGTAATAACACCCTTTTTTGGTTGGCAACACAACTATGTAATGAACAGTGTCACCGCTCTTCAAAAATTTGGGTGCTAAACGATTTTTTAAATAAAGCTTAATTATGCAAAAAAAAATTAGAAATGTTAAAAAAGTGCTAAAATTCTTAAATGCTTTTAAAACATTTACATTGTTATCGTTATTTATTTTTGTAAATTGTCGCAGCAAATATTTTCTTTCTTTTAAAGAAATCAAAGTTGATTGAACTTGTAAGAAATGTAAAATTTAAAAAAAAAATTAAAAAAATCGAAATACCTGGCAAAAAACTCAGAAAGACATATTGATCATCGACTTGGAAGCTTGAAAAAAATGTAAAAAAGAAGTGGACTAAACAGCGTTAGTAGCCTTTTTACTAAATTTAAGATAATGTAAAACTAAATTTTAAACAACGAACAAAAAGGTTTTAATACAATAGATATATGAAAACAACGTTTACAATTTTCATCCTTTTAATATTATTGTTCTTTGCATATAATTATTTTTAGAACAAAATTCAAAATAAACATAAATTCCTGTATGTAAATCTTATGTTTTAAGCTAATAAGTCCTAAATTTATCTATGTAAATAAAAAAACAATTTTTATGTGTAATAAGGATAAATTAGGCCTTATTAGCTTAAAATATAAGATTTACATACAGGAATAGAAATTTGTCGGCCAAAAATAACAACAATAAAAAACATTAATTCTTTTTATTTCTTTAATTAATTCGGCTGATGGCAAATTTGCAATTTTAACGTATACCATATAAAAGTATTTTGACGCAGGTGTTTTAAATATGGAGTTTGACATTTTTCGGCCTACTCCTTGCAAATGATTTTGCCACGGCAGTAGTTTGGCTTAGTTTTGTCTGGAAACGTCAAAAATTTAATAAATTTATTGAGAATTTCTTAAGTTCTCAAAAAAGAATTGGTAAGAAGTTTTTTATATGTATTTTACAGATTTAATTACGTATTGATATATACACATTCGGTTTTATTTCTATTTTTTTTTTAATTTGATATGGTGATTTATTCTACCATGTCACTACTTATTATTCAATTTGCTTTAAACAAAATATTGTTCATCGCATTTTTCTTTTTTTAAATCAAATTTTGGTTTTTAATTAAATAAAAATTTATTTAGAATGTTTTGAGTGCAAAACTTACAATTGTAATTACATATTTTGAATTTCGTTAGCCATCCCTGTAACTTACATTTAAACTATTTTTTTTTTTTTGTAAAAGTCGCTACATTAACAGAAAATACGCTATTGTTCAACACTTTTTGCTTTCAGCCAAGCTTGCATTTCTTCTTCACACATCATTGTAATAAGTTGGTTTTTAATTTTGTGGGAAATTGCAGGAATATTTTTATATTTTTTTAACGTAAATTGATTTATGTTTATAATATTTCATTAAAGTCCAGAAAAAGATTTTACAAGAGTTTTGAAATATAAGTTTATTAACAACAAAAATACGTCACGAAACCAGTGAAAGTGTATATCATTACAAAAGTGAGAACCGAATTAAGCAAAAAACAAAGAGTTTTGTAAAGATCAAAAAGCAAGATATAAGTATATAAAGTTACATTAAAATCACTTAATTCCTAAAGAGATATTTTAAATTGTTTAATATATTGTGCATTGAATAAATCAAAAAGAAAACAAACAAAACACACGATGTCATTAAACAAATTTACCAAAGGCTTATCAGCAGACGAGAAAGCAGAAATAAAGGAGAAATTCTTGGAGGTAATTTTATTATTAAATTTTTTAATGTTGAATTATAAAATTGTTATTTCATTAACATTATTATTATTAGTGTTGTTATTGATTAATCATATCGTAAAACAGCAGGAAATAATTTATGTACTATTTATGAGTCATTTTTAAGCCATATACCTATACCATCTCATTCATAATTTGTAAAGGGGAAAGAAAGGTTGTGTGGTTTGGCCACTTTTTTTTTTAATTTTCAATGTAAAAAGAAAGCTCAGTTCTGGGGAGTGTTATTTTATTTATTTCCTCTTTATTTTTGTTATACGCTAGAAATGAATAACTCATATTCAACCCTGAAATATAATTATCTGAGGATTTCTTTGTTTAACATCCTCTAGTAGTCTGTTTTTCAAGGCTGCACATACTTTTTCTCCGTACTGCATGTTTGTTTAATTTTTTGTTTCTCTTTTGCTGCAGAGGGTGTGTGCATGAATGTATATTATTATTTGTTGTGGGGATTAGTAGAAGGGGTAGATAAAACTTACAAATGCTTACATTACAAGTACATACATACAACAGTAAGTGATTTTTTGTAGCAATGTGGCCACATGGGTGTTGCCGGCTAATAGTCGTCATCTAAGTTAAAATTTTCGTTTACATCAAACACAGCAGCTACGTGCTCAAACAAGTAAATTTTCATTTACAAAGAAACGTGTAATTTTTTAAAGTTGTTTTTGTTTTTCATTGATTTATTCAAATGTAATGTGTAATCTAACCGATTTATAAAGAGGTATTGCTGGACAATATTCCTATCTTAACCTGGAATTTCTAATAAAAGGGGAGTGAGTTACCTATGTACCTTTACAATTTTCTGTTGGTAAACGTGAAATAGGCAGAGATTGGATTCGGAATGTAGTTTCTGCTCCATTTATCTTATACAAATTAAAAACAAAAATGCTTCTATTTGATTTGTTCAAATAAATTGCAATTAAATAATAATTTATGAGACGGTTTACGTTATCTGCATTAAAACAAGCGACTCATTCAGAAACCAACATACCTAATTTACGCTCAAATATGTTCAATACGGAAATTCATCATTATAATTTACCATTTAGGTATGTTTATTTTCAAGATTTTAATGCAATATAAGATAACAGTTTAACGTACACATTCCCACTTTCCATTGTGCTCCCTCTTTGTTTTGTTAAAAGAATGCGATTGCATGTGTTTTCTACCACTTGAATAGTATTTTTATTTTCCTTTTTAGTGCCATTATAATTGTTTGTATGGCGCATTTTAGTTGCTGTTATACTGAAATTAACAATAAACAAGTATCTCAATGAAAATGTATACATAAAGCTATTCTTTAACATAAATTTCAATGGTAAAATGTTACAAAAATTTAATTCAATAAATCATTTATAATTTACTAGACATACCCGGCGTGCTTCGCTATCGCCTTCGCCAAATAATAATAATGATAATAAATTATTTCTTTTCTTGAGGAGAATGTGTCCAAATATGCATTAAGAATTATGCGAGTACCCTCCCACTATCTACCACTGAGAATTTACTCAAAACCCAATTTAGTCTTAGAAATATCAAATTTAAGGTGTCACTTATCTACTTCTGTAATATAGGTGAGAGAAATAATTTTTATAAAGAAACACATTTTTATGTACATATACATAGATAAATTAAATTTAAGTTAAAAATCATAAACTTATCTTAATAGCATGTCTATGATCATTGAATTTATATTTCTTTTTTAAAATCCAAAATTAATTATATAGTTATTTTTGCAAAATCTTAAATAAATATAAAAATATTTTAAATCTAAAATTATCGAAAAAGAGAGAGGGCTGGCAACTCTCTAAATAAAAACTAAATTCTATTAGTTACATTAATCGTGCTTTATTCGTTAAAATTTTATTATGAAATCAGAAAATTTCGTTTATCATAAAATAATCTAAATTGGATTAGTATGAAGATAGCAGATCCGTATTGCCATTTCCCTGCAATATTGATTAAATGAATGAGTATTCACCCTATCGCGAATTATTTTCTACATGAAATTTTTTTCACATTTCACCAAAAACCAAATTCCCCTTATCATAAATGTTTCTTTTTGCGTGAAATTTGGAATTTTTCATTGTTTTGTTCACTGTGATTTTGATAGTGGAATTCATGTTTAAGTTAATATTTTTCATCTAATAAGAAGTTTTAGTTTGAAAAAAAGTAATTTTAGCGTAAAAAAGTGATATTCTTCCTAGCAAGATGCAAGGTAACAGGTTATATGCCATATTATACATTCAATCTTTGGAGGTCCGAACGCCGAATGTAAGAGTCAGTCCAAAATTTTTCACTTAACATTTTTTCTGTTAATTTGCATTTTATAGCCCGTTTTTTTCAATTTTGCAAATTCAATATTCAATATGTGGAAGAATTGTTCACGTTAAATTCCTGATACAAATTTTCAGTTTGAGTGGTATAAAAATTTTACGTGAACAAAAATTTCACTTTTTATTCACGATAGGGAGGGTTGATTGTATTCAATTAAAAAACAAAATAATCATTTTTTTATGTAGAGAACTGTAAGATCTTATATTTTATTTATGTAGAGAACTGTAAGATCTTATATTTTATTTATGTAGAGAACTGTAAGATCTTATATTTTATTTATGTAGAGAACTGTAAGATCTTATATTTTATGTTGAGGAAACTTATAAATTATTTGTTTGTTCAGTATAGGTTAATTAGGTTTGCTTAGTTTCTCACTGCCTTACAACAATTTTAAGTTCGTTTTCGAACTTATGTCTTCATATATCTTTCAATTCCTTTTTCTATTATGCGGAAGATTTGAAAAAAACATAAAATATATTTCACTACAAACTTAAAGTAACATATTCACATTTAGGAACTAAGTGTGAAGATACAAAATGAATTTGCGTCTTCGCTGAAAGGAATACATATCTAAACAGAGTGATTTTTTTATATGAAATTAACTTGACTCTGCTTTTTTATTAAACGAATGCAATGTTATTTTCCCGCTCTTTGGATTGAATGCATCAGATAAAATGATGTCATTATGTCTTTAAGCACACAATAAGAACAACAAGCATACTTCAAATTTATATTTATACTCAAATTTATATTATTTAATTTATATTCGTTTTCAATGCAACTTTTTTAAATATTTTAAACAACGGGATTTTTTTTTTATAAATAATTATATTAATTAATTCTCAAATTTCGAAAAATTCTTTTTTTCCTCATGCTATTCTCCCGATTTATTATTTAAATCACCGGCAACTTTTTTAAGTTTTAAACATTTTATTAATTCATCGTTTATCTTGGCGTTTTGGAAGCAAATAATTCCTGTATTTTAAAAATAAATATTACAAAGTAGCTACAAAATATTCCGAAGAAGAGTCCCTTCCATTTACATAAATGAAAAATGCAGATCGTCAAATTTTAAATTTACTAAGCAATCACAGTATGTTTTGAAAGGATAGAATCTAAATTGGTGATTAGTTAAACAAATTTCATTATAAGTTTTAAATTTGTATGGGGTTTTTTTTAAATAAAGTTTTCCCTTATACTGTCTTTTTCATGGCGAAATAATACAGGTGGTCTCGATGTCGAATTTATCACTTTTGCCGTAAACGCTAAATGTCAAACTCCATACATAAAAAAATGTGTATAAATTTTTTTTATATGGTGTTTGACATTTCACGTTTGCCGCGAAAATTATGAATTCGCCATTGCGACCACCTAGTATATTTTCGCCATGGTCTTTTTGAAAGTTTCTTTCTAGAAAATAAATAAAATAAAAATGTCTAGAAGTTTGTAATTGTTGTTGAGCTTTAAAGAAAATTCTCTTACTATTGAGCCTATGGCGCATAATTTATTCGATTTTAAGCTGATATTCAATAAAAAAATCGTCTTATCCCTCAAAACTTATACAAGTTTTTGCTATACAGTAGAATCTTAAAAACAATAACTCGCGTAAAAGTTAAACACTCGGATAAGTTAACAGTGTGTCAGAATCAATGTGCACCTCTAAAAAGTTAACCTTTCAGTTAACCTTTCAGTTAACTTTTTAGAGCGTGTAGATTTTCTATAAAGCTACGCCTTTTTCAGTAATAATAGTGGCAATTTGACCACAATTATGGTATTCCCCGAACTTCCTTTTTATTTTGACCTGCAAAAAAGTTTCACCATCTTCAATAACAAACAATATTGTATCAGTCGTTAGTGTTAAACTTGTGAGTTGTGTAGTGTTTATTTAAAAAATGACAAAGCTGAAAAAATCATCACAAATCAGATTGGATTTGCAGCAGAAAGTAGAGATTTTAAAAAAGCTTGATCAAGGTATTCACGGAAAACGGTTGGCGTTGAATTATGGTATATCTAAAGAAGCAATTTCAAAAATAAAGTAAAAACGAAATGAAATCTTAGAGGCTGTGACGAACACATATGAAAAATGTAACAGGAAAACACTTCATAAACCGGAATATTCTGATCTTGAGGCAAGGTTCTATCAATGGCTTGTAAACCAACGGCAGCGTAACTGTGCAATTACTGGACCAAATTTAAAATCCAGAGGTAAGCACGAATTCGCCACAATGCACCCTGGAAAAAAATTTGAGGACAGTGATGGATGGCTAGCAAATTTTAAGAGGAGATACGGTATTCGCCATCTGAAAATTTGTGGAGAAATCCTTTAAGCCAAACTTCGGATGTTACACCCTTCATTCATAATTTACGAGCAAAAATTAATGAAATGAACATATTAGTCACAGCAACCGAAAAGAGTGCATCAAGAAGTTCTTATAAAATCATGGAATAAGATAAAAAAAAAAAAAAATGGGATGACGATCAGCAGATAGCGAAGACGAGATTCCACTCTCAGAAATTATTAAATCAAAGAGTGTATACAACGATATACTTCTAGAAGTTCAATTGTTGATGTCAAAGGTGGGGGATACTGTTGACATGAGCATTGATGAATTCGAAAATTGGAACTGTGATCAAATTTCAGAAGATAACAACGATTTCGAAGATTCGGAAAATGAAAACGCAAGGCAATTATAGAGGAGATGTTCAACAATCTAAGGTAAGTTTTTCGAAAGCAGTTGAAAGCATCAATACCGTAATACAATGGTTTGAAAATAATAAAGACGCAGACCTTGTCAATATGCACACGAAAATAATCAAGACGTATTACACGAAAGAAAGAAAAAAAAACAAACAAGCCTTGACTACTTCTTTAAACCATTCCAAATTAATACTTCTTCCGCGCGGATTTTAAATGGCCAGTACAAATTAAATCTAAGTCAATAAAAATTTAATATAATATATCCAACAAAAAAGATGTTTATTTATTTATTTACTTCCTTTTTTTTTCAATTTAAAAAAAAACGCTTAGAAAAGTTATAAGTTCGAAAAAGTTAATAGCCCTTGGAACATTTTGGTTAACTTTTGTGAGATTCTACTTTATATGAATAAAATGAATGAATCATATATATTTTTTTGTTACCAAAGCTAACATCAAGTACAGTGACACCTCTATTATGAGAATGAGCGGAAGCATTCGGTATAATCTTTTTTCCGGTTAATTTTGAGTAACAATTTTGAGTAATAGTTTTATATTTTTATTATTTGTATAATTCAATTATTCAAAGATTTAATAGGTATGTTATTTGTTTTTGGGTATGTTTGTGATATAATTTTAACACTCGCATTGTTTTCTAAATGTTTATTTATTACCTCAGTTTCAATAGTTAAAACTTTTCTTTATCTGTTTACTACTGATAATAAAGCTATTGTAAACATAAAATAATTATGATTCGTACTTATCAAATGCCTAAATTAAACTAAAAATGCGTAAACATATGCTTCTGACTCATTTAAACAAGGGAATTACCCTTTTACATTTTGTTAACATTGTGTTTGATTGTTTAAAAGCAATTGAAAAAAATGACGCATATCATCCCGAAAAATGGAGGTAATCAAGTGTAATCGATCCCTTATAATAGAAGTTAACAGGGTTAATTAATACAAAAATAAACAAACAAATTAAATGGATTGAATAAAAAAATTACAAATTATTTTTTCCGGATAATCGACGATGATGTTTAATCTAATCACTAATAATCGAGGCTCCACTGTTTTTTAAAAATGTAGTTGGCTTAAAAACTACTACTTTATGCTAAAAATCTTAGCACGATATAATTTTAAGTAAACGTTTCTATTGTCAAGACCATTTCATTTGTTTTTAGTATGCGGAAAAATTTGTCATTATTTTAGTATTTAAACTATTAAAAAGTACAATTAGCGGTAGCAGTTTTGTTGTGGTCGCGTGCACAACATAAAATTTTTTGTTTTCTAAAAAATCAGGGTGACTGCAGTAAAAAGAGCCATAAATATAATAACTAAGTTCATAAAAGATCAAACATTCAAAGATCTGCATAATTTTTAATACAACTACATTCATATGTGTCTACTCGTATGAATGTATGTATACATTTAATTTATTTGGGTATTACTACGTTTATACGCACTATTTATTCGCAAATAAAAATATTGTAAAAAGAAAATTTTACCACATAAACGGTGAATTATATTTTTTTATTTGCATATACAAGGTGGCGCAAAAATAACTTTCCGATGTTTTTTGGATGTTATTAAAAAAAAAATGAAAAACTTTGATTCCTCTTGTGGATTATTTTTATTTGGTCTTTTAATTTTTTTGCATCAAGTCGAGAATATGATGTCATGTAAATGGCCGCCGCCACAGTTGATTGTCATTTGAGCCCTTTTTATTGCATTTTCCATCACTTTGGCTAAAACTTCCGGCGATAGGTCCTCACATTCTTGATGGATATTGTCTTTAAGAGCTGCAAGAGTATGAGGCTTGTTGACATAAAAAAGCCCCAAAAAAAGTCTGCGGCGGTCAAATCAGGCGATCTTGCTGGCCAGTGCGAATCACCAAAAAGGGAGATTAGGCGCCCGGGAAATGCATTCGTCAGCATTTCGGTTGTGGCACGTGCAGTGTGTGCCGTTGCAGCGTCCTGTTGGAACCACATGTTTTCCAATCCCAATTCATCAAGTTGCGGCAAAAAGAACTCGTTGATCATTGTTCTGTAGCGCTCATCATTCACAGTAACCGTTTGGCCCGCGACGTCTTCGAAGAAAAAAGGTCCGATTACTCCACAAGCGAAAACAGCACACCATACAGTGACTTTGAGCGTGTGTAATGGCTCTTCGTGGGTTACACGCGGTTTTTCAGTGCCCCAGAAGCGTAAATGATTATTTTGGATGAAAAAACATCTTCCTGTTGGTGGTGATTAAATAGTCACCAATATTCCGCGTTCTGGAGCAGTGTAGCGTAACATTGTGTATTTTGCATGTGAATTTTGCATGTGTTTACTACACAAATGTCAAAACAGAACTGACATTAGGGGCCAATCGCAAAATTTATAGCATTTTACGATAGGAGGATTACTTTTGCGCCACCTTGTAGTTTACAAACGCAAGCAATTCCTGCAATAAAGGTGTAAAATGCAGTCATTTTTTTAAACTGAGTGGAAAAGAACATTTGCTTCAACGAAAAATTGTGCATACAAAATTGAGCGGTTATAATTATAAAATGCACAAATGTTTTCTATAGAAATGTGACCAGTTAAATTTATTTATAACCAAATTTTAGTCTATAAGTTCAAGTAATTTTTATAATAGATTTTTTGTTTGTCACCAAAGTCCGTTCATATAAACTTTTTACATTTATATGTAAGACTTCTTTTAAAACAGCACTAGCTTCTTTAACCGTGTGACACACCTTTAACACATTAACACTATGCTGCAAATATGTCTCACGCCTGCTGTGTTCCTAATTAAAAAAAAATACAAAACAATTCAAAATTTTTTATATTATTTAACACAAGTGTGTTTAAATTTCAATTAATGTGCCCTTCGGATTCTACATGAAAAAAACGACTTTAGAGAAAAAAAAAATGTATAAAAAAAATACAAATGAAAGATTTAAAATTTTTCATCTTCTGTTTCTTCTAAATAGTTGTATAAACAAAAAATTACACTTGTAAGCTATCTTTTATATAGATAAGAAGAATGCTGACGAAGGTTGTAGCGAACCAAAAAGCGCATCTGCTGGTAACTTAATTTTACTGTTCTCTTTCAATTTTTCACAATAATCACAATAATGCATTTACAAAAAAATGGTTCAAATAAAATACAATATGAAAATTATTCTTTTTTATTTCTTTAAAAAAATGTTCGGATTTACAGTTTTGATTAATTTTTTTCTTGGCCACTGGCTGAGCTAAAATGTAAAAATAAAATTCCGAAATACAATTTTCAAGTTAGTAGGTAGTAAACAAAAGACATGTTTCAAAAATCTATTTATTAATTTAAACGACAGGTTTACTTACTATCGTGGTCGTGACAAAATCTTATTTTTATTCAACCGAGCGTTCATAGTCGTGAATGAACAATTACTTTGAATAAGAAATAAAAATGTTATGTTATGAATGTTATCAGAAAAATAGCACAGTGTCAACTAGGCTTGCCAGATCCCAAAAGCCTGAAAACTGAAAAACGTAAAATTTGCGCATGGATTTTAGAAAAAAAAACTGAACCTGTTTAAAATGCACTTGTTGTTCCAAAAAGTGAAATTTTATTAAAAATTAAAAAAAAAACACGTTAACATAACAATTTATTTCAATCTTACGTTATATTAAGTACATATTTTTACATAGGTACATAGTATATGTCTTTTGCCACATATGTTTTGAATTTTTATTTACAGAATTTACTAACTCTTTTGCTTTATTAGTATGCAAAAAAATTTGAAAATTTTTGCAACTTTCATCAAAGTTTAATCTTATTATAATTTCAGCCTTTATTAAGTCGAAAGACATTCTATGTCTCTCCTGAGAGTATAAATTATTTAAAATACTAAAGACCCTTTCGCAAAAAGCATTGCTTATTGGAATGGAATGAACGAATGAATTTATACAGATTTTGTACTTTATTTTAATCACATTTTTGAAAAAAGACGGACCATTGTTAAATTTCCCTCGCAGGCAGCAGAAGTAAAATGGTAATAATTGGAATTAGGAAAAAGATAAAATCTAAACATTTGCAAATATAGTTGTAATTTCATTGTATTTAGAACGCAATTTTCTGTACAAAATATTAATTTCATTATAAAAGAATATAAAATATGAAAAAACTGGACTGATTGCATTTTTCCTGGAAATTGGACCAGACATAAAAAACTGGAAAATTCAGGCGAATCCAGGCCATCTGGCAAGCCTAGTGTCAACGCATTAAAAATAATAAAATGATATTTAATACTACGTGTATTTAATGTGTAGGTTGGGGTTTTTATTCAGTCGCAATTTAAAATATTTTTTAATCCGTTTCTTTGTAAGATTTCATTTTCATTTCGTAGTGGTTTGTTTTGCATTTCGCATATTTTAACCCAGACATACTTTGTTAAATGACTATAAACTACTTGGCAGTCTTCTCAGTTCATTATGGCACAATCATTTGTTTGAAATAGAGTACAAAAACAAAACACACAATTATAAATACAAACACTTTTCGTTGCGTATCTTTTGGATCAGGTAGTGTGTTGTATGTGTTTGGAATTATCAATTAAATTGCATTATATAACTTTTTTTTTTAGTTTGAAAATCATACATTGCATGCATACATATGTTTTCAATTTTAATCTACAGTTGTATGATTTCTTTAAGAAATAAATATTATTTCAGATATTTTTATAACAAGATTTTCTTTTACTTTTTGAAAAACTTATAAATATTTTAGTTAGCAATTTTACGTTTTTTTAGCAACATTTAATTTTAAATGCCAAACAAAAACTTATGCGAAGTCTGTCTTTTAATATATTAAAAAATAACATAAAACATTATTTTGCGGTAATAAAGTGGAAAACGAAAACTAACTAACTAAAATAGGCCAGAAAAAAATAGACAAATTTTGTTGTTTGGGTTTTTATTAGTGCACATCCTGATTACCCTTAGTAGTATTTGTATTTTTTCTATCATACAAAGAATTTTATCCTTAAAACGGTTAAAAATTTTGTTATAGTTTTGTTATTTCGTGCTAGCTTTCATAAGAATGTTTTTCGCTTACATCTGATAATCGAGGCAAATTGTTAGATGAACAACCACAGAATGGAAATATGTTTTCACAAGAGATGTGTTTAAGTATGACAAATTTCTCTCTCAGCCGTTCCAATTCTATTTGAAAAAACATCTGACATCAGCTGTCCTTGTTTGAATGCAGAAATTATAAACCGACATTAAATTGGGTATTTTAACAGACTTGCAAATTACATAACACATACATACGTGTTTTCAAACTGACTGACTGATGTTAATATCATCTCGTGTGAAAGCAGTTTAAAAAGCTTGGAATGAAGCAACTTAAGTTAACAGTTTGTGAGATATTACAAAGTTGCGACATTACTACAAAGTTCTTGGACGGTTGATAATATCAATAGTTCTTTTTTTTAATGCAAAATATTTTTTTTTTTCGCTACTAAACTTTTAAAAATTCAGCAATTTTAGCAGATAAAAAAACTGTAAGGATAACGTAAAGGCTTAAGGACAAACTTTTATATTACTTAGTTCAAAACAATACCATTGCAATCTAAATATAATTTTTAAATTATTATACATATTTTTAATCTTGTTTATTTATCCGGCATTTTCCGGTGTTTCATTTATTTATGCATTAAGAAACACTGGTACTTATTATTAACCCTCCATATTTATTATATTTTTGTTAAAAGGAGTTTTTTGTGCCAAACAGCGTTATTTGTAAAAACTTTTATAAAAATATACGTATATTTACATACATGAATATATAATAGGTCTGTTTCTTTACTCTACTTTGGAATTAAGTGGGATCCCAGTTTGCACGAAAAGCGTTTCTGTACTTCACATTTGTGTAAATAAGAGCGAAACAGCCAAAACTTTTTTTTGTGAAAGTTATTAAAATTTGTCACAAAGCTGTAAAACACAGGGGCAAAACAAAAACAAATAAAAAAGAAAATGCCATGAAAAATATTTAAAAAGATGTAAAATAGTGATACTTATATCTGTGGTCACAATCAATAACAGCCTAAGTCGACTTAAGTCAATTTGAATTATGTATTCTATCGTATTCTAAAATAAATCTTTATATTTACGTAAAATCCCCATTTCTCTAACTATGTTTTTTAAAAAGTAATTAATTGAAACATGTTGACATAAGTGGTAATGAAGCATCATTACATTTATAATAAGCGCCTAAATATACTTACGAAATTAGTTCCATAAAATTTTAATTTATTAAAATAACCTACAATGACTTAAGCTCTTTTTCACATTTTTTCTAAAATTAATTTTCATTAAAGAGAGAGTTTCCAGAAGAGCTTAAGTGAAGATAAATCATTATTCCAAATCGAGAAGTTTTAAGCACATGTTCTATATCCACATAAACCGTTAATGCATTTTTGTTGGTATGTTTTAATGAGAGCAAAATCAATATAAGCGCTTATTGCAAATGAGATATTCTCTTAGTTTTTAAAATAAATATAGTTAGACTATTTTAACTAAGTTTATTTAAAAAAAAAATTCACTTTAGTTATTTCGTCGCTCAACGATACATTACACTAACATGGATAAAATTCGAAACAAACAAAACGAAAAAACTGTAATAGGTAAGAAAATTGTGTAAAAAAAAAATCGCATGGTTTAGTAACCTTAAATTTTGAATTATAAAAATAAGATAATGATGAAGGTAGTCGTATGTCTTTTTTGGAGGATGAAAATGCTTCACAAGTCAACGAGGAGAGACAAATGTCTTTTTTAGAAAGCGAGGTTGATTTACCAAACAATTGTTTCGACACTCAACTACTTAGTGAGGATGAAGACAACTCCATTCATCAAAAAATACTTCATGTCGATAGTGACAATTCAGTTTTAGATCCCGATTTTGAACCTTCAATTTCTGACGCGGCTGAGAATACTAATGATAAAGAAGACGATGTAGTTCTCAACGAAGCTCCGACCACTTCTCAAAGAGCTTATTCTCGGAAAGTTTCATGTGAAAGGAGAAACCAGGGAAAATCGTAC
Organism: Gymnosoma rotundatum; assembly: GCA_916610165.2. Taxonomy (NCBI): domain Eukaryota; kingdom Metazoa; phylum Arthropoda; class Insecta; order Diptera; family Tachinidae; genus Gymnosoma; species Gymnosoma rotundatum. The sequence goes on from OU744340.1 coordinate 95,570,146, forward strand.
GTAAGTTCAGTTGGAAATATAGTGCCAGAAAAAAAATTAAGACCTCTGGTACATAGCTGTCGTATGAATTGTAAGGCAAAGGTACCACGGACATTCCAAGAAAGTTTATTTAAAAAATATTGGTATGCCAAAAATGTTTCCTGCAGTGCTTTGGTGAAAGTGCTGGTTTTGTCAGGAGTGTTTTGAAGAAGAAACTAGATTTTCCTCAAAATGAATTTTGTGACCAGCGTGGATCAGCTGGAGGAAAAAATAAACTGACGGATGAAAAAATTCAGCTTGTAAAGGACCATATAAACAGCTTCCCAAATTATGAAAGTCATTATACCAGGAGAGATTCAAGTTGCAAATACTTTCATGCTGATTTATCCCTATCTCAAATGTATAAGTTATATTGCGATATATATAAATCCGAAGCAATAAGCATCTCATCATACACAAGTGTTTTTAAAAGTAAGTATCTTTTTTAGCATGTCTTAAAATTATTTTACCATAACCTAAGAATGCTTTACAGGTATGGACATTAAATTTAAAAAGCCCAGACTAGACACCTGTTCTAAATGCGATCAACTCAAAGCTAAAATTGGTATTGCAAAAGAGGAAGCCAATGGTAACCTATAGAATTTAGAAAATGAACGAATAACTCATCAAGGCAAAGCAGATTTAGCGTATGAGTCGAAAAGGAATGACAAAATTTTAGCTGTCAATGATTCAACAATCAAAGTCTACACTTTTGATTTGCAACAGTGCTTGCCTTTCTTGAGAAACTCAATTAGTTTTTACAAAAGAAAGCTTTGGACATATAACTGAACCGTTCACGAATGCACAACTGGCACCCCATATTGCTTTATGTGGCATGAAGCGTTATCTGCTCGTGGTGGCAACCAAATTGCGTCGTGCTTGTTTAAGCATTTAATTAATCTCAAGAAAGTTAATCACACAATTTTTTACAGCGATTCCTGTATGCGACAAAATAAGAACTCATTCGTATGCGCAATGTTTATATTGGCTCTTCAAATCAATCAGGACTTAGAAGTAATTGAGCATAAATTTTTAGAACCTGGACATACGCATATGGAATGCGATGTAGATCACTCTGTGATAGAAAGGAAAAAGAGAAAAACTGATATTCAAATACACCATCCACACGACTGGTATAATTTTGTCAGAGGTGTAGGTTCTAAACATATATTTAACGTCGTTGAAATGAATGCAGAAGATTTTTTTAATTTTTCCCTTTTATTAAAAACAAAGTTAATGTGGGGAAAGATTCGTTTGGAAAAATATGAAATGGCTAAGATATACAAAGAATAATTTCCGTAAAATTGAATATAAAACTACATTAGATACAGATACTCCTTTTAAAATGTTAAATTTGGTAAAACGTGGTGTGAACTCAATAAACAAAGACGACATAGTTATGCTTAACGAAGATGTAAAATTCAGCTCGAAAAAGAAAAAGGATCTTCTTGATTTACGTCCATTTATAAGTCCATTATTTCATCCTTTTTATAAACGTTTACCGGCACAGGAGGAATATAGAGAAATACATTCAGACTTGGACGAAGATGATTCAGAAACAGAATGACTTAATCTGAGTTTATAAGATGTGGATTAACCCTAAAGGCCGTGTCAGATAAAACTTTATCGCTTTGCGTGACGTTTCAAACTTTGAAAAAAAAAGCGTATAACACAAGAGGTATGTCACAATAAAAACTTTAACAGCGCCTAATTATTGTTTGATTTTATAGTTTTTCTTCCATAATTTTCTAAAAAAAAATAATAAAGGAAGAATATATAATAAAAAAAATAATATTTTAAAATTCTTAACTCTTTTACGTTCGATTTTGCCAAAAATAATATACAAATGTATAGCAGCTAATTGTCAAGGCGCGCAAAAAGATGAGTGTTGCCCAACTTTGTGCTTTGCTTTGCGTTAAAAGTGCTTTATGTGACATACTTCATATAAGTTCGTGCATTTTATCTTAGATGTCAAAGCGAATTTGCAACGCAACGCAAAGCAAAAGTTTTATCTGACACGGCCTTAAATATAGAGTATTTGTTTATGATTCAGTATTATTGAAAGAGTTTGTGGATTAACTAAACAGAGTTTAACATTTCAAGAACTATTTCAATAGTTACCTTTTTAATATTTATATTTTATTCTACTTACTATTAACTTGAATTTTTTTTTTTAGAAATTTTTAATGAACTTTTAGTAATACAAAGTGACCTAAATATATAATATGAAAAATTTTAATTTGCAATAATTGCTTAATTCAATATAGAACCGGTTACAATTTGAACATTACAATAAAATCATAAGTAGACATATTCTTTCCAAATTCACATTTTCCGTATACAATAACCATATATGTTAATTTTTCTTAAATATCTCCTAAACAAAAGAGAGTTTTATTATCGTTTTTGGTCTTAGGATTGCCCGTGTAAGTATCTTTAATTTTGCAGTAAATTTTCTCTATTCCACTTTTTCGATTTTTTCAGAAACACTTCTGTATACAAAAAGTGTTTTTCTCAAAAGTGTCATTTTCGACTTATGCTGTTATTGCTTGGGACCACAGATATAAAAGTCAATTTCTAATGGAAAATGAAGAATTGTTAAAAATTATTGTTGAAAATTTAGTGGACAGTTCAAGTGATTCTAGTGATGATGACATATTAGACCCTATTGAACAAGAGTCTGAAAATTTTTGAATGCCAAAAGAGGAACAGCATTCGAAACTATTTCAATGAAATTTTTCGTTTACAAACGGACGAATAATTCAGACAATACTTTCGCATATCGAGAGATTTATATTTAAATTTATCCGTAAAATTTGCAGAAAGTCCCACATATATTTCTTTCCGAGCTGATAACCGCTAACCACCAAACACTTATCTATTTTTTGTAGTTTGTATGGCTCTTTAGGTTTCTAGAGAACAACGAATTTATAACGATTGTTTCATTATTGCTTTTTGATAATTTGTTGAAATTGATTTTTTGTTTTATTAAAAGAGTCAAAAAACTTTGTTTTTGTTTTTGTTTTTTTTTTATTGTTTTAAATTTAGATTTTATATTTCCTTACATTTACACAATTTTTTTGCGAACATTACTCAAAAAATAAAGAAACATACCCAGCTTATTCCAGTGGACTAATTGAAAATTGTTTAAACATTCCGCTGCCAGTGGCTTTACACTCCGCTTTATTAGCAACCATCTTTTTTTTACTTTGAATTTTTAATTCCGCCATACCTTTTTCGATTCTTTATTTTGTGACCTTTTGCCATCCATCTGCTAATCTTCTAGGCGGACCAAAAGAATTTAGAATTTTTCCAATTTCTTTCCATTTTTCTTTAAAATTGCATGGAGCAGTGCCTATGCGAAGACCCAGTTAAAGAGATGGATTCTTCTACAATTCTTCCACCAATTTTTCAAATTGATTTGCATTTGTTACCTTCACTTTTTACATTTTAAATGTTATGTTTGGTTTAAATCAGTTCCAGTCGTTATGCAAAACGGCGTCGACAAAAAACAGAGTTACGTCAATACAATATCCTTGTCACATTTGTTATATAATAAAAAAAATCTTTAAGCAGTAATCGATAAGAGTCAATAACGAGTCAATAACTAGAACAACAAATCGAATGCATCGACACATATCAACGTTAATATGTGACGGCGTCGACAAATAGAATAAGGGTGAATAAATATTTCTCTAGAATATCATGAAATATTTATATTTGAAGAAATCAAGCACGATTAAAGTAAATTAACATAAAAAACTATTTACTTTATTTAAGGCCTTGATTTTATTACTTTTTATTATTGATATATTATTATCAGAAAGTGGTTTGTGTTCAGAAAAAAATTTTTTTGTGAACAATTAAATAAATAAATGCTCATTTTGTTAAAAATTAAATTTTTTGTAAAGTTGGCAACACAACTGATTTAATGCCGAACGTTAATTAAGTTTCATTATAATATTGTATAAGTGGGTAACCATAAGCGAAATATCCGCACAAAATATGGACAGACGATTTTTTTAACATATTGGCTTATTATAGATTTTTTTAGGTCCGTAAACAGTTTTGAACACAGGGTGACTAATGGCATGCTTTCCTCGTAAATTATATAATATATGAAAAAAAAATCTTAATATGTGATATTTATACATTTTACTTTTTCTAGTTAAAGGTCACAAATACTCGAATCTGACTCATCATTATTTTGTTTTTAATTAGTAAGCTGAATATTATTCACAATAAAGTAAAAAGTTACTTTTCTCATTTCGACATTTACTTTTCTTTTGAAACCATGAGACAAACTTCATGGCCCATATTTGTATATTTCTTTAAATTGTCATGCTGGCAACTATTTTTTTTTTAAATGAAAAGCGTTAAAGTTATTGTGATGTTGAGGAAGTTAATAAACTATTATTATTTCTTTAATTTATATTTATAGTTTTGTATAAATTTTTGTATAGTGTGCTCTTTCTTTTTTGTTTTTTTTTTTTTTTATTTGTTTTGCTGTGGAAGTATGTTATTCTTTCACAACACTTTAACAAATTAAAAAAAATACCTGCTGCTAACTTGGCGAATGTGCCAGACACTATTCTGTTTATGTGACATATTTTAAATTTTCGTGGCAATTATAAGGCAGTGTTTATTTGAAATAGATAACTTATAGGAACATGATTGTGATAAACGTCTAAACAAATACCAGTTGTAAAAACGAAATTAACTGATATTGAAAACATAAAATTTTAATCATAAAACACATATTTTTTTTAAATAAAAAAAGGAGGTGACAAATTATTTAATGAAACATTATTTGTCATAAAATATGACTTTGTTTAATAAATATATCGTCACTTGAATTAAACCATGTAACCAACAAAAACTTCCAACTTTGTTTTTCTATTGAATTTCGTGAAATGTATCTCTCTGCAAATAAGAAAAAAAAAATTAAATTTTTTTAGTTACATGGTTTTTCATTTTAGCCAACGATATAAAGTTATAAAAATATTTATATAAAAATATAAAGTGGTTTTTAAAAAATAACCAAACCCAAAACCAATTAAAAATGCAAATTTCAGTTAAGGCTTGTTTAAATTGCCGGTTTTTTAACTTGCATCTCTTACAAAACGTATTTTTGCAATAAATTTACGAGGGCTGCTATATATATTTCTGGCCTGGCAACACTGAGTGCTGCCAAATGCAATCTGACATTTCCATTGGAAAGTTTGTCATTTTTAAGCATAATCGTACTCAAAACGTTTTAACGTACGACCATTATCTGTGTTGTTTACAGTGACTTGAAAAAATTAATATAGAAAAAAAAGGAATTAACTCGTGAACATTTTCGTGCCATCATTTTTCACAACTTTCGACGTGGATTATCACAACTAGAGTGCATTGATGAACTTAAATCTTTGTATGGCGATGAAGCACCATCCTATAGCACCGTGAAAAATTGGTATAATGAATTTAATCGTGGCCGAAGCTCGCTCAAAGACGAATTCCGTGAAGGTCGTCCAAAAATGGCTGTAGAGACATCCTTGGACATTTCTTCCACCAGCATACATTCGATACTGCATGAACACCTGGCCGTAAAAAAGGTTTGTTCTCGTTGGATCCCGCACAATTTGAAAGTCGCTCAAAAAAAGGCTCGTGTCGATTGGTGCAAATAAATGTTGCAAAAATACGATTGCGGTGCTTCAAAAGACGTTTATAAGATCGTCACAGGTGACGAATCATAGATCTATGCGTATGAGCCCGAAACGAAACAACAATCGACCGTGTGGGTCTTCAAAGACGAGCAAAATCCAACGAAAGTTGTTTGTGGAAGAAGCACTTCGAAGCAAATGGTCGCCTGTTTCTTCGGCAAAACTGGTCATGTGGCGACTGTTCCGCTTGAGCAACGTAGGACGGTCACTTCTGAGTGGTACACTACAATTTGTTTACCTGAAGTCATCGGAGAAATTCGAAAAACCAACAAGAGAAGACGAAGCATTGTTCAAAATGACAATGCGAGCTCTCAAACATCGGCTCAAACCAGAGCGTTTTTGACCGGCCAAAACGTCGAATTAATGGGTCATCCGCCGTACAACCCTGACTTGGCGCCTAATGACTTCTTCTTGTTTCCGCACATGAAGAAAAAAAATGCGTGGTCTACGATTTTCGTCGCCAGAAGAAGCTGTTGAAGTGTTCAAAAACCATGTTTTAGAGGTGTCTCAATCGGAGTGGAAAAAGTGCTTCGACAACTGGTTTGAGCGCATGCAAAAGTGTATAAATCATGCTGGAGAATACTTTGAAGAACAATAAAACCATTTTTGATTATAAATATTCGCATTTTCACTATTAGGCCAGAAATATATAGAGCAGTCCTCGTATTATTTATTGGTTAAACATTTTCATTTTGTAGGGTAATAACTTCTTTTTATTATATTATATATATATCTAAATATTTTTTAATTTACTTGAGAGTCACCTAATTTCTGTCAAATTTCCTTATACATATAAAAGTAATTTTCTAAATAAAAATCTTTGCGGTACTGTTAATTTAACTTCTCTAAAACAAAATCGAGGTAGTTACAACATTTTATTGCAATTTATTTTTTTAAATAGAGATAACGTTAAATTGTAATCAATGTTATTATTATCCTAACTCTTTTAAAAAGCTTCTATACAACTTTAAAAATATTAGGCTCATAATTTATAAGTACAGTTATTGTAAATATTTTTCATTGCATTTATAAGCATTTTGTTAATTATTTTTCTATGTTGGTGTGTTCCTGTATATGGTCACCTTATTAAATATTAATTATATCCATTAAAGCCGAAAAATGTTAATGGTTTGCATTTCTAACGCAAAAACTCGTTTTTGTTTTTTGTCTAAAGAGCTAATAGTCGGTAACTTATGTAAATTTCTTTACAGTAGTTCTTTTCTTTTCCTTTTTTATGATGTATAGGGTTATCCATTTTGATTGTTTAAAAATAAACGTTAATAAATTAAAAATTATATCAATTTGTGTCCGCAAGCCCACCAATATGTCAGGCATAGTTTCGAAAGAAGTGTTATTAAAATACAGCATTATCGTTCCATAAATGGTAGAAATATGGTCGACAAAAAGGCGAGTGTCTCTATTTTCTGCACGTTTTGCAGATGTTGTTTTTTTAGGTTATTGTTGTTTTTGCTTTGTTGTATGCCTAAAATACACAAAAAAACTAAAAAAATATATGACTAATTCAATATTTGTAAAAAAAAACCGACTATTGCATAACAACATAACCCTATTGTTTTCGTTACAATGTCTGTCCATCTGCTACTCTGTTATCTCTGGAACCGTAATAGGTAGACTCCTTAAATATTCACAGAAGATGTATTACTATAGCCGCTATGACAACAAATACTAAAAAAATTAAAATGGGTATCCCGATAGTAACATGATTTACACATGTATAGCCTAATTTTTTGAACCGCAGTAGGGTGGGACTATAAATTTAGGCAGGGTTTGTATTGCTAAGTCGCTATAAAAACAAGTATAAAAATTGAAATTAAAAGGTATCCCAACAATAGTAACGTAATTTTAAATATCAAAGGGTAACCTATATATGGATGGTACGGAACCATTTTTGTCTGAATCAAACTCTTACTTGGCGTATTTATATGAAAATTGTACAAATGAAGCTGTAAAATATGAAAGTGAAAGCCGACAGTTCACAAAACAATAATATAATTACTTCTTTTTAAAGCATGTTTTTGTTATTTCTAATATTTTTTATTTCACATGGTCATTGAAGCGGTTTTTCTTAATTAAATAGAATTTCTCTAACAGAAACAGCTTTAATATTTATTTAATTATTAAAGTAAAATTAAAAAAAAAAAAAAAAAGAACATTAAACTTATCTTTAGTGTATTGCACAGGAAATCAATTTGAAGTGTTTAAAATTAATGCAAATATATTTATTTGCTTCGTTACACGCGAAAATTCCAATTTTTGAAACGTAGGTGAAAACTTATTTAATATAGAATATTTTAGTGATATACATTGCGAAGCTCATTAAACATATTAAAAAGTAAAGTTATAATCACTTCTCCTTAAAGCAAAAGCCACATCATACAACAACCTTATGTAAATCGAGTTTTCGTAAGTTTTTAGCGGATTTCTTACTTTTCCAGATGTAAACTGTGTTGCTTCTTGACATACCAACTATGTATTGGATCCTTTTTGGAACTTTTATTCGGTCTTCTGTATACAGAACTGTCAAAGTGTGAAATTTTCTGTAATGGATCGAATTAACATATCTGAGCTCAAATTACGTTTTCACTTTTTTAAACAAATATAACGATCTGTGCTGTAAAATGGCAAACTACGTTCAATAAACATATTGTTACGTTTTTCCCTTTTTAACAAACGTATGGATTCTTTTAATTGAGAATTCCACTGTGGCCCATTATAAATTCTCTGAATTCCGAACTTAGTGGCTCTATAACAGGCTATATTTCTTGATCGTAAGGTCTCGTATTTACCAAATATGCATTATTACAAACGCAGCTATCCACGCTACAAAACTGTGTTACTCCGGCGAGACATGAACTACTAGATGCCTTGTTTAGTAACCTAATCTGTCTACAGACCACTCCGCCTTAAATCCAAGCTAGTCATCTCTTTTAATACCCTCCCGGGACCACTAATAATCTGGCTAAGCTAACATAGGTTCGGACGATGTGCTCTAGGGGTATAGTGGGAATCAGGCCCCCGTGTGCAGGCACCAATTCTGGATAGACAGCAGGGTTCTGCCAAAAGACTAACCAGTGTCCTTAGTCATACTAGCACCACGGAAAACGCTATCACATATATAGATCCGCCCACGTGGTCGCTGTGGTTAAAAATCTATGTCTGCAGGGATGGTGCGGAATAGATTGATATGTGCTGTTGCACTTTCAACAGACGGGTTGGATAGTCTCTAACCCTCAAGCAAGGGGTAGTGTTCATGGTCTTGCTAGCCATGTTTTTGAAATTGCAACTTCGTTGTCTACTCCAGTGGAGGGAACTAGTCGACGCTTTGTATTTCACTCAGTGGTAAGACATCCGTCAGGTAAGGGCCCACACGGCCAGGTACTGACGTTAATCTGTATCACGTAAATTCCTTTTAATCCAATAGCCACCACACACATGTGACGTACAATGTTGTTACTTCGTTGCGGCAACAGTTACAGTTTTTTATATTTTTATTGTAAAGGGATTCTTGACAATTTCTGCTACTCTCTTATTAAAAAAAACATCTTTACTAAACTATTTTCACGGCTTCACACACAATAATTGTATTTTCCCTTCCATTAGGTTTGTACTGCTGCTTATTAATTTTTAATTGTCATACAATTATTATTTTTCCTTTGTACGCATGTTTCAAGGTGGGTCGAAACTTATGATCTTGTGTTTTACAGCACGCACCTCTACCATCGCAGCCATTATTGAGGTTGTTTAACATTTGTTAGATAATTGTTGTATTATTCTATACACAAACCATTAGTGGAAGTAACTTATTCACCACGTACATTCGGGCAACAAAAGGGGCTGGCAGATTTTATTTTCGTTAGAATATGATGCTGATGCCTTGGACGACAGTGTTTTTATATCAAATAAAAAAAAACGGAATGAATTACCCTGTATTTCCTTACTCGCATTGCATTATGGTAATTGATTTGTTGTCGTTTTTAAATGGCTTCTTTTATTTCTAAATCATTGTTGTTGTGTTAAACTCCATATGTATTTAAATAGTGATCGCGACCAACATTCCATTAAACAGTTGTGTTTTTATAATAACATTTATTGAACATTACTTGTAAGAACATTCATGAAAGAAATAAACAAATTAAAATGGTATTGTTATGTTATAATGCGATTGGCAGTCAATTACCTTAAATGACGTTAAATTTTAAGTTTTAAGGCAACAGCCGCTCAAAATGTTTCGTTTTTTTATGTCATTCATGTCTTATCAATAGTTTAGATTATGACTATTGTTGTTTGACTGGTTGTGGGTATTTGTATTCTTTGTATATACAAATATATATACTTATGCGTAAATAATGTATTTTTATTTATGTTATGTATTTATACAGGGCCTGCAAAAATAATAGCACTATAATTAGTTGTATGATTTTTTTAGTAAGTGGACAATATTTTATAACAGGATGAGATCAAAATCGTTCATGTGTTGGAGGATCTCGAATGCAGAATATGACCCAAAACCTTTGAGCATTAAGGTTCGTTCAAGCATAATGTTGTGGGCACGCTTTTCACTTTGCGGATTGTGTACAATACATTTTACGCTGACTTATTCAAAAGAAGAAATGTTTTTTAGTTCTCAAAAAAGCTTTAAATTATCCCGATTAAATTAATTACCGATATTGATTATTGAAAATCAAAGCACGTCTCGATGGCCATTTCGCTACCGAAAAAAAGTCAGCCGTATACAGTGGAAAAGGAAAAATAGAATTATTGTTTGGTTATTGTTGTTTTTGTTTAAACTTTGATTTTTGTCTTTACTTTATTGTTTGGACAAAAAATTTTAGTTTATTTAAAATGTTTGTCAGAAGTTTCCTGAAGAGCTAAGTAAGCGGTAGCGAAATGGCCATCGAGACGTGCTTTGACCCTCAATAGCCAATATCGGTAATAAACTTAATCGGGATAATTAAACAACAAATAGCGCAAAGTCTTTTTGAAAATTAAATAATTCAACAATATTATCTTGTCTTCAATTTAAGAAATATTTTTGTTTTGAGTCCTTCAAGACAACGACCCTAAACATACGAACAGAAAAAATGTTTGTTAATTGCTTATAGACTATAAAAATAACATTACGGAATGGTCTGCACATCCGCCTGACTTAAGCTTGGTAAAGACTCTTTGTCTGACTTGAATAAAAATTTATGTGAATCAAAACATTTAACAGCAAGCAACTTTAGTCTAGAGTTTTGGAAGAGCATTCCCAAAAAAAGATGTGAAGGCTTGGTTGAATTCAGCCAAGCAGCTGCTCCTTTGTTGTTGCCAACAAAAGCCCTGCAACAAAATATTTATTTAGTAACTTTATTTTCTTTAAATATTGAAAATTTTTGGGTTATTTAATCTGAATAGTGCAATTATTATTTTTTAATTTATGTCAATAAAACTTAATAATAATTTTTCTGATGTGGCATTCATTTTTTTCTTATACAAATTATGTGCTTCTGGAATAATTTTATTACCAAAACAAAGCAAAATTAATACATAGAGATTAGCGTTACCTTTAGTACTATTTTTACCGAAGCTGTATATACATAAATATTTTAATTTATTTACTTTATGGATATAAGTGTAAATATTTAAGTGTGGGTCTTGGATGTATGGGTGCGAAGAATTCATACTGAACTTATTAGTAATCTTTATGGGAACAAGCAAATGTTTCCAAAATATAAATTTTAATAAGTATGAATAATGTTCGTATTCAATTTCTCCATAATAGTTACAGAAATAAAGAAAGTTTTCGATTAATTGCTATTTTATAGATATGAAGAATGACCAGAAAATGTTTACGTCCAGTTTGTATCTGACTATAAGTTTTTTTTTTTCATTTAAGAACACATAATAACGAACTTCATTCTAACTTCAATAGTTTATTCATATTAAAATAGTTTGAATAATACTATGACATACAATATTCAGGTATGTGATAGAAATCTATTGATTGAAAATGTTCTTTTTAAGGGTGTGATGAAATTCGATTGATTTCAACACAAAAACCAAAAATTAAACTTTTTTAAAATGTATGTAAACAAGTTTGTTAAAACGAAAAGTAATTTAGCGAGTAAGAGTGCTATATTTGGCTAAGCCAAATCTTTTGTACCCTTTATCATATATGTAAATCTAGTTTGGTGAAGCAGCTCCAATCAAAAAAATCTTTATTGCCCCATATATTTGTTTTTTTTTTGTTTTTTTTTGATTTGAGTTACGTAACTAAACTAGATTTGTTCCAAATGATATGGAAAAATTAGAGGCAGACGTGGTGTTTTGCCCTCGGCCTGGAAGGGAACTGTGTCGAAAAAGGTGCTATTGGAAATCAGCATGATTGGTCCATGTTCTTTGAGGCAGTAGGCAAAACAACACGCCACCTCTAATTTTTTATGCCATTTGGATCCATAAAGAAACTCCAATCAAAAAAATAAATATATAGGGCGATAGAGAACTAAAAAATAGGAAAAAAAAACATCAAGCGAAAAAAAAGGGCGCTCATTTCAAATTTCAATTTTTTTTAATATCAATTGGGTATCATTTTAGGCTTTTGAAAAGATCTTTAAGGAAATACTGACATTTTTATAAAAATGCTTGAACCATTAAAAGCCAATTGCATTGTTATGTAAAATAATATATATGCAGTACCAATTTGTTTTTATTTGTTAATTCTCTGTCACCCCAATACCTTCGTTTTTTGATTGAAGTGACTTCACTAAACTAGATTTACATAGATAGTGAAAGGTATATAAGATTCGGCATAGCCGAATATAGTACTCTCAGGGCGTGTGTGAAACGGTAGCAAAGTACTTTTGTAAGTTATATTTTGACAGTTCTGAGGTGAATAAAATTTCATTATCCCTGAGGGCTAGTTTGTCATCTTTAAGCATAATTCGTACTCAAAACGTTTTGACGTACGTCCATTATTTGTGTTGTTAACAGTGACTTGAAAAAATTAATATAGAAAAAAATGGAATTAACTCGTGAACATTTTCGTGCCATCATTTTTCACAACTTTCGACGTGAATTATCACGACAAGAGTGCATTGATGAACTTAAATCTTCCGTGAAGGTCGTCCAAAAACGGCTGTTGTGCCAGAAAACATTGATGCCGTGGGTGAACTCATAATGCAAGATCGACATTCGACATACCGAGAGCTAGAGACATCCTTGGACATTTCTTCACCAGCATACACTCAATACTGCATGAACACCTGCCCTTAAAAAAGGTTTGTTCTCGTTGGATCCCGCACAATTTGAAAGTCGCTCAAAAAAAGGCTCGTGTCGATTGGTGCAAAGAAATGTTGCAAAACTACGATTGCGGTGCTTCAAAAGACGTTTATAAGATCGTCACAGGTGACGAATCATGGATCTATGCGTATGAGCCCGAAACGAAACAACAATCGACCGTGTGGGTCTTCAAAGACGAGCAAAATCCAACGAAAGTTGTTCGTGAAAGAAGCACTTCGAAGCAAATGGTCGCCTGTTTCTTCGGCAAAACTGGTCATGTGGCGACTGTTCCGCTTGAGCAACGTAGGACGGTCACTTCTGAGTGGTACACTACAATTTGTTTGCCTGAAGTCATCGGAGAAATTCGAAAAACCAACAAGAAAAGACGAATTAATGGGTCATCCGGCGTACAGCCCTGACTTGGCACCTAATGACTTCTTCTTGTTTCCGCACATCAAGAAAAAAATGCGTGGTCAACGATTTTCGTCGTCAGAAGAAGCTGTTGAAGTGTTCAAAAATCATGTTTTAGAGGTGTCTCAATCGGAGTGGAAAAAGTGCTTCGACAACTGGTTTGAGCGCATGGAAAAGTGTATAAATCATGCTGGAGAATACTTTGAAAAACAATAAAACCATTTTTGATTATAAATATTCGCATTTTCACTATTAGGCCAGAAATATATAGAGCAGCCCTCGTAAAAATAATATTGTATCTTTTGAAAATTAATGAACATACATACAATTAAAAATTAAATATTAAATAACTGTGATGATGTCATTCCCAAAAAAATTTAAATAAGCAACGGAAAATATTTTTTATTCAATTCATTTTTAAAAATATAAACTTTTCATTTTTCTATAGAAACGTCAAAATTTTATATTGCCAACAAAAATATCATTTTACACATTAGTAATATAAAATTTTATCCCCATAGAAAAAATTTAATTAACCATGGTACTTTGCTACCGTTTCACACAGTCCTTACTTGTTTTTTGTACCTATTTCACTTTTATCACCGCCCTGAATGTAATTTTAAAGTTAGTTTTAGTGTAGTTTTGTTAATAATCAGTATAATTACAGTATTATGATAAAAATTTACGTAGTTTTAAGTAAAATTAAATATTGCATGAAAATTATTTAAACATACATAGTTATTTATCAGTGAAAAATTCCCACGTATGACTCAATTTTTTGTTATTCATTATTGACGTTTGAAAATGCAACCACAAGACCGATAAAATAAAATTTACTGTGTTTTACTACTTATATATAAATATCTCAAATGTTATGAGAAAATAAATATTACTTTCAGCAGAAAAATAAACGATAATTGGCAGATGTATGTGTAATCGCTATTTTTATACCCTTCACCATAAAAAGTGGTAAAAGGGTAAATCTAAGTTTGTCATTCCGTTTGTAATTTCTACAATATTCATTTCCGACCCCATAAAGTTTATTTATTCTGAGTTTTTATGCATAGCGAAGTCGATTGAGCGATGTCCGCCTGTCCGCCTGTCCGTCAGTCCTTCTATGTTAGTGTTAAAATCAAGTTTGCCAAGGCGCTGGATGATCAATACGCCACGCTATCAGAGATAGTTTCGAAGGATTTCCTATTAAAAATCAGCAATATCGGTCCCTGTCCTTCAAGGCAGCGGACAAAACATCACGTCTGCCTCTTATTTTCCATATCATTTGGAACAATGAAGTTATTTCTATCAAAAGAACAAATACACACATGGTGCGATAGAGAATTAAAAACGTAAGAAAAAAACGTCAAGTGAAAAAATTGGCGCTCGCCCATATTTTCCAAATTACGAGGATCTGAAATTTTAAAAAATTTTTAAATATCAATATGGATATCATTTTAAAGCTTATGAAAAGATCCTTAAGGAAATGCTTGACTCATTAAGAGCTGATGTCATTTTTATGTAAAATTATATACAATCGGGCCTCGATTATCCGTGATGGTCAGGATCAGAAGCATTACGGATAATCGATTTTCACGGTAAATCGAATAACAACTTTGAGTGTAAATTTTTTTTAATATTTTTATTATTTAACAAGTGAACATTGGTGTACATACGGATTTACATTAAAAAAATTAATGCTTCTGTCTGATTGCATGCAAACAAGAGGATTCCCTGTTTTCACGTTAATTATGTATGAATTTGAAGTTAATAAAAAAAATTCAGCCATCACGGATAATAGGGGTAATCACGGTCAATCGAAGCAAACAATTTGAAGCAAACAAAAAACATCACGGATAATCGGGATTACCGGTTAACCGGATCACGCATATTCAAAGCCCAACTGTATATGCAGTACCATTTTTTTGTTTAATTCTCTGTCACCCCAATATTTGCTTTTTTGATTCGAGTTACTTCACTAAACTATATATGGTGAAGGGTATATAAGATTCGGCATAGCCGAATATAGCACTCTTACTTGTTTAGGTTTCAAATCTAAAATTACCTGTAAAAAAAATTCTTGTACTAATTATCTTTTGCAAAAAAATAATAAAATAAAAATTGAATTGGTGTATTTTTTATTTGGCCTTATTTTACCAATATATGAGATGTCGATAATGTTGTTATTAGTATTAGTAGATAAGAAATACCTGTCGTTTACTTGGCTAAATTCACACCTTTCCAATATGTTAAAAGGTCGATCAGTTGAATTTTTCATTTAACAACGAAACTCAGCTGTTATAATTTGGTGTGATAATTTAAAGATTCTACTGTTTCAAGTGCTTTAACTTGTTTATTTAAAAAAAAAACTAGTAATATTGAAATTTTAAATCAAAAATTCATTTTTTATTTGCTCTAAATTTTAAAGTAAAAAAATAAAAATAAAAAATGTCTGATATTTTGGATTTGGATTACCATCAAGATATTACAGAGTATAAATATACTCTAGATGAATTAATACCAACCGTAGGTGTTTCAAAATTTAAGAACATTAATATAAAATTGCCAATTTTCTTATCTGTTTGTGTATTTTCTAAACAATTTATTAGATATGGATACCAACTAAGAAATTATACAAATTCTGTTAAAAGTTTTATTTACATATGAAATTTTAAATTAAAAATTTTTAGGAAATATTTATTTAGGGTACAACTTCTTTTACGTTAAATGAAAGAAAAGAAAGTGAAACGTGGGCTTTTGCAAGTTCTTTTTTTGACTCTGAAACAGAATGAAATAACAGAGGTCAGTTTTGGCCTGTTGGATGGGTCAATATGTGTGTTTCTCACTAAAAAATAGTAAGAAGGTGTCACCAATAGCACAATGCAGTATAAAAGTCTCATGCACCATTAAAAAAATCTTGAACTTTGAACATATGAACGAATCAGGTTAAACAAAATACAAAACTTTTGTTAATCAAACTTAAACAGCGTGGGAAATTTAGAAACTGTATGTTAAAAAAAACGTATAGAGAATAAAAAATGTTTAGTATTATTTAAACAATGTTATTTTTTTTAAATTTGCATATTGATTTTATCAAAATAAATACTTTATACATACAATTATGTATGTATATCTGAGTGTATAATTTTTTAATCTTGAATTGCAATAAAAACTTGAAACAAAAAATGTTATCATATAATAATATTACAACTTTCAATAGTTGTAAATTTATGACCAATTATTAATTTGAGATATTTAAATTATACTTAATATTTAGAAAACTTAAACTATCATATATTTTTATATCTTATCTTCAATTCAATTAACTGATAAAGAGTGCTTTTTAACGCCACATTTTAAAAACTCTTATTTATATGGAATAGAATTGAAAGGAACAGAAACTTGTGCAACGAAACAGAAGTTTGTGTTAAATCACTATTTTAAAATATGAAAATGAAGAAAATAAAGCATAAAACAGAAAAATATTTAAAAATGTTATGCTAATCAGAAATAAGCAATCAATTTTAATCATATAATATTAAAATGTTTTAGATTTAAAGAGTCATGGAAAGTTTGATATTTATTATTAATAAATCAGACTGTGCTGACATACTATTTCTAAAACTGAAAATAGCTAAAATCACAAATTTACGATTATTCATGTGAAAAAAACCTATTAGTAAGCAAAATAAACTTTTATTATAGGGCACGTTCGCAAATGTATGCAACTATACAGTTTTATCGAATGTTGTTATGGTATACGCAGTCACCTGTTGCACATATTTTGCACTTGTTTTCTTCTGCGAGGAGCTTACAATTTTGACAACTTGCAAAATGTGTGTTAAGATTTTCGCATCTTATTTAAAAAAGTGGAAAAATTTTATTGAATGACAATAAAAAATAATAATAAAAAGGAAAAACAAAGGTTTTTTTTATAAAAAGTAAATTGTTTAGACAAAGACTAGAAAAAAGCAAAAATAATATTGCCATATTAATAAAAATTAAAATAAATTTGAAATGAGTTTTATGACAAATTTTCCATACAAATTTATTCAAGGCTAATTAAATATAAGGCCAGTAGCCTAACTGTCAAACTCCATATACAAAAAATCTGTATACTATTTTTTTATATGTACGTAGTTTGACATTCGTGCTAACGGCGTAAATTAACGAATTCAACATCGCTACCCCCTTATAATTTATTCGCCTTGAATACATTTCAAGTCTTTTTAATAATTTGTGAATACGGTTAATAATCATCCTTAATAATAAAAAATATTTAAATAAATAATTTGCGATTTACAGCTTATTGCATGGGAAAATAGTTTACTATAAAATTTGGCGAGTTTTGTGGCAAATATGTCACGTATTTGTTTTAAAATCGCCCTTATCATTTTCAATCGAAATGCTTTTGCTTTTCCACAATTTGCAACCGTGAATAATTCACCTGAACAATTTTTCACTTAAACAACATTCCCCTTATTGTAATTGATTTTTTCCCTCGAAATTTTTTCACTTTTCCCTTGTATTTTTGTACTAAAATTTTGCTGGTAAATTGCATGCATTATGTAAGTTTTTATCTTTTTTTAATTATATCAAAATTATTAACACAGTTAATAATATTTTTAAATCAAGATGCAAAAATGGAGATATAAAACATCCTTGTCTCGGGTGACTTGCAAGAGGATTTGTGCGTCTTGCACGTCACCTTCTTGTAATTACATTGTTAATTCATTTCTAAAAATTTTCATTATTTTTAAACTTCAATTTAATGATTTTCACAAACCTTATTCTTCTTACTTACATTCATTGTAAACTGATAGCTTATTTATTTTTCATAGCAAATCTACCAGCCAGTTTACAGAACACGTCACGAGCGAAGCGAAACCGGATGGCATATGGACGAATACGTAATAATTAGCGTCCATGTAACACGTTTCGGTTTTTTCGTATAACTTACGTTGTGTTTCGTGTAAATAAATGTTATGTCAAATCGTAGTATTGCCAATGTATTAATTAATATTTTTTATTTACTTTTTTTCATATACATTTTTTATTTTTGCCTTAAATGATGGTAACCCTACTTCGGCGCTAAAAAAGGAACAGCTGAGTTTAATAAACAAAACAAAATTATCAAACAATCACCTTTTTTTTCCTGAAAACTCCATACTTTTTATTTTATTTAATATTTTTTAACTAATTTTGGGAACACAACTAAACATATATATGTAAAACTTTAAAAACGAATGGTATTTTTCTTTCGCTCAGCTTTGACGTTTCTGACACTACAATGCGCGATACATAAACCAAAAACAATTGTCATTTGTTACGTTTTTTACAAAAAAAAAATGACATTCGTGTTATAAAGACCCAAAGATGGAAAACGGTAACGTTTTTGCACGTCTAAACGGCAGATTGTGTTCTGTAAACTGGCTGTAAGATACCAATTTTCACTTCCAGAGAAATGATAATTTCATGGGAACATAAATTTCACTTCTTGTTCACGATAGGGGCGAATATTTGCCGTGAACAGTGCTGCCAAGTTATGCATGTTATGTTTTCGGAAATTTTTCTTTTTTATTATTTTTTTTTTAATTCAAAATAGACTTCTAAAATAAGAGACAAGGATATAGTTTACACATATATAAAATAGTTTGTAATAATATAAAATTATGATATGCAAAATACTATACAGAACAAGTTTTTGATGCACTAAACTCCAAAGTACCATTATTAGGGGGGAAAAATTTAAATAATTTAATGGTTCAAAGCCACAAAAAAAAAATAATCGTCTAGATGAAATGTAAATCGCTAAAGCTAAATATCCATCGTTAAAACTCTAAAAAATCTATTCGAGACTTTTGGTTCGAAATGGTATTCTGTAACACTATTTGCCGTAATTTATTTTTAACTTTTTAGCGATCGAGATTGAGCTTAAGCTACGAGAATAACAGAATAATACTGCTGGAGGGAAGATAAAAAAGTATTTTTCTGCAAAAGTTCAGGGCAATTAATATTTCTTTTTATCGAGTTAACTATGAAAAG
This sequence comes from Gymnosoma rotundatum, assembly GCA_916610165.2. Classification (NCBI taxonomy): domain Eukaryota; kingdom Metazoa; phylum Arthropoda; class Insecta; order Diptera; family Tachinidae; genus Gymnosoma; species Gymnosoma rotundatum. The sequence goes on from OU744340.1 coordinate 95,589,597, forward strand.
ACTGTGCTATTCTGGATATTAAACCCAGATGTAAGCAACGGAACGTATAAGGAGGAGCTGGACAAAATAAATTAAGATAAAGCAAATCAAAATGAATAAAACGTTTCTATATCTTTTCAATACGGCTTACATGAACGGAGCAGTGAAGACTCCAAATAAAGGCGCCATGCTCCAATTTGACGAAAATAGAAGTTTTATTAAATAATAATAATAAATAGATTTTTATAAATGCAAGCATAGAGTAAGCCTTAAGTCTAACTTGTCTTGAAAGTCAATATAAAATCGTGGATTTCATTTTTTTTTTTTCTTTTTTGTTATTTTATAACAATGCATTTTGGAACATCATTCGTTCCAGTAGTAAAAGACGTAACAATTGGTGAATTGAATTTTTTCTGTGGGAGTATGTGAAGTCGCTAGTCTGGACTTCAAAATTAGATTATGTCTGAGTCTTTATGCCAGAAGTCATATTTAAATAATAATCTAAGAACTTTAAGGATTTTACTATAGATTTCGTGTCAATTTAAAAAATTCATCCTTTATCTAAAACCTGCGGTTTCACTGCAAACACATCAGAAAAATGTTTGTAATCGAAAGAGTAATTTCATATTCAAGCTTCAAACCTTTTATTAAAAATTTTCGATTTTTTGAAATATATTATTATTATGTTATGTTTTGTCTAATAAAGTGATAACATTAAACTGTAATAATCAATGTTACCATTCATCTTTATTCAAACTACCGTTAACTGGTTAAACTTCTCTCGGGCAAACTCTCAGCTGTTCACAACATTTGATTGCTTTTTTTTGTGATTTAACTACATTTTTAAGTGACTTGCGCTACTTTTAAAATAAGCGACATAAGTAAAAAAATCTACAGACGCATCTAAAATAAATTGAATTGTGTTTGTAAATATTATTGGTTTTAAAATCTTTTTGTCAAATCATGATTTTTTTTTCTTCCCAAAAAGTACGAAAGCAATTTAGAAAGATAAACACAACTTAATTTAAAAGTTAACTTAAGCAAACATTTTGTCGGTTAATAAAAAAAAGTCTTTAAAAAGTAGCTCCCATAATAAAAAAAAACGTGTCGGCATTTCTTAAGAACTTCTTATTTGCTCTTCTTAATAGTAAAGGTTTTAAATTATACGCTTAATTATTTTCTAATAAATGTATTTTATTTTTTTTTTTTATAAAAAAAAACGCAATAGTCTGACGCCCGCTTTTAAAATCATGGACGACTTTTCCTTAACAGTTGTATTTCTTAGTGTTTTTATTTAATATATTCAATTGTATTTATTATATTTAAATGTGGTTTTTATTGAAATAATAAGTATTTTTTTAAAACCTGTTCACAAAATGATGAGTTTTGAATAGCTAAAGGTAGTGGGAAAAATTCCTTAATGTTTAATAATCTTCGGACATGTTTGTATGAATGAAATTACGATGTGTTATGAGTCATTTGTAAACATTTTTTTTATCTGTAATTTTTGCAAAAAAAAAATACTCATTTAATATGAATAATTTAAAATCAAGTTCAACTTTTGTTTACTTAATTTTTACTGTGTTTATTGATTTAATTTCCAGATTGATGCCAACAAAGATGGTTTCATAGATCTCAGTGAGCTTAAAGAAGCTCTTGATCAAGTCGGTTTCAAATTGCCCGGATATCAGGTTCGTGAAATGATTGACGAATTTCAAAACAAACAGCGTACCTCACATCAAGGCAAATTGAATTTGGAAGAGTTTGAAAATCTTTGTTTGGACCTTAAGTCGAAAGATGTGGCAAGTACCTTTAAAACAGTGGTTTCCAAAAAAGAAAATCTTGAAACGTTGGGCGGAATGTCGAGTATCTCCTCGGAAGGCACTACACATTCCGTACGTCTGGAAGAACAATTGGCCTTTTCAGATTGGATTAACTCGAATTTGGGCCATGATCTAGACTTAAAGCACCTATTGCCCATTGATAACGAAGGCAAACGTTTGTACCAATCCATTAAAGATGGCATTCTATTATGCAAAATTATAAATCATTCCTGCCCAGACACCATCGATGAAAGAGCGATCAATAAAAAGAATCTTACAGTTTATCGTGAGTTTGAAAACTTGACGTTGGCTTTGGTATCATCGCAAGCTATAGGCTGTAATATTGTAAATATTGATGCTCATGATTTGGCCAAAGGCAAACCACATTTGGTGTTAGGTTTATTGTGGCAAATTATCCGTATTGGTCTATTTAGTCACATCACATTGGATAGTTGTCCTGGCTTGGCTGGGCTTTTATTTGACGATGAGCGTCTTGAAGATTTAATGAAATTATCTCCAGAGGCGATATTGCTGCGTTGGGTTAATCACCATTTGGAACGCGCTGGTATACAGCGTCGTTGTACCAATTTTCAATCCGATATTGTGGATTCAGAAATTTACTCACATTTATTGAAACAAATTGCTGGCAATGAAGCAGACGTTAATCTAGATGCTTTGCGCGAAGGCGATTTAACATCTCGAGCCGAAATCATGTTGCAACAGGCAGCCAAATTAAACTGTCGCAGCTTCTTGACACCACAGGACGTAGTCAATGGAGTCTACAAGTTAAATTTGGCTTTTGTTGCTAATCTGTTTAACAATCATCCCGGTTTGGATAAACCAGAGCAAGTAGAAGGTCTTCAGGCAATCGAGGAGACACGCGAAGAGAAAAGTTAGTATTGATAAAATTAAATAAAATTCAAATAACATAACACTTTCACTTTCTAGCTTATCGTAATTGGATGAACTCAATGGGTGTAAGCCCACATGTTAATTGGTTGTATTCTGATTTAGCCGATGGTTTGGTTATATTCCAATTGTTTGATATCATTAGACCCGGTATTGTTAACTGGAACCGTGTACATAAACGTTTTACTCCATTACGTAAATTCATGGAAAAATTAGAAAATTGCAATTATGCTGTAGAATTAGGAAAACAATTAAAGTTTTCGTTAGTTGGTATTGCAGGCCAAGATTTAAACGATGGTAATGCTACACTAACGTTAGGTAAGTTGTTTTCTTTTGAATTTACGATATTCTGCAGCTGATTATTTATTTTTTAATGTGTTTTTTTTAGCTTTGATTTGGCAAATAATGCGAGCCTATACCCTTTCCATTCTTTCTCGCTTGGCCAATTCTGGAAATCCAATTGTGGAAAAGGAAATTGTACAATGGGTTAACAATAAATTATCGGAAGCTGGCAAAGAATCGTCTTTAAAGAATTTCAACGATCCTGCAATAGCTGATGCTAAAATTGTTATTGATTTAGTTGACGCTCTCAAGGCTGGCAGCATTAATTATGAACTAGTGAAAACAAGTGGAACAGAAGAGGTATTTTTTTTAATTATATGAAGAGTATACTAAAAGTCAATAAAATTTGGTTTTATATTGTTGCAAGATTTAATGCATATGAAGATTATTTAATCTTTGAACTTGAGACATAAGATACTAAGCCGATATAAGATAGTATTTAAATTTTACTTTAAATTGCAAGGGAACATAAAATTAATAATTTAATTTAATTGTGCTTGATTCCTTCAAACATAAATATTTCATAATATTCTCATGAAACATTTCTTTTTTTTAACTAAACTAAAAAATGAAATGTATTACTGCGGCCATTACGCTACTGCTCATATATAGCTCATCAGTGAATCCTACCCAAATTTGGTTTTAGTTTAGTTTAAAAAAAAAAAATAATATTTCATGAGAATATCATGCACAGATATACTACCATGTCAGAAATTCCGATCGGAATGGTTTTCATTCCGTATTAATAGTTCGAGATCGAGTTTATTTTACCTTCTTCAGATTCCCATCGATTTTGCTTATTTCTAAAAAATGCTTAATTTTCACCGTTTTATTTAAATGTGGCAATATTGCGCGCGCCCAAGTAATTAAGGCTAATCTAAATAAGGATACATTATAAAAGTAAATTTAAAAACCGCGAATATCAAAATTTCAAAGAAATTAAATTTCACTTTGAAATTCAAAAGTGGTTTCATTCCGAAAAAAATTTTTCGTTTTCTGAAAAACCAATATGCGGAGTTGAAATCACTTTCGATCGGAATTGAGTTCTGTGACATGCCTGATAGAACCAAAACAGTTTTCCTTCCTAGCCCAACCCTTAACACAGACTTTGTTATTAAAAAAAATCGCAACAAATTTTTTTTTACTATTTAAGAAATATTTTTAAAATCAAGAAAGTTTAAAAAAATGTTTACTCATATAAATTTACGTTTTTACCCTTAAAGGACAATTTGGCAAATGCTAAATATGCCATATCAATGGCCCGAAAGATTGGAGCACGCGTCTATGCTTTGCCCGAGGATATCACAGAGGTAAAACCCAAAATGGTTATGACAGTATTTGCTTGTATGATGGCCTTGGATTATATACCAAATATGGATAGTGTGGAAAATCGAAATAATATTAACAACAGCAACTAATATGCCAAATAATAATGACAGCCACAAATAATTTGAATGACTACCACCAACACAAAAACAAAAAGTTAAAACAACCATAAAACATTTATTGGATGATTGTGAATTGATAAAAACTAAAAGTAAGAATTCCCAAAATATCACGAAATGAAGTGATACTAAAAGTTTAAACACGTTTTTTTTTTAAATAAAACAAATTTAATATTTATTTGCGTGCAAATAAATACTAAACAAAAATGCCAATTAAGTAATTATGTATTTATATTTATATTTTTTAAAAGCTTTTAATTCATAAAAAATTTTATGATGTTAAAATAAAACTTTAAGATGATAATTTAACATTACTGAACATGTTTTTTTAAATATGTTTTAATTTTATTTTTTCTTTATATTTTAAAGTAACTGTTTTGTTGAAAATTATTTTTATGCTTTTTACCTAGACAGCAGCAGACAAAATTAACAACCTTATTTTATAAATACAGGTTAAGCTTATGGAAAATCCATTATCGAAAATAAAATTGTAACATATACTATATATTAAATATTTAATAATAAAGAAAGAAAAAAAGTATAAAGTTAACTGCATTTACATAAAATGAAAATATATTTTTAATATAAAAACCATTTTACTTACATATAATAAAAAGAAAATAATTAAAAAAAATTCAAAATTGGCATATTTATGTTAGGGTATGAATAAATATGGGAACAGTTCCTTTTCCACATTTACAGTTTTCAAAATAGAAAAAGGAAATTTCAGCACAAATTAACAATTCAATTTTTATACTAATTTTTACGCACATTACTTAATAACAATAATACGATATACGAATTCAATTCGCAATTTTTAAATTAATTATATCCTTTTTGTTTAATCAAGAAAATGTGTATGAGATTTTATGGCATTAAGAAAAGGTGGGAAGAAATTTCTAATAAATGTAATCAAGGTCTTGGATTTAAATATTCTCACGAAATTCTTTCCCACGAAAAACATTTTTCTCGCGAAAAGAGTTTTACAATTATTAATTTTTTGGGAGCAAAAAAATAATAAAATGGCATCACCGTAATTTGAAGAACATAATCCATGATGCCTGTTTTTTCACTTTACGCAGTTAATAAAAAAAAATGAACAAGTTATTTAATTAAAGACACGGGGATATTTTTTTAATATTTAATTTTCATAAAAAACGTCGTGCTATTTTTTTATTTAATTATTAATTTAATCCGGATAATTAAATATAAAAAAAGTTTTTTATGAAAAAGTAAACAAATTTATAATAGCAGAAAAGAGAAAAGTGAAAGACTTTCACGGTTTCTTTTGTTTATGATTGGGCTAATATTATTTTTTCATATTGCTCGTCTATTTTCTTCTGCTTATGGATTTTAAAAGTCCATTTAATGAATCTTTTACACCATTCAAATTTTGTTGAATTATAAACAAAACAAATTCGTGTGAGTTTTTCACTTTTCCCTTTTCTTCCATTATAAATTTTTTCACCTTTTTATTGACTGCAGAAAGTGAAAAATTTGGACGAAAAAAGGAGGTGTTATGAATTAAAGAATAAAAATAATATGTAAATAAACAAAACAGCTCCCTTAAAATTACGATGATGCCACCTTTTTATTATTTTGTTCCCACGGAATTCACAAGTCCTCGTCCACACCTTACAACTTTTGTTCTTGGTGTGTATTTCTTGAGTTTGTTGGTGAGAGAGGAACGACGAGTAGAAACGGGTACACTGTTTCATGTACTTGCAATTCTCTTTTGGTTTTTCATTCGTCTAAACAATCAAGACCGAAATTGCAGAAACAAAATTTGAATGTGTGGATACGAATGCAATTTTATAAGAGAATTTAAAAAATTGCAGAAACAAAAATTGCATGTCTGGACGAGGACTAATTATATGAATTTTTCTCAAGAAAAATTTCTTCCGTGAGAAAATTTATGATTACTTTTTCAGAATATTTCATTAATTGAGAGTTAGAAACTCGCAAAAGAAAAAAAAAACATTTAAAAAAACTGACTGAAGTACAAATCAACAAAAAAGTTCGTGTATTAATAAAAATCTTCAAATTCTTAGCTAAAACTATTGATGCTAGATTTAACATAACGCATTATCACAAGATTTAATGGTTTGAATTAACTAGTGATTTTCTTGATTAAACAGAAGTATAGATTTAGCTTAGGCTAATTCTTTGTTTTTTTAACTTGAATGCTTTAAAAAGCCATAGTGCCATTGGAATTTGTTTTTGTATGTATATGAACTGGAAGAGAACATTTTGAAATGCAAATGTTTTAACAAAATACGCAAAAGTGTAATGTGCAATAATAATTAAAAGAAAAAAATATATTAGGAATGAATACCTTGGAATAGCATTAACGAATTTTATTTTTATAATCATAATTTTAAGCTTCGCCGTGACAGAAAATAACGTCTATACTATAAGATTTTGTTTAATTAAATTTAAGTTTGAATAATTATTTTATTATTTTTCTGTATTTGCATTGTGTGTAAAAATGATGATTAATAAAAATACAAAAACTTTTTTTTTTTTAATAATATTATCTTTTTTGTGTTGTTGTATATAAAATATATTGTAGTGGATCAACAAAATTTTACTCTTACAGATTGTTTGACAAACTAGACTTGTATATTTTTCTTGCTTTTCTTTTGTTTTTTAAATGAAGTGGTTGCCTTTGCTCTTGAAAAGTGTTCGGAAGACCCTTCATTTGTATTCTTTTTGGCTTTTGCACGATTTTGGCGGTAATTGTTTTTCTTCTCAAATTCGTTACCTGTTGGTTTGATTTCTTTTTTGTAGGAACAGATTTCGGAGGATTCTTTAGTTTTAGAATTCTTACATATCAAACAGTTTTGTTGATTCTTTACAATATTTTTACATTTTTCTAGTTTTACTGAAATCTTGCTGCTCTCCTTTACAGGCTCGTGATCTTCGCCAGAAAGCATTTCTTCTTCTGCCTCATGTTGCATATATTCAGTACTATCACTACCAGAAAAAGCATTAGTTACGGAATCCTCAAAATATTTTTTAACAAATTCCTCGTAAGCTTTGTCGTAATCATAAGGTATTCTTTCCTCCGTGCTTCCAGCCAACTCCTCGTCTATTCCTTTTTTAAAACGAAAACTATTTGCACTTTGTTTGGGAAATGCATTTTTATTATTGACGTCTTCCATTTGCTTAGCTTGTGTTAAATGCTGTGCAGTGGCAGTAATAGCATCTAAAGATTTTAAAAGCTCTCCTGGTTTTACATCTTTCCAAAAAATTTTCACCGGCTCTTGATACTGAGGCTTTGCATATACCAAGTTAAGACAACAATAAAATGTTAACATTATTTCTTTAGCTATCATCGTTATGAAACTTGTTTTCTTTACTGTTGCACCCGTTAATAAATGTCAATGCATTTATAGAGCTGGATATCGTATGGCGATGTTAAGTCAAGCATTAAAACATTACATTTTTACAGTTTTATTTAACCACAGTTTTTATTGGAGTTATAGTTATGAATTATAAAATTAGAAATACAAAATAAATCTACTAAGGACTGACTGAAAATTGTCATTTGGTTAAGCGGAAGTTTAAAAATTTATTTAGTTAATATTTTTTTTTTGTATGCTGGCGATTTATATGCAATAGTTTTTTTTTATTTATAGTTCAAACTATGTACACATCCGAGGTCGGATCAAAAACAAACCGTTATTTTAAAATTTTTTTTAAAATTATTTATTTATATATCAATAACTATCTTAACCCTTTCAAAGTAATCCCCTCAGATATAATACACTTATGTCCAATCACTATTTTCCAATTCTCGAAACACTTCTGAAACGCGCGTTTTGATATCGACAACAGCTCCTGTTTCGATTTTTCTTTTATCTCCTCATTCGTAGCAAAACGCTTTCCTTTCATCGGTGTCCAGATTTGGGAAGAGGAAAAAGTCAGCGGGGGACAAGTCCCGTGAATACGGTGGTTGAGGCATGATAACGGTTTTGTTTTTGTCCAAAAACTCACGCACAAGCATCGATGTGTGAGCTGGTGCAAAATCCATGATTGTTTTTTCCACAATTCTGTGCGTTTCTGGCGAATTGCTTCGCGCAAACGGCGCATAACTTCAAGGCAGTATTCCCTATTGACCGTACGACCTTGTGGAAGGAATTCAAGATGCACCACGCCATTGCAGTCGAAGAAAACCTTCATATTTGACCGAACTTGACTTATCGTCATTGATATCTTCTCGGCCTTCCTTAAACCGGTCATTCCACAATTGAACTTGTGTTCTGCTCATTACGACTAACCTTTTTATCAATAAAAAACAAACCGACAATCCAAAATGGCTGATATTGCCAACATATTGAACAGACATGTGTACCTACATAACAAAAGAAAATGCGAAATCGAACATACGTAACTCAAGAAATATGAAAATAACGGCTATTTTTTGATAAGACCTCGTTTTAGAGATTATGAAAAACCTAACAATTTTAGTAAAGAGGAGCTATTCGATTTCCTAAGAAGGCTCTTTTGTAGTCAACAAAAGTGACGGCCTGTGCTATTGAGGCATGATCTTAGGATATGATAGTAGTATTGGTATTGGATTAAACAAAAATAATACGGGCTTTTTCGGAAATGCATAACTGCGCGTTCTAAACAACATCAGTTTGCATCGCTGGAAATGCGTGTTCTGAAATGCATCAGAGAAATTTATGATGCGCAAACAAATATCAAACACGCATCACAAAAACGGCTGAAACGATGCATGAGGAAGAAGTTAGTTGTTCCCTAATGGTAACAATAACAAAGAAAACAGCAAACAATTTATTATTAATTTTAAATGCTTAAGCGTTCGAAGCTGTAAGCAATGATAATTTATTTTTGTCTGCGCATCAAGTAACAGCTGTTTCGCTTTGACATCGCAAACTAATCACACATGCGCATCAGATGCAGCGCAGTGATGCATTTCCGAAAAAGCCCAACTTTGCCAAAGCAGCAAACCTTAGACCGATACTTTCGCAGTGAACTTTTTAATAAATCCATATAAAACATTGAATGCTGAGCTACGGTTTTTGAGTTAAATAGCACTATTTTTTCAACTTTCGAATCCCAGCAGTATAAATGACGTCTTTTTTTAACATATATTTTACCATAGGAATTTACGTAACAATCAGCACAATACTGGAGCAGCATCTTGCATTCGTTGCTACACCGACGACGATTAGGAGAAAGAAAGTAAAAGCACGTCCGCATAAATTTATAAATTTTTCTTTCTAATTTTTTTTGAAATTAAATTAAAAAGGAACCTTAGCCAAAAAAGTGAATTTTAATTAATATAATTTATTTTATTTAAATTATTAGTAGCAATGAATTTAAAAAAAATAAAACTTAACTTAAGTCAAAGTCAATTTTCTTTTCTAATTTATTAAGCACTAGGTAAGTTTTTTTAAAATAAGAGTTTTGTATTTTATTTTTGAATATTTCGTCACACCGTTGGGTGAAATCAGCAAACAGGAAGCAAAAATATTTCATAAAACTGATCTAGTGCTCAATAAATTAGAAAAGAAAACATTACTATCAAAATGAATTTTACTACATTTGTTAAAATTACAAATAAAATACTTTTTAAGATAAACGTGTCCTAGAAGTTATAGTGCCTTTTCTGGTTTGAAGACGTCTACGATTATATAGCAATTACAAAAAAACCTTATTAATAAATATTTGCTAATATTTTTCCAATAATTTTGGAACTTATATCAATTCCATGTTTATTCAATAAACACCCAATTCCTTTGTTTCGCGCATAACAAAAAAAAAACACAATCTTATAAATAAAGCACAAGAACAAATTACACCATACAAACATACATATATCATACATAATGAAGAAAAACGATACAGAGAAGAAGCAGAACTTAACTAAAACTTATGCAAATACTAGGAGGTAACTTGAGTTTCATAAATTCCACTGGTCGGTAAATGGTTTACCGCATGAGGTGATTGGGTAGAAACTTTTTGCCTCATAGTGCGCAATTCTCGACGTTTTTCCCGAATAAGTTGTTTTGCCTGCTCTGTATCCATTTCTTCCCAGTCACCTGAGTGTTCGTCAACCCAATCTTCTAATTCGGCCTGTAAAAAAATATGATGAGTGTAACACAAAAAATAATGCTGAATTAGAAAAAACCCACATTTAATGCAATGGGAACATCTGTTTTTGCCTGCAGGCGAGAAAATTTGGTTTGAATTTGGGTATCATCATCTAAGTAATATTTAGGTTGAGGTTTTATAACTGGAGTCAACTCCTGATAATAGAATTTATAAAATAAATGTTCAATTCATTAATTTAAAATATACTTTGAAAAAGTCTGGTTCCTGTTCTTCTGTTTGAGGTAAAGGAGGTTTGGCAATTTTCTGACGATACTGCTCAATATGTTCTTCAACTGTTCGAGGACTATCATCCCAGGAGTTCCAATCTCTTTCAGTAGTCTAAGCAATATATTTATAGTAAATGTATGTAAATAAAACTATAGACCTTTTTAATTAAAAACCTACCACTGAATGTGGAGCCCGTTGTGACGACAAATTTGGTTGTACCACTACATTTGTCATGGGTTCGGAGTAACTTGGTTTACGTTTGCGGGAAAAACAACATAATGCACGTCGTAATAATCCAACAATGCTTAACAAAATCACTTTTATTTGTTGAAAAAACATCAAGTGACAAAAAAAAAATTTACTAAGAAATAAATACGTCTACTAAAAACAAAATTGATTTGTTGACATTTGCGAGAAATCACAACTGTCATATCAAATTGTCAACGTATAACAGTTACTGTAGAAAACAATAAATAATAAACAGCGTTATATTAAACAGTACTTTTTGGCGGTTAACTTTTATTTTAAATAAAATTTAATTATCAACATGCACAAAATATATAAAAAGAATGTTTGAATGTTAAAACTAATTTGATGAAGTAATCGCAGATGTATTTAATTTTGTACGTCTACGAAAATTAACATATATTATTTCAAGAATCCAGGGAAATGCACACAAACCCATGAACAAATTTATACAATGAAAGGTAAGTACATAGTCTTGTGTCTTATCACGTATGTAACCAACCACGGGGCTTATGGCAAACATAATGTTACCCTGTAGAAACATAAATAAGCCATATCCACTAGCAAATCTAAAATAAAGACGAAATAACCAATTGAATTTTTAACTACACAATAGACAAAAGCTAACCTCTCCTTTGGTAAATACTCAGCAAATATTAATGGCAGCGGTACATGTACCCAAGTTCGTAAAAATCCCATGACAGCGGTTATAATTGACATACTTTTGAATTCAAAAGCATTGAGAAATACTAAAAAAAAAAAACAAAATAAATGAATTAAGTTTTGATTTATAATATTAAATAAAACGTTGTTTTTTCAAAGCAGCAAAATAATTTGTTAAAAAAAACACCAGAGATGACGAAACTTTAAAAAATGATTTTAACTGTGGGGATTAAATTTTATGGCTGGTAGTTTTTAGATATCAGTATTACAGAGTAAGATAAAAAATAGTGCAGTGTTTTATTTTTCCATTGAGTTTTAGCATTTTTTTATAATTTTATTTCTTTTCTTTATTATTAACAATATTTTAGAATTTTCGCTTTGAACATGATGCTTACAAGTTAAAAAAAGAATTATTCTTAGAAACTCATATAGCTCAAGACTCTTGTCTAAGCCAATATTTCTTTTTTAACACAAACAGAACTTACCAAATCTTGCTATGAATGTAAAAAATGATCCAGCCAAATATATATATCGTGAAGGCATTTGTATGAACACCGCCAAAAGAGCTAAAATAATACGAGAACCTAAATCTGCTGCAGCACCTATTGCAATAACATTAGCAGTGTCCGGCTAATATAAAAAAATTTCTTTTAAAGATGTTAAGTGACAAAACATTTTTAACTCACCTTATTAAATCCTATTTCAAACATATACAATGGCTGCAACGTAAAAAAGGCTATATCCGAGTACAAAGCAAATGATATACCCAAAACTATGTTAACATAGATGGGCTTCTTTAAAAGAGTCAAATCTAAAAAGTCTACAATAATTTGACATAACGAGCGTTCACCCTTATCATATGTTTGAGTATCTTGTAGGCTTATTATGGTTGAAGCTCTACGGGAACCAATAATATTTGCCATTTCTGGAGATGCATCTGTTACAACTATTGGTCCCGTCCAATTTCCAAGGCTCGTTATACTAGAACAACGACTGGAGATTCTCTCAAACACTTCGCGTGATAGTTTCTGTGAACCTTTTCTATTATACATTAGAGGTGAAAGATGATTTGCATAATCTTGGTGGGCATTATTAACATTCAAAGCTTCTTCTTCTTGTCTGGTATCAATTTCCGAGGATATTTTTTCTCCTATTACATTCGCAAGATTCAAGCCTTTACTATTATCGGTTATTTCTTCATTTTTAATGACTACTTTACGCATATGCCATTCAACAGGTTGCATCAGTAACATACCCAATACAGCATGAAAATTTATGGCCGCTAAGACCATTAGGCATCCTCTGAAACCATACAATTCCAATAGTTTTTGCATTAACACAGGATAAAACATTGAGCCAATACCAATTAATGTCTGGGCAAAACTCATCCACATCACACGATTCTTAATAAAATAATTATTAAAAGTGGTAAACGCGGTAGGCACCATTAGTCCAAAACCAATGCCTTGTATAAGACTAAAGGCCAATAAAAGCGTAATGGTAGAGTTGACAAATATCTGCAGAAGGCAACCAATAAAATAGGAAAAGCCCCCAAACAAACCCACCGTACGCAAACCGAAACGGTTAAATAAAGATCCCGAAAGCAAACCAGCAAAACTCAATGAACAGAAAAACGCACTAGTTATGAAACTTATGGCACTTGTTTCGGCTCCCAAGCTCTTTAGGAAGTCACCAAACACCAAACCAAACGAAGGCAAGGCAGCTAAAGGGCTAATCTGCAAAAAGAAATTTATTACGTTTTATTTATTTTTTTTTGTCAATTAAATTTAAAAGCGAAAACATACAAATGACATAGCCATTCCTATACACACTAGAATACCCCAACCTCCATCTGGTGGTTCTAAACGATTTTTCGGTTTCATTTTATTAATTTAATATTTCAACTTTTCTCTAACACTTTGACGGTTCAAATGAGAGTGAAGATTTAAAAATATTTTATTTCGCCCAAAACTAAATGAAGGAACGTTGCATTAGCATCTTAAGTTTGATAACTGGGTGCTAAAAGATAACATAGATAACGTCTATTTATAACACCTTATACATTAGATCTACAGCTAGCTAGTACAAACAGGTCTAATCAGTCACAGTAAGTATAAGGGAAAATATTTTATGAAGATAATAAAAAAAGGTAAAACAATTTGTTTAAATTTTGCTACTTTATTTTTATGAAATATCAAAATTATCTTTTTCAAAAACCGATTATTTCATATTCTTTTTAAGATAGACAAAAAAAACATCAGTTCAGTATTTAAGGAATAAATTATTCCTCAAACTGTTACCACTTCACATGCGAAAAAGGCACATACACACGAGTATATGCATGTGTTAGCTTGATATGATCAATTTAGTCAAATTTTGGACGAATTCTAATTTCATTAAAAACGGCTAATCTTTGTAGAGATTTTTCATCTAATTAAGATTTGCAAGATAAGATTTAGCATGGCTAATAATTATATTAATAACTAGTAAGATTTGCTTTATTCTAGGGCTGAAGTCAGAGTACAAGCTACAAGCGAAATGTTAAAAACCTACAAGCAAAGACAATTAATTTATAATGATTTATGCGTTATTAGGCCTGTTCAGTAACTTTACTAACATTAAGAGAAAAACACAAAGAATTTTTAAAACCATTCTCCCAAATGTAGAAAAGTATGAACGTTTTGCTAGCAAAACAAAAAATTGGTGTGGCTGTAGGAATGATATATAAGACTTAAAAACTGTACGGCCTGACAATTAAGTAGTACCATATTTAACCGACTTAAAAAAAAGAAGGAGGTTATCAATTCGGCTGAATGTTGCTTTTTGTTATGTTTGTGCCTGCAGATCTCAGTCATTTCTGGTCCGATTTTGAAAATTTTTCGTAATATGACAGATTATGCTTACAGATTGGTCCCGTTTTAAAAACAGCTCATAACCTTAAAAATTAAAGGGTGTCCCCATACAACATACATATTTTTTAAGTGTATTATGAACTGTAAAGGGCAGTTTTCTAAAATTTAAAATGACTGCGTATTACTATAGCTCCCAATAACAAAAAGTTATAGAAAAATAAATCTAAAAGTTAAAGGGTGTCCCTGTAATTGATGTAGATTTACTTATATGGTTCTATCTTTTGAACCGTTATAGACAAACGCTTGCAAATTGGACAGAATGTCGATTGCTATGGTCATTATAGTAAAAAGTATTAATATTATAAATTATAAATGAAAGGGTGCCCCAATAGTCAATTTGAATTTATGTTTATTGCCGTACTTTTTAGCAGTTGTGGACAGACGCTTGAAATTCACAACGAACCTGTATTGCTAAGTCCGCTATAAGAACAAGTATAAAATTTGGGGTTGGAAGTTAAAGGGGGTTCTAATAGTTGATGTAATTTCAAGTATGTGACCAAACTTTTTAACACCTGACTTTTAGACAGAATATCCACTACTTTGTTTGGTATAATAAGAAATTTTAAATTATAAATAATGCGTGTTATAATCTGATGTATATGGGCAAACTGTTGAACCGTTACAGACAGACGGTTGAAATTTACACAGAACCTGATTGTTAAATCTACTCCAACAGCAAGTATATAATTTGGAAATTAAAGGGTGACCCTTTAGATGCTGTAATTTGATGGATATTGCCAAACTAATGAACAAGTATAAAGTTTGGAGGTGGAATATAAGGCTGTCCTAAAGTTAATGTAATCTAATTTATTTGGCCATACTTTTGAACCGTTATAGGCAGACAGATGACGTCTGTTTTGAAGTCGGTTTTTTTTGCAAGAATTTTTTTAAGTAAATGTACTAAACTGTAAAAATGTATTAAAAAATAGAACAATTATATCAACCACAAGGAAAAATTGCAACAATATGTATATAAAATGTTTTTACATTTTTTCATTATTAGCTAATTTTCCAAAGCGTTTATGATGTTTAAGCGCATAATAAATATTATTCTTTTACAGTTAGTTCTAAAAAATATTCTTATTTAGCTGTAGATACAAAAATATTTACATTCAAGAAAAACTAAACTTCATAAATGTGTTAAGGTAATTTTTATTTGCGACTAGCATGGCTAAAAACTAGTAGTAAATGTGCAATTATTGTATAAGTTGCCTTCTCGAATTATGAATAAAATCTATTTTCCCGCTGGAACTTAAAAGTCTTTTATTTAGAAAATATCACAGCTAATATCTTAAATATACAAAATAAGATAATAGCAAAATAGACAAAACGAAATCAAACAAGTAAGAGTGCTGTATTGGGCTATGCCGAATCTTATATACCCTTCACCATATATGTTAATCTAGTTTAGTGAAGTAACTCCAATTAAAATAGATAATATTGGGGTGACAGTGAATTAAAAAATAATAATAAGATCAGACAAAGATTCGAAAAACTTGCTATTGAAAATTATTAAGATCATTCCACGTACTTCGAGGCTGCGGGCAAAACATCAGGGTTGCCTCTAATTTTTCCATATCTTTTTTTATACCCTTTACCACAGGTAGAAAAAGTTTATATCTTAGTTTGTCATTCCGTGTGTAATTTCGGCAATATCCATTTCCGACCCCATAAAGTATTTATAGTATATTCTGAGTTCTTATGCATAGCGAAAACAATTGAGCGATGTCCGTGTGTCCGTCCGTGTTAGTGTTGAAATCAAGTTTGCCGAGGCAAAAAAGAGAAATATGTAATCGATCAGATATAGTGTCGAAATAGGTGCTATTGGACATCACATGCTGATCGGTCCATGTCCTTAGACGCGCCGGGCCAAACACCTACCTCAAATTTTTTCATGTCTTTTGGAACAATAAAAAAATTCCAATAAAAAAATAAATATATGAAGCGATAGAGAATTAAATATTAAGAAAAAAACATCCAATGAAAAAATTGGCGCACGCTCATATTTTCCGAGTTACGGGGCTCTAAAATTAAAAATTTTTTTTAAATATCAATATGGGTATCATTTTAAAGCTTTTTAAGAGATCTTTAAAAAAGAGATCTTTTTAAAAAATGCATAACCCATTAAAAGCCGATGCCATTTTTATGTAAAATTATTGTTCTTTTTATTTTGTGTATGTCAGAATATACATAAAAACAAGTTGTACGTCTTTTATTTTGTCGGCAGATTTAATAACACAAAAATTATTGTCCCTTTCTTAGCTATTACCAAGTTGCTTACTACATCGTTTCGTTTTGAGTAAAGGCGAAAATCGTTAAAAGTGTTACTGAATAGCAAAATCGACAATTTTGTTGTTAAGTCAATTTAACAAACCGATAATCGTTAAAAACGGGTAGCGAATCACACTACTGGATAGCACTAAATAAAAATGGTAGTAAAAAGTTTAAGTTAAAAGTAATGTTGTATACAAAAAAAACATTAGATAAAAAATTACTGATAAATATCATAATAAACAAAACATACTTAATTAGTGTTGCCATTTATTTGAAATTCTTCGCTCCAGCAGTTAGAGCTGCCAAAAATCGTATGTTTCTCCAAAAAGTAGGAGAGTGCATTATAATAAAATCTCTGACAGTTTTTCGGCACTTCTGTCCGACTTGCAAATCTTTTAAAAACATTTCTTTAAGTAATTGTTTCTCTACGATCAAAGATGCATTTTGAGTTGCATCTTTTTGTAATGACGGTTTAGCACCTATAAACACACTTTCAGATTTTCTTGTGAATGAATAGTACGATTGTGTTTGATAGTGATTAACAGGCACAGATATTTTTCCGAAACAATGTTTGATATCCCTAAAAAATAAAAGAAATAAAATTCTATTTCTAGGTTTTGGTCGCTTAGATATACTCTTGAAGGCAAAATATGCTTTAACACCTCGAACTTTCTTTTTTATATGAAAAAATCTGGTGGAAACTCACGACATTCGAGATCGATCAAAAATTTCGTTTAAAACGTACATATTTAAAATTGATGACGTCGAATGCCGAAAGTTTCTCCATAAAAGACATTTTTGGTTATTTTCTTTTAAAGTTTATTTTATAGGAATACTATTTGTAAACTTAACAGTTATAAAATTAATTGTACGCAAAATTGGATAAGACACATATTTTTCAATACTTCATTTAATGTTTGATAAACTATACTTATGTATATATTTTCTTGGTCCGACTGACTGTCTATTTTCGATATTAACTTAATATTTATAAATCAAAAGACCTGTTATTTTGCGTTAAGTTACAGCCTATGTTTTCTTAAAAATAACTTATGTATACTTGGCTTATATTTAAACTTAAATCAGGATCTGAATTATTATATTATTTATTTATTTATTAAAAGTAAATAAATTAACAAATTAATAGTTATTATTAAAGGAACTGGCTCCAGCGGCCTTCGTCCTATATTGTATTATTATTTTTTTTGTGTAAGTACGTGTACTGGCAATTAAATTTTTATTTTAAATTAAGTAGTTTTAAGTATTGTATATTTGTCACAAACAATATTCAAAAAAATACAAAGTCATAAGAACTGTTAGTCGAACATACACACATATATGTATATACTCCAATATGTGATAAATATTTTAGCTTTACAGATATACCGATAAGGTTCTATTGTAATCGAGTTAATAATTTATAAAATTAAGTTTTTTAACGTTCTGTAATAAATATTGTAATTTTATATTTTATAGTACATGTAACTCTTATACTTAATTAGGAAAAATTATGAACTATCACATGCAAGTTCTTTTTTTTTTATTAAATTTATTAGTAACTAACTACCTACATATGTACGTAAACGTTACAACAAATGCGTACATTAAAACATTAAAAAATATATATATTCCGTTAGTACATTAACGAAGTCTTAAATAAAGTGATTTGATATATTGGATTTGTTGTTTAAAAAACAATACTCGTGTCTATGTTGTATAGAATAAAAAGTGTATTCAAATTTTTTATTATCTGTGAATGTGAATGTAATATATGAAATATGCAATTTTAAAGTGTTCTAACATAAATGGCTATGATTAATTAATAAATGATTAAAACAAAATATTCTATTGTTTGCAGTTTATTTCTGGCGTATTATTATCATTTACTGCTGCGGCGTTTGCGATCTCCTTTTTAGTCTTTTTAAGTTGCAAGAATTCAATAAAATATTCAATACTCCAGGCCACACAACACAATGCAATACAAAAACTTTGAGCATGAATACAAATTGGATAACTATTGGTTACATCACGTATAAGACCTAAATACAAATAATTAAAAATGTAAGTGGAATTTTCATAAAAATTAAAAAAAAAAAAATAAAGAGAGATTTTTCTTACCGATCAAGGGACCAAAACATATAACAAATACTGCTTTACCAACTAAATGCCAACCAAAGGCTGAAGGTAGTTTCTCCAGAGAACAGTACTCAGAAACCGTCAGAGTAAAGTTACTGAGTGCCGAACCTCTGAAGAAACCACAGATTGACAGCCACAACATAAGTTGGTTCCATTCTGTTTGTTCGGCCATAACTTGAAAGGAAATTGAAAAGAATGACTTTAATTACATCTGTATGTTATAAATAAAGACAATTTTAATCACGCAATTAAATAATCAATCAGATTAAAATTTAAATAAATGTGTTCTCTTATACTCTAAAAAATTTAAGTTATTATGTTTTACTTACTTGATCTAGTTATAGCCACAAATATTATAGATACTAAAAATACCGTACGTTTTTTAATATTTGTTCGATCGAATATTGGCGGCAACACAATTCGAGCTGCAATATCTGTTATTGCCGTTATAGATAAACAGAATGCAACGTCTGATTTACTATAGCCCAAATTGGCAAAGAAGAAGGGTGTTACCATTTTGAAATTCATTTCGGCTACATAAAATATCGATAATCCAAAAAGTATATTAAGGAAAAGTTTATCTTTTAACAAATCTACATCCATAAGATCGGCAAATCTTGTCCAGAAACCAGATTTCTTTTCAGCCGTTTTGTCAGCTGGTATATCGTTGGTCTTATCAAGTTCCATAGGTTTCATTTTGATAAAAGAATCACAGTGAGTAGTACCGAACCCTCCCGTCGCCGTACTAACTCTCTTTAGCTCGCGATCATTTTGTTCAAACTCATCATCTCCCACGTTCATGTGAACTTGTAAAATGGAACCAGTAAAATCCATGTACGACAAATTGGAGGTAACTGATTGTTTGCGATTTCTTAAGGTCATATTGACATCGCTGTTTGAGGCATAACCGTTGGCAGCTGTTTGAACACCAGCCAGTGACATGATGCGAGGAAAGGTTGGCCTCTTGGGTAAACCAATTCTAGAGCCTACCATCGTATCCATATTCATTTCGGAAAAATTCTTTCTCATCTGTTGTTTTTGGTGATTGTGTTTGTTGAAGAGCAAAGTATTCATTTCGGGCAAGGCATCTTCTTCGGCGCCGTCCTCTTGGATAACTTTAAATTCTGGCGGAGCTGTAGCGGCGATAACCATCATTTCCTCATCGACTTTTTCATCTTTCATATGCCATTTGGCAGGCTGTAGTAAAACAGAGCCTACCATAGCATTTAGAGCTACCCCAGCTAACAATAATACAGCTCCACGAAAACTAAAATTTTCTAAAAGGACTCTAACCAGCTGTGGCATAATCAACATACCTATTGCAGTGCCAGCCATTGACAATCCCACAGCCTGTCCTCGTTTATATTTAAAATAATGATTTAATGCCACAAACGCTGCAGACGTGGCTAAACCAACGCCAATGCCATTAATAACACCATATGTACTTATAATGTGGGCCATACTGGATGCCGAACTTGTACAAGCTAAGCCCAGTCCACATAATAACGATCCGGCAATGGCAACTTTACGATAAGAAAACTCTTTCAGCAGTGGTCCCACAAAAAGTCCCGAAAAGTTCATACACACATCTAAAGTACTAATTATCACAGCTGCACCAGTGGTACCCACATCGAGATCACGTAACAAATCACCGAACAATAAACCGAAAGAAGGTTCTATTGAGCGTGTAGCCAACTAAAAAACAAAAAAAAAAAGGAAAAAATATATATTACATTTGTTGCTGATTAATAAATTTAAGTAAAATAAAAGAAACGTTTAGATATATTTTAAGGTTTATTAATTATTCTAATGTTTTAGCGTTTGTACATTATTTCCTGAATATTTAGTTTTATTAAGTTTAAAATTGGATTTTTCTATCAGTTGGCAGATGGAATAAAAACTGTGCTAAACGCACTGCTTGATCGATACTCTAGTAGATATCCTGTGCGAGATTTATTATATCAGGGATGTGCAGTTATCTCAATTTAAAGGATCCTCCCTTAAAACGTACAAATTTTTGGCAACTAAAAGAAATCATATTATAGTATCAGCGGATTTTCGCTTACATGAGCCCTGTTTCCAGCTTAATTGACTAATTTTGTAAAATAAAAATTATATAAATCTGAACAAATTGGTAAACTGTGTTAAATAAAAATATTTCTCTGCATCTCTATAACCTGTTGTATTAATTGGGTTTACATTTTTCATTCATCAGCACTGTACACCTGGAAACACAATGTCTTAGTGAACTTAGACATCTTGGCGTTTTTTTTTATTTGTGAAGTCCTGCGGAATGTAACGTGTTGGCTGCGGTTGTTAAGTCTCCAGCTCTCACGGAAAAACGAACACGGCACTGCCAGCTGTTTGCTAAAATTTGCAACTTGGGGTGTTGCTATGCGCATCATCATCATTATCCTCTGTTGTTTATCGTCCATGAGAATTAATAGATTTCTAGCTATAATTTTGTTAAAACTACACAGCTAAAAGTTCACAGTCACAGGCTTAATTTTCGCAACACTTTTCTAACACTTAATTAGTTAAGTATTAACCAGTGGTTTTTTAACTGTTGCTGCTGTAAAATGTGCAGCAAAAGCAAAAAGCAAATACAAGTGTGTTTCTTTCTGCAGCAAAGCAATTAGCAAAGTAAATAATTTGACAAAGTTGGTGAGCTTTTCATCACGTATACTTATTCACCACTGAGTTATACTAGGATCTGATATAGTAACATTTGCATTTACTATGCTGGTCGACGACCCTAAGCAAAACTTTCTTTTGAACAAAACACTTTATGGTACAAAAGAATTTTTCATGCCGATTTTTATTCAAAGTTTTCAATGGGAAATCTGCGATATGGTTATACGGTTATGCTTACTGGTTTTTTTTTTTTTTTTTTTTTTTGGGGATGCAAACATTTTACTAGAACTCTCTTTATATAAAGCGTTGTATAATAATTTAGTAAATAAACACTTTTTCTTTGTTATGTGAAACAAAAATATTTGTCTTTTTAATTAAACGCTAACGTGCTTAGATTTCAAAAGAACAGTAATTTTTATTTAAACAATTTTTATTCGAATGTAAGCTTTATTGATGTTCATTGCATTTTAATTCAACAAAGAGAGAGAGAGAGAGAGCGAGTATTTCTACTCATCGTTTATAATTTCTGGATAAATTTGAATATATTTCAGCAACATGCAATATTTCAATTATTGTATTAACTATCACACCAAATGTGTTTTTGAAGCCTTTTTTTACAAAGGCCAATTAAATATTGACATAACGTTGTAAAATTCTAATTGAAAATACTTATTTACTTGTGAAAAATTGCAATAATATATTGGTACTAAAGAGGAAGTCATATAAGGAACACTAGGAATATAAAACAATGTAGATTTCTAAACAATGTCATGTAAAACTATAAGCATTGTTTCAATTAAATCTTTTGATTAGAGATAATGTATATAGAAAAAATAATTTCTGGCTGCCATTTAACCCAGGCATTAATAGAAATACATAAATCGGCACGTTAAGTGCAACGCTACCTAGAGCATAGCTTTCACCCTAAATTGTCATACCTAAATAAGAGCGTCAACTTTGTGCCTTCAACAGTAATGTTACCTCATTTTGCTTTATAAAACCCACTGTATAGAAATAAAAATAGGGATAATGCCGCTAGATTCTCCTGAAAATATCTAAATTGTTATTACTATTCAACAATATCTAAATAAAACAACCAAATAAGCAGCCAACTTCACTGCCTAACGGATTTTCCAATTGCTAAGCCCTGACACCGCGCTATTTATGTATGAGAATTTTTGAAAAATTGGTTGCACTTAGCGAGCTAATTTAGGTTTAGCTGCAAGAGTTAAAATTAAAAAAAAAATCAAAAACATATTAAAAGAACTTCTGATCACATCTGCGGCAGACTTAAAGATTATATTAAAATATAGCCGGCCGGAGATTTGGGATAATGTTTTGAGCGACCGGCGAGCTAAAGTATGCGCACTACTACAGGTCACGGTATATCGCATGGTAGATTTTTAGTGATTTGATTTTAAATGTTGAATTAAGTAAAAATGTCCATTGGCGGTAGGGGCGCTTTAGTAGCCAACAATCGGAAATGACTGATTCAATAACATGTTTTATTTGCACAGCTTAATTTATTTATTACATGTACCACTGGAAAAACCGATAAATTGTTTGATAAGATTATGGCCATATACTTTTGTGATGTTTGTATATGAAACAACCTACATTGACTGTTTGGAAAGAAAAAAAAAAAACAAGTAAGAGTGCTATACTCGGCTATGCCGAATCTTATATACCCTTCACCATACTTGTAAATCTAGTTAAGTGAAGCAACTTCAATCGAAAAAGCAAATATTGGGGCGACAGAGAATTAAAAAAATTGGTACTGCATATAGATAATTTTACATAAAAATAACATCGGCTCTTAATGGGTTAAGTATTTTTAAAAAATTTTAGTATTTCCTTAAGGATATCTTCAAAAGCTTTAAAATGATACCCATATTGATATCTTAAAAAATTTGAAAATTTCAAGGCCCCGTAACTCGGAAAATATGGGCGAGTGCCAATTTTTTCACTTAATGTTTTTTTTTTTTTATTTTTGATTGGAGTTACTTTATTGTTCCATAGATGTAAAAAATTAGAGGTAGGTGTGGTGTTTTACCTGCTGTCTCGAAGGACATAGACCGATCTTGCCGATTTTCAATAGCGCATATTTTGATACTATTTCTGATCGATTGACATATTTATTTCTTTTTTATGAAATCAAGTTTGTCGAGGGAAAACTGACGGACGGACGGGCGGGCATCGCTCAATCGAATTTGCTATGCATAAGAAGTCAGAATATATATACTTTATGGGGTCGGAAATTGATATTGTAGAAATTATACACGGAAAGACAAATTTAGATATACCCTTTTTCCACTTTTTGTGGTGAAGGGCATAAAAATAATAATAAATCCAATATATATTATAAATCTCTTTGTAAGTTTGTTCGTGCGTGCGTCAATCACGGCTAAGCGACTTAACCGAACTTAGTGACTTTAGAAACACGGTTGGATATTTGTCTTCATAGATTTATTTTGAAGAAAAAGGGAATAGGTGGGGGAGTGGGGGAGAGGACAAGCCGTTTTATGAATATTTGCCGATCTTAATTAAATCAGATTCTATAGATATTTAAAATTTAGATATCTACTGATCTATAAGATCCAAACCAATTTTATAGCGCTAGAAATAGGCCTAGACACCGGACACAATAAGCTAGTGGATAAATAAAAGATAAAAATTATAAGTTTTCATTGGACTAGTTAAATTGAATGGAATATACGTTTTTCACTTTATTTGGCTCCCAATTACTTTTTCCAGTTTTCAAATTCCTAGTAATGATTATATTCAACTCCTACGGATGGACCATATCTACAAGAAAATTTGTTTTAAGGACGGTACAAACGCTTAAGAGTTTAAAATAACAGCTCAACAAGCGATCAGCTTATTTGTTTATGTATTTTGACTGAACTAGACTAAGCTGTTACTAAGCTATTCTTTTTTTTATAATTTAGGTTAACTTTGTTATTATTTATTTATTTTTTTAAAGCAAATATTGCTTCATAAAAGTTTTTGTGTGTGTATTAATTATCAGATTTGCTTCTATTTAACTGTTGTTCAAACAAATTAAACAAATTTATTTTATATTGCAAAAGCTTAGAAAATTGTTTCCTTGATTTTAATAGATTTAGCATTTAAAAAATAACAAATCATTTTTTTGTGATTCAATTAGCAAAGATTATGGAAATTTTAAAGTAAATAGAAGAATGTGTTTAAGTAAATATCAAAGTACGAAAATAATATATTGCAACACTCATAAACAGTTTGAATCTATCGAATAAGCAACAAAGAATTATCTTTAGCATGAACCTAAAACATCCTTCTGTGCAGATTTATTTTGAAATTAACCCTTTAAGTTCTTGTTAGAGAGCCATGTGTGTTCAACATTACACATTTCTAATAAATGACATAAAAAAATCTATTAGTTTTAAATTTTATTAAAAACGTACTTGTAATAAAATAATTTTTTAATCACCAATGCATTGAAATTTTTTTTATTGGGACCAGCTCTCAGGGGTTGACCCCTACTTATGCAACGCATTCTGCCAGAACTACAAAATCAATAGAGCTGAATCCCCTTCGCTTCTCCTGCACGTGTTTGAGTAACTTCAAAATAGTCTTTGAAGCTCCGGCCCATACCTAAGAGTTGTATTCTAAATCTGCAAATAACTTTTTTTTGTAAATGCTATAAAAAAACGCATTGGATAGTCAGTTGGCTTCAACTCCTAAACCAATTGGACTTTATATGGCGTCATACCAAGGTCTTTATGCAAAATTCGTCTCAATGATGTTTCCGAAATGTTCAATTGTTGAGAACGACGGTGAATTGATGTTGATGGCGCTTCTCGCACACTTTCTGCCACAGCAGCTTCTCGGGTGTACGCACTGTTTCACTTTTTTCACAAGATAACGAACATACGGAGCTGACAGTGCTTCCCTTCTTCCAAAATCCGTACAGAATTTTCGCACACATTCTGCAACATTACCATGATTTTCAAAGCAATGTCGCAATATTTCCTAGCGTTGTTCAAGCGTTCATCGGAAGTAAGCTAAGTGTTACCATTCACGAAAAAAGCCCTAATTGAAAAAAAAAACGTTAGATTGCGGACCCTATATATCACCCATAATAACTTTGTTGCTAAAATTCATTTCAGGTGGTCTAAATAGCCCAGCTGATTTTTGTGTATGTTCGACGATGTTTTCAAAAATAAAAACAATTTAAACTTTTTTTTTAATTTAATCGGGATAATTAAATAATAAATAGCACGAAGTTTTTTGTGAAAATTAAATTTAAAAAAATATTCCCGTGTCTTTAATTAAAAAATTTTAAATTTTTAAATAATTAGAAAAAGTAAAAAATTTGAAAATTTATAAAATTAAATTGCTTCATACTCGTATCCAGCAAAAAAACCAAGTATTAAATAATGAATAAAAGATAAATTAAATTCGACTTTTCTTATTTAGTCAGCTATTTTTGACATTAACGTAGTATTCCGCAACAATGAAATTACATTAGGTTTTTGTTTTTGTATCCTTGTGGCCACCAAATATTTAATTCGCTAGCTTTTATTATTTTGTCATTATATGTAGGTTATATTTTCGTAAAATAAAGATAAAATGTTTTATATAAAAGATTTTTTCAACATACTTTAATTCCAACAATATTAAACAATTAATTCAATTACGATGGGGTAAAAATATGGTAAGAACACGCTATGGTAAACAGCGTTAAATAACGACAAAACAAAACATTTAACACCAACTTTTATAATTCACAAACTATTAATAAAATAACATATTATTTGCATAATATTATTAATTATCATAAAATTAGTTGTTAAAAAGAAATGTAAATATTTTTAAGCAATTTTAAAGGTAGGTATTGTGATCTAAAATTATTATGATCTAAAATTTGTGTTGTATAATTTATACACGTGCGTGTTAGAAATAAAAATCAACAAGTAACCTTCAACATCAAAAATCTAGTTAAGTGAAGTAATTCCAATCAAAAATGCAAATATTGGGGTGACAGAGAATTAAAAAATAAAAAAAAATGTTGGTACTGAATATATATAAATTTACATAAAAATGTATTCCTAAAAGATCTCTGCAAAAGCTTTTAAATGATAACCATATTGATATTTTTTCAATTTCAGTTGTTGTTTTTTTTTCTTATTTCTTAATTCTCTATCGCTCCATATACTTGATTTTTTCATTGGAGTTACTTTATTGCTCCAAATGACATGAAAAATTAGAGGTAGCCGTGGTGTTTTGCCTGCTGCCTCATTCCGCTTGTAATTTTTACAATATCCATTTTTGACCCCATAAAGTACATATATTCTGAGGTCTTATGCACAGCGAAATCGATTGAGCGATGAGTGTTCGTACGTCTGTCTGCCCGCGTTAGTACTAAAACCAATTTTGCCAAGGAACTAAATGAGATAGAGAAAATTTAAATACACCAATCGATCAGCCATAGTTTCAAAAATTTTGCTATTGAAGATCAGCAGCTCTTCGAGGCAGCGGAAAAAACCACGCCTGCCTCTATAAAGTTATATACATATATTTTACCTTTCCTTTGTGTCACTGCAGGTGGTTGTTGTTTGTGGTTAAACATTATTAAAAATGGTAAAAAAAATTTATGGGGTTAACCTGATAATAAAAACCTTTTTATTACCTAAGTTTTGACAACTACCGTAATCAAAACTTTCAGTTTTCGGAAAAAAGCTTTTTTTTTGAATAGAAAGATTTTCTTATGCAGATATAATTTAAAATATTCAGTGGGAAATCTGCAGAATGGTACATTTAGTTATACATTATTATATGCCTCATATAAGATTCAGCATAGCATACTTGTAGCACTTTTACTTGTTATAAATAAAAGTAATAGCCAAAAGTAAAAAACTTAGTATTGCGAAAAAAATTGTACAATTGTCGGAAGAAGCAAAAAAGGGAATATTCACCGAAAAATTCGACTAACCGTATTACCTTTTCCAGCGTATACTTGCGAAGGAATATTAAAGTCAACAAGGTAAGAACACAATATTATCAGTATACACACGAGTTATCCTCAAAAAAATATTCAAATTTTATTGAAAAAGTACAACAATCGTTTTAAAAGAAAATTTGTAGAGAAAGGGCCAGCAAAACTTTAAGAAAGGCTGGATTGTCAGGATAGAGTTGATCGTCGAAAATTGTATGCTTAAATGTATGTAAACCAAAGCATATTGAATAAATAAGACGCTGATATTTTCGGATAAAAATGAATCAAATCACCAGGAAACTCAATGTATCATTGACTTTTTGGTTTAAACATGACAACAATCCAAAGCACCCAGCAGATCGTTAGATTTGGGCTCTTATATAATGATCAAGACATCTTAAACGGCTTCTCATTCCACTGGTCGCATCTTTTGGGACCTTTTCATGCTTTGACTTCGTCAGCACTTTCCCAGCAAAAAATTTTTGAAAAGGTAATCGAGTGTGGAATTAAGCATTTTTGGCAGAAGTACTTCCCAACTAGATTGCCAACTTACTGATTTTAACAAGGCATGAGACTTTTATAATTAATTACTAAGAATCGATTACATTAATTATTGTAGGAAATAGTTAGTACCATTAATACGGTAGTCTCTTTCAACATAAAGAACTAGTTCCATTACTACTTTCTTTTTTGGAAACTAATGTAATGTGTTTTGTAAGCGAGTAACAAAATATGGTAATCACAAAATTAAAACATTATATGGCAAGTACTTTTTAAGGCAATGTCTAATTTTTTGCTGGGTTGTAACAAAAAAATTTTTATGCTGGCAGAGAGGCTCATTATCATAAGTAAGGAAACCGAAAATTGGGTTAATTTAAGGTCAAACAGGCTAAGTTAGGTTTTAAAACAGCTGAATACCCAAAAAAGTTTTCGTTGTTGTTAATAACTTGTTTTGGTTGCTATTTTTAAATTGAGATTGTGTTTTTTTTAATATTAATTACAAAATCGCAAGTTATTATTACTTTACAATAATGTTGTTAGGATGAACGCGGACTTTGACAAATATGTAATTAGTTTATTAGTATGCGAAACAGCCGTTTAATTTAATGAAAAAAAAATAATAAAAAATAAAAATAATTGCTCTTTTCTTAATTAACTAGCATATTAATTTCAACAATATTTGTAGTCTGAATGCTACAATGATTAAACGAAAAATTAACATTTTTTTAATTAACGTTGATTAAAATGTGAGCATAAATATTTATTTTGCATTGTGCATCCAAAATCAGCCAAACAATTGGATCTTGTTACCAGGCGCGTGATCATCATGTGACTTGCAACAGAACAAATTAAAAAAAGGCAACCAACAATATAAAAATAAATTGAGCTTAGAAACTTAAGACTATGTGTATTGTCGCACGATTATATGTGCATATATGCAAAACAAAAAGAAGAAGAAATCCATAAAAATATTAGCAAACTAACAAAGAATGACACAATTTTTCTTGATATGTACTTCTCTGCCTTTAAAAGCTTTTTATTGTTATCGCTCACCAATTCTTTCCAGTTGTACTCTTTGTACGTATGTACACATATAATATTGAATACACACAACCATACATATCAACAACATATTTATTACTGGTGTTATTTAGAAGAAAAAATAATTTCTTATAAGATAATTCTTGCAAAAATAAAACCGACTTCAAAACATATTTTAGCTGTTTGCTTTTACGGTTTAAAAGTTTGGCTACATGCATCATTTTACATCAACTATTGGAACACGCTCGTATTTATAATTTTAACTATTTAGCTGTATATTGTTTCAAATTACATCAATTAAGGAAACACCTTTTAATTTCTAAATTCAAATTGTATATTTGTTCTTAAAGCGGACTTTTCAATACAGGTTCCTTGTAAATTTTAGCTGTCTGCTTATAACGGTTCAAAAGTTTGGCCACATACATATGTATATCAATTTAAGTCACCGTTTAATTTTTAAATCCAAATTTTATACTTGCTGTTATAGCGGACTTATTGATATAAGTTCCTTGCATATTTCAACCGTTTGTCTATAATTGTTCAAAAGTATCGCTATATGCATTTAACTAAATAAACTATTGGGGCACACTTTAATTTATTATTTAAAATATTTATACTTGTTATAATAACTGTCATAGTAATCGGCATTCTGACCAATTTACAAGTGTTTATCTATAACGCTTCAAAATATAGGCCCTTATAGGTAAATTTACGTCACCTATGGGAACACCCTTTAATTTTTAGATTTATTTTTATATTGCTTTTTGCTATTGGTAGCTATAGTTTTTTTTTAATTTGAAAGTGGTGCCCTTTTGAGTTCGAAATCCACACGAAAAAATGTGTGTTTTATGGGGACACCCTTTAATTTTTAAAATTATGAACTGTTTTTAATACGAGACCAATCTATAAGCATAACCTTTCAAATAAAGAGAAAATTCGGTTTAGAATTTAGACAAATTGATAACTTTAACAATATTTAATATCGATAGCAAAGATTATTTTACTTAAAATTAAGAAAAATTTATGCATTGAACATAATATCCATCAAATACGTTTGCACAAGAAAGTTTTATTGTTATTTCAGCAGTGGTTGGCTTTACAACAAAAAGTAACATCTCTAATAACTCCTATTTTATTCCACTTAACATCTTCCATTAAGTCCGGTATTATCAATGGAAAGATGACATTAAATTGATAAGAAAAACTATAAACATCAAATATTAAATTAATTGCCCTTATTTTAGTTGTCGACGTCGTCACATATCAACGTTGATATGTGTCGACGCATTCGATTTGTTATTCTACTTGTCGGTACCT
Organism: Gymnosoma rotundatum; assembly: GCA_916610165.2. Taxonomy (NCBI): domain Eukaryota; kingdom Metazoa; phylum Arthropoda; class Insecta; order Diptera; family Tachinidae; genus Gymnosoma; species Gymnosoma rotundatum. Next base: position 95,620,150 of record OU744340.1, read on the forward strand.
AGAGTCTATACCTGATAAATTTTTGTCTAAATAAAAGTCAAATCATTGTCAAGACAAAAATTTATCAGGTTTAGACTCCTCCTATTAGTGTTATTGCAACATTAAGGCAATTTTGTCAAGCCTCTATCTCAGACAACTTTGTCGACGGCTTATTGCATAACAACTTGAAATGACTTAAACCAAACATAACATTGAAAATGTAAAAAAGTGAAGGTAACAAATGCAAATCAATTTGAAAAATTGGTGGAAGAATTGCAGAAGAATCCATCTCTTTAACTGGGTTTTCGCAGAGGCACTGCTCCATTCAATTTTGAAGAAAAATGGAAAGAAATTGGAAAAATTCTAAATTCTCTTGGTCCGCCTAGAAGATTAGCAGATAGATAGCAAAAGGTAAAAAACCGAAAAAGGTATGGCGGAATTTTAAATTCAAAGTGAAAAAAAAAGATGGTTGCTAATAAAGTGGAGAGTAAAGCCACTGGTAGCGGAATGTTGAAACAATTTTTACTTAGTCCGCTGGAAGAAGCTGTGGCAAACCTTCTTGAAGAAAATGGCCATGCAACAATTAAACTGATTTACTGCAGAAATGCAGCCAGGATCAGGCAAAACATATGTAGATACTTGCGATCCGGCAAATTAAAAATATTGCAATTCTGCTTAAGAAGTTTTCTTTTCAGCACAAGTTTATGTTTTTTTTAACTTTCATCATCAATTAAATCAAAATTTTCCTTATCTATTGAAAACATTTTACCATAAAAGTATCAATCACAAAAAAAATTTAACAAAAACCTAGGAAAATGCATTTTCATTTTATAAAAATCGATAAACCGTCGACGTCGTCACAGGAATGTTATGGAAAGCAAAATTTTTAATGAATTGACGCCGACATTGATACAAAGCGATATTGATACTAAAACGACGACGACGCCGACAACTAGAATAAGGGTGAATATTTAAAAACTTGTCAATTTTAAGTAAGATATGTGTAAATTTATGTCAAGGACCTAAAGTCACCTAACATAAACAAAAATATGTTCCTATAGTGTCTTTCTTTCTATGAACGGTAAAACATGTTTCACCACTTTAAGGTTTTTATTAAGTGTGCAAAGAGAAACAATGACGTTTATAATTGATAATGCTTTGAATCCATTTAATTATTACGATAATGGCATTGTTTTTTAAATTACTATCAATGGGAAACCTTTTGTCAGTTGTCAAATAATTAGTCCATCTAATTGATTACTCCCATGTTTGGGCTACCTATTGTAGGAGATTTTGTTGTCTGTAAAACCTCTCTAGGCTGTCGTCGCCAGAATGCTTTTCTATGTAATTGCCCTTATAACGGACTTATTGTTTGTTTTACCTTAATAAATGTACTGCACTCAAATTTGGTTCCTGCTAATTCCTGCCATTATTTTAATTTCAAAAGAAATAACATTTTCCTCTGCCTAATAAAGACTGACATACATACATACATGTTTTTGCTATATTTTTGCATCTGTTACACAAATTGTGCTTTGCTTTCATATAAAGTTTACCTCACGTGATTAAAGTCATCTATTGTTGTCTAGTAAGAGTAACATCTAAAACAACAATTACAAACTAGTTGGCGTTCGGTTTAGTAAGTCATTCAGTCAGTTAGTCTGTATTAACAAATAACAGCAAATGTGCACAAGATGAGAAAACACATTTAAGTACATCGTAACAAGACACTACTCAGCAACAGGCAGTTTGTTTCTCTTGTTATTATTTTTGCAGTTTGAGTCGGTTCTTGAACTTTTAAATGTCAATAAATGAAAATAAAAGCCAAATTAATTCAGTTAAAGAAAAAAAAAAGGAAAACCAGTTTTAGATAAAAACAGTAAACATTTTTATAAGTATGTAAGCACGACCGTTTATGAAGCTGTGGTTTACAAGCTTGTTATTCAGTACACCAGGGATGGAAAATCAGTAAACAATTTTAATCCAATGGAAATTTACACAGTTTTTATAATTTTTTTATTGCTTTTAAAGTAAGAAAGTAACCATGCAGGACTTTTGCAAAGTATTTAAATGAAATAAGTATAAAAACTAATTTTTCATTGCATTATAATAATGTTATTGTTTTTTTCGTGACCCTATTAAATTTTTGTTTGTTTTAATTATTTTAATTACGTACCTATTAAATGTGTGAATAAAAAAATTTAACCAAAAATATAAAATAGACTCTTGTTTATGCTTTTCACTACTTTACTACTACACTTACTCATTTAGCATTTTACTGTATCTTCTGTTTGTGCTCGTTGTATCAGAGTTTTATATTGAAAACATAAAGCATTCGTTCTTGTGATGCTCTAAACAATTATTGTATTTTTATTAGTTTTTTACTAATATTTTTCCTTGAGTGAGTTGACTATAAGCGTACACGCGTTAGTCACATGTTCAGCTAAACACATTTCGTTTTTGAAGTTAAATAAACTTAAGTGTTAACAACAGAAATGACAAATATGATATGATTGTTTAATTTCAGACTTGGGAATAACTAACTTAAAGGCAAATCATTTATTAGCAAATTTTAGAAGGTTGTTGGTTTATTTATAAAATCTCATGACATTCAAATTGAAACAAGTTTGGTTTCGAGGTTTCTAATTAAAAAAAAAAAACAAGAAGAAATTTTTTTTAAATTGCAATCAAAAACTTGTTTTAAGGAAACAAAAAATTACTTGCTAAAAACTTATTAAAACAAGTTTTTTAAAAATAAGAACTTGAATTTGTATGCGGTAGGTTGTGGTTTATTTATTTATTCAAGCTTAAACTGGTAAAAATGAATAAAATGTCTTGGCTTCTAAGTACATAAACATCCCATTCTTGTTGCAGATTTTAAAGGTTTTATAATTTATAAACAATCTGTTGATTAATGCAATACATAATTCATAGATTTTTTACTTATTTTTATGCACATGAGGTATAAGGTATTAAAACTTATCTTGAGCAATTAAATTGCAAAAGCAATGCGTTTAATTCTCATAGTTAATACAAATGCTAAGAATTTGAAAAAAAAATGAATAAAAACAAATGTTGATCAAAAATGTCATTTAACAAAAATATTATTTTTTATTTTCGTAAACAATAACAGTCTAATTCATAAATGTACTTTAAGAGTTTATAAGCCTTTAATAAGCAAAAGTCGACAAGAGAGTATTCATAAACGCTTAATAGCCTATTAAACCCTTTATAACCCTTTAAACAAAAAATAAAATGAATTTTGTTTATATATTTTGTTTTAAACTTTGTCCTGGAGTAGAAAAAGTAATTTTAAGAAGTAAATGTGACATGATAAATTCGTCAGTGACCCATCGTTTTAAAGGTATATATCGCTAAAGTGTATGTAAATATTTTGTGATATCTTAAACACTTTGGTGCTTAATGGAACAATATGGATGTCATTAAAGATCTTATCAAAATTCCTATCAGGCGCCATACATATCGCAAACAAATTGTAGACCCAATAAAACTCTTAAGCATTAAAAATGAAAAAACTAGGTTAAAAGCAGTCTCGATCGCCATTTCGCTACCGTTTGCTTAGCTCATCAGCAAACTTCTCACAAATATTTTAATTTATTTAACTTAATATTCTCGTGTTTTTAATTTTTAATTATTAATTTGCAAGTGCCTGTGAATAAAGCAAAAATAACGTAGTTTTTAATTTTTTTTTTAATTTTATTTTTCAACATCTTTAAACTGTATAAAAGAGCCGATAAAAATCAGCCGTATATAGTGGATAAAGAAAAGTAAAATCAAAATTAATTAATGTTGTTTTTGCTTGAACTTTGATTTTTGTTTTTACTTTGTTGTTTAGACAAAATCTTTAGTTTATTTAAAATATTCGTGAGAAGTTTTATGACGAGCTAAGTGAGCGGTTTCTTGTTCGTATATTTTGCAGTAACCAGAACATATATTTATACTAAAAGGTTTTCTTTTTTGGTGTAAAATAAATATAAAAAGAAAACCATATTCGGCTTTCGGGTTAATTGAAAATTGGTTTTAAAGGCACTAAGTATAAAAATAATAGCAGTTATCAAACGATTCTTGTGTGTTTTTTTAAACAAATTTTTATAAATGATTTATTAAACGAAAATATTTTTTATAACTGGTTTATGTAACGAAATAATAACAATAACTACTGTAAACTTTAAACCTAAATTAGGAACTTTTTATGAACTAGACCGTAAAAGTTTAAAAATGTTTGAACAAATGGCTAAAATTGATTGGCTTGTTAAATATTTCATATGACTTATTTGATGCACTCGAAATGATTATAAACAGAGGGAACGGTACTCACAAAATATTCATTGGAACTGAATTGCTGACACCAGTTTAACCAGGAGGCTATAATCAGCGAAGCCGATAAACCAGACAAAAATCTAATTGTTATAATATCGGCTTTTTTAGAATTTCATAGAAAAATGGGGAGTATGATTAAAAACACAATAATCGGTGTGCAACGTAGTTATGAATCCTGAATCCAGACTTTACTAACGAATAGTACAGTAAAAAGAAAAATCAGAAGAGATAAGGAATAAATGATAAGAATTTGTATAACTATCAGGACTAGAGCTAGTAAAATAAAATATAATTTATGTAAGATGACTTAGCACGATTGACTTTAGTAATAACAGACTCATATAAAGAACTTGGAACTGTAAATACTAGTTTTGTTGTGGACTAATTATCCCAATTCTCCTTTGTGAATTTTAGACAACCTTACAGAAGAATCATTCGACTTTTATATTCTTTTACTATGAAGCTTAAACAATGAAAGGACACGATTAAAGTTATTTCGTTAAAAATGGCCTAAAAGTGTCTTAAACTTGGAAAGTGAAAATGAAGTCTATACGGGAATGATTAATATGCTCATGTCTTTAAGGCGTTGTTAAAGTCGTTTTTTAAGTCATAGTTAATAAATAACAACTTTTTCGTGCGAATTCCTTATTTCTTCCACAACTTAGTGTTGGTTTTACGTGAGCAAAGCAGAAAATTAAGTGATGAAAATTAAGTGGCTTGATTACTAATATTTCAAACCAAAAACCTTCATGATGCGACACAAGTTAACTGATGGTATTAATCGGATGAGTTAACTTAAATCGCACTTAAAATACCACTTACTAATAGCCTACTTAATCTTTTTTAAAGCAAAATAAACAAAATTTAATCAACAGTACTCATAAAAATAGCACAAATGTTAGATTTTATTTATTGGATGCCAAAATAAATTAACATCTACAGCAGGTGAGAGAAATCTTACCCTTAACAATAGGTTTAGAGACTGTGAAATTTTTAAATGATAAATTAGGAAATCATTTAAATGTATGAAAATACAGTAGTTTTCCGGTTTAACGAACCAGTTGTTTGTCAAGCCTGTTCGTTAAAACGAAAAGTTCGTTATATATCAAACTTATGTCTAGTAGCCATGTTAGAATTAAATAAATAACACATAACATTATTTTATAATGTGTTTTGAGATTTGTATAATAAATGAAAAAATTAAAAATTCATTACACTGGTAATGCGACGTTCGCAGAATCGCAGGTTCCATAAACAAGAACACTGTATAAATCAGAAAAAATTGAGAAAGTAAAATTTCTTTTTGAAAAGCCGGCAAATCTTAAATTAAACAGACTTTCCTTGAATTACAAATGAAAGCAAATTTAAATTAAAATTTGCATTAAAATAAAATTTAAATAAAATCAATGTAATTGCTTCACTTGTTTTTTGTTGTTATATTACTGCATGATCATGTCCGTCATTTATATTTATTTGTATCACCTTGCAATTATTTTTTTTCGAATGTCTTACAATGTTTTTATAATATTTTTTAATCTTTCTATTTGTTTTTTCTTTTTATAGTATTGATTAGAAAAAAAAAAAAAAATTAAAAACAACGGAAAAAAATTAAAAAAAAAAAAAAATAAATAAAAATCAAATATTATTTAACCGTGAATTTTATTATGCAATATTTATATACATACGTATATTTTACTATGTGCTTATCATTACCAATTTGTTAACAGTACGTACATACATATATTTGCTCTGTGAAACATGTTATTGAAGTGCTTAATAATCAATCATTTTGATCTGCCACAGTGGATAATGCAGTAATATGAGTAAATACAGAAATTATTACAAAATTCTTAAGATCAGCGAATCACCAAAAATAAGCTGAATACCAGTGCGTCTATTAATATTTTATTTTTTGTTATTATTTTATTATGCTGCGTCATTCTGTATATTTTTCGATTACACTGGTCTGCAAGAAACATTTTTTTGATCCTTAAAAAAAAAAATAAGGAAAAATTCCATAAATATCAAGTAAAATTTTGTTTTAAGAGAAGTTGCAAATAATAAAGCATTTCAGATTAACTTATTTCACCATAACTCGTAATAGGTTATCTACTTTGGATAAATTAAATAGTTTGAAATGTTTAAAAAAATTACCTTCAAGTAATTCTCTGATATTTTTTTTACCTGCAAAACAGTTTTTTTAATTATTGAGGAACTAGTTTCGAAAAAGTAGAGTTAAAACTTCTTAATCCATAGTAAAATATGTTTATCTAACTTTATTCAACACGGTTCATGTTATGGCGAAATCATATGCCGGGAGGTGGAGGAGGAAAATTTATAAATTTTCGTCATTGCAGGATATGTTAAACTCCATGTATATAAAGTTTGAAATTTCTAGCAACAGCGAACATAAATGAATTCGTCACTGCCATTACCTGGTAGGTGTTTAGCATTGGTTCATGTTTCCCATTTACAATTTTTTTGTAAGATAAAAAAAAAAAACAATAATTTTTCATGGAAAACATATTTTATTATTTTTCGGCACTTATTTCTTAATAGTTCAAAAACAGTCAGGCAGAAAAAATTAGTTTAAATATGTGTTATAAGTCCAAATCGAACAATTCGATCTAGAGATACTGTACTGTACTTTAACATAATCTGTTCGTAATAGAAAGAAATGAAAGGTGATTTTTATTAATCACATCAAGATACACATGCCGATATTGTTTGTTTAAAGAAGCATTTCTCTGCCAAACAGTGTTATTAAAGAAATCGTTTTAAACAAATCACGTGACAGTAGATTGTTTGGTTGTATCTTAATCGAAAATAAAAAATAAATAACACGAAAAAATTAGCAACATGTTATAAATTAATTTTTTTTTATAAAAAAATAGTATGAATAAAATCATTATAGAGTTAGATTATTTTATTGTATGTTTTTTTGTTTTGTTCAAAGCGTAACCGGTCCCTAGTAAACTAATATTTGAAAGATATATTTATTTTTTGTTTATTGTTATTTATTTTTTAATATTAAAGTCGATTTAATATAAATAAAGTTTAGATTATTGTTTTATAGAACATCAATAAATAAGAAGTAAGAAATACTTAGCGAAAAAAAATAGTTTTTTTGAGCAAAATTAAATAATTCAATTGTTAATTGGTAGAACGAAATGATTGATGAAGAAACTCGGCAGACGGTTTCAATACTTCTTCATCGAACAATGAGTTTGAACATCCAGCACTGGCTAGCATTAGGCTTACAATAACAGGTAGATATGAAGGTCTATTACTTTAGACAAATGTAAGCAATTCCAACAGATGAAACAGCCACCGATAGTTTTAAATCACTACAGTCTACAGTAGAGGCTAGTGACCGCACGAAAAGCTGAAAGTAAGGTAATCGTATATTTCGTATTAGAAGTTAATCAAATATGGTTAAGTCACGAAAAAATTATACTCGCAGCGTTGGTATAGGTGCGTACTGCAAAACAGGGGGTCCTGAGTTCGATACCGCATTCGGACATGCGTGCATCGAAAAAATAATAATTGCTATAATGCAATTAAAACCAATTAAACAGCAGTACAAACCTCCTGAGAGGCAAAAGGCAGTTATTGTGTGAAGCCATGGCAGATAATTTAGTGGAGACTTTTAATTTAATATAAGAGCTACAGTTAATTGTCAAGACGCTCTATATAACAAAAAGTAATCACGATAGCGGTTAGCGCAGGAAATTGTAACAGCATAACAACAGTGTATGGCAGCCGTGTGTTGTGGCTACTGGATTAAAGGATATGACTGGCTTGGATAAAAGCAGTAGTTGAGATGTCTGTGGATGGTTAAGGTTACTAAACAAGGCATCGAGTAGTTTATGTCTCGCCGGAGTAACAAAGTAGTGTAGCGTGGATGGCTGCGTTTGTAGTAATAACGCATGTTTAATAAATACGAGACCAAGAGTTCACAAGACCGGTAGGATTAATAAATATATATATAGCCAGAGAAAGCCATAATGTTTGAATACAGAATAATGAGCCACAGTGGTATTTGCAATCAAAGGAATCCGTACGTTTGTTGCCAAAAAAGGAAAAACGTAACAGTAAGCTCTGCATTTTTAGACTTTTATTAGAATATTTTATTCTACCCTTCACCAGAAAAAGTAGAAAAAGGGTATAACTAAGTTTATCATTCGGTTTTAATTTCTACAATATCCATTTCCGACCCCATAAAGTATATATATATTCTTATGTTCTTATGCATAGCAAAGTCGATAGGGCGATGCCCGTCCGAGTTACAGTTAAAATCAAGTTTGTCGAAGCCCTAGATTAGCTAAAGAAAATTTAAATACGCCAAATCATTGAGACATAGGGCAAAAAAGGTGCTATTGGAAATCAGTAGGATCGGTCCATGTCCTTCGAGGCAACGGGCGAAACACCACGCCTACCTATAAATTTTCCGTATCATTTGGAAAAATGAAGTAACTCCAATAAAAAAATATATATGGGGGATAGAGAATTTAAAAATAACAAAAAAAAAAACATAAAGTGAAAAAATTGTCGCTCGCCCATATTGATATTGATATTTTTAAATATCAATATGGGTATCATTTAAAAGCTTAGAAGCCGATTAAATTTTTATGTAATATTATATATATATGTAGCACTTAATTTTTTCTATGTTTTAATTCTCTGTCAACCTAATATTTGCTTTTTTGATTGAAGTAACTTCGCTAAACTAAATTTACATAGTTGGTGAAGGGTATATAAGATTCGGCATAGCCGAATATAGCTCTCTTACTTGTTTTTAATAACAAATAATTTATTAAACTAGAATTAGGAATTTGCAACTCAAAATTTATATAAGACAATGTTACAAAAAAGCTACAATTTATGTTTTAAATTTCATATAAAATAATATTACATATGGAACAATACTTAAAACGCATTTTCAGTCAAATGTTTGTTAATTTTAAAAATTCTATGTATTTTGTTTTATTAATGTTTTTTTCATTTATGACTATCTCACTCAATTGATCGACCTCCTATCTTTTAGGGTTCTATACACAAAGGAAAAAAAAACGTGACCCTATTGTTTTATTTACAATGTCTGTACGTCTGTTACAGTCTTCTATTTCTGGAACCGTAATGGGTAGACTCTTGAAACTTTCACAGAAGATTTTTTCTTTCTAAAAATGTTTAGAAATTAAATTGAAAAGAACCAAAAAGCCGAAAACAAGTCAATTTTCATTCATTTATGGCATCGATGTTTCAAATCCTGGTTGGGGAAAAAAAATTAAAAAAAAAAAAAACGCTAGGCACCGAGTATTTACATTCATACTTAACTTATAACAGTCAATATGATACTGAAACAGCGTCAATAATGTTGTGAGCAAACAAGTATGAATAATTAAAAATAAAAAGTTGCATTTCGTGGCTATCCAAAGGCTAGCACAAAAGCAACAACAAATGTAAAAGACGAGTTACAAAGAGAACGACAAAGAAATGCTTTAAGCGTGTGTGAACGTCGTCTCACCAAAATAACATTAAGATTAGTTGGTTTAATAGATGATGTTTACGACGTACATAACATAAGGTAGATAGATGCAAAGAATGCTGATGAAAAAATTAAAAATTGAAAAAATAAAACTTTAAATTAAAAGGCTGATCCAATACGAGTATAACGTGATTTTCACTTATATGGCTGTAGTTTTTCAACTGTTTTAGGCAGACATCCAAAAACAGATCATTACCCAAAGTATGTTTTACTAAAAAATTAAGGGTGACCCGCACATAATACCTTCGTGTGTGACTCAAAATCACACTTGGCGCATTTATTTTTTTTAAGAATATTAAAATCATAATCTTTAAGTTGTTTGGAACAAACAAAAAATTTGTATCCATGTCAATTTCTTATGAAAGAGTTTGAGATTATATCATATTATTAAAAACAATTGTTTAATTTACACGACACTCTTAACTTAAACAGTTTTGGTAACTTCAGCAGTTTTCAGCGAAAAATGTTTTGAAATATTTTACTACTTCATGTTATACTTTTTCCGTATCAATTTAAAGAAAAATAACACAAACAGTGTTTTTTATTCTGTTTTCAATAACTAAAAAGTAATGTTTCGAGTAAAACTCTTAAGATTTTTGCACTCAACAAGCGCGTTTTGAATATTCGATTTTTCGAAAACAGTCTGTTTTAAGAAATTAGGGCTTTATTTAAATTTATTTTATTGATTTTAAAATTATTTAAAGTTGTAAGAATAAATAAAACTTTTAAGCATCGTTACATACATAAATTTTATCGAAATAATAAAATAATCGTTAGAAGTTTACATTTTCTACAATTTGTTTCTATTCTATTTCGCAATTTATTAGTGGTAAAATATCGCAATCCTAAAACTCCCACTTCTACATGTATTCGATTTAAAAGTTAATATCCATAAAGTCATTGGAAGCATTCGTAATATGTTTCTTTTGTATCCAATCACATTTGATAAAAAAAAAATTAATGTAAAAAGAAAACGTTTTCATTTTCCATTTCTTATAAAATAGAACTCTGTTAAATGACTGCATGTTTATTTTTTTAAAACAACTTTTTAAACTGACGTCGTATACTAAGTTTATTACCAACTGAGTGTTTTGTTTCTATGTGGTGGCATATGGTCTTTAAAATAAATTTCTAAACAGAAAGTGAAAACAAAGAAGCAACAAAACGATTTAAATCAATTTTATGATGTTATTTTCTGTGTTCAATGGAAGTAAACATACCAATAAATAAATATAAGCAAATAAAGTATTGATATGATAAGAAATAACAATAAAAAGGTTCGCTAGACTTGACGTAGAAGGCCATTTTGGGAAGGGATATTTGCCCCTCGCATATTTGAAAGCCCATTATAAAACAAAAAAGCTGTATTCACCATATATGTAAATCTCATTTCTGAAATACTAAAAAAAACAAATATTGAGGCGACAGAGAATTAAAAATATAAAAAATTAATGGGTTAGGGACTTTCAAAAAATTTTAGTATTTCCTTAAATAACTTTTCAAAAGTCTTTAAATGATACCCATATTGAAATTTTTAAAAAAATATGGTGCACAATCGTACTTTTTTATGAAAAGTTCAGAGGCCCATAACTCGAAAAGTATAAGCTATTGCCAATTTTTTCACTTGATTTTTTTCTTACTTCCTTGTTCCTAACAATATGGAAATATTAGAGGCAGGCGTGGTGTTTTGCCTGCTGCCTGGGAGGACATGGGCCGATCTTGCTTATTTTCAATAGCAACTTTTTCGAAACTTTATATGATCGATTGACGTATTCAAATTTTCTCTAGCTCATCTAGTGCCTTGCTAATGTTGAATTTAACACTAACGACGAACATCGTTCAATCGACTTCGCTATTCAAAAAAACTTACAATATATATTGAATACTGCTGAAATTACAAACGAAATGATAAACTTAAATATACCCTTTTTTACTTTTTGGGTGCAGGGTTTAAAATGGTTTTTGCAGAAATTGCACTTGTAATAAATACAGAACAAATGCATGCCGCAACTATTTATAAACACATGAAGAACTTAATAATGATGAAAGCCTGTCGTCATCAGCAGCATCATTAAACCAAAACTCTGCTTTTCAATAAAATAAAAAATTCCAAAAAAGAGCCTTTGAATAAAATGGTTTAGGTACAGTTTAACTTTTATATTTTATAACGGGAAACGTCAAAAATGCTACAATGTATGGAAAAGGAAATGTAATGGGAACATAAATAAAATAATGTTAAAAACACACCTAAAAAAAACTTTTACTATTGTATGAATTATTGTCAAAAAAAAAAAAATTATTAAAACCTTAAAAGGGCGACTTAATAGCAATGTAAATAAAAAATTAAAATTATTTTTATTTTTAATTTTTAAGTTTAAAGAGTTTGTACAATCTTAAATCTCGGAATAATTAAAATAATTAAATAAGTTTTCGCTAAAGTTAAAGAAATTGAATAATCAAAATTAATTCAATTGACAAATTCATTCAATTGAATTGAAAACCAATTGCTATTCATTTTTACCAAATTTATTTGAATTAAGTCAAATTTTATTCTAGTTATTTTGTTTTGTGCGAAAAAAATTAATTTAAAGTATGCTAATTCGTGAATTAATTAAAACTGATTGATTCATTTACTCTATTATGCAGAAATGAATTTCAATTCGTTTCCAATTCAAATGAATTATTAACAGATTGTTTTAAATTCAAACGAACCATTCGTTTGAATTGAATTGATTTTGAATTCGTTCAAATATATTTAAAAATGGGTTGCAATCAATCATATTCAAAAGCAAATCTAAATGGAATTAAAAATGGAATTTTCTCCTGCCAAAATAAAAATATTCAGTACAAAAATTAAAAAGCCTTGTCCTGGATCCGCTCCCAATCAAAGACATGCTATATTTGACAAATCGCCATGAATAACGTAAATTTCTAGTTAAAAAAATCAATAAAATTTGTCGTCTACTGGACTTGAAAACCTACTAAGATCTAGACGTTTTCAAAATTCTATATCTAGTTATTGTTCCTATGGATTTTTTAATGTACAATTATGCTAAATAAACTAAACAATTTATAAAATGTATAATTAATTTTTGTTCAACTTAATAGCAATTCCTATAAATAATTCGGGGTCTAGAATTTAGTCTAATATAGAAAGAGTTCTTAGCACTTTTTTTTTAATTTTAAGATCTCTAAATGGATCCAGATCGTGAATTGATTTGGATGACAAGAAAATACCGTTTCCCACAACTAGTTGTTAAGTTTAAAAATTAAAAATGAAAATGTAAAGGTTCCTTTATACATAACTACCAGTAACTACCAGTAAAAATTTTAAACAAAAGGTATAATTTAAATATTCCCTCATTTGACTCTAACTGTTGACCGAATCACCGGTAATTGCGTATAATAAAGTTTAATCATATTCCAACACGCATAATGGAAAAAATTACCAAAACTTATTTATACATGTGATGTCTGTGATAAACAGCGTTCTCACTCCTTTTATTTCCCTAACTAATTCCTTAAAACCTGTTAACGTTTTCCAAAACAAAAGGTGATAAAATTTAGCCAGATCTTTGAAACTGCTGTTATTACAAAATAAAATATGCATTTAAATCTCTGCTAAAGAAACATGTATAAATATAAGCCAAACATTAAATTTATTTTACTAAAAGCTTTTATTTCAGTTTACATAAATCTTATATCGGTATCAAAAGCGCAACTGCGGCAACGCCGTTTAATATAAAATTCTAGCAAATATGTGCAAACCTCTTTATGTATTAGGTTTGTTCGTTCATATCTTGCTGGGTTATTTCCTCCAGATCTAAAATAAAATACAAATGTTATAAAAACAACCAACATTTATTGATCCCAACTGCATAAACAATAGCAGAGACTGATATCGTTTTAAAAACAGTTGTGCAACTAGAGCAGTGTTGTTGGTTGTCATTATTTAAATAGAGTTGACAGAATAAAAAATAATATTAATAAAAGGTGTATACAATTAAGTGTTAAAAAATTGTCATTATATTTCATAAATTCGCGAAATCTGGCAATGTAATTTTTAATATAGAATTTAAAGAGAATTCACCAGCGAGAGTTAAAGAGGGTTTTAAGAATTAATTAATTATTGTTTATAGTATTCAAGGATCTTTTTTTGTCTACCGCATTATATTCGAAGTAAGTTTGCATTAGTTTATTGTTTGACACATAGACGACGACATACTTTATGACATAATTACTCTCAAACGTAAATATTTTGTTTTTTTTTTTTGGCAAAGCGTCTAGCACAGCACATTTTTCGATTGTTTTATTTTTTTATTAACACTTGTTCGTTTATAAACATATTTAGTAAAAGACATATACAATTGCTTGATTTAATATGGCGAAGTATACAATGCATATCCCAGCTAACAAATTGCAGAGAATTTTTAGACTTTTTTACTTTTTTAGATTAAAGACACAGCTTTCATAAACAAATTTTAAGGGATACTTTTCCAACTACTAAATATTAAGTAGTTAATAGTTTACAAGTTTACGAAAATGAATTGCAATATTAGGTGGCTTATTGTGCTTTAAAAGTCACAAGTTCAAGAATGTCGCAGGGCACAAATTTCTTAATATAAATTTTTTAACAAAATTAATTAAAATTTATTTTGGTTATTTTCATTTCTTCAACTTAATTTTTTATATTTTAATTTCTAAAAATTTTATTAAAAAAAAATTATTAACAAATATATGCTGACCTTTCTATAAATTCTTTAGATGCATTCTAATTATAAAAAAAAATGCTTGAAATTTTAATTAAAATTTTTCTATTCGATCCATTTTAAAGCCATGAACTAAGCATATTGTGACTTTTATGATAGAAAATGTTTGCAGGGTAAACATAAATTAGTATATGTGATTGACTGTATATAAATATAAATACTTAGAATGAAAAAGCAAAAATTACTTTTTGTTAAATTTGCTACAAATTTCTTATTTTAGAACTGTTCATAATTTTGTGTCAGCAATTTCAATGTCAGCAAAATTAACTTTGTGTGTACAATAATAATAATATGTATATTGTTTATTAATATGTAAATAATGCATTCATTTTTACCACAGGTGGGAAAAGGTTTTGTCTAAGTTTGTCATGCCGTGTGTAATTTCTGCAATATCTTACCGACCCAACACTTTATGTAACTAAGTCCATTGAGCGGTGTTCGGGTTGAAAACAACTTTGCCAAGGCACTAGATGGGCTAGAGAAAATTTATATACGCCAATCGATCAGACATAGTTTCGAAAATTTTGATGTTGAAAATTAGTGACATCGTTCCATATGCTTCGAGGCAGTGGGCAAAACACCACGCCTGCCTCTAATTTTTCCATATCATTTGGAACAAATTTAGTTTAGTGTAATATTCCAATCAAAAAAACAAATATATTGGGCGATAGAGACTGAAAAATTAAGAAAAAAAAACATCAAGTGAAAATATTGGTGTTTGCCCATATTTTCCGAGTTATAGGCTTCTGAACTTTTCATAGAATAGCACTATCATGCACCATATTTTTTAAGATATCAATATGGGTATTATTAAAAAGCTTTTTAAAGAGATCTTAAGGAAATACTAAAGTGTTTTTAAAAACGCTTAAAAAGAGGTTATAGGTCGTTAGTTTAATTAAGGAACCCGTTTCCATTTACATAAACAAATGTTAAATTAGTAGTGATAGCCCGAAGTGACTGTTTTGTATTGTCACATTTTTTATTCGAAATAATAATAATGTACTTTATCAAAATTAGCTGGCTGGGTTGAAAGAATAAATAAAAAAAAAACAAATTATTGCAAATTAATTTGTCATTTCTTTACGACTTTGCGATTAAAATTAAGATTCATAGTATTATAGGTATAAAGTATGTCCAAACATATATATATTCGTGCGTATGTATGCATTTACAAACCTTAATATGGAAATTAAAAATTATATTTTTTGATAGCTCCTGAAAAAGCAATTAATATTTTACGAGAATACCATGAAATATTTATATTTGAAGGAATCAAGCACAATTAACGTAAATTAACATTTTTTTCATTAATTTAAATAAATTTGTTCATTTAAGAGTATTCTTGATTAGATTCTGAAAATAAATTCCTAATACAACAAACATACATAAGATATTTATGACAAACTTATTTTTGAACAATTAAGAGTGTTATATTCGGATATG
The DNA here is from genome assembly GCA_916610165.2 of Gymnosoma rotundatum. Classification (NCBI taxonomy): domain Eukaryota; kingdom Metazoa; phylum Arthropoda; class Insecta; order Diptera; family Tachinidae; genus Gymnosoma; species Gymnosoma rotundatum. The sequence continues at coordinate 95,636,230 of OU744340.1, forward strand.
TCGAATATTATATAACCTTCACCATATATGTAAAACCACATACGAGTATAACATACTGCAGATTTTCCATTGAATAATTTAAATAAAAATCGACATAAGATATTTCTACTATAGAGTTTTTCTTGTTGTTGTCCCATTTTAGCAAATAAAAATATTACTGTATCAGATGTGAATAAGTAGTAAGTGATGCAAAGCTCACCAATTTTTCTTAAGATATTCTTTATTTTTTTTATTATAAATTCAACCAGGTGCAGTAATACAAACGAAATTTAAGAAAAGATATTGAAAGAGAAGGTCAGGCGTGATGGTTTGCCCGCTGCATTAAAAAACATGGACCGATCTTGCTGATTTTCAATAGCATTTTTGAAACTATGTCTTATCGACTGGCGTCTTAAAATTTTCTCTAGCTCATCTAGCGCCTCGGAAAAGTTGATTTTAACACAAAATACGGATGCACAAATGGACAGACGGACATCGCTCAATCGACTTCGTTATGCATAAGAACTCAGAATATATACATATACTTTATGGGGTTGGAAATGGATAGTGTAGAAATTACAAATGGAATGGCAAATTTAACTATCATTTTTCCACCTGTTGTGAAGGGTAGAAAAAATCCAATTATTAAAAAGACAAACATTTAAAGGGAAACTATGATTGTGCATATATCTGTCGACATTTACATTCAAGTGGCGATTGAAAGAAAAAGTGCAAGCTTGCACTTTTAAATCTATAAGTTATATTAAATTGAAAGCAAAGACAATTTTTCAAATACATAAAAAAATTTTAATTCTGAAATATAATAATTTCCAATCCGTCTGCATGTATTAAAAATTGTTTAAAAATGGAAAAACATATTTCACCGACATTTAATATGGGACGTGATATACTCATATAAAATTTTTAAGCTTCTTGACTGTCTTTTTTTGAGTTTTTTAAATTAATACATACGTATGTATGTATATATATGTAGGTTTTTTATTTTAAAGAAACATATTTAGTTTTTTTTTGTTTGTTGAAATTTCTACTTAAATGATTTGACCGCCAAAGGTTTTTTTATATTTAGCGTACTCGTAACAGTTTGGAATGATATTTAAATCAATTTTTGAAAATTGTTCATCCCGCTTAATTCCTTTCATTTTTTTTTAAACAATAATTTAGTTTTGATATGTTAACAAAATACACGCGCACAGTGAGACAACGCCGACAAAAAATACAAGGACTCAATGTAGAGCTCTGAAATTTTGCAAGGTTATTTTTAAGAGAATTCCAGTAAAAAAAAAAAGTTGTAAAATACCGTATTGTCCGTAATACTTTAGGTATAACTTTCAGTTTTAGTACACTTGAATGTTATACTGCTACAAACATTATCGGAAAAAAATTTTGAACATCGGCCCACTTTTACCCCCTCTCCACCAATCCCCCATCCATACAACCTCATAAAAAGTGCCATATTTTCTAATATATTTTAGATAAAACCTTCAAATTTGATATTATTGTAATTTACTATAACCCGCCCACTATTACCCCCACCTCCCACTAAAATGCAATAAAAAAGAACCATTTTTATTAATGTTTTTTTTGTCATTCTATCAATAATTTTTTAACATCATCATGGTATTCTAATTTTTTCAATTTCATTCTCATTCTAAATGAATTTATATAAGGATCTGATGATATTTGCAAATAGTGCATTACATCTTCATTCGTAGAAATACGTGAATTTTTACGAGAATGGAATAGCCTGCAGTTTCTATACTCCTTATTCATTTCTTCTTGCGCTTCTTCGGGTAACATTCCTGTAGGAACAAAATAAAGTTAATATTAAATAAAATTTAAAGAAATACTTTCAAAAATAAAAATTGCAAACAAACCTATTCGCAATATAGCCTCAGATATCATTTTGCTGCCGTGAATGAGAACTTTATGGACAGTGATAGGCATGTAATACCAGTCATAATGCTCTAAATACAATTTTGCAGTGTCCATACAATACGAATGGAATTTACCAGCATCTATTGTTTTACTAGTATTTATAGTATTTAATATAATTTTAAAGAAAATAATAATGTAAATAAAATAAAATATAAACAATTACAATTGTAATTTTTTGTATGTTTAAAGTACTTTTGCAAACTTTTGCTACACTTTCTTTACTTCGAATGAAAGCTGAGACTTCAACCTTTCATTTGATATATGTAAGTATGCACCTAAGGCGAGGGCCTGCTCTATATTTCTCAGTCTATTGAAAATGCAAAATTTTAATTAAAAAAATAATTTAAAGTTTTATTTATTATGTATTTGTTTATTAATAAGCTTCTGAATATGACATATTGAACTAACATATTTCAAGCGCGTTGGCATACCTCAACTTTGGCTGAAATTTCAGGGAATTGTTACTCATTTACCTGTTAATATACTGTGAAAATTTCATCCAAATTGGACGACACGGAAAAAAACGTTTTTTGCCGCGGTTACTATAGGGCTGTCTCACTGTGCGTCGTCAGATTGATTGATTACAATTCCCATTCAATTAATTCCGAAAAATATTGCAAAAATGCTTTCAATAAAATATATTTTTTAACCACTCCATGATAACTTTTAAAACAAGGTTTTTCAAAATCATAATCCTGTGTAATAAAATTTAAATAGAGACACTTCCTTTCCCTTTCCATGTTAGAAAGTTTAAATCCTACTTCCATTATTTATTTTCCTAGTTCCAGTATATATTATTGCACAAGTACAGAATATATCGTAAATGCTTTAATTTTATAAACAAATTGTGTGTACGCGTTATTTAAAATCAGAAGTAAGTGGGGCAATATATATATGTAAACTTTTTGCTAGTAAGGTTAAAAGACAAATTCTTCAGAAATAAATGCAAAGTAATTAATAATTAAATCTGAAATTAAAAAATATCGTTGCTTTAGTTCGTAAATAAATTATAATTTCATATTAGGCTTATACAATTTTTTAAAAGCTAAATGCGTTTGGAAAAATCAAAAACTTTTGTCAAGCTAGACGGTGAACCTTAAAAACAATCGAAAATATATAAATAATTGTATACCCTTCACCACAAAAAGTGAGGAAAGGGTACAACTAAGTTTGTCATTCCGTTTGCAATTTCTACAATATCTATTTCGGATTCCACAAAGAATATATATTTTTCGTTCTTATGCATAGCGAAGTTGATTGAGCGATGGTTTGCCAAGACACTAGATTAGAAAATTTAAATACGCCAATCATTCAGACATAGTTTCGAAAGATTTGCAACAAAAAGTCGGAAAGAGCGGTCGATGTCGTAAGAGGCAGCAGGCAAAACGCCAGCCTTTAATTTTTCCATATCATTTGGAACAATAAAGTTACTCGCACATATTTTCCGAGTCACGGGACTCTGAACTTTTCATAGAAAAGTGCGATTGTGCACCATATTTTTTTAATGAATATGGGTATCGTTTTAAAGCCTTGGAAGAGATCTTTAAGGAAATACTTACATTTTTTAAAAATGTTTAGCCCATTAAGGGCCAATGTCATTTTTATGTAAAATTATATGTAGTACTTAATTATTTTTCTTATTTTTAATTCTCTGTGAGTCCAATATTCATTTTATTGATTGGAATTACTTCACTAAACTAGATTTACATACATATATGGTGAGTGGTTTGTAAGATTCCGCATAGCCGAATATAGCACTTTTACTTGTTTAAGTGTATATTTGTTAATTTCTACAATAATATCACACAGTTGCAATGTTTGTTTTATTTTTGTTTTTTTTTTGCTTGCACTGTTATTCTTAAATATAGAACATTTCATAAGAGTAAAACTAAATAAAGTCAAGAATTGTTTTACCTACATTTTACCATTTAAAACACTTATGTTACTTTATAAATTGAAAGCTCACATTTTTTCTATATGTATTGAAGTTTTTTGCAGTATTTAATTTTTTCATTCAATATCAATTATGATAAACTGGCTGTCTGGCTTCCTGTCATATTTATCAATAAGAAAATAAAATCAAAATACTTGAGATTGACGATGTGTTATAATAAGAGACTTTCAATTTTTTTTTTCATATATTTTACACTTATAAACAATTAAACCCTTTGTACATTGAACCATACATGCATACATGCATATGTATGTATAAATATATAAAGATTAAAAGTAACTACCTGTTCAGGTATGAAATGGCACGAATGTTTTTCTTATTTATATTAACAGAGACGGTAAATTGAGAATTAAAAGCAGGCATCAAAAATGCCCACATGATCCAGCTTTAAACAGATGGAAATAATTAAGTTCTTGGGTGTAAATAAAGAACAAGAAATTCAATATTAATTGAATTACAAATTTTTATAAGCAATATTTTCTTAAGCTACTTTTACACGATCTGTTTTTAGATATGAGTTGTTACTTTTTGAATATAATATTTATTTGTTGCGTTTGTCTTTTATAGTCGATTTATAATTTCAGATGATTTATAATTAGTACGTCAAACGTATGTTGATGTGTAATAACGTTTAAAAGAACCTTTAATATTTTTGCTTTGTGTTTCTGTCAAAACCTGTACACATTTCTTTTATGCCAAAAACTGTCAATGTTTAATGTTTTATCGCATTAAAATGTTCTCTTACAAAGTTTGCCCGACGATTTTATATTTTATTGAACACAAGGGGTGTTTTCAAGTACTTAGAAAGATTGTTTAAATGTTGCAGGGCAAAATTGGACAATGTCGAACATGTCGTGTAAAAGTAACTTCAAAAAGCATCAATATTTAATTTTTTGGTCCTATGATTAAGTATACACAATATATTAAGAACAAGTATATAAAGCGATGAACGCAACTCGAATGTTAAGTTTTCCATTCCTGATATCTACAAGTTATTAAGATTAAAAACACATATGTTTCTGTTTTATTAGCGGCGCTTGGATACGAGAAGTACGTGCTGACACCATTATGATGAAAACACTTAATATGAATAATGCAGGTCTCCAAAAAAATCAGGTTAAAATAAAACAAACGTTTTGTCAAAGTAGGTATGGAGTATGAGATCGAATAGTTGCCCGAATAGGCTTTTCGTCTATACATCAGGCAAAATTTTAGTGATGAAAAAGATACCACAAGAACGTCTAGCGAGATCAGTTCACGTCAAGTCCGTAGGATATAAAACTTTACCTCTAAAAAACCATCAAAAATGTCGGTGGAATGATTGACTGCATTATTGTTGTTTTGTAGTTTTTAAAAAGTATGGATCGGTCATGTAGACGGCCTAAAATTTGTAATAAAAATATATTTTAAGGATGCATTGCCACTGGTGAGCCATTCCGCATATGTCGCCTCAAACAACAAGCATGATCATTTTTTAAAAAAACAGCGTCATCATTAAAAATTTTTTGCAGAACTTGGTTACACTAATGAACACACAGCTTGTAATAAATTTAAAAAAATTTATGTGAATCTGCTGCTTAATCGTGTCAACATATATCTTCTCAAATTCGAAAACAATTTGAGCGATTGTTGTGGCGTTTCTCAACCAAAAACAAAAAAAAAAAAAAAACAAAAAAAAAATTAAATAATAATAATAATAAAAAGAACTGCAAGAACTAGCAAACGTCTTCTAGCTTGGTAATAACTATTGATTTTAATTTCAATGAAATTATTGTGTGATTTCATACTTTAGAACAAAGATAATGTTTTTTTTAATCAAACTTTCAAAAATCTTTTTGAACGGCTCCGAATATTTAAATGTTTTTGTAGGCAGACGATAAAAAACGGAGATATACATATACAGCCCAATTATGAATATTCTCACGGAATTTCTTTCCCTCGGAAAACATTTTTCTCGAGAAAAGATTCCTCCAATGATGAATTCCATGGGAATAAAATTATAAAAAAGTGGCATAATCGCAATTTGAAGGGAGTTTTTTTTTTGTTTATTTTCATATAATTTTTATTTTATAATTTAGAATATCTACTTTTTTCCCCCCAATTTTATTCACTTTCCGTAGTCAATCAAAAGGGGAAAAAATTTATAATTGAAGAAAAGGGAAAAGTGAAAGAACTCGCACGGAATTTTTGTTTATAATTGGAATGATATTGAAAAAAAACACAAAATTTAGAGCCAATGCCTAACTGCAACAAGCTGCAGTATTTCTTTAATGGCTAGTAAAATCGTCGTCACCAAAAAAGGAAATTTTAATGCCGGTACGCAAAGTATATAAAACTTTCTTTAAATTTATTTTAAAACAATTTTTGTATGGAAAATAGAAGAGCATGAGATTTTTTTTATTAAAACTAACCTTTCGATATTTGTTAATCAGAGAAAAAGAAATGTAAGTGTATTTTTAGAGTTGTATACAGGCAGATACCCTCGGGATAATACAGAAGGGTTCTTCAGTGGTTTCTAATCAAGTAGAAAATCATTTAAACTTAAGCGTTAGCGAGAGAGAGGGTTTCGTAGAATGCAACGGGAGTAGGCTTTCTCAATAGGCAACCAAGCTAAACAGCTTTCAAGCGTATAGAACTAGAATAGAAAATTTAGCCTTTGAGTTATCCAAAGGCAGACTCGAATTGTGTAAATTAAACAAGCAAGAGCGCCATATTCGGCTACGCCAAGACTTATATACCCACTACCACATACATATATAAATCTAGTTTAGTGAAATAACTTCAATAGAAAAAAAGAAAATATTCGAGTGACAGAGAATTAAAAAATAATAAAAAATTGAGTTCTATATACAATTTTACATAAAAATGTCATCGGCTCTTAATGGGTTAAGCATTTTTAAAAACAATATAGTATTTCCTTAATGATCTTTTCAAGAGGTTTTAAATGTATGTTTTTTCTTATTTTTTAAATTTCTATCGCCGCATATGTTTATTTTTTTGATTGGAGTAACTTTATTGTTCGAAATGAAATGGAAAAATTCAAGGTAGGCATGGTGTTTTGCCCGCTGCCTCGAAGGACATGGACCGATCTTTTCAATAGAAACATTTTCGAAACTATATGTAATCGATTGGAGTATTAAATTTTCTTTAGCTGATCTAGTGCCTTAGCAAACTTGATTTTAACCTTAACACGGACGGACAGGCGGTCATCGCTCAATCGACTTTGCTGTGCATAAGAACTCAGAATGGATGTTGTAGAATTTAGAAACGGAATGACAAACTTAGGTACACGCTTTATTTACTTTTTGTGGTGAAGGGTATACAAAAAAAGTACCGAATTAAGCACCAACTATATCTCTCTATTTCAATGAAGGTTCCTACAGGATTTACATTCATGACTGGGCTAATCAATCCCTCTATATCTACTATTTGCAGGCGCAAAAATAGTTCAGGAATGAATACATATTGCGTGATAAGTTTATGACTCCTTTTAAAAGAGCAATTCAGTTCTTATTCAACCAATTTTTATTCTTTACTCCTAACCTCGTACTTACCTAACACGCGGCTTAAACAATTTTAATAAAATTGAACAACTTCAAATGGAATTTTTTTATTTTATTTTTCAAAAAAATTAAGTTTTGGGAAATACTCAAATTTTCTATGGCAGAAAATCCAGTTTTATTTACAAAACCAAAAACCATTTAAGATAAACAAATTAAAATGTTGCCTTTTGTCTGCAAACAATAATAGTTTTGTTCATTTTGTGTGGATGACATTTGTTTGCCTGAGTACGGTGGGTAATTGCTGGTTTCTTTTGTAAAGAAGTCAGTTTAGTAAACAACACTAACAACAATAAATGATTGGCAGGGAGCATTTCGCTGCTTGTTTGCTTCTTGTACACGCTTTAATATTTGCTGTTATTGTTGGGATGATTATTTTGTTTTGTTTTATTTTATTTATTTTTTTCGTAAGTTCCTACATTTTGTTTTTATCACTTCTTTTCAGACAAGTTCTGTTGTTGTTCTTTTTTGTGAAGAGAGAATTAAATAACAAAATAATAAAAAGAAGTTTGGATAAAATGCGAAAACAAAACATTAAGTGGACATTTTGTAGTCAAAAATTTATATTCCAAAAGCTACATAAATTAACACTGTTGTTTCATGAAGGCAGAGAAGGAATTGTATCACGTTTTGAAAGCATGATCGCAGCAAGCAAAAACATCAACAGTAATTCCACGAAAACAAAACGAAACTTGAAATCAAGCCTAAATAAGGAAATCATTAAGGCGTTCATGTTTAGTTGGTTAATTACTTTAGGCTGGAGAATAATGTTGATTTGCCTTTTTAACTTTTATTGCAATTTGATTTGCAATTATTTACCAGCAGTCACTTGAAATTTGTTTAACTTTAACTTTATGTTTATAAATTTATGTTTGGCCAAATATTTTCCAAAAATTTTGCTTTAAAATCGAAAAGTATTACACGCAGGTAACAAGAATGTTTGTGATATGGTCACATGAACACAATATATATGATCCCGGTAAACTACTTATAGCTGTTTTAAGCATAATTTACGTTATGATAAACAAGGTTTTGTTATCATTCGATAGGTAGACGAAAATTGTTACTTAAAAAATATCAGATATGCAAAAACATGTACAGTTGAACTTCTCTGTAGTGAACTTCTGTATAAAAAAGTCTCCCTATTACGAATTCGTTTCAAAACTCGGTTTTTTTTATTCCAATGTTAATTTATTTTCATCTTTTTACAGAGAATTTCCATGCAGTGAATTCTTCTTAATAATGAAAAAATTTTGCAGATGTAAGTTTGATCATGGAATTATTAAAAAAAAATCTGTTGCGCATGCTACTTTGACAATACCTACAATAACGTGAATAATAATTATAGATACGAGAAGAAAGCTGCCAACTAATGCATTTAAATCCTTAAATCTATTGAAAGTTTCTGTAGTAGAGGAAAAATGGAATTAAATAACGTATTATTTTAAATAAAAATCCAAAAATACATAATTTCTGTACAATGAAGTTTCTATATAATGAAGTGATTTTCTAGTCCAATGCAAATTCATTATTGTGAAGTTCGACCGAATGAGTTCAATAGTTTTTTTTTATCATATTATCATATAGTAATAATATAATCAGGTTTATATTTTATACATAATTATAATAATATTTAATGAGGTAGACAACAATATGAATGCAATTACAACAATATTACTTTTATCTACATTAATATGATTTTACTTCAACCGTATAATTTATTCATAATATGTTCGTATAAGGCCTATAATATAGTTAACCTAACCATGTTTTTTGTTTTCTCGTATCTAAGCCTTAATTATGATGCCTTCCTTCTTAGAAAGAATTAAAAAAATTTATGACTTTTTTAAAAAAGATATCTTAGTTATATTTTTTACAAAACTGCTTTTATTTCACATTATATAAATTTAAAAAAAAAATTAAAAATACGTTAAACTAGTATTTTGTTTTTCGTTCTATTATTTTTAATTTTTTTTAACCTACTTCAATCTCCAAATGATTCAAACAATAAAAATGAATGTCACTTATTTTGAACCCTTGTGAGCATAACATTACGTCAGAAAATGCTTAGTTTTAGAGTTTAATCTAATTGTTTTTTTTTGTGTATTCAAATAAATTTGTTCTCGTTAGAACTTTACAAAATATTTCGTATACAACAATAATTTTAACTTTCTACAGCGTTTGTTTTTTTTTTTGCCAAACAAGTTTTTTTATTAAAAAAATTTGTGGAATTTCTATTTCCAATTTTTTTTTATCAAAAATGTATCTTTGTTTCATAACAAACACTAAACGTTTTATATAATTCATGTGTTGCGATGAAGCATAAAAAGAAAACATTAAGAGGGTATAAAACGTGTTGTTTGTAGTCACAACCGTTTAATGATTTAGTTATGGCTCTTAAATTTTGTAAATAAAAGCCAATCAAACGTGATAAACATTTATCTATCCATTAGGAATAAATGTTCAATTAAGTAAAAAATCAAAACAAACAAAATTCTGTAATTTACTCAAATCGACTATAAAATAAAAGCCCAAGAAAAATATGCTTTTGAATAGGTCCCAGAAATATGTTTTTTTTTATGATTATAATTTTCACCAAATACTTTTCCAAATATTTTTCATATTCTTGTAAATGGATGCAATAATGCTCTTGACGGATGTAGCGATCCAGAACATGCTGTATTACATACTCGTATTGCTTGTGTCTCATTTGTTCCAGTTTTCTTTAAAAATTAACACAAAAATTTTTAACTAATTTTTATTTGTTAAAAAATTTTGAAATAAAAATCTACGTGAACTTAAGCCGAATAGATTATTTTCTCATTTGACATTTTAATGTCTCATAACAGAAAAATTCCAAGCAATTGAAAAAAAAAATAGCATAGAGAATCTATGATGCAAAACGTAGAAGAAAACTCGTTGAAATAATAAAATAAGAAAAATAATGTATTTATCTCGTGTGTCTAATGGTTATGATTCCTTACAGGAACATGATAAATAAGTTCCTGTGGTCTTAAGTGGACGGCATGGATGTGGACAAATTTTGTGGTTTTAACAAAACGTCGCCTCCTCCCTCACCGCGCATGAAACAGTTGATTTACTATAGCAACGATTTCCAGAATAAATTATCTCAAGAAGTTCTGATATCACTTGGACTGTAAAATCTTGGCTTTATTCGAATAAACCAGAAACAATACCTGAACTCAAGTGCGAAATAAGAAAGTCATGAAAAATTTCATGAAAGAAGTAAGGGCCCGACATCAGAGTCGTGGGGGTAATTTGCGGATATTTTATTCCGTACTTAATCGAAATATCCAATAAAGAAATCTCAACTCTTAAAAATATGATTGGTGCACCAATCAAATATTAACAATATACAGTGGGGGAAAAATCAAGTTTTTTCAACTATTACAGCCATACCTAAACAAGAGCGTAAAGCATTTTTTTGCTGTCAAAAAATCGCTATCACATTTCGTATGTAGCATATCAAATAGCGCGGCGGCAACGCTTGACAATTGGAAAATCCGATTTTGACAAGGCGTTTAATAATAAAAATAGTTAAAATTAAATACAAATTTAAATAATTCATGTTCTTTTCTTAAAAATTTTTAATATACACAATACAAATACCAAAAATGTTATTCTTGTTAAAATTATCAAGGAACTTATAATTATTTTAGAATAAATCGAGTTTGCGAACGCTGTTTAAAAATAAAAAGTTGTCTACGGGGTGTAAAATGGAATTTTGAGTAAAAATTTTGTAGCTGGCCTTTAGTTTAGGAACTACGGACCTCCATAGCGAGTATTTTTTTTGGCGGAATAAGACAATATTGAAATCATTGGAATAGTAAAATTTTTTTAATAAACCTATTTTTATAATTCTGACATAGCTTTGGCACTTTTGTTTAGGTATTGCATTTCAGCGTTAAAGCTATGCGGAAGAAAACGTTCCGCTTTCCGCTTATATTTAGGTATGGCCGTTATAGTATTTTTTTATTTTTTAAAGCATGTGGATAATAAGTCTTTACAATTATAACACGTAGTTCTCTGCTCCAGTTTAAATATTGAAATAAACTTATATATGTAATAGATTGCAAATTTTAGAGTTGTCACATGCACAAAAAATTAAACTAAATAATTGTGCTTTTGAATTTTAAAACTATAATATACTACGGATACTAATATAATTTAAAAATAAGCAGCAATTATTAAATAAGTAGTTTTTAACTAATTGTATTCTTTTTTCGGAGAAAAAATTTTAAAAATCTCTAAAGTAAATAATGGTCCCCCCTATTGTTTACAATTTTAACTTCACAAAAACAAAAATTCACAATGCGAAGCCCTTATAATTGCTTTAAATTCAAAGTAGTAAAATACAAAAATAAATAAATAGAACAAAGCTTTACTTACATTTACTAAACTGACACCAAAACAAGCCACCCATCCCCAGCCGCCATCGGGAGCAACTTTTTTCGTTTGCGGTTTCATATTGGCAAATAATTTATTTAATTCTATTTTGTTAAAATTTGGCACGTAAAAATTAACTTTGGTAATAAAATACTTTTTTGTAAAATAATAAATAAGTTTAAAAATATTCACGTTCTATTCTAGGTATAAATTAAATAATAATAATAATTATTTTTTTTAACTTTTATGTCACTTGTTAAACATTTTTTCTTTATTTAGTTATAACTTTTGATTATGATCGTGTTAAGGCGTTCAATGAATATTTTTCGCATTGCTGTACATTTGTTTGTAATTTCGATTTTACTTCCGTTGTGTAAGTTAATGTAAATTCGTATTGGAGTGTATGATATTTGCAAACGCTTGGCCTTGAATTTCCTCTTAAACTGTAAACGAAATAAATGAATTAAAATTTGTTTTGAAATAAAAACATTTTTTTAAAAAATTTCCGGTTAAATGTAACAAAATTATTAAGAGCGTTCTCGTATATATTAAAGCCAGTAATAAAAACGGTGATGTCACTTTTTTAATTTTAATTAGTTTTATTGTACCGTTATAAATTTATATCGATCTTGGAATTTTGTATGTAAAGTTTTGTTATTCTTGTTGTAGTAATTTTAATTATTAAAAGTTCTTTTGTCAAATTTTCCATTCCAAACTCACAAGTATTTACTTGATTGTATGCGCAATTTATTTATACCTATATTCTTTTCAAAAATATTGTGATTAATTTTACAATAATTTTTCTTTAAGTACTGATTTTGGAACAAAGCCCTTTTGCGAATTTCTTTTGTTTATTCAATTTTTCTAACACTTTGTTTTTTTTTCGTTCAGATCTCTCTTTATTAAATTATAAAAAAGTCCCTTACATATATTTTTTTTGTTCTTTTACTTTCTGCTAAATTTGTTTAATATTGTGACAGTTTACAACTTGTGCGTCAGTCTTGCTTCCAAATAAGACTGGCACTTCCAGTTAGTAAACCAGGCAAACAACCAGCTGATGTGATCCGCACAATCCACAAATGGTAAAAAATCCTATACACACATTAAAATTGCTCATTCTTTCAAATACACACACACTCACATATGTGAGCCCCAATATAAAAAGAACCGATATAAAAAACAAAACAAAGCCCAATGAGAAAATTATATCTATGTGAGTGCAATTGTAGAAACAGTAAAAGTACTGAGTAAAACTGTTAAATAAAGAGTAAAATTAACACAATTAGTGATGCCAGATTGGAGGGTGGGATTTGAAGTGAATAAGTTAAATTGAAAAGAAATCTTTCATATAATATTTTCGCCTTTAAAATATTGGAATATCTAATCAGTATTGTAATATCTAAATATTCAACTCTTCATGAATTCTCTACCTCCTTTTACTGCAGATTATATAAAATAAAATTAATACCGGTCTACATACATATGTATTTTACTTTCTTCAAATTTATTAAGTTTCTTTTGAAATTGCGCTCCTGCCTGGGTTTTGAAATGTTAATACATTGCTTGTTTAGGTTATGTTCTTGCTTAAAATAATGAATGACAAAACAAACTAAAATTAATAGTTCGAATAACTTTCCATTTATGGAATAAAACCCATGATGTGAAACTATTTTAAAATGTTCTTGCTGAGTTTACTGGCGAAATTTATGGGAATTATTTGACTCTCTAATGTATACTCGATATATACTGGAAAAAATTAACAACGTTAAATTCAAAGTGTAATTGTTGCACTTTTCTCTGAATTGAGGATTGTTTCACCAGCAAATTTGAAAAAATAATATGTACCAATTGACTTAATACTATTGTGTATTAGGCGATTTCCTGATTTTGGATTTGATTTTGTTTTTTTTTTTACAGATTTTCGTAATTTTTGATTACATTTTATTAATTTCATTTAAGTTGTTAGTCAGTCAGTTCGGAAAATTTCGATTACTTTACTATATGAAGAAGTACTTTCCAACTAGATTGCCAACTTAATGATTTTAACAAGGCATGAGACTTTTATAATCAATTACTGAGATTCGATTACATTAATTATTGTAAGAATTAATGAGTACCATTAGTACTGTAGTCTCTTTTAACATAAAGAACTACTTCCATTAATACTTCCTTTTTTGAAAACTGATGTAATGTGTTTTGTAAGCGAGTAACAAAAAATGGCAACCACAAAAGTAAGTCATTATATGGCAAGTACTTTTTAAGGTAATGTCTAATTTTTTGCTGGGATACTCCAAATGTTTTGAAAAATTTTTTTAATGCGTTTCGTGTAAATAATTTATTAATGTCTTAAACATTAAGATAAAAATTTCTCATAGGATTTACTTATTCTTCAATGTGCGTAAAAAGCAGTGCTTAATTAACCGTTTAGTTTTCAAACGTGTTAAACAACAACAAAATAAAAATCTAGTTTTTGGTCGATTAATGCTTAATGAAGGCAAATACATCGTTTAGTGAAACAAAATTGGACCCAACCTTACAGTATAATCAATATGAAAGTAAATTTCGAATTTTTTATTTATTATGACCTTTTGCATTTTTAGTAACGATATATATATGACAGTAATATCATACTCTTTATAAGTTTATTCTTTTAAAGTACTCTTGAAGATCCTAATAAAAATTTAACATTTTACATAAAATTTAAAATGGTGATGGTTTTTTAGTTTTAAAAGCGTCAAATGCATAATTTTTATTATTTTTTAAAAATATGTTAAAATTAAAAAAAAAATTATATATATATATATATGTATATATCAAAATATTAAAAATATTAATAACTTTTACGAGAAAAAAAATATTAGGTTTTTAAAATAATAGAAGTTTTTTTTATTTTACTCAGAACTATGGACAGGCTTTAAAAATATAGCATTAAATAGTACTTTTTATTTCATTAATTATTTTATATAGTTTCCTGTTTTTTTTTTTAAATTATTAATTAAATTTCAATAACATTATTTAAGTTATTTATTCGTTCACGAGTGTAAACCATCTTAATTTCTTTCGTAGTTGCCATGTTGGCAAAACTTTTAACTGCTCAGCTTTTATTTCAATGCTTTTAACAATAATTTTCTTTTTAATTAAAATTGTGTAGAATCGAAAATCACAAAGCAAAGTGTTTTTGTAAACATTAACTATAGAAACTTGAATAAAAACTTCATTGCATCTGTACATATTAACAATTATTTGATAAATTGGCGATACCATTCCAACTGCTTCTTTATTATTTAGAATTAAATCAAACGTTGGTTATTAATAAATATTATTTTGGTTCTTAAGATATATTTTTTTTGAGCTATTAATTAAAAAGTATGTGCACTCAATTTTAATCCTGTTGCAAGTTACATATTTCAAGTATTTTTTAATGTCCTGTTTCTTGATAAGTATTTCAATATAAAACTTAAAAATGACACTTTATTTGATACATGCTCACAAGAAAATGTTGAAATGAATTCCTTTGAGACATGAAAACTGAACAAAAGACATCATTATACAGGAGTGTCCTAAAAAACAATATTCATATTAGCTCCTATAATAATAAAGTGACGTAAGTTAATATTTAATTTTAGTAAAGCGATTTCTCATTTAAAGATAAAAAGTGTTTTAAAATAAAAATCGCTATTAATGAAAAATTCGTCGTATTGAGAATTTTCAACTTTAAACAAGACATTATTTTCAGCTTCTGGCAACACTAATTATAAAACCAACCCAAAAATCAGGCAGTTCTTACTCTTACATACTGTGTATAAATATATTACAACAAATCAATGTCAAGAAATTATTTATTAGAAAAAGCATTGAACTTTTGAAATGCACTAATTAACAGCTGATAGGTAATTTATTAATATTAATAAGATATATAATTATTTTAAAATTTTGAACATATTTATGAATCGATTCCTTTTCGTTATAGGTAATATTATTTGGAAATTTTATTTTCGATTAACTGCGTTCACTCTCTTTTAAATACATAATTAAAATTTCTTACGCAAAAAATAAAAACAACAAATAAACCGTTATGAATAAAACTAACTAAACCACCTGTTGTTAGGCTCTTTCAACGCGTTTTTAAATACTGAATAGAAATTTGCAGTGACCATCAGCCAAGCCAAACATTAGCAAATACTGACGAATACTTACACTCTTTTCTTTGTTTTACTTATTGAACAAAAGCACCAACACATTCCCATACTCCTTATTAAAAATGTAAAAAAACAGAAACAACGGCAAGAAGTTCGCTCTCTAAGATTTTTTTTAGTTAATAAAAACTGCATTAAAAGTGAAACACAAACAATTAAATGAGCATAAAGTAAATAATTAAATTTTGAATAAGTACATATTTGTTTGCTGTTCTAATGTTCATGTACCCCTAGCTGTTAGCCACAGTCAACCGTTTAAATTGTACAACAATATCGCACACATTTTTTTCGTTTTACTTTTTTTATATTTTTTTTATATTTATTATTTTTAATTTTATTTTTATTATTATTGCTATTTTAGCTTTCTTTGGTTAAAATAAGCACTCAATTCACTTCCTCTCTCTCTCTCTCTGACTCTTGTTGCTAATTTTAGTAATTTCTTATTCTCAAACACTCAATTTTACTTGATTTATTGATTTTTAGTTAAATGTTTATTTACAAATAAATCAGCTGTTGCAAACATAAGCATTGAAAAATACACAAACACATACACGTGCTGTTTTATTTAATTATGCATACAACAGTGTAGAAAATACTAGGTACTTTTTTATTGCAACAACAATGCTCAATTCAATATTTAAAATTTTCATTAAATAATGCAATTAAAATACTTGTTGAAAATCAATTAGAACTGCTTTATGTGTTAGATTATCTAAACATTTTTATTCTAAGTTTCAAATTTATTGCGGCTACTTTAAAAAAAAAAAAAAACAAATGCGATTGCATGATTGATAATTTTCAAGGAAATTCTTATAACAGAAAATACACGTACACCAGCTCAAGGCCTGCAAATCAGCATCTTTGTCTAAAGAAATAACACAAAACGAGAAACTGTAACAAATTATCTGATACTTTTATTTTGATATTCGCTGTAATTTGATAACAAAAATTGTAATGATTAATCGTTTACTTCATATTTAAGTTTGTGCTATTAACATTTTTTATGAATATTTATGAATAAATTATAAACGAAATTTATAACAAACGTCTGCATTAATTTATTTCTCTTGCTCCTAAGAATTTTATTGATAAATGATTTATTTTATATAAAATACTATTGTTACCAGAAATCAAGAAAATGTAAATAAAATGCTAATACTAACCCTAACTTTACTTGTGTTGAATGTGTCACTCCCATCCTCACCATTCTGGCTATTTAGTATTTGTTTGTTCTTCTTTATCCCAGCAAACTACACTGATTAAGAACACAAAAAAAAGGATCTAATTCATGTTTCTTATTTTCTTGTGGAAAATGGCACGCCCTCTGTGTAGGTAGTTTTAAAATTTTTTATATATTATTGAGGGTGCGTTAGACACAGATGGTTCGATACCTCCCATAAAAAGAAAATGGTATTTTGTTTAATTCCAACACCAGCAGCGCGAAGAGTTTCTGTCTAATAATTAAGGTTGAATTATTTTTTTTTAATTGTTTACAGATTATACTTTTCTTAAACATTAACAAAGTACTTCTTTCGAATATTTGAAAATCAGAACTTAGCACTTGGTGTTTGGAAGTCGAACAGTAGGAGATTTTTAAAGATATATGGAAACAAATGTGTAGTTTCTAAGCTTGTAAGGCGATTAAAAGTAAGTTACATAGCATTAGATGAGGTCTAGTAGATACTGTATATATTTTATAGGGAGAGCCGTCAGAAGTTCTTAAGGTTGGCACTAAAATATTTTTTTGAAGGTTATGAACTTTGAGGGCTTATAAAGGCTGTCCCTTAATAATAAAATATACATAATCAAAATAATTGGTCCATTACTCATCTTTTGTAGCTCTGAATAATTTTTATTAAAATCATTTTAATCGTTAAGAAACTGTAGATTTAAGCCTCGTTATGCGAACGTTGATGTAAGAAAAATTTAACGTATTTTAACGTACGGTCGTTTATGTACTTATAGAAACTTTACAAATGTCAATAAAATAAACAAAAACAAAACATTGTGCAGCACAATTTGTTTGTAATTTTTATTTCAAAAGCCCGGAAAGAATTTAAAAATGGATATTGAGGATTTATTTGCTGATGTCCATGAAAACTGTTTTGCATAAAAAAACTATAAAGCCAAAATATTCAATTATAAAACCTAACACTATTTTCAATTTGCTGCAGCTTTTCAGAACAGTGTTGAGATTTGTGGCATAGTTACGGGCACTGTTCCGTACATGTTAATTTAGAAGAAGTACTAATTTCGCTTCGAAAGATATTTTACATTGCAATATGTGCAATGTATTGACAAATTTGATTATCTGTTTTATAAAATATTATTATGTATTTAATGTAACTATTTATTTATTATACTTTTATTAAGCAAAATAATAAAAACTGATGAATGATACAATTATTGTCAATACTTCAAAAGTACCTAAAACGGGCAAATGTGCCGCAATGGTACTTATGACATATAATTCCAGCACTATCTTACGAATGTCACGTAACAATGCCGTCAAAACCTATTTTATACAGGTTGAAGCGTTACGGAAACGTGACAGTTAATTTCGGTAAGCGTTTGCATTGTTTTAGTATATTTAAAAACAAACGGCCGTTAGGTTAGCTTACGTGGACGTTCGCATAATTGTACCTTTATTTCTAATTACTTTTGCAAAATCTCTCACTATGTGTTGTTGGCGTATTTTTATTAAATTGTATTACAACCAGTATGTATGTATGTATGTGTAAAATATGTAAATGAATATATATTGCGTCATACACGTTTTTTAAAGTTATTTTTCCTTAATTTACAAACCTCCTAAAAGTATGGGAAGCAATGCGTAGAAAGATTGTATTCACACGAACCCACAAACCTCATACCACTTTAACTTTTACTCTACTTATATTTACATACATACATAGATATATACATACATGTTTTAAAAACACACTGAGAGTGATAAACCAAAATGATATTGAATTTAATTATTAAATTAAAATCAAAACCAAAACAAAAAAAACTACTAAAGAACTTAAATGCTTTCATTAGTCCTGGACTTGTTTCCATAAAATGAATGATTTTTTTATTACACCATCTTCCAAGGCTAATTCAATGCAGGTAAATCCATATGTTTTTAAAGCAATTCGCCTTTGCAAGGTTCGGTTCAAATGTTACAATGCAAAAGCCAGAAATTTTAACATCTGCAATTATAAAAAAGGTAACCACATCTTAGGCAGTTTTAGCTAATGCATTCGATGTTATCGATACGCCTTGTTATGTTCAAAATGTGCTTAGTGCATAGACTGAAGGGAGAGATATTCGAATATTGCACAATAATTAAAAAAAATTGCTTACAGTAATTGGATTTCCCAAAAAATTACTTTAAGCTTTAAAAAATCACCGTAACTAAAAACTTTACATTTAGAGAACATACAAACATGTGTATTTTTATTATACCCATCACCATAAAAAGAGGAAAGTTTGTCATTCAATTTGTAAATTCTACAATAATTATTTGCCGAGGCACTAGATAAGTTAGAGAAAATTTAAATACGCCAATCGAGCGGACATAGTGTCGAAGGAGGTGCTATTGGAAATCAATATAATCGGTCAATGTCCTTCGGGGCAGCGCGCAAAACACCACACCTACCTTTAATTTTTCCATGTCATTTGGAACTCGGATAAAAAAATTTATTTTTTGGATTTTTTGATATACGTGAAGATAACCGTGGAACTGTATACGAGCAGAACAAGAGAGAAGCTTTAGATAAACATAATAATTAACTGTGTGCGGAGGACCACTGAAATCTGTTATTTTTGGTTTTAGTTTGGTGATTGAAAGCTGCCGATTTACTTTTCCATCGCTGACTCTAATTTCACAGAACAAGTGCATAAAATTCACAATATAAAATAAAATATATAAGTTTTTAAATTTCAAATGCAGAAATCTCTTATGATTTCAGTCTTACACACAGTTGAGTTATATTTTGCACGTGTACGCATTGGATTCCTTATTGGATGATGTGTAAAAATCTATTATATTTTTGTGGTTGTTTACCGTAAACAAATATTTTTGTTTTTCTTCTAACCGATTTAATATCTGCAATTAGCAAAGATAAGAAGCTATGAAATTTTTCCGCATCAAATTTAAGTTTATGTGCTTAATATTATTTTATTGTGCTAATTGTACCAATTTTAGCATTACTTCTACACTCAAGTGTTTAAAGAATAAATTTTTTTCTTATCGCAAAAGCAAAAAATGTTGTGATGCACAGTAATTCTTTTCAACAACATTTATTATTTTTTAATTGACAAAAATTTATTTAGTTTTTTGTTTAAGTAAGTGTTAAGCTGTTTAGGGGATTTTATTTTGAACAATGATAGTTCTTAAACAAAGAAGTCATTTCCAGTTAAAATAATTCAAATCCATCATGAAAATTACGAAATAATTTCCAATAACATAAATATCTGTTCGCAGAATAATCAAGAACTACTGCTCTTCGTAGCAGCCAAGTATGTAAGTAGGTAGTCGCTTCGAGAAGCATTTAAAGACATTGTTGTCAAGGTTTTTGTGAAGAAAAAAATCTTAACTTTAACCAGTTGTACGAGTCTCGGATAACACTGTTCTGCACGAAAATCTTCCTTTAAACCAAAATATGCTTTCTTACTGTTTTAAAATGTGCTGAATACGAATTTAAAGTCAGATTCTGTCTATCACGCACAGTTTCTTGAGAAATTCTATTTTTTTTATCCAAAAATGTGAATTTTTTGTAAATTTGAAGAATTTTTTTTGGCATCAAAACATAGTGAAAAAAATTATAAAGCCCGATGATTTTGAGCGCAATGAAGTATATTTGAACAAAAAAAATTTTGATGGGAATATTACAAGTGGTTGAAGAAATATGGCTAAAATTTTTTGTTTATGGTGGTATCCTTTTCATTCAAATCCCTACCTGCCCCCCTTTCACCCTCAAAATCCCAACTTCCCCCTCCCACTCAGCCGCTCTCTTGTCACTATTTTCTTCTAGGATTTGATCAGTAATGTCGAGGCTTTTGCTCCAAGTTTCTCCTCTTTTCTCTCAAAATCAGAGGGTGATATAATTTTTGAGTTCAGATTCGGACTCAGCACACCTGAAAACATGAGAAACGGACAAAATTGTTCAAGGGAGGGGAGAAAAGTTTTTTTTTTTGCAGAACAGTGTAATTTGTGATTAGAAATCTTATAGTTAAATTTTTTTATTAAAGCAAAAAAAATTTTATTTCGTTTTGCAGGTAATTAGGTGCGATGAAACTAAAACAAGCTAATCTCAATTCGATGGTAGAACTTGATATTGGGCAAAGGAGCGTGACCCATCCTAGTGTAAGCAATATGAAATGACAGTCCTATTTAGAATTGCTGGGCTTACTTTAAATAAATAATGGAATCAATTAGGTCTGGTAGCGAGTGCAGAAAACTGAAATTGTATGACTCAGTGGCAAAAACCATTTGACAATTTAGAGGGCTAAATATTGTTGGTCAAAATATTTGTGTGTAAGAATTTTTTGCCTGGTTAAAATCTGATCCTATGAGAATATGTGAAATTGTGTTTCTTTTAACTGACTTCAAAAAAAGAAGGTTGTTATCTAGCAATTCGTTTGAATGTTGCTTTTTTTAAACGGTCATATGAGTCGACATTCTGTCCAATTTGCAATTATTTGTCTATAGGGGTTCACAAGATAGACAGGTCAAGATAGTAGGTCAATTTACATCAACTATGGGAACACTCTTTAATTTCTTAAGATTTATTTTTGTATTACTTTTTGTGAGTAATAAGCATTCTTTTAAAATTTTAAAGAAGTGCCCTTTAGAGTTCATAATAGACGTAAAAAATATATATGTTGTATGGGAACATCTTTTTATTTTTAAGATTATGAAATGTTAAAAAACGGGACCAATATGTAAGCATAATCTATTAAATTACAAAAAAAAAATTCCTAAATCGGTTGAGAATTGACTGAGTTCTGCAGGCACAAACATGAAAAAAAAAACATTTTTTAAAGTCGGTTAAAAATGACATATAAAATACATAAAGTCTTACAGTCTAAAGGCCCAACTATAATGTGCATAAACTAGCTTATGCCAACTTATACAACTGTGAAAATACATTAAATTATATGTATGTGGTAAACCATAATGTGATTAAGATAACTTTTCGTCAAGTTTCGTTAAATTTCATTTCTTTATGCAAGGTACGAAACTGATCGCACTTTCCATACGGAAACAGCTGATTGTGCTTTGGTTTATACATTAATAAAGAAATTTTCTAATTAAGACCTAAATTGTTAAATTTTTTAGTTTTAAATTCAATAAAAAATGTAGAAAAAAACAACATATTTCTTTATGGCCAATTTTTTACAATTATAATATATTTAAATTAAATTTGTATTTATACACACATATGTATACCATATAAACGATGAACATCGTTGCATTTTTTAGTACAGTTGGCCACAAAAACAAAACAGAAAATAATTTGTAATATTTTTTTTTTTACGTTTTCTTAGAACATAAACCAAAATATGTAAATGTGTTTGTGAATGTTATTAAATATATAAAATATTTTCTTTAAAGCCTTTTAGTTTTAAAATTTTTGGCAAAAGTACGAAATAAACATAAATGTGCAACTGTGGCAAATAAGTTACTAAATTTATATATGTACATTGTAGCCACATAAATTTCTTTGATAAGTTACCTAAGCATTTGACAGGCTTTTCGTTGAATTTTTGACATAAGCTAAAGCTAGCTTATGCGCATTATAGTTGGGCCTTAAGTCTTACATAAAACTGTAACGGGATTATTTCTGAACATGAAATATTTTTGAAAAATTTGTTGCTTTGTTCTCTATCTGTCTTTCAGTGTTCGCATCAAGTAAAAACAATTGGATGGATTTAAATAAAATTTTGAGAGGAGGTTCCTTAGAACTTTGGTTAAAATATAGAATACTTTTTTTTTTAAAATAAGTCATTTCGTAAAGAAAATAGAAAAACAAATGTGAAAACACCCACCCAATTTTACCGGTATAATGCTACTAAAACAGTTGCGAGCACATTTTATTTTTGTAGGTTGTAGATGGATAATTTTTAACACTGAACTCTACAATATATATTTAATAACAAAATTTTTCTGAATTTTAATTTTAAGAAAATTAGAATTGATACGCGGACGAAGTCGTGGGCACTGCTAGTCATTAAATAAATAAATTTTTTAATAATTATCGCAGTATTATTTTAAATTTGTTTTGTTCTTTTTCTTTCAGAATAAGACATATTTAAGCAGTCATTTATTTTACGAATAAATCAGCGTGGACAAAAACCTGTCGCATTGTAAGCTTGCTCTCGAAAAAAAAGAAAACATTCTCATAAACACACATGCATTCCATTTTGGAAATTTTGTGTGGCAAATGTGATCAATGCATTAAACAAACAAAACATCACACACTCAAAACTGAATATTCCAAAAGTCGCTAAAAAGCTCTCTGAGAAATCCATGTATAAAAATAAATAGGCAAACAGATGTCAAGGCTCCTTCCAAATTAAATTCTAAATAAACCCAAAAAATAAAAAAATCAGAACATGTTTTTTTAATATAATAATTATATATTTTTATTTTTTAAATAAGACATAAAATATGTTTGTAAATATTCTTATGTTAAAAATTCTAAAAACCGATTCAATTATTGAGCATTACCGAGTATTTAAAAAAGCCTCAGCAATGCAGCCACCGCAAAAGCTCGCTAGAAAATCGTCAAAATGTGTGGGGTATTAAAACAAAAATCGTCAAACGTCAATAATTGATATATATGGAATCATCAAAATGACGTAAAATTTCCACTATTTAAGTTTAAGTTTATTATTTTTCTAACTCCTTATAATTCACTGTAGTCTTTATATATCTTTATTCCAATTTATTATGTTCAAAGGTTGTAACCATAAACAAAATAACAAAAATATTAACTAGAAAAAAATAATAATGTGAAATAATAATTTTAACCATATAATATTATAACTATTATTTTATATTGTTTTTTATTCTAAAATAAACAAATTAAAAATAAAGAGTGGAAAAAATTAAAAGAGAGTATAGAGAAAATGAGAATTTTTAATTTTGCTCGCTACATGCAGTCATTGAAGCATTTCTTCTACTTTGAATCTCGTGAATTTCAAAAAGCAGCAAATTAATTTTTGATGTTCTAAAGAGCTGTAGATGCCTTCACCAGTAGATCGATATTCCTAAAATTTTTACAGTTTGTTGCGTGGGCGTGACACTTCCCATACAAATTAAATATTTATCACCGTGTTACTTGGTAACTGTAATAGGTAGCACCTTGAAATTTTGTTTAAATAACACCCTTATCAATATACATAGTTTACATACAAAGTGAATAATAATTATTATGTGGCTAGAGAACTACAAGTAACTGAGAAGCACAAGTAACTGTTCATTTGCATAGCAGCAGAAAAAATTGTCAGTAAGCGTGGTGTCTCCCATACAAAAATGAAATTTTGATGTAATATTTTTTTTGCTTACATATTTACATTTTAGGTATTTTATTTTGATGTTGTTTCAAGCCATAATATTTCTGGATAAATAAGGAATTAAATAAATAAATAGCAAAATAAATAAAAATTATGATTGTGTATCATGTGAGAATTATAACACGTAGAGAATTAAAGGGTACCGTGAAATAACTCCCAACAAAAAATTCAAAAATCCCATGTGGAGGTTATTCTATAATTTTTCATTGGGAGTTATTTCATTTGTTTTATTTTTTTTTTTTAATTTCCCCTCTACTGTACATTGAGCATCGATTTCGCTTACAAATTTTTTCTGTAACACCGGCTTCGCTAATAAAATGTTTTCCTCCTTCAACCTTCAGGTATGGTATAGAAGTTGTTTTATTTTAATTAATTAAAGAGCTATTATTAGGAGTCACCTAATGAAAGCTATTTAATTAGGACTTGTTCCATTTTTCTGGCTACAGAGAAAACTTTTTGCCAGCGAAGCTGGTGTTTGCCATATCGTAGATAATAAAACCCTTCCGTCCGGCCGAATTCCTGCTATGCAGGCAACTTTTGGTGAGCGGAGCCGGGGTTTGTTATACTATAGAGGTTAAACCCTTTCATCCGGCCAAAGGCCGCTACACAGGCTGGGATGGCTCAGTGATCTTTATATGACATATAGATCTTTATATGGTATATATACAAAATAATGTCTGTATAGCCGGCCTTTGATATATGGTATGATATCAAAGTTAAGGACCTCTTTCATCGGGAGGTACCTGTTATACAATAGAGGTTAAAACAGTTAAACGGTGCCCGGGTGCAAATATAATTTGTATTTGGAGTTATTTCATTTTTGTTGGGACTTATTTCATTTTGGCGTTGGGAGTTATTTCGTTTTTTTTAATTAGGGAGTTATTTCATTTTTGTTGGAACTTATTTCATTAGGAGTTATTGCATTGGGAGTTATTTCATTTGGAAGTTATTTCACGGTACCGAATTATAACACTTCCTTCTTTATTAATTTGTCTAGTATAGCAAAATACTGGATGGATTAGGACAGCGGGTGAGGTACCTCCCATACAAAGTATTTGATATTTTAATAAAATGCTCAGTTTTTATAAATAATTAAACTGCAAAATAAACAAAACTAAAATGAAATTTAAGTATAAATTATAATTATATTTCTTTTAATAATAGAAAATGACCAACCGTATCAAGTTTTCAATTATAAAAATAAATCTAGTAGTCGGTATGCCCAAATTTTAAATTAAATAAAAAAAACATTGGGTGCCCTACAAACCGATTGTTTTATCAGTTCACTTTTCAACGTTCCCCCTAGAAAAATGATAATTTTAAATACATTCAGTACAATTGATTATAATCTATAATGGATTATAACCAATTATTTTAAAAATAACTGAATCAAACAAGGTAGAATCTAATAAAATTTTATAGTTAAAAATAATAAAAAAATTTAAACATTTTAAAAACATATTTATTAATATTTTGAGGTATTTTTTTATTTTATGTGTTTCCGCAGGGTAAACATTAAACGTATCTGCCGATTACGATTCACGATTTAGTTTACCACAACGATAGACTTTTGATTTAAGGTCAAATGTATATTTGTATTTTTTTTTGTACTTTGGATTTTCTTAATGACGAATAGCGAACGTATTTTTTATTACAGGAAGGAGTAATTAAAATAATATAATTCTAATTATGTCACAATAGTTGCGTTCGCTAACTCAAAGTGTTTACCATTTTGAATAGTATTCCTTTCAGCTGGGTAACTTACCAAATGAGAGCACAAATTAAGAGAATACGGTGGCAGTTTAATGAGTGATTATATGAAAGTCTTTATTTACTCTAACAACTAATAAGAATAATAAAGGATCTGAAAAGTAAATAAAAAGGTAAAAACAATATTCATAGTATTTAGCAAATTTATTAAAAAATTGAACAAGTGAATAAACACAGCTTAGTTTATGCGTTTAAAATGTTTTTGTTTTAAAAAGTAAATAAAAAAAAAACACACACACACACATTTTCATCTGTTTAAATTTTATACTAGCAGTGCCCATGACTTCGCTTGCGTGTCACTTCTAATTTTCTTAAAATTCAAATTTTGAAAAATGTGTTTTTAAATATTTATTGCAGGGTTCTGTAAACAGTGTTAAAAGTTTTTAATTTACAAAAATAAAATGTGCTGACAACTGTTTTAGTACCATTATAGTGGTAAAATTGGAGGCTTTCACATTTGTATCTCTATTTTCTCTACAAAATGACTTATTTTTATATGACAGACAGACAGACAAAAATATTAAAAATAGGTATTTTGTATTCCATATCGATTACTATCTATACCAACATCAAAATTTTCAAAAAATGTTTTATGTTCAGAAATGACCCCATTTTAAGTTGACATCAAAAAACGCAATAACAAAAAAACAACTTCTTAAGTTGAAATAAACTAAAATACAAGCGAAAGTTGTGCACTTTAATGTAGTTAATGATTTTTGTATTTACTTAAATGCCAAAATGCGTGTATTTTTTTTTTTTTGCAATATAGAGTTCACGGAAAAATGTGAACAGACCTTTTATTTAAACTAGCAGTAACATGTTATCTAGTATAAATTATAAATCGCTTTGTAAGTTTGTTTGTTTGTGCGTGCGACAATCAAGGCGAAACGACTTAACCGATTTAAATGAAATTGCAAACACGGGTAGATATTTGTCCTCATGGTAAAATGGGGTATTTGTATTTTAAAATATCGGACCAGGAGGGTACAAAAAGGGAAAGCGGGCATTTTTATGTATCTAAATTAATTGTAACCAAGTCCCGGCTAGGTCGCCATCATTACGTCTGTACTGATTATAACAAAATTTTAATTAGAATTATCTATGTTTATTTTGAAAAAAGGGTTTAGAAGGGGGAGTGGGGGGGGGGGGAGAACAAGCTCTCAATTGTATGTATAACAACCGATCTAAATAAAATCATTTTCTATAAGATCACAACCGAAGTAGATCTCAATAGCAAAGTACGCTATAATATATTAGCAAGGCTATAATATACTATTATTATTTAATATTTCTTTAATTAAGTAAATTTAAAACAAGTAAGAGTGCTATATTTGGCTATGCGGAATCTTATATACCATTCACCATATATGTATGTAAATCTAGTTTAGTGAAGTAACTCCAATCAAAAAAGAAAATATTGGAGTGACAGAGAATTAAAAAATAAAAAAATTTTGGTTTTGCATATATAAAATTTATATAAAAATGACATCAGCTCTTAATGGGTTAAGCATTTTTAATTTTAGTATTTGCTTAAAGATCTCTTCCAAAAACATAAAAATTATACCATTATTGATATTTTAAAATATTTGAAAATTTCAGAACCCCGTAACTCGGAAAATATAGGCGAACGCCAATTATTTTACTTGAGGCCAGTTTAACGATGTTTTAGTTTTTAATGTAATTGAGCGAACGAACGAACGATTGCAACATCGTGAAACTGGCCCTTGATGTTTTTTTTCTTATTTTTTAATTCTCTATAGCCCCATATAAGGAAGGCGTGGTATTTTGCCTGCTGCCTCGAAGGACATGCTGATTTCCAATAGCACTTCTTTCGAAAATAGTATTTTAGTTTGCGAAGGCACGAACGGACAGACGGACATTGCTCAATTGACTAAGCTGGGCATAGGAAGTCAGAATATATATACTTTATGGGGTCGGAAATGATATTGTAGAAATTACACACGGAATGACAAACTTAGATACACCCTTTTTCCACTTTTTGAGGTGAAGGGTATAAAAAGGCAAAATGCTTTGCAATTAGTAAAACATATTCTTCCTGAATAAATATTTGACTAAATAGGCGTAACCACTCAATTGTGGAAAAAAAGGTTGTCTTTCACAAATACTTATTTAGAAGTATAACATGCTACTCAATATAAAAGGTGAGAACACACTTATTTTATTATAAATATTCATTCGTAACGATATTTGTCAGGAAAGATTTGTTAAAATAGTGGTTACCCTTTTTTTGTTAAATATTTATTAATCTGATCGCAATTTAAGCCTTTAAAAAATTTTTTTTCTATTAAAAAAATTCCAAGACTGAATTCCCGAATGTACCGAAAAATTAAAGCATTATGTAGGTCGTTTTTTTCATTATTTTTAACTCGTTTTTTTTACATTGAACCGTAAATGAAAGACGAACGAGAGAGACACAAATAAAGTTATTTCCACTAATGGTGTGTGTTGATCAGCTAACAAAAGCTGATCAACATCAATGGCTGTGTTGCTAGAGGTGCTTGCTGTAAAAGCAGAAGATCGTCAGTTCGAGCCCACTTTCGGACATGCGTACAACGAAAAATAGTAATTGTTATAATGCAATTAAAAATAAAGAAGCAGCAGTACAGACCTCCCAAGAAGCAAAAGACAATTATTGTGTGACGCCATGACAGATAATTTGGTGGAGACGTCTTAGTTCTGGGTAACAGATAATTGTCAAGTCGCCCTTTATAATAAAAAGTAAGAACGATAGCGGTTAGCGCAGATAAGTGTAACAGCGTACAACAGTGCATGGCAGACGTGTGTTGTGGCTACTATATAAAGGAGATACTGGCCTGGCTTGGGTAAAGGGAGTAGTGGAGATGTCTGTGGATGGTTAAGGTTACTAAACAAGGCATCGAGTAATTCTTCGTGTCTCGCCAGAGTAAAACAGTAGTTTAGCGTGGATGGTTGCGTTTGTAATAATAACGCATGTTTAGTCAGTGCGAGACCATGTTATTCATAAGACCGGTAGGATCAAGAAGTATAGCCAGAGAAAGCCATAAAGTTAGAACACAGAATTTATAATGAGCCACATTGGTATTTGCAAGTGATGTACATATACATTTCGATTGAAATAGAGTTCACTTCAATAATAAATAAAAAAATTATTGTTCATTGTTATATGTCGGAAAGAAGATAATTTAGTCTTAATTAATTAAAATATTCAAGCTCTTTTCCTAACTAGAGAAAACTATTATTCACTTTCACAATTGAGTACAATTTTGTTGGAACAATGAACGATAAATAAGCAACTTTCGTAAAAATCCAAATCGGTTCATTTAAGAAATCGCTGAACGAAACTAGGTTCCTTCAGAACGATTACTACTTATTCTAATGACGTAAGATGTTAAGAAACTAATATATTCATTGCGTTCACACAGTTGTTTTTCAAATGATCAAATTTTAAAATTTTTTCTCAAAATTATCTGCTATTTCGTCCATAATTAGCATGTCGGTCTGATTCAAATAATATAAATTTATATTTTAAATTTGCACAAAATATTTGAAAGCAGCGAAGAGTCTACAGAAAAAAATGTGTATTTAACTTGAAATAAGAGTGAAATGTGGTGGAGAATAGCTGTGTTTTCTGTATTATTCCATGGAAGAGAGAGCACAATTATAAATTTAATTCAAATATTTTGTTTCTTGATAAACGTTATCAATAAATTGTTGTTTTATAATTATGCCTAAAGCGAAATTTATAATTTACACGTCTTTAGCTGAGAGTCCACCACAACTATTAGTTGGCGTTCGTATACAAAACAGAGAAGTGGTATGTTTTTAAATTAACGATTTTTTGTTTTGAATATTAACGTGTTTTAAAATGTTTGTCAAGAAAATGAATTTTTTAAAAATTATAATTTAAAAATTTATTGTAATAAAAATTGTGTAACAATTAATAAAAAATATTTAACAAAATATGCTTGCTAGTGAATAAGTCTTTGTAGAAATTTTCTATTTGTGAAGTGTTTTTTTTGTTGGTATATTTATCTTGTCATTTCCTATCATGAGTTGTTTGTAAGTGTCCGGCAAACTTCAGTATCAATTGCGTTTTATAACAATTTAAACAAAAGCAAAATAATTTTTATCTAATTATTCAATATTAATAAAATTATTCATATTTTATTTTTTTAATCAGTTATTTAATTTATCATCCTAAATGTGATAACAGCCGTCGGTGACTTCTAAGAAAGCGATAACACGCAAAAAAAAATATTTTAAACATGAGGAAAAATTATAAAAATTGCTAATAAAATATATTTAATAATAAATACAACAAATATCGTGCAGAATTAAATAAAAATTGTATAAATGTAAGTAAAAAATTGAAAAATGCTTTCAACTGAAACAGTGAGTGCAAAAAAATTAACACAAAATTATTTGCTAGAAAGCTCTAAAAGAGCTTTAAAATAAAACCTCTTTTAAATTTGCTTTTTTTTTGTTACTTTTTAATTTGCCTTCGGTAGATATTATTTTTTTTTTAGAAGGCCTGGTAATGGCGGTAATGTTATCTTCATTATTTTGTCTATAATTATTATACAGGGTGTTCGCCGGGAAGGTATACTACTTTGTTTGTTTATGATTTTAGATTAAATGTTTGTTTTATTTAATATCGGCAATTATGTATGAAATACAATATGAGATAAATGCCCACCTATTTTAACCTCACAAATGTGAGCCCTTTTGAGTGCATTTTTCATTAAATTCTCACACATTTCACGCGGTATTTCTTTTAAATGAATGAAAATTGACTTATTTTCGGCTTATTGGTTCATTTTTAATTCGATTTCTAAACATTTTTAGAAATAAAAATTATTTACAAATGGACGTTTTCCAAAGAAAACAAGAAAAATTAGACGCTAGCAGAACGATGATTCAAATCCTGATTGGGAAAAAATTAAAAAGGTATTTCTTTTATTTCATCACGAATATTTTGTTTTACTTGCTTATGTGTTTCTGAATTGTTTGCATAAACCTTGCTATTTAGATATCCCCACAAAAAGAATTCCGGAGCAGTCAAATAAGGCGACCGTGGAAAGAGGTCTCGCAGCAATTCAATTGTTTTCCTGGTTATATGCGATGTGGCACCGTCTTGTTAATACCACATGTTATCAAGCCCAAAGCATGAAATTGTGTGTGAAGGTTCAATGAATCCTCTTGACCAAATTGCACACTAGACTGTCACTTTTAATGGATGCAAAGGTGACTGATGAATTATTTAAGGGTTTTCCATTGCACAGAACCGACTATTCTGTCTGTCCAAATGAAAATGTGGCTTTTCGCCCATTATCATTTTTTTCATAAAAATCGTGGCTGTCATGGGCGGGCTGTAACATCCTATTGGCATATGTATGGTAGCGTAAATGGTCTTGTGGAAGAAGCTCTTGTGCCTGAACTGCATCTCCACAGTTGTTCTTTGAACACCTTCTCAGCGAACACCCTATATGACTTATTTAAGTATTGACTTAATAGATTCTAAAAGTTATTCCACTTTTAGAAAGCAATTATTATTATTGTTGTTGTATTAGCGAACACGTGTTCTTAAATACAGTTGTGGTCAAAACATTTGCTTCTAAAATTAGATATTTATCAACCGCAGTTTCTGTATCTAAAACACTAAAAAGTATATATTTTTTTTTGTTTTATTAATTTAAATATACAATAAATATGTCAAAGTCATTATCATGACTAAAGGTTTACTTTTTAAATATAGTTTCATTCCAATACTGGCCAAGACCACGGTGTAGGTGGTAGATTTGAAAGATTTTCGATCAGCTTTTCCACGTGTTTGTGTCCTATAACAGAATTCCATGTGACCATGTTGGCTTTAGAATCGTATATTAATCTAATTGCATGCCAGGCTGTCTATGAATTAGTTCATTTGTACTGCTTTTAGTTTAAAGTTAAGCACGTTATCAAGATATGTACTGATATGTTTAACTTTAGTGTTGGAGCAACATTTTGTACATTCTCTCTCTATTCCTTCAACTACTTGTTCAAAGATGCGTACAACAAGCATAAAATGAGTCCCAAGATATTAACTTAAGGAACTGCAGCTTCAATACTCTGAACTTAAAACTCTTCTTCTATAATTATGAACTTTCTACCAGTTAAATAGCTTTCCAACATCTTTCAATAGTTAAAATTATTGAGTCAAGGTTATTTACTTTTAACGAATATTATTCTTTTCTGGTCTTAAACTAAAAGTAATCAAAGTTTGTAATTTCGGATAATGCTTTTGGCTTAACATTTCATTTATTATTTGTAATCAAAAATCATTTTTTGTATCACCACTCATATTTGGGAAAATCTATAGCATCCTCCGGTAACCACTTTCAAAAGTTTATTTGCAAAAAAAAGGCTTGATATGTGTATGCCTTCGAAGACAGTGGGGTTAAAATAATTCCGTAGCTGTGGTAAAAGTTTTAAATTTTGACCTTTAAGACAGTGTCGCGACAGTGTGAATTGTAGTGCATCGGCCTTATAACACAAGAAGTTTAAAAGGTCTGATAACTAGCTGCATGATAATAGTGTTACGTTTTTCGCTTTTTTTAGACAAACGTACGGATTCTTTTGATTGCAAATACCACTGTGGCTTACTATTCTGTATTTAAACTTTATGGCTTTCTCTGGCTATATTTCTTGATCCTACCGGTCTTGTGAACTCTTGGTCTCGTATTTACTAAACAAGCGTTATTACTACAAACGCAGCCATCCACGCTACACTACTATGTTACTCCGGCGATGCCTTGTTTAGTAACCTTAACCATCCACAGACATCTCCACTACTCCTTTTATCCAAGCCAGTCATCTCCTTTAATCCAATAGCCACAATACACGTCTGCCATACACTGTTGTTATGCTGTTACACTTTCCTGCGCTAACCGCTATTGCTCTTACTTTTTATTATAAAGGGGTTCTTGACAATTATCTGTAGCTCTTATATTAAATTGGACGTCTCCACTAAATTGTCTGCCATGGCTTCACACAATAATTGTCTTTTGCCTCTCGGGAGGTTTGTACTGCTGTTTATTAATTTTAATTGCACTATAACAATTATAATTTTTTCGTTGCATGCATGTCCGAATGCGGTATCGAACTCAGTACCCCCTGTTTTGCAGTACGCACCTCTACCAACGCAGCCATTGAGGCTACTCGGCTTTTGTTGGCTAATTGTGGTATTATTCTATACACACACCATTAGTTGAATTAGCTTATTCACCACGCTCATACGGATAACAACAACAGGGGTTGCCAGATCTTACATTCGTAGCAATATATAAATATATATATATCTTTTTATAAGTTTGTTTATTTATGGGTTTGTTTGTTTGTTTGTTTGAACGTGCGTCAATCAGAGCTAAACGACTAACCCGATTTAAGTGAAATGTAAAACACAGGTAGACATTTGGGCTCATGGAAAATAGAGTATTTATATTTTTAATAGCAGTCTAGCCGATAACATAATTCGTCCAAAGGTCAGGGATATTTCTAAACAAAAACTACTGAAAAAAGCACATGGATGACACTTTCAATCGTGATCTTTCGGCAATTTCTGAAGAGGTCTTGCGAAAAGGATTCAATTTAATACTCGAAAAAATCAGTGGTGTGATATAGAAATTAAGGAACCCGAAGCTCTCGATGTTCTTGGCATGAAAATTCAATGCGATGTTCGATGGAATAAGCATATTCTTCTAGCCAAAGAAGAAGCATTCAAGTGCCTTGGTTTTCGTAAACGTGATAAGAGATTCTTCATTCCATTCCACTGAAAATGTACTACAAGTCTCATGTATATGCCAGTGCTTCAAAGACCATTTTGGACTTACTCGTATTTTATAAATATTTACATAATTATTACCCACAAGACTCGTATAACTATTGTGAAATTCTACGATATAGTACACTTACAACAGAGAGATCTTTTGAAATCTTACAAAAATGTAAAGTAACATTAAAATATAAAATTACCAAAATATAAAGTTGAATTTATTTTGTAATATTGTAACAACATTTGTACAATCATTTAGGAATCCGACGTCTAACTACACATACAATAGATTCTGAGTAGAACAAATAAAATTTGCATATCGTTTTTTTAGACTATCGTCCTTTTCGGCACCTTTGCTAAAGTGGACCCGCGGTTTGCAGTAGCAAGATGGTTCTCGAATATGCATATGTATGCTATCTGAAAAATCATTGAAAATAATTAAGAGGAGCCATAAAAACTTTTTATTTGATAAGGATTTCCTTCACGCAGAAATTTCGAAAAGAAGTTTGTAGTTAAAAGCTGGAAATATCTGCATGAAAGAACTCTTTATCAAACAAATATGTGAATTAATAACTCAGTACAAATTATTGTAGAATATTTTTTCTTTATATAGAACACAGCCAGCTAAGAAAACTCCTTGCATTTATTGTTATTAAAGATTATTCTCTGATTATATTGTAATTTGTTCCTGCATTAATCAAAACTGGTGACTTTGAAAAATTAAATGATTTCATTTCATTAATATCAACGACTCGTATAAAAAAATTAAATGAAAACAATCGCATAATAAATAATGAATAATTACAGTTCACTTGCAGATTAATTTTCAAGGGGAGAGTAATGAGAATTTACAGACAACTACAGTATGGGAGATAAAGTAACACAAAACAATGGTACCAAAGTGGCCACAAATGGGGACAACAGCCATTTAGAAAAATTAACAGATGCTAAAAATTTATCTAAACTTATAACATCCGATTATCACACTAATAATAATGAAAATGGGAAGAAAATGAAACCGGCGAAAAAGAGAAGAGACAAAAGTGATTTGGGTGAAGACTTTGTAGCTCCAGATGGCGGTTGGGGTTGGTTAGTGGCCATAGCTAGTGGTGTTAATATTGTAAGTACTATAACAAGTATTTTAAAAAGTATAATTTAAAATCCGTTTGACTTTTTAGTTGGTAACATTTGCGATGGGTCAACAATTTGGTATTATTTTCCGAGATCACATGATCAACTTAGGAATATCGAGTTCACAGCTGACTTCCATTATCAATATACAAATAGCGGTGTCTGCTATAACAGGTGATTGCTATTTTTAAATTTATGAATACTTTAAACTTTAATTAGTTAAAAAATTAGGAAAATTTCTTTTATAAATATATTTGTATAAAAAATTTTAGGTTAATTTTCTTTTTAAAGTACTTTTTTACACCCTTCACCACAAAAAGTGGAAAAAGGGTATAACTAAGGTTGTCATTCGTGTGTAATTTCTACAATATCCATTACCGACCCCATAAAGTATATTTATTCTGACTTCTTATACTAAGCGAATTCGATTGAGCGATGTCCGTCCATGTTAGTGTTGAAATCAAGTTTGTCTCGGCAGAAAAAATCGATCAGATATAGTATCAAAAGAGGTGCTATTTTAAATTAGCATGATCTATTCATGTAGTTCGATGCAGCAGGCAAAACGCCACGCTAACCTCAACATTTTTCATGACATTTGGAACAATAAAGTAACTCCAATCAAAAAAATAAATATATGGAGCGATAGAAAATTAAAAACAAGAAAAAACACCAAATTTTCAAATTTTTTAAAATAACAATATGGGTATCATTTTAAAGCCTTTGAAGAGATATTTTTGGAAATACTAATTAAAAAAAAAAATGCTTAACCCGTTAAGAGCCAATGTCATTTTTAAGCAAAATTATATATATGCAGTACTAATTTCTTTTTTTTTAATTCTGTTGCACCCCAATATTTGCTTTTTTGATTGGAGTTATTTCACTACACTAGATTTACATAGATGGTGAAGGGTATATAAGATACGGCATTGCCTGTTAAAAAAAAAAACATTCGCTTAAAAGCTTTGCCTGAAGAGTACCTTTTTCAGACTACTTTTTTTTAAAGAAGCTTTTAAAAATTTTTTTTTTTTTTTTAATTTAATCTTGAAGGGCCCAGCAAAAAATTTTTAAAAAGGTGTGTATGTAAGCATTTTTGTGGAATTAAGCATTTTTGGCAGAAGTAATTTCCAGCTAGATTGCCAATTTAATGATTTTTATAAGGCATGAGACTTTTATAATCAATTACTGAGAATCGACTACATTAATTATTGTAGGAATGAATAAGTACCATTAGTACGGTAGTCTTTTTTAACATAAAGAACTAGTTCCATTAATACTTCCTTTTTTGAGAACTAATGTAATGTGATTTGTAAGCGAGTAACAAAATTTGGCAATGACAAAAGTAAGTCGTTATATGGCAAGTACTTTTTAAGGTAATGTCTAATTTTTTGCTGGGGGAAGATAATTTCCTACAACTTGTATTTAAATTTTAATTTTTGCAATAAACTTTTTGAATGAAAAAAAAAAAAAATTAAAAGGCATTTTCTAAAATATCATTATTCACGGCAGTTCTTTTTTTATGTATTTAATGTTTATTTTTAAACAAGCAAGAGTGCTATATTCGGCCATGCCGAATCTTATATACCTTGCACGATTAATATAAATCTAGTTTAGTGAAGCAACTCCAAAAAATTTTTATATTTCCTGAAAGATCTTTTGAAAAGATTTTTAATGATAACATATTGATGTTTAAAAAAATATGGTACACCATCATACTTTTCGATGAAAACTTCCGAGGCCCATAACTCGGAAAATATGGGCGAGCGCCAATTTTTTCACTTGATGTTTTTTTCTTATTTTGAGGAAATATTAAACTAACAGCCCAATTATAAACAAAAATTCCGTGCGAGTTCTTTCACTTTTCTCTTTTCTCCAATTATAAATTTTTCCCCTTTTGATTGACTGCGAAAGTGAAAAAAATTCGGGGGAAAAAAGTAGGTATTCTAAATTATAAAATAAACAAGAAAACTCCCTTCAAATTGCGATGATGCCACTTTTTTATAATTTTATTCCCACGGAATTCATAATTGGAGGAATCTTTTCTCGAAAAAAATTTTTTCCCTGGGAAAGAAATTCCGTGAGAATATTCATAATTGGGCTGTTAAAAAAATATATATGTAAAATTATAAATAGTACTTATTTTTTTAATATTTTTTAACTCTCTGTCACCCCAATATATATTTGTTTGCTTGGAGTTACTTAACTGCATTAGATTCTGCTGATGTCAAATTTTTTCTGATTTGTTTAAAAATTAACACAAATATTTGTAAACCATATTTCGTTTGTGATTTTTCGAAGCCAAAATAAACGTGAACTTAAGCCGGTTTATTTTTTATTTGCGAAAACAAGCCTTGATTTATTCATTTGAATAGATTAAAAATTATATTTCTTGCTTTTTTGTATTTTACAGGTCTTTTGAATGGTCCTTTATTTCGAAGGTTTTCCTTTCGTCAGGTGGCTCTATTCGGTTCATTTTTAACTTTCATTGGTCTGCTGGCATGTGCCTTTGCAGATACATTTTTATTATACTGTCTGTCGTTTTCGTGCTGTTATGGTAAGTTAAAATTTCCATTTGAATTATAAAAAGACAATAATCTTTCAAATTAAATTGTATGTTGCAGGATTTGGACGCGGCTTGACTGTATCAGCATCGTCATTAGCTGTTAATACTTATTTTAAAGAAAGAAGACGTACTGCCACTGCCTATCAGTTTGGTGTTGCTGGCTTGGGACCGATTTGCTTACCCTATCTGGCCACTTTTCTATTGGACTATTTAGAGGTAGAGGGCACAGTATTATTCTTTGCTGGTCTTTCATTAAATACTGTAGCGTGTTCTTTGATATATCAGCCGGTAAAATGGCATGTTAAGAAACAAGCCAGAGATGCAGAAGGATATAAAAGACAATCAACATTTAAAGAAGATGATCATATAATAACTCAACCAGTGGAACCCGAAACACCGGTATTACCGCGAGCCAATGATGGCTGGTTTGGTTCGAAAACTTCACTTAATTCTGCGTCAAACAGAAATAGATTGGGATCTTGGGACAAAACCCAGGAAAGAACACAACTAACGGAACTAAAAAGTTTGAATAACGGAGATAGCATTAAGAGTAATAATTATTCGGCTAGAGTACGAAGTTTTTCTGCAAGTCATAGTATTAAGGAGGAAGAAGAACAAGATGTTGAAGAACGTGATGATCTTAGGAATCAGGAACAAAATAAAGAACATAGTCAATTGTTAAAAGAAGAGGAAAAAGCGAAACTCCAGCAGATTAATTTGATTGAAGAGGAGAATGAAAGACGTAAAAAATTGCCCTGGTACATGAAAGTGGTGATATTTTTCGATTTGGATTTATTGCGTGATTTTACTTATGTCAATTTGGCCATGGGTTTGACCCTCATTAATTTTGTTGAAATAAATTTCGCTATTTTAACGCCCTTTATATTGTCTGATTTTGGTTTCGAGAAGCATCAAATTGCTTTGGCCATGTCTTTGCTGGGTACTTTCGATTTGATAATACGTTTTCTCATACCACTAATAACAGCCAAAATCAATTTGAGCAACAAAACCTTCTTTATTTTGGGCATATTGGGTATGTGTATTGGGCGCATCTTTTTATCGTTTACCAGAGACTTTTATGTTATGGTTGGTATCTTTATATGGTTGGGTTTAAATAAAGCCTTCCGTACAGTATTTTGGTCTTTGATTATACCCGGCTATGTGCCGCTAAAAAGGCTACCAGCTGCTGCGGGTTTACAGCTTTTAATGTCGGGTTTATTTTCCCTGGCATTTGGTCCTCTAATTGGTGAGTTTTTATAATCGTTAGCGATTAATTTTATTAAGTTTTATAAAATTGAAATTTTATATTCGATTTCAGGTCTTATTCGCGACAACACAAATTATGCTTTTGCCTTGAACTTTCTTAATGTCTTATGTTTGCTGGCTATTGTTGCTTGGACATTAGAAGCATTTGTACAAAAATATAGAAATAAATCTAAACCAGTTACTGAAGACTTTAAATGAGAATTTACATCTTCAACGGTTGTGACTAGATGTGCCTCTACCGTCGGCCTTGTGATTTCAATAGCATTTAGCTGTTTTATTTTTTGCTTTAATTATTAAATTTTTTATATACCAGCAAACCGGGGACCTAAGCAATAACACATACAGATTTAAATTTATTTGATTTAATATTTCAAATAACACTCCAAGTGTTCAACTTGTCTGAAATCGTAATAAAATATGTTTAAGTTTGACGTAAAATTTTCAAGGTCGCTACTAAATTTTCATTTATATTTTGTGAACAAATTTCATGATTGTTCAAAGAAAAGAAATCCAGTGTGAATTAAAAATTATTAATTTGATTAATATACTAAATCAAGAATTCCAGTTAAAAAAAACTGCTAAAGAACTACTTTTAAAGTTAATATAGAATTATAGTTTGCGGCTCCAAAACAAAACAAATTCTGGCTTTAGTTACGAATTCTTAAAAGAGTAACTAAACAAAGTCAGTTCCTATTTCCTTGTATTTCTGTTAAATTTATTATTTAGTTTTGTATTTTATTTTTATATTTTTTATGTAAATAATTAAAAAAAATTGTTCTATTCATTCTTAATTTCTTCTAGCATAATTTTTGTTGTAATATAATTTTTGAAGACAAATATTTTAATATTATGCATAAGAGTAAAAATTAAAAATATTTTTCTTAAGGAGATTACAAAAGAAAAAACAAGTAAATAAATGCCAAAATAATTTACACAGAAACTAAAAATTATTAAGTATACAAAAAAGAGAAGCCGAAATTCTTAGTCTGCACCAGTGTCCTTAAATAAAATGGCACCACAGTAGCACATACAGCCGGTTATTGGTGGGGTCCCTTCGGGGTACACGTGGTGGCAGGTCTGGTGCGAAATAGATGAAAGTGTGCTGTTGCACTCTCAACAGACGGAGTTTGGCTAGACTTCAACCCTATAGCAAGGGAAAGTTTCATGGTTTGAAATGTTCTTGTAATGGCGACAAAATAATGATAAGGCCATGTGCCAGGTACTCACCTTAATCTTAATCACATCTTATCAAAAGTGTTGTTTAAGTAGATGATGTTTAAAACTAATCCAATTTTTGGTAGATACGATGCGAAGAATGCTGGTGGCAGAAAAGGCTGCATTATATTCAGAATTATTTTTTTTAATTACCACAAAAATTTGTAGATATTTTTTTTAATTGAAATAAATTTGAAAATTAACATGTTTGTTAATCTAAGCCGAATTTAAATAACACCTTTGGTTATAATACTAAAATAGTTCGAATTATAATTTCAAAACTTAAAAATATGAAATCTTTTTTTTGTACTGTTTATTATTTGTATATCCCGCTATTTTAC
The DNA here is from genome assembly GCA_916610165.2 of Gymnosoma rotundatum. Lineage (NCBI taxonomy): Eukaryota > Metazoa > Arthropoda > Insecta > Diptera > Tachinidae > Gymnosoma > Gymnosoma rotundatum. The sequence continues at coordinate 95,676,943 of OU744340.1, forward strand.
TCTATATTTTATTTTATTTATTTATTACTTTAAAAGTTTTTAATGATTAGAGTATATGTGAAACGGTAGCAAAGAACCGTGGGGTAAAAATTATATACATGTGTATTAATGCTACGTGTAATGATATTTTTGTTAAAAAAAATTTTTTTGACGTTTCTATAAAAAAGGAAAAGTTTATATTTTTAAAATAAATAAATTAAAAAATATTTTTGATTATTTCAATTCTTTTGGCAATGACATCATCGCAATTATTTGATACTTTAATTTTTTACAAATCTATATAAAATGTATTTTCATCAATTTTCAAAGGTTACAAATTTATTTATAAAAAAGTTTTTATTTTTTCACATTCTACTACTCCTCTGGTCTAGTGGAAGCTTATACACCTCAGAACAGTTAAAATTGTTCTTATTAGAATACTTTGCTACAGTTTCACCCACGCCCTTAACAAACGACAATTTTTTTAAATTAAAAATTATTCGATTCTTCGATTTTGAGCGATTTTAAAGTGAAATTTTTTAATAATGTTTTAACATCCGGTGACATTTCAATTACATATTTGCTATTCTTTTTATTTTAGCGACATATAGCGACTTATTAAAATTATTGCCGAAAATTCTATAAGACTATGTTAAATTAGAATGAATAATACCACATAAATTTAAAAAAAAAAACAAAAAAATCTTGTCTTCAAAAACTTGCAATTGAGGAAAAACTAGACAAATGGCAACGCTAAGTGGAACAAACTTTTTACACCCGATACTCCAACTGTTAAGTTGTTACTGTTGAGTATTTTTATCCGAACGTTGCCTGCTTTTAGGCTGTGTTAAAAAGCAACATACACAAATCATGTAAAACATTTAGCTGCAATAAAAATATTTCTACAGTAGAAAACATTTCAATAAACATGGTCAAGCCTTTACACCCATGCAGCAATAATAATTATTATATAGTTTTATTAAAAATATTGCTAATCACTTTATTAAAAAGAAATAGTAAACCACATTAACAAATACAAGTTGTAATGCCTTTTGCAATCACCTACTAAGAGTTAGAACGAAATGCTAATTAAAATGCAAGTCATGCACTAAATTAATAAACCTTAAAGTTAAATAAAAAAAAAGAAAAGCTCATACAACATTTTCATTCAAAACGTTAAAGAGGCAGACACATTGCAATGCAACTAAAACTAAAAAAATTCAATAGAAAAAACAAACACGAGTGAATAAACGATAAACATAATAAGTATTTGTATATTTATTGCAAACAGATATTTGAAAGAATGTATTGTAATTTATTTAAAGTGGGGTCTGCATTTTTAAATTTTTTTATGAAGTAGATTCTTATTTAGAGGTTTTTATTATTCGATAATTTGGTTGCTACTTAAGCTTTTATTTTCATATAAATAATAATTTTATTTCGTTTTAAAAATTATCTTTTTGTTAGTTTTTAGGATTTGGATTAATTTAAAAAATGTCCCACTTAAAGTAAGGAATTCCAGTGGGATCTGTGGCATATTATATTATGGAACTACGAGTATTACTGAGTTCATTTGTAGTACTATCAAGTTTAGTGCGTGTTCTATCCAGGTTGTGTGTAACGGTCAGAAACCGAAGAATTTACTTTTATACTACGACTGTGATGTAGAGCCAAATCGCATATCGAGAGAAGCTCGATGTGCACTGTAACCGGATCTGGGAACCATAGATCGGCGGGAGTTTTAGATAGGCTCTGCTTCCAACCAATAAGCAAGCCAAGTTCAAATTAACAGTTTCGAAAATAGGGCGTTAATAAAGGTATTTTATTTAGCCTGTGTTTACAGCACTATGAGGTTAGGCAGTATCAGCATGAAAGCACATTAAGTTATTATTATTTTTTTATTATATTATACTAAATCCCACAACATTTGAAAATAAAAATTCAATTTATTTGTTGGATGAAAAAGATAAAAAGAAACCCTTTATCCAAATTAAGAGAAAAGCCAAAAACATTTTTTTACTTATGAGTTATTTTAGGAGCCCATATTAAAGCCTAAACATTTTGGGCTTTAATATGTCTGTATCAGAGGAATAAATATTGATCTGATGTCGAAAGGTTTGGGCCATTTCTTAAACAGATATTTGACGCAAGTGAGGACAAGCATTGTCAAAAAAGGACTTACACGATTTAGGTAAAGAAAAATTATTTACCATAACCACCCCTCATTGGACTAACTCTGCCAACAAGCGACATTTTAGTGTTGTTTAAAATCACTGATAATTATTTAATTGTCTCTGTTTATTCGTCATGTAAAACTTGTCATTATACCCTTTACCACAAAAGGTTGAAAAAGGGAATAACTAAGTTTGTCATTCCGTTTGTAATTTCTGCAATAACCGTTTCCGACCTCATAAAGCATATATATATTCTGAGTTCTTATGCATATCAAAGTCGGTTGAGCGATGTCCGTCTGTCCGTCTGTCTGTCCGAGTTAGTGTTAAAATCAAGTTTGACGAGGCACTAGATAAGCTAAAAAAAATTAAAATAAGCCAATTAATCAAACATAGTGTCGAAAGAGGAGCTATTAGACATCAGCATGATCGGTCCATGTCCTTCGAGACAGCGGGCAAAACATCACGGCTACCTCTAATTTTTTTATATCATTAGGAACAGTAAAGTAATTAAAATTATAAAAACAAACAAGAATTAAAAAATAAGCAAAAAATATCAAGTGAAAAAATTGGCGCTCGCCCATATTTTCCGGTTTACAGGCCCCTGTAATCTTCAAATTTTTTAAAATATCAAAATGGGTATCATCTAAAAGCTTTTAAAGAGATCTTCAAGGAAATACTAAAATTTTTAAAACATGCTTAACCCATTAGGAGCCGATAGCATTTTTATGTAAAATTTTATATATCTTGCACCTTTTTTTTCTTTCTTATTGTTTCATTCTTTATCACCCCAATATTTGCTTTTTTGATTAGAGTTAGTTAGTAAAGTAAACAAGATTTATACAGATAGTGAAGGGTATGTAAGATTCGAATATAGCACTCTTATTATATTTTTATTAAAATTATATTCACTTTCCTTCAAATGATCTTTTTCGGCAAACAATTACTTTTTTGGTACCAGACGATATTTTTAAGATTCTCTAAAACTTAAAAGAAAATTTTAGCTGCGCACTGTATTATATGGATCAGCTTAACTGTTTGTTTTCAAAGATCATAAATTATGTTTATTCGGGTTTTTGTCCCCAAACTGAATAATAATTCTGCGCATTTAGCATTAAACGTATTTGACAAATGAGGTGTCAGCACATTCTACAATTAAAAAAAAAAACTTAGGAATGTTAATGTACTACCGAGCTTATTGTACTCGGCCTTATGTTGGCCTACTATGACAGTGTTTTTTATTGAAACTTTTATAGACTTTGTCCGACCTGTTCGTCCACACCAATTATAGCAGAAATAGCTTAAAATAAAAAGAGTTATTTTGGAGATAAAACATTTACGATCTCAGAAACAGCGCAAATGTTCGGTCCCAAATACAAATTTCATTATAACCCAGAAAAAATTTTAGAAAAAATAATCGAGTGAGGAATTAAGCATTTTTGGCGGAAATACTTTCCAACTAGATTGCCAACTTAATGATTAAACCAAGGCATAAGACTATTATAATCAATTCCTGAGAATTAGTACACTCAAAAAATTTTAACATTAACTGTTTGACGTTTATTTAGGAAGTTTTCAGTAAAGTTAAAAATAAATGAAAATGTGGTTGTTTTAGAAAGAAAATTTTTATTTAACTTTTTTCGTCTGTTGTTAGAAAAACAAACGACAAAAAAATACTGATTTTCGGTGCAGTAAAAATTATCAATTAATTTTTGCCTTGTTTCAGTAAAAATGAAATTCTTAATTAAAAAAACAGTTTGTCAGTAGAAAAGTACTATTTTACAATAGCTTTAAAATATAAAATAAAAAACATAAACTGTTGGAAAATATGTCAGTTATAAAAAATATATTTAGAACAAAATAATTTATGAAAGAAAAACATCTAAAAAATATTGGTAAGTTTCTTACATACGAGTAGTATTTAAAAATTGCATTATGTTTTAAAAAATAATGTTCCCTTTTTGCAGGTATTCTCTTCTAAATTCTGTAGTCTTTAGGCAGGCAGCCGTGTTGCCACAGCCCACTTGGGTCCATTGGTTGGTCTTAAACAAAGGTATGTCATTTAAATTTTTGAATTACAAATATATCGCTCATTTAGTAATACAACGTTATAACCCACAAAATAAAATTTTTTATAACGTGAAGATCATATCGCTTTTTAAGACATCGTCATATTTCGTTTTGTGTCTGTATATACATTTAAAAAGACGATCTTTTTAAAATGTATCGACCTTTTACAAGATGAAAACGTTAACTGTGATTATCTTGAAATGATTTTTTGTTTGAGTTAAGGCGTTCTATTTCTAAATGAGCGATATGTACTTTAATTATTGGTTGCAAAAACATAAACAATTTTGTATAAGTACATTATTTTTTCAGCATAGAACTATCCTGAAATCCTTGGACTTTCAAGGAAGAACAACAATTTAAGCAAATAAAAACAAGAAGAATTTGTGTATCAAAATAGTATAAATAATCAATAAATAAATTAAATCTTTTGACTTTCAAAATAAAGAAGAAAGCTGTAGTTTTTATTGTTTTGGTAGGTTACTTTTAGAGAGTTGGAATAAAAGAAAAAAGCAGTTAATTTTACTGTTTTAGTAGGTTAAATTTTATAAATTAAAATAAATACAGAAACAGTTATTAATGTTTTGGTAGGTTACATTTTGTTAGTTGAAATAAATGAAAAAAAAAATAGTTTTTACTTTTCTGGTAGGTTGTTTTTTCGTGCGTTAAAAGAAAAATTACTTGTTTTTACACATTTTGTTAGTTATAAAATCAACATTCAAAAACAATTGAAAATTACATTTAATTTAAATGAAATGTAAGTGGACCGTTTTTTAAATGAAAAAGTAGTTGTTTAAAGTGTTTTTTCATTTAAATTTACCTACATAATATTTTGAGTGTACGTATTAAATGTATTCTCTTTTAACTTAAAGAACTAATCAATTACTTCTTCCTTTATTTGCGAACTAATGTAATGTGTTAGTCATTATATGGCAAGTACTTTTTAATTAATGTCTAATTTTTTGCTGGGAATCGGTTGGCTACATTCTAAAAAAAAATCTATTTATATTTAAAATATGTATTATCATTTTTTACAAAAGTTATTTTAAACGAATACACTCCTTTACTGAACATGGATTCTACGGAGCCATGTCTACTGACAAATAAAAAGAAATTGTTAATTTCTAAAGTACTGATCAGTGACTTAAGTGTTGAGTGCTCATTGCTTTGTTATAAATTATGTGATTAAATATTTTAAATAAATTTGTTGTATTAACAAATTGATACAAAATGATTTTGTAGGGATAGTATTTTTTTTTTAACAATTTACGAGACAGAAAAACTTTTAATGATTTCAATTCAATGTAGACGCAACAGCCCAAAACTATGGATGAATGAAAAAATAATTTTTCCTATTCCCCGTAAACGTATTAAGAATAAAATTATTCAACTAAAACATAAATAAAATCAACCACCCAAAACGAAGAATAATAAATTAAAATGAGAAAAAATATAACTTTTTGAAAATTTTTAGTTCTATTGAATATTGAAATCACTTAACTGTATTAGTATGACTTGAGCCGTCTACAGCGGCACGAAAGATACACAGATGTACATAGCGGTTAAAGGAACATGTATGTATACATGTATACTTATGTGTGTATATACACTTCTGTTCTATTACTTAATGATCAGAATTTAAGTGCGTGCAGTGTTGAAATTGATCGCTTACAAAGTGCAGCATCAGTTTAATTGAAATTAATTGATTGTGAAGCGCTAAACAATGATACATGAAAAAATTTCTATATGTAAAAAGTAAATGAATATTATATTATTCTATCAAAATTTTCTATTAAAGCAATTAAGAAAAGAATAGATATAAAAACAATAATGAATTGAATTTATTAATTGAATTAATTAAGTAGAGTAAATATTATTAAATATATAATGCATTTTACAGATGAGGAATTACGCCAACAAACTTCACCTTGCATTTGTTACAATAGATGCTATTGTTGTATCGATTGATTCTTAAGTGTTTTATTTTCATTGTTATTTTGAAGTTCAAGTGGCATCCCATTTTTTAAGGAGGGCTGAAAAGCTGGTTTTTACATAATGTCTGCAATCAAGAGTTAAATTTGTAATATTTAGTTTATAACGACTTCAATTAACATCGGAGGGGCTTTTTATAAAATATTTATAAATAATGAACACTCTTTTGGTTTTATAAGCAACATCAGAACTATCAGATCAATACTAAAAAAATAAAAGATTGAGTATTTTTTTAGCCGACTTCAAAAAAAAGATGGAAGTTAGCAATTCGACTGAATGTTGCTTTTTTCTTTATTTGAAAGGTATTGATTACAGATTAGTCCCGTGTTCATAAATCAGTTTATAATTAAAAAAACTAAAGGGTGTCCCCACACAACATACCTGGTTTTTACGTGTATTATGACCCGTAAAGGACACCGCTTTTATCTTTAAAAAACTGCGTATCACTCCCAATAGCAAAAAGTAATAAAAAATAAATCTACGAATTAAAGGCTGTCCCCATAGGTGATGTAAATTGACCTATATATAAAATGACCTATATATGCATACCTTTTGAACCGTTATAAACAAACGCTTTCACAATGGGCAGAATTCCGATTGCTTTGGCCGTTATAGTGACAAGTATTTTAATTCAAAACTATAAATTAAATGGTGTCCCAATAGTTGATGTAATTTTGTGTATGTGGCCAAAATTTTGAAACGTTAGACAGACAGCGACCTATATAACAGCAAGTTAATAATTTAAATTTGGAATTTAAAGGTTGTTCCCAAATTAATGTAATATGATCGTTATACACAAAGACTTGAAAATTAGACAGAATGTCCACTACTTTGTTTGGTATAAAAGGTGGTATAAATATTTTATTAAAAAATTAAAGGGTGTTACAATAGTTGAAGTAATTTGATGTATATGACCAAACTGTTGAACCGTTATAGCCTGACGATTAAAATTTACAAAGAACCTGATTTCAACAACAAGTATAAAATTTGAATTTGAAAGTTAAGGGTTCCCCTATAGTTGCTGTAATGTGATGTATATTGCCAATTGTGGAACAAATGTAGAGAGACGGTTAAAATTTACAACAATCTGTAGTGCTAAGTCTGCTATAGCAAGTAAAAAGCTTAGAGATGGAAATAAGAGTGTCCCAGTAGTTAATGTAATTTGTTGTATGTGGCCATACCTTTGAACCGTTATAGACAGCCAGAAAAAATCTGTTTTGAAGTCGTTTTTTTCAAGAATTATATATATTAAGAAAATATTTGAATACAAAACAAAAATATTAAAAGATAGCATTACACATTTAGAAACGTTACGCAAATTGTTCAAAAAATTTGTTGGGTTTATAAAATTCGATTTTTGACCTATTTAAGACTGCAACAGATGGATGTTATAATTATCGAATATTTTTGATTTGTAAAAAACGCTTCTTTATCGAAAAAGATGAATTAAAGAATTATTCAATTAAGTTTTGCGTAAAAATTAAATTCATACCTTAAGATTTAACGGTGATTCGAGACGAGGCAAAAATTTGGGTACCTTTTTCTCAAGCAATAAAGAATTTATTAAAAAAAAAAAAAATTGATGATTGGAAAATTAAGAACCTTTATCACTGAGAATTATTCATTAAGAAAATTAGTTAGCATGACAAAGTGCAAAACATTTAAGTTTATACTAACTTCTTATAGATATGAACGTCCAAAAATAAACTCAAAACTAGATCTAGGTCAAATTAATGGTTAGGACGGTTGTTGCTTCACGTCACCGCTCGTCAGATAAGAACTTATCAACAAAAGGGGTAAGTCAAGTTGATATACTTGTTTTCCAAGCATTCAAGAAATTGGAAATATTTATCTAAAATGTATGGTGCACTTTACATCAAAAGAGAGCCATGTTAGTCTTCAGCATTAAAGATATTCAAAGCAGACCTCGGTCTGGCTAACTTTTGCGCTCGTTCATAACCATAGCAGTGCCTTTGTAGGGAACCCAAACTAAGGTAATGACAGATAACCGACGCAGCCTTGACAGCCTTTTAGAGTGATAGAAGTGCCGGTCGGCAAAGATGGCAATATTTCCCCCAAAATTTTCCAACAAAGAGTAGTCTGAAATACATTGCAGTAGTCCGAAAGACGGTATGAGACACTTTTGGCATGTTCATCACCAAAGCTCATCTAAGAGCCGTCTGTGTATATTCTGGCAGCACAGTTTCCTACAACATGACTCTCATACCACTAAAGCTTTTAAAACTCTATCAAAGTCTGTGCAAGGAATGGTATAGAAAAAAAGGAATTAAAAGTACAGAAGTAAAATTTATACACAGAAGCAATACACTGTTGTCTTATTGTTCAAATTTAAATCAGTTTCCTGAATTTCAAAATGATCAAAAGTTTTGATTAATGTCAAAAAGGCTACACATAATGAGAATGAAATTTTATATTTAGCTAGCAAAAAAAAAAAAAAAACTTGTCACCCTTTCATTTAAAATCGCAAAAACGCAAACTATAGGATATTCTGTTTTGTTTTAAAACATATCTATTTCAATCTTTAAAACTAACCGTAATAATTTGATCACTAAAAATTAAAAAGTTGACAACACCGCAACGCCAAAAAAAGAAAACTTGTTGTTTTGTGTTTAGGTTCCGTTGTGTGAAGGTTCCGTTACATTTTTTTTTACAAATACTGATAAGTTTGTATTAATAATACCTTAAACTAATTATGTAAATTAACTTGTACCTTAATAACTGTAATATAGAAGCAAATATGCCGAACAAGCAAATGTCAAAAGTTTTAAAGGAATTAATTATAAGACTGTGGAAAAAAGGAAAATCAACGCGTGAATTTGGGAAAATACTTAATAAAACTCACAGCACAATCCATTATGTCTTTTCAAAAAAGTGGATCTTGCAAAAGATCTACTGGACCTGTCGTCCAAAAAATAAATACTGTCCAAATTGAATGACAAATCTGTAAATATATCAAAAAAAGATCCAAAAATTTCTACTGTAAAAATAGCTAATGAACTTAAAATTGGCGAAATAGTTCATGTAACACCGCAGACTATTGGAAACTTTCTACACTCGCAAGATTTAAAAGGATTACTCTGTTCGTATGAAACCTGTTCTTTCAAAATCAAACGTTAAAAACACTTAGCTTATGCGAATGAATATTGACACAAAGACAATGCTTTCTGAACTTAGTAATTTTCGCAGACGAGTCGAAATTTCACATATTTCGCAGTGATGGTTGGAACTCAGTGTGGAGGAAGCAAGGCAAAGCCCTAAAATCACGGAACATTGCACATACTGTTAAGCATGAAGGTTGAAGTGTAATGGTCTGGGGTGCCATGGGCGCAAACGGCGTAGGTAACCTTGTTTTTATAGAGGGGACTATGAACAAGATTGATTATTTATGTATTTAAAAAAATAATTTAATTCAATCTGCAGAAAAATGGGCTTGACGGATAGCATTTTGCTTGTTCAAGACAGCGACCCACAGCACTCTGCTGTTGTAGTCAGAGAATAGCTGCTTTATAATACAAAAAAAAGGTTTTACCTCACCCTCCCCAAAGCCAAGACTTGATTCCCATAGACAATTTGTGGACTTATATGAAAAAAAATGAATGGTATTCATAACCAACAAAGAAACCCTTAAAAACGCTCTAAGGGACATCTGGAAATCTATATTTGCAGAGGTTACAAGAAACCTAGTTAATTCTATGCCAAGAAGACTCCAAGCTGTTGAAGAAGGAAAGGGTCATCAGACAAAATACAAAAAGGAATATTTTATTTATTTTCTAGAGTTATAATAAGATAATAAATTTTGTTTTTCTACGTACACCTTGTTTTTTTTTTGCCTAAGAGTATTGGCATATTTTTGTTTTTGTAGTTTTTTTTTTCTTTTTATAAAATAGTTACTAAACTGTTTTCTACATGTTACTAAAGTATGGGTCTCAGGTTTTAATTTCACTTTAATAAAAATATATTAGTTGTTATAGATACATTTTTACGCTTATATTTATTTTGATTTGGTAAGCGGACAAGATTTTTTTGGTAACTGCATGTATCTGGTAATAACATATTACTATACGAAAAGTATTTTCACAAGAGCGGAAAGATGAGAGTAAGAGCTGTCAAAAGTTGTCATGCTCGTACAATTTGTGTGAAACATACCGAAATAACGCTGCTTCAACGCAATGGTAACGCTTTGCAACTGGATAATCCGATCTTTACAATGCGTTTATTAGTGAAGTTAGTTCTGGTAAATACGAAGTAGTAATTGCTTAAACATCTTAAATTAACAATAATGAACTTTGGGTTTTTAATCTAAAAAGTAACGCAGAAGTGACTTCAATCTAACAATGTTCTGCAAAATGCTGACAGGGTTGTATTATTAGTGTGATTCTCTATAAAAACTTTTTGTCTCTCATTTATTTATTGTTTTTTTTTTTCTTTTTAATCAGTCTTCTCTTTACTTTTGTCAAGTCATTCATAAATAATCGAAACAGAAATAGATAAATATTAAATTTCACAATAAATCAATAAAAAATGCGTACTTCAACGTTCTATAAAATTAATTAAATTACAAACTTGTATTGAAAAAAATGAATTCTTAAGATAAAAATAACGTACTTAAATATACTTATATGTACATATGTATACTTAAATATACTTATATGTACATATGTATGTAAAAGGTTAATTTTAAGATTTTAAATGAATAAAATAGCGCAAATACTCACAGTAGCTAATAGTTAATTATTTTATTAGATAATGAGCGCAACTGAATAATTTTTCAACAGAGGGCTATATAGCAGTAAAACAAAGAGGAAAATCGTATCACGTATTAGCAATAAGAAAAAAAAAATCAAGGGGACTTACCTACGTCTATGATTAAAAGTAAACTGTTTTTTTTTTTAATTATTTTACTGTTTTATAATTTTGTAAAGCTTTTGAGAATGTTGACAATAACTTTTGAAAGATCTACTTAAAATGACAGAAAAACTAATAAAAAGTATTAACAAAAGATCTCATTAATTGTTGATTAAACTTAAGTTTCCGTTGGCCTCTTTGCTAATAAACAACTTATGTTGTATTTGTTTAATAAACTTTAATCCCAATTATTTAACTTATCCCAGCAAAAAATTTTTGAAAAGGTAATCCAGTGTGGAATTAAGCATTTTTGACGGAAGTACTTCCCAACTAGATTGCCAACTTAATGATTTTAACAAGGCATGAGACTTTTATAATTAATTACTAAGAATCGATTACATTAATTATTGTAGAAAATAATGAGTACGATTAGTACGGTAGTCTCTTTTAACATAAATAACTAGTTCCATTACCACTTCCTTTTTTGGAAATTAATGTAATGTGTTTTGTAAGCGTATAACAAAATATGGCAATCACAAAAGTAAGTCATTATATGGCAAGTACTTTTTAAGGTAATGTCTAATTTTTAGCTGGGATATTGATGTGAGATAGTGAAGTAGGAATGTACACGGATACAGGCTAATCAATTCAATTAAGACAGTTGTCTTAATAATTCTAATTATTTTGATAGAACCTGTCTTTAATCGGCATATTTTACCTAAGAATTTTTTAATCAAGAGTTTTTTTTATTATATAAAAAACTTTATTAAAAATAATTTATTATTTATTAAAATTTATTAAATACCATACTTGCCATTGTTTCATTACCATTGAAATTTTTATATAATGCTGAAGATTTTATTTCAATTACGATTGTTTTTCACTAATGGTAATGCAATTTCAATGACTAACTATTTAGTTACAAATACGATTGAAAAAAAAATAATTGTTTTTATGAAAAATAAATTAAGTACCTTCAAAAAAAAGTAAGCATAAAACAAATAAACCGTAACAGTTTACAAAAAGAATCTATATTAGGAGATTTTAATAATTTATAGATTTTTGATGAGGTAGACTTAAAACTTGATGCCTGAGATCTAAAGTCACCCAACACTTCAGGTGGCAGTTGTTATTTATATTATTTATCTATAAATACGTTTATATTAATTTTTATTAAGATAAAATGAATTGCTCAAAGAGTGATGAATAAAAATATACTTTTGTACAAAAATTTTGTTGGGCTTATTATTTGCTCAGGTTAAAATTATTTAATTAAGATAAGTGTGGAGTAAATAAAAAGTCAAAATAATAAAGTAAATTTGGCAGAAAGTATCTTACAAAATAGACGGATGCATAATTTGTTTACAAATGCCTTTTATTTAAAATATTAAAAAGATTAATTTATTATTGAAATGAGATGTTTCATTATACTCGTACATGTAACAAGAGTGTCGATAAATTTCAGAGAAATTACCAATGTATTAATTATTAATACAATATTTGAAAATGCGAACAGCTAAAGACGAGAAAGCAAGAAATAAAATTAAATAGAAGTTTACTTCATGATTTGCAAATTTTGATAAATGTAAATCAATGACGCAAGTACTTACAGTCAAGTTGGAAACAACAGAGAGCTAGAAAATGAATTGTTTAAAAATTAATTTTTTTTTCTATCTATAATGAAAATATCGTAAGCCCATAATTATATTTTTATTTAATAACTATCCACAGATGGTGATGACGTGTTCCAAAAATTTATAATAACATTTTTTGTTGTTATAGTTTAATTTCATCTGCTTAAAATAAGTTACAGTTATTTAATACAAGAATGACATAACAATTTCGTATTCTTTTCCCCAATCAGGATTTGAACCGTGGATATTATAATTGAATTCAAATTTACTTTTTTCGGGCTTAGATTCCTTTTTTTAATTTAATTTCCAAAAATTTTTAGAAACAAAAAGTATTCAAAGATGTATGCGGACGTTTTTCAAAGAAAACAAGAAAAGTTAGACACTAGCAGAATGAAATGCAGCATTTTCTGGACCGCTACATTCTACATCAGCATTCTTCGCATCTATCTATGTTTGGTTGTGTAAGTTGTAAACATCATCTTTTTAACCAACTAATCTTTATATTAATTTGGTTAAACGAAGCTTACACACAACCTAAAGAATTTCTTGGTCGTTCTCTGTGTAACTCGTCTTCCATATTTGTTTTCGTTTCGTACCAACCTTACTCATAACAGTCAATATGATACTTGAACAGCATCTATTATGTTGTGAGCAAACAATTATGAATGATTAAAAATAAAAATTGCATTTCGTGACCATACCGAAGGTTGGTACGAAACGAAAACAAATATACATTCCGTTTGTAATTTCTGCAATATCCATTTCTGATCCCATAAAGTATATATTCTGAGTTCTTGTGCATAGAGAAGTCGATTGAACGATGTCCGTCCGTCCGTGTTAGTATTGAAATCAACTTAGCCAGGGCAATAGATAAGCTAGAGAAAATCTAAACAGTCCAATCGATCAGACATATTTTTGAAAATTTTGCTGTTGAAAATCGGTCCATGTCCTTCGAGTGGGCAAAACATCACGCCTGCCTCTAAATTTTCATTATCATTTGGAACAAAGAAATACCTCCAATCAAAAAAGAAATATATGGGCCGATAGAAAATTAAAAAATAAGAAAAACATTAAGTAAGTTACGTAAGTATTTTGGAAGTTATAGGCCTCAGAACTTTTTATACAAATGTTTTTAAGTTATTAATATGGGTATCATTTAAAAGCTTTTGAAGAGAGAGATCTTTCAGGAAATACTGAAATTTGTAAAATATGATTAACTCATAAAGAGCTGATGACATAAGAGCTAATGACAGACCAAAATAATATGAAAAAAATAAAAAAGAGAGGAACCCATTCTTTTTTATCAGTTAACAGAACGACTTTGTTGATTTCCACTTTACGTTGTGTTCTCTGAAAACAAATCGTCAACAAACAGACACAAAACAACAAAACAACACGGACTGGTAGACAAAGCAATCGCCTTTAATGTCTATAATGAACCCGATTATATACTTTATAGAATAGTAAATGAGTATTTAAGAATCTGTAGAAAGAAAGAAATATCCTTTTCGTGGACGGAACATGGTCCAGCCATTGACGATAGCTTCCTTTATCGTTTAATCATTGAAAGGAATAAAAATTAAAAATAATTGTTTTAATAAAAAAAACAAAGATCTTTTAATTTGCCTTAATAAAAAATTTATATTAAACAACGGAAATTTTTTTATTATATTAATTAATTTAAAAAAAAAAATATTTTTTCCGTGCTATTTTCTCGATTAGTTATTTAAATCACCGATACTGATCATTGAGGGTCAATGCACGTCTCGATGGCCATTTTGATATCACTTACTTAACTCTTCAGGAAACTTCTGACAAACATTTTAAATAAACTAAAGATTTTTGTCCAAACAATAGAATGGAGACAAAAATCAAAGTTTAAGCAAAAACAACTATAACCAACAGTAATTAAATTTTTCTTTCTCCGCTTAATACGATTGAATTTTTTGCGGCTCTCTTATACATTTGAAAGAGGATGAAAAATAAAATATCACAAAACAGTACCATCATTTATTAAACAACGGGAATTTTTTTGTTATATTAATTAACTTTTAAAAAAATCTTTTTTCCGTGATATTTTCCCGATTAATTTTCAAATCACCGATATTGATTCAATCAAATTTAAATAATTAATCGGGAAAATAGCACAGAAAAAATATTTTTTGAAAATTAAAAAAAATTTAATTTGCTTGGTAATTAGTTTTTATTTTACAAAGTTTATAGCATGATATAAAAATAGAAGGTAGTTCCACTCTCTCTTTTCGTCGCCATATTAACGTTCTGACTTTGGCGGGAATTATGAAAATTTGTGCTACCATATAAATTTGTAAGATCCCGGTTTTCTGTTTTGTTTTTTTTAACTTATATGAAATTTTAAAAGAAAGAAATACATAATATAAAAATCATAAACAAATTTTATTAAATAAATAAAACAAAATAAACAAAATTTAGTAAAAATGTTGCCTTTTTTCGGACTGCATTAATAAAAGACGTTTCTGCAAGAATTCTGTAAGATTTTTCAAACTTCGAACAATTTGATTTGCCAAATGCATCTTTAGTGTGGTCGTTGTATTTTGGGAAAAATGACATTGTTTTGGACAAGAAAAATGTACTATTGGAAAAAGTGTTTTTCCAGACTACAAATGTTAAAATATGGAATAAAATTTTTAATTTCAGGTTTGGCTTAAACAAGTACAGGTTTCGGTCTTATTTGTAAAGGTAAAATAATCCTTTTTTTTTAAAGTAACGTCTTAATTAATTAGGTAATGAAACAAAAGTGATAGATTTTCAAGATAACTAATCGAGTTTTCACATGTAGACGAAACATTAAGCCTCGAAATATATAATATAATTAGCAAAATACTGGTTTGTGAAAAAAAACAAATAGAGGTAAATTACTTTATTTTGTTTTTCGGCAAAATTTACATTTTATCACTAGATAAAGGAACAACGAGAAAACGAGCATATAAATCTTTTAAATAAATAGGATGGACTTGAAAACTTTTCGGGACATATTACTTCAAAATGCGGTTAAAGGAATTGGATTCTCAAACCTTTAAGGAAAGCGATCAAAATTATATAAACGTGAACGTTTTATCTGAGGGTGGCCTTTATATCTATATTTAGCTTTTCTTAAAATTAATGCCACTGACTAATTTACTGGCCCTCATATGCAAAAATTTAATGTTAGATACTAATATTACAAAATTTTTTTTTTTTTTTTTTTGAGAAGATAATTTTTTCGAACAGAAAAATGTAACATTGTGTAAAAAGATAAAAAACTGTTTATTAATAAAACTTATTCTGTTGTCGTTTTTTATTAATTTAAAATACTTGTACTTAGCTAATGCTAAGGACTTAAAAATGTATATAAACAATATTGATATCATTATAAAACGCTCTGAAACACAGCTTGCTTAATGAACCTGTCAGGCATGTCACAGAACTCAATTCCGATCGGAAGTGGTTTCAATTCCGCAAATTAGTTCTATAGAAAACGAAAAACGAAAGATTTTTTTCGGAATGAAACCACTTTTAAATTTCAAAGTGGACTTTACTTTCTTTGAAATTCTGTTACTTGCGAATTTCAAATTTACTTTTATAACGTGTCCTTATTTAGATTAGCCTTGTTGTTTACTTTAGCGTGCGCATATTGCTACATTTAAATAAAAAGGTGGAGATTAAGCATTTTTTTAAAATAATCAAAATCTAATGAAATCTGAAGAAGGTAAAACAAAATCGATCGGAATTGTTTATACGGAATTAAAACCATTCCGATCGGAATTTGTGACATGCCTGTATATTTAATTATTAATTACGTGAAAATAAATTTCAATCTTTGAAATTTTATTAATTAAATTTGTTAATTCGGTAAAAATCTTACTCTACAATTGTATTTTTAATAAGTTATGATAATAAGCAAATTTGTATAAATTGTCTTTTAGAGTCAAGGGATTTGTTTCTGTGTAATTTATATTTATAGTAAATAGATTTGAGTTTTCTTTACATTTATTATACAAATTACACATATTTTGTTAAATAGTTTCAAATTATTTTTTTCTTATTTATATCTGTGGCAACGCAAATTGTGTTGTTTACAAAAAATATATTTCAAATAATTCCCGCAAACGTCACAAATTTTTGAAGTGGAACTACCTTCTATTTTTATATCATGGTTTATAGTAAATTAATATCACTAGCAGAAAATGAGTCATTGAGAAGAGAAAATTTAATCTCAGTAACAACTTAAGCAAGCACTAAAGTGCGAATTCCGCTAATAATTAAGCGAAACATGTTCTTAAAGGTTGAAACTAATTTACAACTTGTATTTCAAGTACATCTGGTGGTCTACTAGAAAAAAAAAGATTCTTGTTGTCCATTCCAATACATTTTGAAAAGGCGCCATTGAAATAATGTAAAAGAAGAAGTTCTAAACAAATTTACCGAAAACACGCCTTCCATTCACTGCTGTATTTTATCACAAACATACAAACAACGCACGTGTTAATTCATTTGTTACCTGTCGGCAAACAAAGAGCTGGCAACCCGAATTAACCATGCTGCTTTGTATTTTTGTATCTCTTATCTTGAATAAGCTGGATTGTTTGAAAAGAAAAGTTATAATAAATGTAAGGATTTTCCCACCATAAATGGGATTAGTTAAATTACAACATAAAGTATAAAAATGTTTATTACATTGTTTTCATTTTAAGAAATTCAAATATAATAAAATAAAAAATAAAATAAATAATAAATATTGGTGTGTCCTATGGTTGATTCATTCGACCGAACTTTAAGAGCCAATGTTATCAAATTATAGAAAAATTATTTATCGAAATTATAAAAACATCATCATTGAATTGTTTGCTGGGTAGGTATAAACATATACTGTATATTATTTGCCAATGGATAAGTGTCAACTTGAAATCGTTCCAAAACATTAAACTGATATATGTAAAAAGTGGTTCATACTAAAGAATATCTTTAAAATCTTTAAAATCGTCTTGCCTATGAATTATATAAACTTATCAATATTTTAATATTAAATTAATTATTGAAAAGAAGTATTCAAAACGTTAAATATTTTTTTTTTAATCCTGCTTTAAAAAATTGGTTTCAAGTTAATTATTATTGACATTATTTTTTTACTTTATTTTATTTTATTATTATTATTTATTATTTTTTAATTTCTACAATATTTATTATTATTATTATTATTATTTTTTAATTTCTACAATATTCATTTCCGACTCCATAAAGTATGTATATAATATATATATTCGGAGTTGTTATGAATAGCGCAGTCCGAGCGATGTCCGTCTGTCCATCCGTGTTAGTGTTGAAATCAAGTTTGCCTTTACAAATACGCCAATCGATCAGACATAGTGTCGAAATAGGTGCTATTGGAAATCAGCAAGTTCGGTCCATGTCCTTCGAGGCAGCGCGCAAAACACCACGCCTACCTCTAGTTTTTCCATACTATTTGGAACAATGAAGTACCTCCAATCAAAAAAGCAAATATTTGGGGAGATAGATTTTAAAGAATAAGAAAAAAAAATCCGGAGAAAAAATTTTCGCTCGCCCATATTTTCCGAGTTACGGAGCTCTGAAAATTTTCAATTTTTTATAATATGAATAAAGGTATCATTTAAAAGCTTTTGATGAGATCTTTAAGGAAATGGGAAAGATTTTTGAAAGTTCTTAACCTATTAAGAGCCGATGACATTTTTATGTAAAATTATACATATGTAGTACTTAATTTTTTTTATATATTTTGGTTGTCTGTCACCCGAATATTTGCTTTTTTGATTGGAGTTAATTCACTTAACTAAATTTACTTACATAGATGGGAAAGGGTATATAAGATTTGACATAGCCAAATATAGCACTCTTACTTCTTTATAATTGCAAATTAATTATTAATAAAAACCACACCTAAAATGAAAGTTGTAAATAAAACAACAACATATCAACTTTTGCTTTATTATATTTAGCAGTTTTTTAATATCCTTATCTGTTTAAAGTACTCGTATAGTGCTCAATTTTAGCTACTTAAGATGTTTTTCGAGACATTGATAGAATTTGACCCCAAAATCTTTCCACTGCACGAATTAAGGGCATTTTTTTATTTTCTTTTCAGAAATCATTTTTTATTATTTCTGAACAAGTTGCCAGTTTCGTAAGAAGACGGAGTGGCTTCCAGGTCAAGATTAAATTTTGTGGGAGTATAATTATAAAAGAATACCTTAAACTCAGAATATGGCTTGGGTTTTCTGTTTGAATACAATTGCTTCTCTCGATGCATTAAGTTTTGGGTTGCGAGTGACCAGCTTTGCTAAACTATGTGTGATTAAGATGGTGGTTGATTTTCTTCCTACTTTAGTAAAATAAATAAACTTAGTATTTGCTTTCAGCAATTCACAAATGGTAAGTATGTATTTATTTGTAATATTAGATATAGTAGTTAAGGTAAGTGTGTAGGTATAACTAATATTAAATATAGTACAAAGGTTAAGTGTTTTGGATAAGTATGTAGATATAAAATTTTAATTTAATATTAGGTTTAATATCCTGCGTGAAAGGTTGTTCAACTAATGGTTGAAAGGTAAGCGACAGTATTTCAATATATTTTGTTTCAAGACTTCATTTTGGTTTTCTTAAAGCGAACAATTCGCCGTACTAAATATCAATGTTGTAATGTTAGTTTTTACACTTAAATTAAATATATGTAAGTGCCTTATGATAATGTTAAATTAATATAAAAATTATAAAAGTTATAATTTAAGTGTTCAATAAATAATAAATTGAACGCTGTTTTTTCATAAAAGCAATTAGCAAGTACCAATACTTTTAAGCATTGCTTCCTCTAACCAATGTATTCCCAATTAAATTTTAAACATGTTTTATCTATAAAATGTACCTTAAAAAATTTTTTTTGTACAAAAGTACTTTTTAAATGAAAAAGGATATGTGGGAAATATGTAAAAACTATTTTTAAATTAAAGTATATTTGCATTAAAAATTTCGTTTTTAATTAAAGGAATCTTTTAAGTAAAAAATATTTTTTTAATAAACAGTACCTTTAAGTGAAAAGTACATCTTTCTTTTATAAAAAAAATATTTTAAAAAGTACCATTAAAATAAATAGTATTTTTTAAATATAAAATGTCATTTACAAACAAGAAAAATTTTAAATAAAATACCGCTTATATAAAAATAGATTTAACCTTAAAAATAGAACAAAATATATGTATATGTCTACTAATAAAACCGTTGCAAAACAATTTAATAAAAGAGCACATTTTAAATAAAAAATGTCTTTTTAAGGAAGAGTATATTTTACATAAAAGTACATTTTTAATAAAAAGTACTTTTTACGCAAAAAAACCATTTTAGCTAATTAATTCGTATTCAAAAAAAAAAAAAAAAAAAAAAAAAAAAATTAAAAATACCTTATCAAACATTTTATTATCAACTATTTATTAGCAAGAAATAAACAGTTAGTACGTACAAATCTAATCAGTGAATTTAAAAACTTTATTAAAAAAAGTACCTTTATATAAAATCTAAATTTAAAGTTAAAGAAATGAATTTATTAGTTTAACTATTTGTTGTTGTTTTTCAAAGCGATATAATGTCCATTGACTTTATGTCTCTTTTGAGTGCGACATAAAGTCCAGACTATGTCATTGGACACTACAACATGCCACCATTAAAGTAGACTTAAGCCGGATTAATTATTAACTAATCTTTAAAGAATACTTTTTCAATAAAATTTTTAAGCTCATGCATTTTTTTTAACAATAAAAAATAACTTTTAAAATGGCACATTTTAAATATAAAAAGTAAATTTTAAAGGTATTTTACCGAACATGAAAGTGTATAACAAAGAACGTAAAAATTACAGTCACAAAATGAGTCTTTGAATAAATGCATTACAACAAGAAACAGTAAAAATTAACAAATTAAATAAATAAATAATATTTGAAATCATAATATTTAAAGTACCATATGATTAGCAAAAAAGTATAAAAATACATAGTACTTACAAAATAATTTAATACACCAGCTTAGCTAGTCTCAGTCCTTATTAAAGTGATTATTAGTATTTACTATTTTTAAAGATTAATGAAAAAAATTGGTTCTAAATTCGATTTCTATTAACGTTGAGAAGAGCATATCGAGTAAAATGAGATTTTAATTCTAGTTGTTTTTCATATATTTCGTCTCTGAGTAAGTAACATGTGCGTTAATGACGCACAGCATGAACTAAAAAAGAGGTAATTTGCTTTACACAAAACGGAGGAAACCTTTTGGTGCATAACGCCACCACTGTCGAAAGCTATAACTTCGCTTTGTTGCTGTAAATGTGTTTTGTTAGTACTTTTTCGGGCGACGAAGCAAGAGGCAGTTCGAATTTCAATACAATTCATTATTGAAATTCTATAAAGTGAACAAACAAACAGAGCGTCTGGTTAAGTCAAGCGCCGTACGCCACACAGTCAACACCAAACCGGCAATTTTCAAATTGAGTTATTTTACCATGTGAATATTAATAAAATTATAAAGAATAAAAACAACTTTATGGTTTTTGATTAACAAAAAAATTAAAAAAAAAACGTATTTAAGAGAGTAAAAAATTGGAGAGTATAAATTAAATATTCAAGTTGAATAAAATGAAGTAGAAACAAAATATTCATCAATCATTTGTTCTTTTTGTTTTGTGTTTGTTTTAAAGTGTATAAATAAAAAATAAAATTAAACAAGTGTATTTTGGAAATAAATCTGTGATAGTAAGTTAAGCAAATATTTATAAAAAATAAAAATTATGATCCTACAAAATGTTTTTTGTTTATTGTGTTCATGAAATTCTCGTAAAGAAAAAAATTTTATTTTTATAAATCTGATCAATAAATAAAATTGAAAAATTTTTAAGTGTTTTATAAATTTAAAAGTGGGTCATTTACTTCTTAAATCAAAATGCTGCTTACATGAATGTTGCAAAAAATATCAGTCGGTAAATTAAAAATATCTGATAATGTTTTTTTAATTGCTTTCCGCTCAAAAAATCAAATTAAATGGAATTCGTTTTTAACCAATAGAAAATTTGGACATAAGTAAATAAAAACTGCAAAATCTCGTCTTACAATGGCAAAAAAAAAAAAAAAATAATAATAAATAAATTGTTTTTGTTACAAATAAATAAAAAAAATATATATCACCTAGAAAGGTTGTAAATTTTTTTTTTGTAGACTTTTATGAAATTTTTTAACGTTACCAAGCTTTGGCTTCAATTTCGGAAAATATCAAAATAATATCACTTTTGTTGCATATATCTCTCCTCTTAAACCACTGGCCTCTTTTTTTGATTTCTTTTTTAATAATCGGCAATATAAAATTTTGGCTCCAGTTTGTTTAGATTATTATTATTTTTCTTAAAACACACCGGTCCACCAGAAAATTTTGCTTTTGGAAATGTAATCGTTTAATCTTTATTTAGGTGTCTACCGAATTATTTCTTAACTACTGTGCGTTCTCTACATTCCTTCTTCCTGTTTCTTTTTTTTAATTTCTAAATAATCAGTTTAAGTTTTTCATCAAAAGACTTTTCACCGACTTTAAAAAAGAATGAGGTTATCAATTCCTTGAACTGCAGTTTGATAGATTGTGCTTAAAGATTGGTCACGTTTTAAAAACAGTTCATAATCTTAAATATTAAAGGGTGTCCGCATACAACATACATGTCGTTTAAGTGTATTATGAACCGTGAAGGGCACCACTCTAAAATTAAAAAAAAAAACTGAGTATCACTATGACTCCCAATAGAAAAAAGTAATAGAAAAATTCATCTAAAATTACAGGGTGTCCACATAAGTGGGCCTACCCGTTATAGACAAACGCTGATTACTATGACCGTTATAATATTAAGTACAAATTTTCAAAATTATATATTAAAGGGTGACCCAATAGTTCTTTTATGGCCATACTTTTGCACAATTAAAGTCAGACGGCTAAAATTTTTAAAGAACCTGTATTTCCAAGTCCGCTATAACAACAAGTATAAAGTTTAGACTTGGAAAATAAAGGGTGTCTCAATAGTTAATATAATTTGATGCATGTAGCCAAACTTTCATGCTGTTATAAATAGATAGCTAAAATCTATTTTGAAGTCGGTTTTTGTTTGGCAAAATTCCATTAAAAAAAATTTAAATGAAATTTTAAGCTGTAATTTTTTGCCATAGACCTCAATCAAATTTAAACGAATTTTTAAGTAACTGCCATCCCTAAGTTAGCGCGTAAGACGCAAAGCAATGTAATTCATAGCTTTTGCGCTAGAATGTCATCCCTAAATAACAGCGTCAACTTTGTGTCTTTAACAGTAATGTTAACTAATTTTATTTTATAAAACGCGCTGTATAAAAATAAAAAAAGGGATAAAACCGCTAGATTGCCTTTAAAATAACTCATTTGTCACTACTTTTCAGCCATAACAAAACAAAACAAACCAACAAGCACCCAACTTCACTTCTTAACGCACTGTCAAAATTGGATTTTCCAATTGTTAAGCGTTGACGCCGTGCTATTTAGGGATGCTTCATACATTTTGTATGAACATGAGAAATTTTGACAGTTATCTTGCGCTTTACGCGCTAATTTAGGGATGGCAGTAATAAAAGATTTGTGTGTATCGTGGATCTCATGTAAAAAGATCCTAGCTTGAATTTATACGAAACTAAATTTTAGAAATTTAAATACACTTTACAAAAAACTTCAAGGCAATAGAATTATAAATAACTGTTTCCAAGAATTTACATTTGAAATAATACATTTTGAAAAAAACAGTGTCTATTACATTTTTGCTTTCTCCTGTAGTAAAATTGCAATTATGCCAGAGGGCCTTTCTATGTAGATAAGAAAGTATTATATTTTTCTTAGTAATGCTAATTTTTAATTAAATCTTTGACATAGTTACGATAGTGGGCAATAAAAATATTAGTATGTGGGATTCAATAAAAAATACATTTGTTATTTGAGGATGAACAATTTTGGTTTTTTAAGGCTTTTTTCTATGGCCTAAGTGAATGTTTGTTTGCTACGAAACAACTTCACACTTTCTTAGTTGTCTATACGTGGTAGGATATTTTAAGAAAAACATTTAAACTTTAAATAAAAAACGAAAGTCATTAGACGTTATTAACCCTGATACAAAGGCTTGTGTCTTTGCATTTCTTTACAATAAATAAAAATTTAAATATCATGGAACACTTTAAAAAATTATTTAACGTTAACAATTTAAACACATAAAATTGTATTGGTTACACAATCCAAAGATGTATGTAAATTTCCTTAAGTGTGATTCACCCAACGAAATTTATAGCTATAGACGATTAAATAAGTAATTAAATTCCTGGAATTGTGCAAAAAAAAAGCAATTGTCAAGATGAAAGTTTTTTTTTTTGCTTTACCACAATTATTTTATTTATAAATTAAATTATTTAAACGAGCTGAATTAAAAATTGGCGAATACTTCCAAAATTTTTCAAGTCTTAGTGTCGTTGAAGTGCTTTAAAGTGTTTGTTGTATAGCTGTTTAGTTTAAATTTATATTTTGATTTATAATTATTTTTATGATATAATTATCACCCTTCACTCTCTGTTTTACAACAGCCATTATACGAGTACTATTATAATTATTTAATAAATACATTTCAACACATGATAAGCTTTTAAACAACGGAAGCTTTTTGTTGTTTCGGTAGAAGTTAAATATTTATGAAAAAAAATTATTTATTAATAACACATGCAAACATATTAAAAGTTTGTTTTTTAAATTTGATGAAGTGAACCTAACCATATATGTACATATACGAATATATATACCGATATAGATGTATTAGATATTACATCTAATATACAAGTACAATTTGTCTCTAAATCACAGTCAATTAAATTTTAATGTCTAGTATTACCTGCTTTGCTTGAAAATTTTCCATATACATATGTATGTACATGTATACATTTGTATAGTTTTTAAAGTAAAAAATCTATTTGCTGTCATGTTATTAAAAAATATCGTAGTATGAATTATTTGTAGAACAAAAAGTATGGAATCTTGAATGGTTTAAAAAAAAAGTTGGTTAATGACTTGTTTTTTCAAAATTCGGTACAGCGCTTTTGTTTCTAGCGAATAACGTGCAAAAAGCTCACAAATGACGGAAATTTTAATCGACTGGGATGTGATATATGTATATTCGGTGAAAAAAATAAAATGCATATTAAATAATAGTGCTTAAGTGACCAAAATAAATATAAATTATAATAAAATAAAATTATAAAAATAAAACATAATTATAAAAAAAAAGAGAAAATTGTTGCAGAAATGTTACACTTGATAAAAACTTAAGCCAAATACTGAAAAGAGCAATAAAAAACAATGCGTTTTATTTGTGTAAGTGCAGCAGAAAAGGACGCCGTGATATAAAACATGCAGGCAGAACAGAACAGACCAAACAAAAAACCAAAAAAAAAAAAACAGATTATTTTAAAACGAAATACATATTAACAAATTTGATAGACTCCACCACGAAACATATAATTTAACACGTTCGCGCACTCTGAAAATTCAGAGAGCTGCAAGAACATATGTATGTAGTCAACCAGAATTGCTACGTGAATGCTACAGCATTTATCCATAGAATACATGAGAAGGACATGTTTATTAAAGTTTCATTACACTCTTTATTTAACAATAGATCTTTAAAAATGAATAAATTAAATCCATAATTTCATATTGAAATTAATTAGGATTCCATATTAATGTTATTAGGATTCAATATCCGAATTGAAAGTATTGTGATCTTAAGGAAGTAAATGCCATTTTCGGTAGCACTCTCTAGAACACAGTGGAGGTTTATTTACACAGTTGTGACACCGGTATGATGTGAATTTAATTATTTTTTGCCCGTAAATATATTTGCACTTCTGGAAATGTATTATACTTTTGTAATTTATATCTCTAAGCCGTGATAGTGCACAACGATATAGTCAGCTCTTTCTGAGTGTTCTGCGAAATGTAGATGCTACACAACTCACTCCAAGTATTACACTTCTAGTTTACTCATTGTAGCTGGCTTAAGGAAATTTGCAAATTCTTATAGAAAAGATGAAATAATGTGAAAGTACCTAATGAATCATTTAGACATTATTTTGAAATGTATACTATTTAGAAAAACTTAAGATTGTATAAAATTAAATAAATAAAAATTCGATTTAAAATTGAAGTCATTTTTCATCAGTATGAAAACGAATGCAATAACATTCACGTCCGCGAACAGACTTTATTGATCCAAAAAATGTAGGTTTCGTCGCTTAGTTCGAATAAAATAAAAATTGCAAAATTCCATACAAAACAATTGATTTGGAAAGAAATTTTAAGTAGTAGATTACACGAACAGACTTAATCTAGTAATATTTCTAAACCATTTCAAAATAAACACTAAAAAATGTTACGAAAAGAATTCACCGGTTTTTAAAAGTCCTTAACATATCTTTTGGATATAAAAGTAAAAGTCTTAATATCCCAATACACACATTTTCACTAACACTCTTACACAGTATAAAGTTTGACGTTTCCTAAAAGATAAGAAAACAAAATGACCGGATTACTTTAATTAATTAAGTTTAACTTATTTTGTAAATTTTTTAAGATAAAATTAATTTGAAAACATTCAACATTATCATTACCATTCTTATACTACAGCTTCTCAACATAATTTGAATAAAATCCACTGATAAGATAAAAGTCAATAGCGAGATAGGTCTTGAATGTATTTTATGGGACATAAAAAAAACATAAAATGTATATCTAGACATTAACAATACAAATTAATGTCTTCTGTTGTTCTTATACTTTGTATATATAATTGCCCTATTCACAAGCCCCCTAGTACGTGCTAAATGCTAACAAAATACAACGGTGCTAGCTGTGTTGTTGGTAATTTTCATGCAAACATGCGATACAACACTTAGTACTTTTTTTCATATGTTTTTCAAACGTTGTATTTGTTTAAATGTTTTATGTTTAAATGAATTATTATTTTTGTGTTCATGTATGAATTATATTAAATTAAATTGAATTAAAAGATATTTTTATTAGTTTTATTTATTTAATTTATTGATTTGACTGATTTATTAGAAAGTTGAAGTTGAAAGTTGCCAATATAAGAACTGTTCTTTAAGATTTAATATTGCTTTAATGAATCGATTTCTAATATTTTGTATGGTACCGCCATCACCTATACCAAAAAGAGATGTAGCATCTCTTACGAACACAAGCCCCATTTTCTGAAGATTCCAAGCAGTAAAGTACAATTTTAAGCTGCAAGTCAATGCGTAGTTGGAGCCTTTCGCCAATTGTGTGAAAAACATCGTCATTTTTTATAAGGTTGAATATATAGGCAAATTCCTTTGGCCGTAGTCGTATCTGTTTTCATCAAAATATCTTAAAACCCGATTATGCCAAATTGATGATTTTGGTAGCCCTAAATGTATAATTCTGCGACTGGAGAGCAAGTACATTAGGTTCATCCTAAAAATCTCTTGAATTTCATCCTCACACAAAAAATTTATTAATTTACTTTTTTCTGTTTTCTCCCCCATTTGGCTTATAAATAACAAATGATGAATAGCACTTTTCTTCTTCTAATTTACTTTTTGACGTATGAAGTACAATGTACAATAACACACTGATACAATGGTTGTTCACAAAGAAGTAAACAAAAGGTAGTATGCAATACTACCTACACCTTAGCAGAGCTTGTGAATACGGCAAATATTCTGTATTATTCTGAACTATTAAGAAAATAAAAAGGCTTTGATTGCCTACAGTCGAAGCAATATAATAAAATTAATTAATTAATGAAATTACTTGGATTACTTTTTATCAAAGTAATTTCAAATTACGCAAAAGGTGTTCTGTGCACAAATTATACTGGAAAAAGGTGGAAAACGGTTAACTAAAGACTACCGATTTAAAATCACTTGGTAATTTTTTCTACTTATTTCGTTTAGTAGTCAAAAAAGATGATACTATATCGCTGGTTTCATGTAGAAAGGCCCTAACTCGTATATATGTAACTTTACAGGAGAAGGTAAAAACATAATAGAAACTGTATTTATCACAATGTAATATTAAAAATGCAAATGCGTAGAAAATCGTTATTTTTTATACTATTGCATTAATTTTTGTGACAAGGTGACAAATGTATTGGAATCACGAAAAATTTCAATTTCGTACAAATTCGAGTTAGGGCCTTTCTACATGAGTCCAGCGATATGCATAATACGTATGTATTTAAAATGACAATTTTTTTTGTAAAAAAAATTATATTTTATGCACAAAAAATCATAAATATTTAAAAATTTCTAAAGAGACACTGACGATGCTTTTTTATATAATTTTCTATTTTTTTCTTTTTTTTGATTTATTTAGGAATGTTCGTTAATCATTTTCTCTCTTTAACGGTTTTTTTTTGTTTTTTTTTAAAGATAATTCTGAGGCTCAGTATTAAAACGGAATGTAAAATTTATCTAAGTTTTGCTATGATGTTCTTAATTAACGTAAAATGTACTGATTATTGTTGAAAAAAAGAATTAATAACAGTCAATAACTGAGACATTTTTTAACAGATTTAAAAAAGCAAGTTCAAAAAGTGATTTGCTCCACAACATTTCTTGTACTTATGTATGTCGTTGGTTAAATGTGTGCTGTGTAGTACCGTAGCTGGAAATTTATTAAGGTGTTTCCCAAAATCCAAAAATTCCGTCCTCCCTCATTAAACATTTCAGTAAAGTATCTAGTACTATCGGTTATTTTGCAAACAAAAAAAATCATGACATAATCCAGGTCGGCTATCATCTACAGCAAAATGTGTATTTCATAGTCATAAATTTAAAAGTTCAAGTTATTTTGAATTACGAATTAAAAAACAGCTGTTTTCTTGTGTTTTTTAAAAAACTTAAAACCACGCCGAAAAACTTAAAATTGTGTGATTTGTAGAACAGCAGCAGATCAAAACGGTTAGTGGTTTTAAAACATGTGATTTTCAGAACAGACTTTTATCGCTTTTTTAGCCGCACAAATATTTTTCTTTTGTATTCACAGCATATAATATCATTTAAATCCGTTCAGATATATAAAAATATTTGTTTTTTTCTTTTTCCTCTTCTAGGTTCAAGTTTTAAAACGACAAAGCCAAAGCACCTCCATGCCTCAAATATGATTCAAATCGGTACAACGCTTTAGCCGAATTTAACGCATAAAAAACAATCCTACAAAGAGATTTATTAGTTATACTTGCTTTTTTTTAATGCTCGTTTTTATAATCCCATAAGTTGTGCCTAACTTGAAATTAATAAAAAATTCTTAAAAAAGCTTAAATCTTGTTTGCAGTATTGAGAAGGGGATTAATTAAACTTTTTGCTTAGAATTCAACATTATTTGTATGTTAAAGAGCTATATAAAAACAGCATATGATGTCAAGTTGAAAAAAACATATTTACTTAATTATTTGTCTTAAAAAACATTAAATTAGTTTCAACATTAACTTTAATCCCCTGCCTACGGTAAACAAAAAAAAAAAAAAAAAAAAAAAAAACAAAAAGCAAACATAAAACATTGTTACCTCAAAATAAGTTTTAAACGAAAACATTTACAATTCAAAAATTTAGCTTCACGTACAAATGCAGTTTAGCGTGTACCGGCAACGGCACACGTGGTAGAAAACGTGTTAAGAAAACACTCAAAATGTGGTTTGTGGTCTTTTAATTGAAACTTGTTTTTATTTATCAACCAGCATTTTTAAATGTATAAGTGTTTAAGCAAAATAATTATTTATGTCTAATAAAGTACATGTTGTGGTTGGATATTTTATTTGCGGAATTTTCATGATTCTTGGAATACCAAATTCTTAAACACGTTGACTTAAATATAAAATATATTGAATGTGAAAATAAATATTTATGTGACGCAAAATGTTGCCTTCGTAAAAAATCCTGTTAAAAGGAAATTTAAAGAAGGTTACAAATTAGTCGAAATCAAAAACTAATCAGGGATTATTATAAATGTAGGGATATATCAAAGACAGCACTTTCCCAAACAAACCCTTTTCGACCCCCTTCCTTTCTCAACGATAGGTATACTGAGTCACGTGCCAGTACCAGCCTTTACTTTTGATCTCAGTGATTTCACACTGTTGACTGTTAACTGTCCATCTTCTTCCTTATCACTGAGACTCTAATAATTGCAAGCATTTGTCTCAGTTATGTCCACTAATGCCGGACAATTATACACAATGTGCGCTACCGTGTCAGCCTCCTCCAGGCACAGTCTGCAAGCACCATCTTTTACGACTCCTATCTTGGCCAGATAATACTTAAAATTTTTATGACCTGTCACTAACACATTTATCCAGCTTAAGGTACTTCTGCTATATTCGAGCATCTTAATGGCCTTCCTGCCAAGGGGCTCTTTGAGCACCCTTCCTCCATCTTTGCTCGCATTATGCCATTTGCTAGTGCTACTCTCGACTAGAGTCCACGCTCACTTGCCACTGCATTTTATAATCAATTGGTTGTCAAGTGCAATGAGAATCTTTCTTCCATGCACTTTCCAGCAAAGAATCCAACATATGTTTGCCCAAGCAATTTTGTGTGGAAAATGCTGACGTACTCCCCCAAACGTAGATTACAGGACACACTGTAGTTGTGATAATTTTGAATTAAAGGGGAACAAATTAAAATAATTTATATATTTCAGTACTTTTTTACCATTGATTAAATAAAATTAAAATTGGAAAAAACCTACGAAATTTCAAAAAAATTTCGATATCATGAATACCCCTGATAATATAGCGTTGGCTAT
Organism: Gymnosoma rotundatum; assembly: GCA_916610165.2. Classification (NCBI taxonomy): domain Eukaryota; kingdom Metazoa; phylum Arthropoda; class Insecta; order Diptera; family Tachinidae; genus Gymnosoma; species Gymnosoma rotundatum. The sequence goes on from OU744340.1 coordinate 95,707,571, forward strand.
ATCGAGCTTTGGAAGTATTTGTGAATAGATGTCTCTCAGAACTATTCGTATCTTAAAACCTAAATTTAGTTCGATTTATTGATTTTAGAAATTTTATTCTATTTAATGCAACACTAGCACTCCAAGCTAGACAATGATTATTGCAAACAAATTTAATTTAGAGTTTTACTTTCATTTCATTTAGTTTTAACCACCAACGCGGATGTCAAAAAATGAGAAAGATGCAATTATAAAAATGTCAAAAGTTTTACCTTTTTTTGTTTTGAGCTGAAAACTGGAATTTTTGCATTAAATTATTGTATTCAAAATAGTAAAAATGTATGAAACTTTAAAATCTCTTTTTATAAGTTCAAAGCCACAGATGTCTGACTTTAGTTTTTTTTTTATTTGCTCTTAGCAAAAACCTTCGATGTTTTATTTAAACAATATGTTTTTACTTTGTGTTGCATGTTTGTACATTAAGAAAACATATACCTGCAATAAATAATGGTTTTCGTTTTCTTTGTTATAATCTCTGGGAATAAACATGCATTGAATAAATCGCTATGAAACTAAGAGATGTCATAAACATTTGTGTTTATAGTTTTTTGTGCAATAAGCTCTTATCAATTTATCGCGAATACATATTTAATCGCTTTTAATTATAGACAACCGATAGTCACTCACTCGAAGAGATCTCAACAATATTTAAATTAAAACAACAATTAAAAACATAAAAGTATGGTTTTAAATCTACATATATACATATAATAAATATTAAATATTTATTTATGTATTGCATTTAATAAATTACTGAATGCAACAAAATTAAGCTGCGCTGAGCAGTGCTGGGCACAAAAAAGTGTTCGTTAATTTTATTGTTTATCTTTGCCACATACATACATTTGTACATGTGGTAATTACTTAAAATGAATTTTAATAAAAAGCCTTTATGCCCCAGGTACGTCTGGTCACATTCAAATGTACTGCTTAAAGTTGGCGGTGTCGAGTGTTCGTTTAGAAACAAAACAGGCAGGCAATAGGTATTAATGCAGCCGGCTTAAGCCTAGATGCCAGCCATATTTAATTCCCTTTTATTTATTAACATTTTTAAAAAATTATAAATTTTCTTAACGCATTAAAATGACACTTATATTTTTTGTATTTAAATATTGGCCTTGTTCTACGCAAGTTGTTGATTTATTTAATACTTTTTCATTTGTCATATTTCGTTTTATGATTTTTTTATTTTTGCTTTACTTTTTTTTCTTTCCTGATCATGTTCAAGTATCAGTGAAAAATAAAATTTATCACGTACTGTGAACCTAAGATTCTTTAGAACTGGCAACTTAATCCCAGACCACTTCAAATGTCAGCTTGTCTCCGTTAACACAAGAGACATTTAAAAATTTTCCCTTTAAAAACAACGAAATTTAATTTTTGTTTGTTTGTTGTTTTTATCTTCTATTATTAATTCGGTGGTATTTTGGAAAATAATTTAGTTTTGTTTGTGAAAAGTATTTGACAAAAGTCATCTGTCTCTAACTGAAGGGAGTGAGTGTGTTTTGTTTTAGCATTTGAATGATTGTACAAGTCAAACTGTTTGAAGTGGGAGAAATCGTATAAAGAAACATTGACAGCAGCGACACGGAGTTTAATATTTCATAAGAAATCTCAAAATGCAAATAATTACACTTGAAGAAATCTTAACTAAATCCAAATAATGGTCGTAAAAATATTTCGAAAGCTAATATCTTAATTGTCAGGTTATGTTGTGTGAAGCAAACATGTATCATAAATTTGCGTATCAAATTACTTTTTTTATGCCTAAATTTTCCTTGAAATATAATAAATTTTTGAAATTTTTATAAATTATTAATGGTGATGAATAAAATAATCTTTAGAAAAGAAAGTTTTTGTATACATGTAAAATCTTAATTTTTTTTGTTGTGGGATGAACGATAAAATAGTGTTAATTAAAATTTAATTGATGAAAGTAAATATTTATTAAATTTTATTTTTATTTGTATTACATATATTTATTTTATTATTTTATTTTTGTTCATAAACAACATGTGCGTACTCTGCTAGAAGTACTCAGTGAAAATGATAGTGAAGAAAATTGAAATAAATTATTTACTTCTAAACTATTAACGACACGTGATCTGAATATAATCTTGAAACTTGTTATCTGTTTCGTTTTCAGATGCTCTAAAACAACTTTTTTCTTGAATGCTAAAGTTTTGGGGAGAAATCTTGTCTTGAGCTTTTAAAAAACGTTTGTTTAACGATTATTAAAATATTTAATTGATAAAAAGCTTCATATTGATCGCAATAAAGTTTAGAAATATACAGCCCAAATATAATCAAAATTCTATGGGAGGTTTTTCTTTTTTATCTTTTCTCCTATTATAGATTTTTTCCCCTTTTTATTGACTGCAATGCCACTCTTTTATTATTTTGTTCCTACGGAATTCCTAATTTAAGGAATTTTTTCTTGATTGCGCTGATATATTCTAAATTTCTCATATTTTTTTAAACGAATTAAAAGTGAATATAATCACATATACCGTAAAATACTTCATACAAGGTGATTTAATGCATTGCGTTTCATTTATAAAAATACGCCAATATTCATTATTTTAAACTATTAAAAATCATGTTTATTAACAATATTAAAAAGCGTTCCCTATGTTGTCTAAATTTATTTTTTTTTACATATTTCTACAGTCAAGCATCTTACCATAGAATTAATTTTCAACTCGTTCCTTATTTTGGTCTCGTATATAAGAGTTGCTCGTAGGTCTGGTGCCTAACATAATCTTGATCTAGCAAAATCTTGATATGTATAAACTTTTGCCTATAAATCAGCTCAGATTGTTTAGATTAATTCATTTATTAGAAATTAATTGTTTATATGTTATGAAAAATATGAGGTCTGGAGAGAAACGTTTTAACATTTGTTGCAATCAACTTTTTTAACAAAATAGCATGTCCTCATACTTTTAATGACAAAACTGAAATTACAGAAATCTTTCTAAAAAAACAAATTATGAAATAACTCTATTAATTAAGGAACCTAAAAATTATTGTTATATTACGTTTGCAAGACATGTAATTTATATATTTTTATTCCCATACTAAAATAATTGTAGATAAGAAAATCAAATCAAAATTATAATCAAACTGCAGTAATATAAAAATTAATGTAAAGAATATAAACTTTTTCAAAAGGTCCCCAAGCAAAATATTGTAGCAACGTTTTCTGTAAGATTATCTGACCTAATCTGACAAAACTGATGCCATAAAATAAGCTTAATTTAATTTGAATAGCTATCGTTTAATTTTATTGTAAAAAGTGAAGTTCTGCGTCTAAAGAATAAAAACTAGAGAATTAAATATTATTTTAAAAGAATTATTTAAGAACTTATTTAAGTTTTTTTTTCGATACATATTCACTTCTAGCTCGATTTAAGCAAAATGCTAGGAAAAACTGGTTCCACAAAGGTACTAGTGACTTAATGTTGACTTAGTGTTGTTGGAAACTGGAAGAGAGTGTGAATTTCAAAAACCTTTACGAATAGGAAATGACAAGAGCCTAAAACTCACCATGGAGACAGGATTTTCGGATTAAATCTTAAGATTTTGGCTGACAACTGAGATACAGTTAAATTCTGGATAGGACTTTCTTCTAAATTTGTAAATTTGTACCCCCTCGTTAAGCAAGGTTGATATAGCAAACGCAACGCTAAAATTATGTGGAGTTAATCTTTTTCATACATCTTTTTCATGAAATAAACGCAAACTCCACAAATTTAATTTTGCTGACTTCGCCTTCAAAATTTTCAAAAACAAAAATTAATTCTTAAAATATTTGGAATTTAGTATTGTTTCCAAAAAATTTTGGCTTTGTTTTGCATTTTATAAATTTGAGGCTTAGTAATTTTTCTTCAAGTACAATATGTTTTATTTCAGGTACTTCGAATATGCCTTATAGAACTAATGTAAATTCTGCTTGGGGCAAGGGGTCTTTCAGCGAACTGTGTAGGGTAAGAGAAGGTTTATTGAATTAATATTACTGGTAAGGTTTTCCTTGCTCATCACCCATATTGCTTTCTTAATTTTCTACCTCTCCCTTATCTTCAGAGGTAAAACGAAACGACCTAAAGTGCGGTTCTCAAGTAAATAGCAGCCTATCAGTGAAGAGATCCTCATTTAAATATTTCTTTAATCTTAATTTAAACAAGTAGGAGTGATATATTCCGCTATGTCCTTCACCATATATGTAAATCTAGTTTAGTGAAGTAACTGCAAAAAGGCAAATATTATGATAGCAGAGAATTGAAAAAAGGAAATAAAAATGAAGTGCTGCATATATATAATTTTACATAAAAATGCCATCGATTTTAAATGGGTTAAGCATTTTTAAGAAATTTTAGTATTTCCTTAAAGATCTCTACAAAAGCTTTAAGATGATACCCATATTGATATTTTAAAAAATTTGAAAATTTCAGAGCCCCGTAGCACGGAAAATATGGGAGAGCGCCAATTTTTTCACTGGATTTTTTGTTCTAATTTTTTAATTTCTTTACATTATTTTTTCAAATGATATGAAAAAATTACAGGTAGGTGTGGTGTTTTGCCTGCTGTCTCGAAGGACATGGACGGATCATGCTGATTTTCAATAGGACCTTTTTCGACAATATGTTTGATCGATTACAAAGGCAAACTTGATTTCAACACTAACACGGACGGACAGACGGACAGATGGACATCGTTCAATTAACTTTTGCTATGCATAAGAAGTCAGAATATACACTTTTGTGGTGTAGGGTATAATAAAAACAACACATTAAAAAGAAAAAATTCTTCGACTATTTAAATTAAAAAAAAAAAAAATTAAAATTCACACAAATGTTTGTGAGTAGTTTCCTGAAGAGCTAAGTAAGCGCTAGCAAATTGGCCATCGGGACGTGCTTTCAGCCTCTTTTTAATAATTTTTTCGGGATAATTAGCACAATGTTTTAATAGATTAAAAATAATTATGGTCTGATCTTAGTCGTACAAACAAATGGTCAATCTATCTATGACTAGGAATTTCGCCAACTCCAATTCAGATTAATATTTTGCTATGTTTTTTTAAGAAGGACAACTTAGCTATTCTTAAAATTGCAGACTTAAATTATTATTGAAAGATCTTTTATCATATTATCATAGTTTAGACAAAACAATATTTGACAAAACAAGCGTATCTATTAGTTTGGTTCCTAAATAATTATTTTTTGAAGGTAACTTATACCTAACTATCTATTATGTCAGAAAATAACTTGCTTTACTTTATAAATATTTGTCTGACTCAAAAATAATTACATAAGATTAATATAGTTACGCTTTTCCGTCAAATATTTGCCTACTGTCAACTAAAAAATTATGATTTAATTAAGGTTACGTTATTATAAAACCTAAAAAAGTTTTTTATTATTATATCTTAAGGCGATTTTTTCTTTGTTTTATTTTTATACAAAATTTTTATATACTTAAAAATAATCAATATTAATTTTAATAAAAGTTGTTAGTCACGAATACGAGTAAAAGCAGAATTTTATTAAAAGAATACACTTGAACAAACAAACAACGAGAAAAATATAAATAATGTTTAAGCTCGATCAATGTCTACAACTGAAATTAACTTTCTTAAATATAAAGTTTTAAGAGCGTTTATTTGCAATTGTGTGCGTTTAGCTGACAGCTTATTTTATGAAATTGTTATGATGAGATTTCTTATGAAGAGGCTCTCATCATAAATACCAAGATATTGAAATAAGACTAAATTTCGGTCCGCACCAAGGCGAACTAAACTTTAGCACGGCTATAAAAACAATATCCTAATGTAATTTTGTTGTTGCAGAGCACCTCGTTGATGTCAAAAATAGCTGACTAAACAAGAGGAGGCCGAATTTAATTTATTTTTTTATCATCATTTAGTGCTTTAAATGAAGTGGTAACAGTTGGTTTCTTTCTCCTACATGTGCAGGAATATCTCATATTTAATTTTTTGGTTTTAAAATTTAATTTTAGAAAATTTTAAATTTTTTTACTTTTTCAAATTATTTGAAAAATTTTTATTTTTAATATTATTTTTGAGTTTTGAAAACAACGTCGAACATAAACAAAATTCAGCTGGGCTCAAGGCGAATAAATTATAAGGTGATAGCGAAGGCGAATTCGTTAGTTTTCGCCGTACGCCCGAATGACAAAATACATATAAAAAAATTGCCTTGGATTTTTTATATATGGAGTTTGACAGTTAGTTTGACAGTTAGAAAATCAATGAATTCGCCCTCGCAACCACCTTATATTTAATTCGCCTTGGCTAGGCTATTAAGACCACTTGTAAATTAATTCGCCTTGGTCTACACATAACAAAATTATGTATCGATTTAATTTGACATTTAATAAGATAAAAACCACAGATCTTTTTCAAGTGTAGAGCATATTTTGTGGGAAGAAATGAGGTGACCGCAATTTATTTTTACGTTAGTTGATGATATTATTTTGCCTTGGGTAACTTCGATTATTAAAAATATTTTAATAACAATATGTATTAACAATCAAATCCAGTAAATATAATTTTGATTTTGATTTTTCCCTAATTTTTAACCCAATTAATTTACTCTTTTGCATTTTGCTTAACAATTAATTTGTTTGTATAAATTAAAAGCTCAGTTTCGAAAACTTGATACAATTCTATTTTATTCAAAATTTATTATTTCAAATTTAGCTAAAACAGTTTTACTCTTAATATTTTAAATGGGTGAGCGTGTACAACAAAAAATGTTACTATTTAAATATAAAAACTTTAGTGTCCCTTTGAACACTAGTCAGATAAAGCGGTAAGCAGATACTTTAAATTCTAATCGAATTGCCAACAAAATAAATAATACTACAGTATGAACATACACAACTTACATATGTATATGTAAATTTATTATCGGAACAAACTTGATTTGAATACATGTGTTCAAAAGAATGAATACTTTGTGTTTATGCGATTTTATTCAATAGACAAATTAATTGATTGTTTAATAAATTGTCTTGCGGTTAATTTTTCGAATATAACATTGCTCGAACAAGAGTAAAAAAATTGTTTTTTAGAGTTTTCTGAAAACCTTAGTTGATCCGAAAATGGAGATGGAAATAGTTTTTGCTTAAAATTTAATTCAATCTTTTGTGATAAATGATTTGACTCTTTAAAATTTATACATTACAAACCAGTATATAATTAACATAAATTTGTTATTTCTTTTTAATTTTTTATTCAATGAGAAAACTGGCAAATATTTAATTTTTGAAGTTTTTGTTTTCAAATCATTTCTGGTTTAAAAATTAAATATCCAAACGTTTTATATAAAAACTTCAACGGGCAAAATGTATTTAAAAAATGCCAATGCTAAATTTAAGTTGTGTCACAACAACATTTGCAACATTAGAGATAACCGTATTGAATACAAATTTAGAATTTTTATTTTGGATTGGTGTTTCGGTTTGACCTAAACAAAATATAAAAGAGCAAACGATTCGGATACGCCGCATACTAAATTTTGTAAATATTTTTTGATGCCTTGTCGTATGATAATGATTCAAATTCTACAACAAAATTCACAAGTTCATAAAATTAAACTTGTTTGTAGGGTTTCTACTTAAGAAGAAAAGGCGGAAAAATCACAATAAAAACGTTTCGGAAAACATTTTTTTAATAGATTTTATGCACACGAAAACTTACCTTTTCCAAAAAGATTGTTACCCTGAAAGAAAATAAATAAAAATAAAACGTTTTTTAAGTTATGATGGACAAAAGAGATAATAAAAATATCATGCCCTAAAAATATTTTTTGTAGAAGTGGAGCTGGATAATATAACAAAAATTTTAAAAAATTCTGTCATGTAACTAACCTACTGTAGAAATGAATGCAAGCCAAAATTAATACTTAATTTGTTTAAGATAATTGGGTTTGTTTCGTCAGTAAATATTATAGTTTGTTTGTTGGTGTTTTTAGTTAAAGCTTTAACGTTTCTGTATTGACTTTAAAATCAATTCTCATGTTGTCTATGAAATTTCTATACCTAAATAAAATGTGTTTTGGTTTTTTTTAATTAAGTTAAGCTTTTTGATAATCTAGCTTAAGCGACCAACAAAAATACATATAGATTTAGCTTTCCAACCATAATAATAAATTGGCATAATAAAATTTAATTATAAATTGTAATTGCACTAAAAATGTAATTGGAATTAAATAAATAACAGTTAAAAATTAATTTTTTTATAGCAAATGCTTTGCAATATTATTTTTTTATTGCAGCAAGTTAATGGAAAATATAAAATGTCATTAACAACATTTAATAATCATAAAAAATATGTGGTTAATGTTAAACAAAATTAATATTTTACTACTATTAGTAGAAAGTTGTTTAGCACTGCAATCACAGATGGTTCATGTGGTGTTTAATTTAGAAATATTTATGCAGGACATATTTCTAAATTTAACAAGTAAGAGTGCTTTATTCGGCTATGCCGAATCTTATATACTCTTTACCATCTAAGTAATTCCAGTCAAAAAATGCAAATATTTAAAAAAATAAAATATTTGGTATTGCGTGTATATAATTTAACATTAAAATGACGTCGGCTCTTAATGTGTTAAGCATTTTTAAAAAACTTTAGTATTTACTTAAAGATCTCTTCCAGAACTATAAAACGATACCCATATTGATACTTAAAAAAAAAAATAAAAATTGCAGAGCACCGTAACTCGGAAAACATGTGTGACCGCCAATTTTTTCACTTGATGTTTTTTTCGTATTTTTTTAAGTCTCCATCGCCCCATATATTTATTTTTTTGGTTGGAGTTACTTCATGGTCCAAATGACATGAAAAAAGTAGAGGTAGACGTAGTGTTTCGCCTGCTACCTCAAAGGCAATTGATCGATCATGCTGAATTTCAGTAACACCTCGACACTGTATCTGATCGATTGATATGATATGGTATTATTATTTTTTTTTTTTTTTTTTGTAAAATCAAGTTTGCATCGGAACGTTAGTATTAAAAAATAAGAAAAACAAAACATCAAGTAAAAAAATTGGCGCTCACACATGTTTTCCGAGTTACGGGGCTCTGAAATTTTCCAATATTTTGAAATATCAATATGGGTATCATTTTAAAGCTTTTGAAGAGATCATTAAGTAAATACTAAAATTTAAAAAAAATTGCTTAACCTATTAAGAGCCGATGGAATTTTTATGTACAATAATATATATGCAGTACCAAATTTTTTTTAATTTTGAATTCTCTGTCACCCCAATATTTGCTTTTTTATTCGAGTTACTTCCCTAACCTAGATTTACATAGATGGTGAAGGGTATATAAGAATCGGCATAGCGGAATATAGCATACTTACTTATTTTTATTTTCATTTTTAATAGTCTTGATATTATTTAATTAAAAATTTTTATTCCTTAAAATTCTCGGGAAAAAAGGAAACTTCGAACATTAACGCAAATTCAAGAATTCTACTTTGTATGGCTTGCAATTAACAAATACAACTAGTAATAATTAGACAAAATAAACAATAACAACAAAAATGCATTAACAAAGCGACATTTTATAAGCATGTTGTAGTAACAATTAGTGTTAAAATTTATTTAAAAGCATAAAAATAATTTTGGTGTTGATGGTTCAGCATTACTTGCAAAAAAAAAAAAAATACAAATTCTACTTAATGATATAGAAACCAGTATCTGACGTTGCAACATCAACGCCAACAACAAAAAATTACACATATTTATATACGAAATTACAAAAGAATAACAAACACAAAGTCAAGCGATAGAATAAACGCAATCAACCGTTTGTATAGAGAATAATAAAATCTACAACTGTTTTGTCGCATAACAATTAAACGTCGGGCACAAGTATTAGTTTTTGTTTGCGTTTTTTTTTTTTATATTTTCAACATTATTAAGCACACTGTGCAGTTTTCCAGGTTTATGTTTATGAAAGTTTGATTCTGTTAGTAGTCCATTGTTTGTTTGTCTGTCTGACTTGTTGACTCGTTTGTTGGCTTGTTTGTTTAGACATTTGTCCATTTGGCTTAATTGTTATTATATTCTCTCTTGATTGAAACAAATGTAGCTTGGCTTGTTACAACACAAAATAAAAAACGAACAAATTGTAATAATATCAAACCCTCCATTAACACAAGAGAATATAGTTAAAAATCCCGTTTTATTTACTTGCTTAATGACACAAGATCTTACAATTTATAGATTGCTTTGATAAAGTTCATTGATATCATTTAAACATGCTGTAACCAAACAGTGGGAGAGATACAATTCCACGTGGATAGATATATTAAAAAAAGGAGTATTTTTTTTTGCTTCAAAGAAAAATGATACGTTTTGGAAAATATAAAATTTCATAATCAGTATAATACCGATTCCTTTTACAGGGTCAATAACCCAATTACACTTAATTCTTTCAGAAATTTAATCTCTTTACTAAAACTTCTGTTGTTATCGTTGTTGGCAAATATTGTCGTCATAAACACCAAAATGAAAATGATATTGTTTGAATACTAAAATAATTGGCATGACATATTATCAAATAAATGTTAATCGTCATCGTGGTAATAGTACAAAATTTTTGTTCACAACCGGCACGAATAATTTTTATTAAATTCTTAATTGTCAAAATTATATATTTAATTGAAGCATTTATTTATGATTGAAACAGAAGAAAATAATTTTCTTATTAAAAAAAATAATTGAATTAATTAAAAATTACAAACTGAAATCAAATAAAATTTTTTATAGGTGAAAAACTATTTTCTGTGTTGTGTATGTGTTGTGAGTCGTGGAGCTCTACAAACACTTTTTGTAGTTAATTTCTATATAACGATTAGTAACAACAGTTGTTGCAATACGTACAACATAATTTGAGATTTTCTTTAGAACATTTAATACAAAAATTACAAAATTGTATTTACAACTTTTCTGGTTCTATTTTAAATATCATACAATCTACAGTAGAGTCTATATTAAGTGTATTATTACCTTTTCTCTTTTTAATAGTAGGGATTCCTTCCACTGCAAATGCCAGCACATCAATCTTTATTAAACATTCTTGATGCTCCCTTTTTATTATAAAATTTTTAACTTTCTTATTCCAAGGCTCTAGCTGGATTAGTACTAAATATCTTTTATTTACTACCGCCCAAACTAATCCTCCGTTAAAGTTTGGATAGCGATTTCCTTGTTCCACTAAGCAAGCAACTTAATTATCTCATCTGTTGTTCGAGTGTGCAAGTGTCTTCCATTTATAGCTGCTTAGTAACAATTGTTTTCAATTCTAATCAATACGACAGAAAGTTTAAGCTGTTGTTTTCCATATTTTCGGCTGTTGAGCAAATCGTAGATAAATCTTATTTTCGTAACAATATTAATTTCATATTATATATTTCTCGCAGCGCATTCAGTGAGCTGCTAAAACCCCACATAAAAACAAGCAAGAGTGTTACATTTGGCTATGCCGAATCTTATATACCCTTCACGATCTTTGTAAATATAGTTTAGTGAAGTAACTCCAATCAAAAAAGCAACTATTATTTTACATAAAAATTCCATCTGCTCTTAATGGGTTAAGCATTAAAAAAAATTAGTATTTACTTAATGATCTCTTAAAAAGCTTTAAAATGATACCCATATTGATATTTCAAAAAATTTGAAAATTTCAGAGACCCATAACTCGGAAAATATGGGTGAGCGGCAATTTTTTTTACTTGATGTTTTTTGATCGGAGTTACTTCATCGTTCCAAATGATATGTAAAAATTAAAGGCAGGCGTGGTGTTTTGCCTTGTGGGACATGGGACATGGGACATGGACCGATCATGCTGTTTTCCAATAACACCTCTTTCGTCACTAGATCTGTTCGACTGACATATTTATTTTTTGTGAAATCAAGTTAGCTGATGGACAGACAAACAGACAGAAATCGCTCAATCGACTTCGCTATGCATAGGAAATCAGAATATATATACTTTATGGGGTCGGAAATGGATATTGTAGATATTACACACGGAATGACAAACTTTTACACTTTTTGTGGTGAATTCGAAATATATAAATATTTTGTCGCTGATATTTTTTGGCGTTATGTTTATTAACAGCAAAATGTTTCTGGCAACATTTTATTGCAAATGCGTAATAATATTGGCTGCACTTATTTCGTTTGCAACTGTGAAAAACTATAGGTCGCATAGTCGTCATTGTATATCAGTGAGCTGAATTTTAATACAACTTGAGATTAGGAGATTGGATTGCACCATTTGTCCACGAAGTAAACTTTACTGTGCTCCTCCAGTTACGATACAAATGCTACTGTACATAATTTTCAATACAGACATCCAATCTTTAATGTGAATGTTAGCAAATCACATAAATATTTAGCACTGATTAAAGCTTATGTTGTCTGACGCTAAACATAAGTTTGCAAGACCCTCTGAACGCTTTTAATAAAAACCATTGCCCCCATTTATTCAAAAATTATTTGTAGAATATTTCAAGCTCTTTATATTAAATCAATTTATTGTTATTTATACGATTTCAGGATACAACGGCTTTTGTCCGTATATTTTTATATGAAAGTTTTAAGAAATAGTCGAAGTATTGTCAACTTAATAAAAATTGTTGGATAAAGCAAAATAAAATCATTCGTTGATTATTGTTGTTTTTGCTTAGACTTTGATTTTTGTCTTTACTTTATTGCACGGACAAATTTCCGGAAGATCTAAGTAGCCAATCGAGGATGTATTTACCCGCAATAATCAATATCGGTGAATTTAACATTTTAGATCGGGGTTATAGCACGATTTTATTTATATTTAATTTACTTAATTGAATTTAAAATATTTTTCTTTAATTTAAAACTTATGACTTTTTTTCCACTGTTCTCCTAACACATGTTTATAATGGTTTTTCTTTTTAATGTACATGCTACAACAACTTAAACAACTGCAAAGGTAACCCCGAAGTATAAGAAATACTTTAACAAAACTTCATTACTTTAATCAATTTTCATTTTTTGTTGGTTTCTAACATTTCAATATTGGACGTTTTACGGTTAACTTGGACAAGCCTTAACTGCAACAAAATATCAACTCTGTGGTTAAAGATGTGGTTTAAGAAATACCCGCAGCAGCCTTAGGACAGACAGGAACCAACAGATAAATGAAAATGCAACTATATTAATCGTTTTAAATATTTATAAAGTTTCTGCTTTCTTTCCAAAGCAACAACCTAACCCGACCAAGCGACGGACAGACACACAGACCGACCAACTTTGCCAATTTCGCCTACCGATTATCAGCATTGTTTGTCTACACACAGTTTTATTGATCGCCTGTTTCTTGTCTACAATCTATTGAGGCATAAATTAAAGAAAAACACACGAGGGCGTTTATTTTTTTACAAAGACCAGTCAGCTATGAAATTTAAAATTAAAAAAAAAACACAGATTTTAAAACAAGTTTAAAGCAGTTTTATTCTTAAGCTACCAGGATTTACTAGTAAAATATATTTTATACATTAGATTAGTGTTTATAATTGCAAATATAAATAAATGGACAGGGTATAAATATGTTGTCACCCGTGTTCCGATAAAATAATCTTCTCATCCACTTTTGCGTTGAAGAAAAACCCGCAAGAAAAAATCATACGAGTGAAACGAAGACACTGAAATGTTAATGAATCATGTCAAACATAAAGTAAGAAAAAAAAAACCAAGAGAAGTATAATAATATATTTATAAACACATGTGTACATATGTAAGTTTGTAAAATATGTGACATTAAGAGCAAATGTAGTTAAATACACTTGGAATTTTTCTTTTAAAATTAAGGGTTTTTATTTAAATTAAATTTTATGTTCTTTAAGACTTTTGGCTTCAGTGATATTTTAAAAATTTTACAACCATTATTTCAAAAAATAACCCACTTCTTTTTTTTGAATCGTTGCCGTAAAAGAATAAAAAATAAAATTTTAATTTTTAATATTATAAGTTTGAGCCGTAAGTCTTAAATTAATTTTATATTTGATTAGCAGTGCCAGCGATTCGCCAGCGCACAGAGGGATATTTAATCAATCTATCTAAAAATTTATTTTGAGAAATTTAAGTACGCAGCTAGACAGATAGCAAAATTCTCCGTCGTATATTGAATTTTCAAGGCTTTTGCATTGAGATTTGTCATTTTGGGTCACTGTTAAGGTCAAAAAAGTTGGATAAATCACATTTTGTAGATTTTATACGATTTTGAGGTTTTCAATATATTTTTTTGTGGCTAAACGAATAAAGATTTGGTATTGATCTTTTTTGTAAAAGACTATATTAGCAGTTACTTATGCTAATTTTTAGAACAATTTTTTTTAAAACTTTTATTATAAAAAATTTTGTTCGAAATTAAAAAAAGATATTTTTGTTGAATTTTTTTGTAAAAAAAATAGTGAATAGGTTTTTAAGAGTGATTTCCATCGCGATTTTAAAATTTTATATATCACTATAAAATTTGCAATCTCTACTTTTATACTATAGAATAAAATGTTGCGCGCCACTTTACCCATTATTTACTAGTATAAGACCCACTCCAAAAAATGTTATTGCCTTGTTTATGCTTTCACCTGTACTTGACGCTGAAGAGGATTCAGATTCGGAAGAGGTCTTTGAAAAATCAGATGAAGAACGACCATGCTACTCACCTCATCTTAGTGCAAATGAGAAGTTGTTTTTAATGAATCATTTGTTATAAATTTAAATAAAATTCACCGTTACTATCATAAATAAGTTATTACTATGAATTAATAATTTATTTTTAGATAAATAAAATACTTTAACAGATAGCCCAAAACAAGCTGTTAAAAATGATACATAACCTGCCCTGGCATTATTCTACTATACGGCTTCACTGTCTGGCGCACATTGAACTTGTCAACTCACGAGTCCACAGGCTCAATACAAATTTTGAAATCAGATGTCGTGCCTCTGACTTTATTCATATCAATCAGCTGACCTCATCATAATTTTATCTTTTTAACTTTAGTCTTCTTTTATTTAAAAGTAAAAAATGTTTAGAAAGGTTTTTTGAAAATTTTTTGCTACCTTAAATAATATTAAACTTAAATGCAAATAAATTGTCATACATTGTTATTACATAATTAAGCAGAAAAGGAAAAAAATTCCTAAACTCTTAAAGATTGTTAAATTACTTCATGCTTATATTCCAAAATAAATAAATAATCAAATAAAATAAACTGCTTTAAAGTTACAAATTACAAAAAATATCTTCAAATAATATACAATCTACACGTGTGACATGCCCACTTATGAGAAAGCAACAATGGCAACGTACGCTGATGATACAGCAATAATAGCTTATCATGAATCTTCTGCTACAGCCTCATTATATGTACAAAATCAGCTTAACCTGCTACAAGATTGGCTTACAATATGGAAAATTACTATCAATACTGATAAGTCCAATCATATTTCGTTTACCTTGAGAAGAAATGATTGTCCACCAGTTTTTCTTTATAATAAACAAATTCCTAAATCTGAGAAAGTCAAATATCTAGGTATGCATCTTGACAAAAGATTAACTTGGAAGTATCATGTTAAAGCAAAAAGAGATTACCTTAACGTATTGACTAAGAAAATGTATTGGTTATTAGGACCTAGATCTACATTAAATCTTAGAAATAAATTATTAATTTACAAAGCTACTTTAAAACCTGTATGGACTTACGGTATTCAGTTGTGGGGGACAACACGTAACTCCAACATAGAAATAGTACAACGGTACCGATCTAAAACTTTAGACTTATAGTTAATGCTCCACGGCTCATTACTAACAAAAGAATTCATGAAGATCTTCATATACCATTTATTTTAGATGAAATAAAAAGATTCAGTTCTCGTTATCTTGATAGATTGAGTAATCACTGCAATACCCTAGCCATATCCTTACTAGATGAAACTGAAGAGATTCCATATTCTTGATCTTCCTTTCAGAAAATAATGAAAATAATTGTAAATATGTACATATGTAAATAGCGTTTTTTTTCATATACATGCATATATAAAACTGTAAATAGTATTGTATATAACCATTATCAAGCTATAATATAGCATCTTAAATACTAATGTTATGTTGTACATTTATTAATACCATTTACTTAATATTTTTTCTTTTAAATAGATTGTAAATAAAAGAATACTGTAATAAAAAAAAATAATATTCTTGTGAATAACGCCTCGGCATTGGAAATTTTTAGGAAATTGGCAAAAAAAAATTTTTTTTCACAAGGACATTTCTGGGGGTGAGATTAGAGTGATTACTCCCTCCGCCCTTATAAATTAATTTCTATGGTTTTGAAGCGTATATAATCCTTGTATTTTAATAATTACATTATTTTTTCAAATTATATTTTATTTTACAGCCCACAAATAGGGGCGGGGCTTAAATGGCATTATAGAATCTCTTGAGTCCAACTTTAAGTTTATGAACATTTTTTGACCTTACAACTTGCATTTTTCAGAGGAAGAATTAGTTCTTCTTAGGGGAATTTTTTACTCCTAGGTCGGACTTTTCTTGTTTTATAGCTTTAACAGCCTATGATCATAAGGGATTTTCCTGCCAAGTTTCATTAATTTAGCGGTTGTCAGTAAATTTTTAGAGCTAACATAAGCTAATGAAGAGTAATGTCCGGCTAGATTGGCAAAATACCCCTAAAAAAGTGTTGAAAATTCTTCATCTACAAAAAGAAAATGTGCCGACAACTGTTTTAATACCATTATACACCCAATTGTTTTCACATTTGTAGCTCTATTAAGGTCCTGTCAGATAAAACTTTGTCGCTTTGGGTGACTTTTCAAACTTAAAAAAAAAGCGTAAAACGCAAGAGGTATGTCACAATAAAAACTTTAACAGCACTTAATTATTGTTTGTTTTTATAAGTTTTTCTTCCATAATTTTCTTTAAAAAAAATAATAAAGGAAGAATATTTAATAAAAAAATAATATTTTGAACTACTTAAGTCTTTTACGTTCGATTTTGCCAAAAATAATACACAAATGTATAGCAGCTAATTGTCAAAGCGCGCAAAAAGATGAGTGTTGCCCAACTTTGCGCTTTGCTTTGCGTTAAAAGTGCTTTATGTGACATATTTCATATAAGTTCGTGCATTTTATCTTAGATGTCAAAGCGAATTTGCAACGGAAAACAAAATTTTATCTGACACAGCCTTTATTGTACAAAATGACTTAATATGGTGTTCATAAATGCGTTTTTAATTGAAACAATATTCAGTTAATTGTCAATATATTTTTAGTGTTCATACATACTCAATATTGATACGACAATTAGCAATTGACAACTGAAAAAAATTGTTTAAATTTTTACTTTTTGTGTTTGTGGTTTTTATCATACTAAATGGAATTTTGTTTTAAAAAAAGCGTTTCTTTAGTACAATAGAAAAATAAAAATTTTTAAAGCAGTGCTTTCCAGTTTATATTTCAAATTAAATATCTTAAAAAAACAGAATAAAATTTGGAAATCCTGTTGGAGTTGGAGGAAGCGGCAGTTCTTGTTTTTTTCAATATCAGAGGAAAGATCATACGTCATTTCACAGAATCCTCTTCTTTTTTGATTTCACGCCTGTTGATGAATAAAAAAGTTATTAACAATAAATAATTTGCTAATAAATTTGATTTTAATAAGTTTTCCACCCTTAATTTGTTTGTCCATTTTTGTTTGTTTGTTTATTTTTTTTTGACGTTTGTTTAGTACTGTTCATTGCGAAATAATACCCATCAGCTGTATACATTGCAGTTGTCAAAAAAATTTGTCAAAAATAAATTATTTGTTAAATTTTTTTTAATTTAAATATTTTTGATTGCTAATAGCAAACAAAATAATTATTGAAATTCCTAGAGAAAACTACCACAACATGGAACGGCATTTGCAGTTCCTGATGTGTATAATCAAAATATACGTAAAAAGATAGTAAAAATTATTGTTAACACATTTATAGTTAATTTCTTGGTTTTTTGTGGAAGATTATGTTAGTCTTCAAATGGTCAACGTGCAAGAATGGAACGATGCATGTGATTTGGGCAAACTAGTGGTACAATAGAATTATGGTCACACTTTTCATGGATTTTCATTTTTAAGTAACTTAATCTTTATAATTTTCTTATTCTGAAAATTACAACCACTTTTTTTCATCAAATATATTTTTTTATTTCATTTTTTTAACAATATTTTTTGACAACATACCTAAATTTTGTAGGAACAAATTGCCTGTTGTTTTTTGTGTTGTTGTAGCCGTGCAGTCACCTGTATTTATTCGCCTTGGTACTGTTGTTGTAAAAGTATGTTCAGTTAGTATTGTTCTTTTTACTAAACACACTTCTGACAGTGTTGCATTATAAATTTTACTCATTATTAAAACAATTATCTCTTAATTGGCAATAAGTAAATTGTAATTTTTGTATGAAAATTTAGTCTCAATAATGGACTTAATTGTAATAATTTGAAAATTGCTGCATGTATGAACACCATATAAGGGAAGTCCTCACAAAATTTTATTCGAATCTATTCAACAGTTTTTACGTGATGCAAACACAGGAGACAGACAGATAAAATTTCAGAAATAGGTTTTTTTATTTAATATCGATTACTTTCTATACCAACAACAAACTTTTCAAAAATATTAAATGTACAGAAATGATTGTGTTACAATTATATTATATTGTTACGTTTTTCCCTTTGTAGACAAACGTACGGATTTTTTTGATTGCAAATACCACTGTGGCTCATTATAAATTCCGTATTCTTACTTTATGGCTTTCTCTGCATAAACCTTTTGATCCTACCGGTCTTGTGAATCCCATGGTCTCGTATTTACTAAACATGCGTTATTATTAAAAACGCAGCCATCCACGCTACACTATTGAATTACTCCGGCGAGACATGAACTACTCGATGCTTGTTTAGTAACCTTAACCATCCACAGACTCTCCACTACTCCTTTTATTCAAGCCAGTCATCCCCTTTAATCCAATAGCCACAACACACGTCTGCCATACACTGTTGTTGTGCTGTTACACTCCCCTGCGTTAACCGCTACCGTTCTTACTGTTTATTAAAAAGGGCGTCCTGATAATTATCTGTTGGTCTTTTATTAAATTAGACGTCTCCACTAAATTATCTGTCAAGCCTTCACACAATAATTGCTTTTGCCTCTTGGGAGGTTTGTACTGCTGCTTTATTACAATTATTATTTTCCGTTGTGCGCATGTTCGAAGGGGGGATCGACGCCACGATCTTCTGGTTTACAGCACGCAACTCTACCAACGCAGCCATTGAGGCTGCTCAGCTTCTTTTTAACTAACTGTAGTTTTTATTCTATACACACACCATTAGTTGAATTCACTTATTCACCACGCTCATACGGATAACAACAACAGGGGCTGCCAAATCTTATATTCTTAAATGGTGATGAGCATCTATTTTATAGTCGGTTTATTTGCAAAAATATGCCGCATCTAAAATTTTTAATTTTTCTTGTCATTGAATTTTTAATTTGTTGATATTATTTTACAATTTTCATTTACCGATTGCAGCATTAATATACCTGAAACAATTTAACAAGAATTTCATTAAACTTGTCTACTCCGTTAAAACGTATCTTTAGTTTTTTATTAAAACTTATAAGAAAATTTAAATCTAGGTTTTCTATTTAATACAAAACAAAAAAGATAAGATAAATAAGAATTCGTTTAGATTTTTAAATTTTATCAGTTTGTGATTTTACCGTTTGTATTAAGAACCACTATTAAGCCACTTCGATTTAAGTTTTATTTTTCTGCAAGTAACATACTAATGATTTTGCCACCATTCTAAGAATCTTTGAGTGTTATTGAATTTCTAATTGATCTATCAAGTAGCTTAGACATAGTAGAATTTTATATAAAGTTTCTATTAAATGACTCAATCTAAAAAAGATTTCTAGTTTTCATTCTTTTTTTAATAGTTATGGCGACAAACACTTAGCTCTAAAATAAATAAATTAAAAAAAATTAACACTTAAATAATAATTTGTTGCAGAGTCACTATTATTGTTATTTGATAATGTTCCACCAATTGAGTTTTTTTTTTCAGTGTAGACAAAAAAGCTTAAAATGAATTACCGGTTATTTAGCTGGCAGTTGATATGCAGCAAAAAATGTACTTTAAAAACGCACTGCTTGTCTTAAGTAAAGTAATATTTATAAGTAATTTAGATCAAGTTCGTAAACTTAACAACTTGGCCACAAGAGGATATTGAAATGCAAAAACAAAAAAGGAACATAAAAACTAAATGTTTAAAACTTAATATTGCAATATTTCAATACAGCAACAACATTTTAATGAAGAAGCACTCAACTAGTTGTAACATTAAGTATCGTCTAATCAAAATTATAATGGATTGCTAAAGACTGAAAAAGGCTCGAAACACACTGTTTTTTTTATTTTGTTTTCTTTCATACATGCGATAACATAAATATGCATGAGTACGGCAATTGAATGCCAAACAATATTTATTGACAATATCATTAGTATTCAAATCATGTGCGAAAATTATCATACGAAGATTAAAAAACAATTCAAACATATCCATGTTCAAATAATAAATCAAACACAATGGTTGCTAGTCGGTCGGTCTGCTGGCCGTTGGGTCATTTAGGCTACACGTTTTTAAAATGGAAAATAAGGCGGAGGCATTTATAAAGAAGACAGGAGTGGCTTAAAAAATAGTTTTTAAAAAATTATTCACAACGTGAAAGTTGTTGATCTAATGAATGAAAGCCTTAAGAACAAATTTTAATTGTATGTGTATGTAAAGGTTTTATAAAGAATGGTCCATTCAGATCAAAATTTTTAAGCCTGTTCCAAGGGTTTGAAGAGGTATTAAAAAACCTTGAAAAGAAGAAAGTTTTATAATTTTACTATTTTTCCAAAATATTGCTTTAAAAAACTTGACTATACTTTAGCTTGATTTTTTTGGATGTAGATATTTGGTAGATCAGCTATTTAACTCTGACGATGGCAGTGCTGGAAAGACACTAATTTTTTAACTGATTTGTTTATTTCAAATTTCTAAAATCGAGGAAACTTAAAACATTTAACATGCAATCGATTTTTTTTTTTAATAATTCAAATGACACTCTGTGCAGGCGTCTGTGTATTGGATCAGCTAGAGTAGAAAAGTAAAAAAAAAATAATTTAAATTTATACAAATGACACCCGAGATTTTAAAATCATACATAAATACGGAAAACGTTGGAAAAACTTAAAATTTATTGTGTTTATTTAAACCTGTTGTTGGATCTCAGGGTTGAGATTTAAGAACGTGTGAGATAAATCAAATTTTTGTTAAACAATTGATCTTCTACTAGAAAAGGACTGACAAAAAATGGTGCGGCACTTTTACGTTTTTAAAATTAAAAAATCGCATTAAAGAAACGGGAATATTTATTAAATTATTTAATTTTCATAAAAACCTTTTTGCTTTTTTTTAAAGTATCTTGATTAAAATAATTATCAATGTTGATTATTGAGGGTCAAAAACGCATATTTTTAAATCTAGTAAAGCAATTGGAACAAATCTTTTTTACAACTTTATTGTACAGCCATCTAAGAATAATTAACTGCAGCTTTTTTTTAATATTGTCAAATATTTTGAAATTACTGATTTTGAAAAATTCTTGACCTTTTGATTTAGATTTGTCGTTTTAGGATATTGTTAAAATAAGGGAAGTTAAGAAAATTGCATATAAGTTTGTCATGTGTAATTTCTAAAATTTCCATTGCCGACGCCATAAAGTATATATATTCTGACTTCAGATGAATAGCGAAGTCGATTGAGCGATGTTCGTCTGTCTGTCTCTCCGTACGTGTTAGTGCTGAAATCAAGCTTGCCTCGACACAAAAAAAAAAATAAATACGTCAATCGATGAAATATAGTGTCGAATGTCTTCAAGGCAGCAGGCAAAACACCACGCTTACCTCTAATTTTTTCATGTAATTTGGAACAATAAAGTAACTCCAATTAAAAAAAATAAATATATGGGGCGATAGAGAATTAAAAAATAAAAAAACATTACGTGAGAAAATTGGCGCTTACCCATATTTCGAGTTACGGACGGGGCTCTGAAATTTACACATTTTCTGAAATATCAATATGGTTATTAATTTAAAGCCGATGGCATTTTTATGTAAAATTATATATATGCAGTGAGAAATTTTTTTATTTTTTAATTCTCTCTCTGTCTGTTATTAGGGTAATAATTGATTTTTTGATTGGAGTAACTTCATTAAGCTAGATTTACATAGATGGTGAAGGGTATATACGATTCGGCATAGCCGAATATAGCACTCTTGCTTGATTTTAATTTTTGTGGTTTTGAGAAATTCGCAATATATTTTTTTATGGCAAAACGAATTAAGATTTTGTATTGATTTTTTTATGAAAGGCTTTATGTACAGCTAGTTATATTAAATAAAAAAAAAAAAAAAAAATATTTTAAATTTTTGTGGTAACGAATTACGTTTGAATTTAAGAATCTGATTTTTTGTTTACTTTTCTGTAAAAAGAAATGTTGAAAGATTGAAAAGGTTTTTGAGAGTGATGGCAGTCGATATCCTAAAATTATTTAAAGTCGCAGATTTCTACTTTTATACTGTAAAAAAAACGCTGCGTATTTTTGCACCATTTTTTTTTGGCGATTTTTTGCAAATTTAACTTTTTTTCTGTTTTTGCTCATCTTGATAAATAGACACGAGTAAACAATTTTTTTTGCCAAGCATAAAATATTTTGGTTTTAAACACTTGTATATTGCTAAATCATACTGCAAGTAGATTAAAAATTTTTAAAATATATTGTATAAGAAGAAAGGAAAATTTAAAAGTGGATTAGGGCTAATAGTGGATGAACCGAAAATTGGACTTAAAAACACCAACGATATCTAGTAACACAATGACAGAATATTTGTTTTCCAATCCTGAAATAACTTTAGCTACAGAAATAACTTAAAAAGAATTTGTCTACCGAATTAAAGCTATTATTGAAGTAATATCAACTGGTCACAAAATGCATTTGCAGGAGTTTGCAGATTTTTGCTTAGACACTGCAAAACTTACGTTGCTCTATATGAGTGCAATCCTATGACAACTACAATGTACAAGATTTAAATACATGGCATTGGAGTGTCATCAGAAGAAGCGGCCACAGATTTGGAAGAGGTCTTTGAAGAAGAACAATACTACTCATCAGCATCGTAGTGCAAAAGAGAAGTGGTTTTAAATGAAATTTATTATTACTACTCGTATTATAAAGCAGTTATTATGAATAAATTAATTATTTTTAAATTAAAAAAAATCTATAAAGTACTCGTAATAAGTCTTAAAAATTTATATTTAATAATATTCTTCGCTGGTAGAATTGGGTGGGCATTGGGAAGATACCTTAACCTCGACATAAAAACTTAGAAAAAATATATTTTGAAAATTAGCAAAAAATACTATAAAAAAATTTAAAGGGATATTTCGGGGATTAAAGAAATACTTCCGCATGCCTATAAAAACTAAAAAAGAAAATTTTAATAGTATTATAACGTGTGTATTCCATTTTTTTTTAGTACTTACATTATTTATTAACCGCCCACAAAACGGGGTGGGGCGAAAAAGATATTTTAGAGTGTTATAGATCCAATTTTCGATTTTTAAACATTTGCTGACGAATTTAACGGAAATTTCAAAGGTAGGATTAGTTCTTCTAATGGAAACTTTTTTCTACTTGGTCAGTGTTTTTATTTTCAAGCATTAACATCACATGACAAAAAGACGTTAATTTTTTATAGCCAATATGAACAAAAAACAAAAGTAATGTTTAGCTCGATTGCCAAATATCCCTATGTGCGTTGAATAAAACTCAGTATCAAACGAGTAAAATGTTAAAAAATTGTTTACATATTTCCAAAATGGTATTTTTATGAACCACTGTGCACTATAGAAATTTTGGTACAACTGTAATTTGAAGTGTACTATAGAATATTACGGCATTTACACTATGCAATTTTTCATGAAACTAGCATGAAACTTTTGTTTGTTTGTGAAAGAGGAGGAGTAAGCCTGTGGTATTGCTTGAGTTTTGAGGGGATGTTACTGCTAATGCTTACTTTTAGATGATGCATAACACTGTAACTTAAATAGAAAATTGAGAAAAACATGCCTCAAAAAATTAATAGTGTAAATCTTGACTATTTCAATTTGAACGTTTTTTAAGTTTAATACAAGACCTATTGCCGAGAAGTATTTCAATTAAAGGCTCTTTCAGTTACCTGATTTGTCCAATTAGTTGTTTTCAATTAATGATTTGACAGATACACTCTTTCGACTATTAGCGATTAGAATAGCATGTTGTTTGTAAACTTCTCTTTAATAAATTTAAAGGAACATTTCAGTTTCTTTTAGCAATTACATAAATAAAAACAAACATGCTCCTTAGTTCCAGAAGTCGCCACACTAAAGATGTGTATGAATATATGTTTCGTCTTAAATATTATTAAATTTATTTTTCTTTTGTATTTGTATAATTTATGGTTTTGTTTTCAACTAAAATGGAAAAACAAATTTGTTATTTCCACATTTTTATTTAAAAATTTGCCTTAATATAGTGATTAAAAATAGATTTTAGTTAAAAACTTGTGGCGTATTATTAAGCATTTTGTATATTTTATATTAAATTGAGTTAGATTATTTTCATATGTATTATATTTAGTTTCAAGATTTAAATTTCGCACAATTTCTTTTACGGCTTCCTCATTCCTGCCAAAAATCTGATTTGCTTTGGCTATATTTGGAAACTTATTTATAAAAAATAGCAAAATAAAATACAGAAAATATTAAAAAAAAAATAACTATTTTCCTCAGCATTTTTTGTGCCTCTTTCATAGATGCGCACTTTGCAGTACCAGTAAGATTGCGGTAAAAGCTAAGCCATTTTTGACTTGTTAATTGTTTTCCCTTATCAGAGAGAAAGCATATGTATTTTATTTCTTTCAATAATCAATATTACGGAAGTATTAATCGCATTTTATATAATATGTTCTTTAAATAATTTAAGAGTTTCCGTATTATTTTATCTCCATTACTGTACTAGCTTTCAGCTTTTCTACACACAATTTTGTTAAACTAATTGTCGGTTTGCCAATATTCTTTTCCAGCCAGCCAGTTCGCTTTGATTGATCTGCATTTGATGGCTGCAAAGTACGTCAGCATGTAGTGAGTTAAAGAGACAATATTAAAAACAAAAAAAAAAAAATATTTATGATTGAACATCAATTTGTAATAATTATGGCACACCTTATTTTTCTATACATGATGAAATGTTTTTGTCGCTATTGTCGTTTTAAAGAGAAATGTGTCTATAAATAAAAAGTGATAGCAAAAGTTGTCACAGTGACAGAAACGGTGACACAGACACCATGACGAAGGTTTAAAAATTAAAAAAAAAAAATACAAAAAACTTGCAAAAGCAATTTATGCCAAACTGTTAACGATCAACAAATAGTTATCTGAAATGTTAAAATAATTTGAACATCATCATCTTCATTATAAAATATCAGCAGGGTATGGTGAAAAATATACATTAAACCTTTAACGATATTGTTGTATTGCTATCAAAGATTGAGTGACATTAGTTTGTTTCTTTGAAATGGTAATAGATTTTTTTTTGTTCAATAGATAGACTGATTATTTTGCTATAGTTTGTGGGTGTGTACATAGTACTTGATTGTTTAAAAAAAAATTCTATAAATATTAATAGTGCAAGCAATGAAAAGTAAAACAAAAACAACATTTGTAATATTTAATTTTTATTTTAATGCCGAGTCAGCATGAAGTGCAAATGATTGATGATCTAAGATCAACTGTCGAGTTAAAATTGCATGCATGCAGTTCTGTTAAGCGTATTTGAAGATATTAAGGAAAATATTGAAAAAAAAACCAGAAACAAAAATGTAGACGCCCATTTAAGCAAATATTAATTTTATGGTGACATAAAAATAAATATTTTAACTCTACTATTGAATTGATAATTTACTTTAAAAACTATAAGTTCCCTTTTTTAATTTAATTTTTTTCTCTTGACGACTATTTGCCTGGAAATAAATCCAGTTTTTATTCATTAATCTTTTAGTTGACCTTGATTTTATATGGCAAAAAAATCTTAAATAATTTTTTCGCTTTTTTTATTACGGTTTATTGTCCCTGTAGTATTAATTTCTCAAAATAATTACCACGAAAAACACCACTAACTTCTTTTGAATAAATTATTGAGTTTAATCGTTGTTTGCATTTGTTATAAAACCGCTTAAAAATTGACTAGAATTTTGAAGAATTAATTAAGTATCTGGAAAAATACCTCAACGATCTCATAACAATTCCACTACCTGTTTTTTAACTATGGCGTGAGGGTAGAAACAATAAAAGTCTTGCCTCTTCGGAAAATAGAAATCTAATTTAATGTATATACATTTATTTGTATAAGTGAAAGGTTATGCATACAATGCACACACAGAAAGTGTATACGGAGTCATGCCGTATTTGCCAATTTTTTGTCTAAAAATTATCAAAGTGCCGATTTGCCGAATTTTGGTCCAAAAATGCCGAATTTTGCGATAAATTCTTAAAACACTGTAACTTTGTTTTAGTATGAAATTTTACTAAATGATTAAAATCCTTTGTTTGGCTTAAGGTCGTTTTGGGTGAAATAAACACTTTTTTTAATCTTTAATTTTTTAATTTTAATCCCAATATTTCGAATAGCTTCGCTATTCATCTTCAGCGGAAAATTTTTAAACTAAACAAAATTAAATTAACACTACTGATGTTCAGAAGGGAGCGTATATTTTGTGCAGTAAACACTTATCTAATACTATACAAAATTTACGAGCCCTTCTGAACATCAGTAGTGTTAATTTAACTTTGTTTAATTTAAAAGTTTATCTGCAAAATTACTCTTTATAAAAAGGATTTTTAAACAACAATGTTTTCCTGACAATTCGTTGTAACACCCTTCACCACTGTTGGAAATGGTAAATATAATTTTGTCATTCTTTCTGTTATTTCTACAGTACTCATTACCGATCCCATAAAGTTTATATATTCTTGATTGTTATAATAGGAAATTCGATTTTGCGATGTCCGTCCGTCTGTCGAAAGTCGAAATAGGTGCTTTTGAAATTTAGCAACATCGGTTCATAAATGGTGGAAACATATTAAAAAAACGAGCACCCTTTTTTCCTTATGTCTAAATTGCACCAAAATATAACATTTTCACAAAAATATTAAAATTTGAAAAAAAAAAATATTGGAATTCAGCGAACAAAACTTTAGATTAGTAAATAAATTCGAATTTCACTAAATATATTCAATTTCGCAAAGATATTTATTTTAATTTTTTTTTTCCCAACCAGGATTATGGTTCTTATAAATGAATGAAATTTGACTTTATTTTCGGCTTTTTGGTTTATTTTTAATTTAATTTCTTAACATTTTTAGAAAGAAAAATTATTTACAAATGTATGCGGACGTTTTCCAAAGAAAACAAGAAAAATTAGACGCTAGCAGAATGAAATGCAGCATTTTCTGGACCGCCACATCCTTCAAAGACAAAGAAATGCTGTATTAAATTAAAAAAGAAATGCTTTAAGTTGTGTGTGAACTTCGTCTCACCAAAATTAACATTAAGATTGTTGGTTAAATAGATGATGTTTACGACGTACAAACATAAGGTAGATAGATGCAAAGAATGCTGATGAATTTTTTCAAATAATAATAATTGCAATAGAAAATTAAAACTTTCCTTCAAAACCGAAAATGCAAAAAAATAACTTAAAACTTTTAACAATTTAAAAGTGTTCTAAAGAAAAGTTTTAATATAATTACACCTAAAATTAAATAAAGAAGCTAAGCCATGCATGTACTGCAAAGCGTCCAAAACTGTGCGCGTCATAAGATTTTCGATTAACCAGATCATCGGTTTGATAAGTTTTGGATTTATTTTTTTTTCAACAGTGAAATTTAAACAAAAAATATAGAACTTAATTTTATAGCAATGACTGTTTAAATATAAATAATATTTTAAAAATTTTCTTGGGTGCAATATAAGTATCTCTTTTCAGTATATTTAGAATAGAGAATTTAAGCACAAAAACTTATTTTCCTAAAGGATTAAAAAAATATATTTCATTGTTTACGTTGTTGTATAGATTTCAAGATCAGCCCTACTAGAACTCAACAAAGATGTTTGAATGTGTGTGTTGATTTTAAAATAATCATTTATCTTCGTTATTCGCAAATGAGATGAATAATAGTCCGTATTTCCTACACTGCATTTAATAGTGAAACCTCAATAAGATTTCGAATTAATACATTAGCGTAAGAAAATGTTTACTTTGTGAAGTAGAATTTTAAAATAATCTTGTAACACAAGATGAAAATACAAACTTAACTCATAACAACAATAAAACACTATTAACATCACGCCTCTATAATGTTGGGGTGTTTTTCTTTAACCAACAAATAAAAAAGACACACAACTAAATATCACACTTCCATCCAGGCAGCAAGCACATTTAAAAGAACAAGTAAATGAAATGATCACTTGATCACTTCAATATGCAACGTTAAACATTGAATGGCTGACTAACGAAGTTTGAAATTTGTTTAATTTTTTATTACATTTTATCATTATTGCCACTGCATGACGAGATGAGACCATTAAGATCCAAAATAAACTAACAATGGAATTTTTATTTCGTTTTTCTTGCAGACCAAAACAAATGAGTATAGCAGCAGTCGGCAGTTACAACAATTGAAGCGTAACGTACCGAACAAATTATTCACAACTGAGGCCAAGTACACGGACAGACAGACACATAAATTTAAATTGTGAAGAAAATAAGAATAAATATCCAAGAATGACTACAACAGACATGACTATGGAAAAGGCAGAACTAACAGATAAAAATAAAGCAGCAGTCTACAACCAGACCACAAGGCCCAAAAAGA
This sequence comes from Gymnosoma rotundatum, assembly GCA_916610165.2. Taxonomy (NCBI): domain Eukaryota; kingdom Metazoa; phylum Arthropoda; class Insecta; order Diptera; family Tachinidae; genus Gymnosoma; species Gymnosoma rotundatum. The sequence continues at coordinate 95,736,776 of OU744340.1, forward strand.
AACGGAGAGATAAAAGTGATTTGGGACCAGATTTCGTGGCACCCGATGGCGGTTGGGGTTGGGTGGTGTGTTTATCCGCCGGTTTAAGTAATGTAAGTGTTGTCAATACCCTCAAATTAATTTAGAACAAATTTAAAGAATACTGTTGTTATTTACAGCTGTCCTTATTTCCTGCCCTGCAACAGTATGGTCTCATCTATAGAGAACGCATGAAAAGTTTAGGTTTCGATGCGAAACAGACCACCACTATTGTGAATGTAGTCATGGCAATATCATCTTTGACTGGTCTTATCAATGGAGCAATGTTTAGAAGGTTCACTTTTAGACAGGTGGCATTGGCAGGCAGTCTTCTTGGTTTTATAGGCATTTTTCTTTCTGCATTTTCTGTGAAATTTTGGCAATATGTGGTTTGCTTTTCTAGCATTTATGGTCAGTTTTGTTCAGCTTTGTTTTAAATAATTTAATGTAAAATTTTCTACTTTTGATTACAGGAATTGGTTTGGGACTCTGCATGGCAGCTTCTGCTTTGGCGGTTAATACCTACTTTAAAAATAAACGGCGTAAAGCCACAGGTTTCTCCTGGACCATAACCGGATTGGGTCCCATTATATTTCCTCATTTATCTACGTTTTTAATGTCTTATTATGGTGCCCAAGGTTCAATATTAGTTTACGCTGGCTTAGCTCTTAATTCTGTTTTATGTGCCTTAACCTTTCAGCCTGTGTTGTGGCATGTGCGCAAGCCAGAAAAAGAAAAGATAGTCGAAGCTAATGGTAACACTATACCAAATGCAGCTGTAGCAGTGGAAAATAATGAAATTGAATTCGAATGTAAATACTGCCAATATCAACGTAAAGGCAAACGCAGCATTTTCTCCTCTCAATATCTTTTTAATGATGATGATCCCGAAAGACCAGGCTATGAAATTACCGAACCAGCTACACCCATGTTGGCCCGAGCTAATGACGGTTGGTATGGCTCTAAAATGTCCTTGGCTTCGGAAAAATGTGCTCGCTATAGACCTTCGAAAATACTAAAACGCCAATATTCGAAACGTGATGGTGGTGAAAATGGTACAGAGGAAAATCTTGATGAAGCTTCCTTATATAAGCCCAATTATTTTAATAGAGAAAAAGAGGATGCCAATCGTTATGCCAGTAAAGCGAGTATTTACTCGAAGGCAGGAGCTGATGAATTCCACTGTACCTGTGCCGAAGAAAAAGCCTTGCTACAAAAACTAACTGACGAGGAGAAAAAGCTTGAAGCTGCCAAGTTACAAGCTGCTTTAGAAGAAGATGAACGCATTAAAAGCAAAATGTCTTTCACTCAAAAAATCGTAAAATTCTTCGATTTGGATCTATTAAGGGATTTAACTTTTGTTAATCTCGCCATGGGCATGACAATCATGATGTTTGGTGAAATGAATTTCTCCGTATTAACACCGTTTATTTTAAACAGTTTTGGCTATTCGGATAAACAAATATCTTTGGCCATGTCTTTGTTGGGTGGCATGGATATTTCGGTGCGCTTTTTGGCTCCATTTGCCTTGGAAAAGGTGAAACTGGATAATCGCGTTTTATTTGCATTTGGTATTATTGCCATCTCTGTTGGACGTTTGATTGTTACCCTAACCGATTCTTATAATGTCGTATTGGCTGTATTTATATTGATTGGTTTCGGTAAAGGATTTCGTACAATCTTTTCACCATTAATAATACCCAGCTATGTGCCATTGAATCGACTACCAGCCGCCTCTGGATTACAATTAATATTCAATTCAATTTTTTCATTTGCATTCGGACCAATATTAGGTGAGTACGTTTTGTTCAAGAAAAATACCGCTTTAACGGGTTCAAAATTAGTTAGGAAATATATAATATTAAAAAAATCAAGTTAGAGTGCTATATTCGGCTATGCCAAATCTTATATACCCTTCACCATCTACGTATATCAAGTTTAGTGAAGTAACTGCATAAAAAAAAGCAAATGTTGACAGAAAATAAAAAAATAAAAATAAAATTAAATTTTACGTTTACATAATTTTACATAAAAATGTTACCAGCTCTTAATGGGTTAAGCATTTTTAAAAAATTTTAGAATTTTTCTTAAAGATCTCGTCAAAAACCTTAAAATGATACCCATATTAATATATATATAAAAAAAAATTAAAATTACAGAGACCCGTAACTCGGAAAATATGGGCAAGCGCCAATATGTTCACTTAATGTTTTTTTTTCTTATTTTTTAATTTGCTCTCGCCCCAAATATTTGTTTTTTTTTTATCGGAGTTCCAAATGACATGGAAAAATTAGAGGTAGGCGTATTGTTTTTCCCGCTGCGTCTAAGGATATGGTGCGATCTTGCTGATTTCTAATAGCACCTCTTTCGATATTACGTTTGGATTATTCGCGATTCAAAATATTTTGCGATAAAGCAAATTTCATGATTTAATTTTTTGATTTTTTGTGACTTTTATTTTACATTTTTAAGAACTATGCTTTTCTTACATAGATTGGCACTAGGCGATGGAGATCGCCGAAAAAAAGCGATCAGCAAAGTTTACCGAAATTTTACCCGAATTACTAGTATAACTTTCCCGTTATTTATGTAACAAAACCTTATTTACAAAATATTATTTCTAATTTAATAAATAAGGCCGTACTTCTTAATTTACTGCATTTTTTCAAAAAAAATTTTTTAATGATACTGAAATTATAATTGCATTACCAGTAAAATCCTACTGACTACTGCTATAATATTGTGATAAATGACATGTTTAAAATTCACATATTTCTCAATTGAAACTTTTTTATTTAAATTTCAATAAAGTTCACTGCTTTGTGGAGAAAATTTTTCAGTAACAGTAATAATTTACTACTACTGCATTATTTAAGTAATAAAAATTCACTGCAAACTAAATTTCATTATCAGTAAAAAATTTAAGGCTACTGAAATTTTGAATGCAGTTAAACTATGATGCATGTGCTCATGCATGTTTTCTATTATTAAAGAATAAATGGATATCTACTTCATATAAAAATATAAGGTCCGCCAAAAAAAAAGAAGATGGTAAATTTCACAATAGATTAGTCATTATAAACCATAAAATACTTATTATTATTTTAATTTTTAAAGAATATAAAAAATCTATTATTAAAATATTATTAGTAATGCTTTATTTTTTAATTATTTACAGGTTTAATTACTGATGCCTTTAGCTACAAAGTTACTATTCACTTTATAAACAGTCTCACTTGTATGGCGCTATTATTATGGCTAAGTGAATCGCTGATACGAAAGTTATTAAATAAAAAATCCAAGGGATTACAAGGTTAATCATTTTGGCTAACTTAACAAAAGAAAACATTAACAACAACCTCAAATAAAGCTTTCAAAGCTGTTGATACCTGTCGATTAAAATGATACAATAATTCAAAAAAATAAACATAGAATTAACTGGACCTAGAGTCAACCTAATTTATTGTTATGAATAGAATCATTATTGATATATAAAATTTGCTGGAAAGGTAAAGAAAAGTAAAGTAAAAATTAAATAAAAATACACAAGTGCAATATTTATGTTAAATATATAAAATATATCAGTAAAGGGCATTTATATGATAATTTCGGCAATCGAATTGTAGGCAAAGCTACTTAAAATATTACGAATAAAATTAGAGTCTGTTGTATTAATTTGGAAAAACGAACAAAAGAAGTCAAATACAAAGATATTAATGTACGGATTCCATGACATCATTAATTTCTTATTTTTAAGTTTTGTTAATTTTTTTTATTATTAAAATCCGTAATGTTATAATCAGCAAAAAATTTATAATCCAAAGAGTAATACATACCAGGAATGGAAAACGTAATTTTTAAATTATACCAAGGGGCTGTTTAAATAGTACTTTTTAGACACACATTGTACCAAACAGATTTTGAATAAAAGTTTTAAAACCAATTTGTTAAGGTACGGTCATATACTTGACGAAAAACGCGTAACCAAAAAATTATGTAAAAATGCTTTGTTTTTAGCAAAGAATTATTAAGAAATATAATAAAGGTAAGATACTACAGTTATTATGTTGTTAATCGTTGTTTGTAGTGGTAATTGACAGGTAAGGTTGGGTAAGCATTTGTAAAAATAATGGTTACGCTTTTTTGGTCAAACGTTTGACAACTAGAACCTTAAGACATTTTGTCCTTATAATATTATGTTTTCCCTTAAAATTATGTTATCACTCTAAACAGAAAGGACTTGAATCGTCAAATATTAAGGTTTATAATTTGTAAGCAACTTACAACTATCAGAAGCCCTAGAGGTCTTTAGATGATCACCTCACCGCCAAAAACGTTCGTCTTTGTCTTTCTTACACTTAACATTGCAAATCTCTTTTTTAAGATCTCTTTGCTAACGTACACTCCCATTTCACTTTAAGGCTTCCTGTAAAGTTTGTTCTTGAGGAAATCTGAAGATTTATGTTAAAAGCTTAGAAAATAAAAAAAGTGAAAGTTTTCATATTTTACCATCAGCCGTGATAATTTATAGATTCAAATGGTACTCAGAAATGTACAGTTGTAAAATTTTATTAACTTTGCCATCCCTGATACAGATAACTCTAATGCAAAAAAATGGTGATAAGTTCATTTCATCCTCAAAAAAACAAAAAAAAAAAAAACAAAAAATGAAAAAATAATAAATAAATATTTAAATAAAATTGAAAAAAAAAACATAATAGACGAACAGACGGAAATCGCCTAATCGACTACGCATAAGAAGTTAGAATATATATATACTTTATGGGGTCGGAAATCGATATTGTAGGAATTACACACGGAATGACAAACTTAAGTACACCCACTATTTTTTCCACTTTTTGTGGTGAATGGTCTAAAAACACGGTCTGAAAAAATTTTTGTTAAAAAATTCCGAACGAAAACATTCTGCTTATTATGTTATTTCGTAGTAGAAAAAATTTTTGCCAATAAAATTTCTTAGTTGGAAACATGCTCAAAAAACATTTAGCGACTTTTAATAAACCGAGTACTACTTCAGCAACATTATTTCGCTGTAATTTTTTTATATGGACTTTTGACAACATTTCGCATGAAAATAAATCACGATAAATTTCATAGGAAAAAATTCAAATAACTTCTAATGCGGTTAAAAAAACACAAATAAAAAATAACTTATTTTTTGCGCGAAAAAATCAGGTTTAAAATAAATTTATTTTTGTTAAAAAAAAACAAATAAAAAATTTTATTTTTGTTCAAAAAGAGGTCATAATAAATCTCAGAAAATAACTGTCTTGTTATAAATGCGCTAATGGCAATATTTCCATCGAAGCTGGCATTGTTGTTTGCAAGAACACTAAATATTGTGATTTCTTTTGATGTAAACTTTCGCGTCAATTTATTCCTTTAATAAGTCATCTTTAAAGAATAATTTATAAAATTTATGTGAAGAAATTAAATAGAAATTTTACTATTTCATTTACCTTTCTAAGCGCTTTAAATAATATTGAATAATTTAATACGAATAATTGAGTGAAGTAAACGAAATGAGACTTAAATAGTTAGTACTAAAATCAGTAACAAAATGTTAAATGTAATTATTAAGTTAAAATAGTAAATATATTTTTGTATTGCATTGGAAATTATTTTATATAAATATGTATTTCTATTAGATTGTAAGCTACATTTAAGATTATATACACAATATATTTTGAAAAAAAAAGGATTTTATAGAATAAAAAAAATTTATACAAACAAAACTCATGGTTTTTATTAAAGAAGTGCTATAACTTAATTACCTTTACAGACGTTTTTCAACAAGTAGTTGTCTTTTTTTTTGCTGATTTTTTTTTAATTTACCAAATAAAAAGAACATGCGCGCTGTAACAATTGTGTCTCATCATAAAAATTTCTTTCAGGTTTTTTATTTAATAATACGAGGACCGTCTCATAAGTGTGGGCTTGATAAAAAACTACACGAATAGCCAACACATATAATAAAAGGAGCTACTGTTTGGTTGAAAACTGGGTAGTTGAAGTAAGTAGAGTTTAATCAAGCCGAGGACATGAGTACAACAGTGATCGGCCTATAATAACTTGACTGGCGCCCTTGAGTTTTTTTAAGTTTGAAGCGTAGGCAGTTCTCCATATCATTTGGTAATTTATTTGAATAAGAGGTAATATGCCTGCACTCAGTATCTCCCCCTCGGGGGTACCAAGAGTCTGCGCTGATCTAACCTAGTTGCTGGCGAGGGTTCTCGGGGGTATAGGGGGAACCTGTCCCTAGCTGTGCATGCACTGAAGCTGGATAGACAGTTGTGTACTGTCGAAGGATTTTACCAGTTTCCTTATATGATAATAACGTATGAATAATAATATCCTAAATAAGCTGGCACCACGGGAACCGGTAGCCCACACAGAGAGCCGCCCATCTCTGTAGTCGGTTATTGGTGAGGTCCCTTCGGGGTACACATGGTGGTTGTGGTTAAATTTGTCTATCTCTGTAGGTCTAACATTGAATAGACTGAAGTGTGATGTTACACTCTCAACAGAGGAGTTTAAGGATAGGCTCCGACTCTATAGCAAGGGGTAGATTCATGGTCCTGCAAGCCATAGTCTTAGAAGTGCACAGTATTAATGGTTTGACCACAGACTGGTTAGGGCTTACTGCCAGGTACAGACATTAATCTAATCACTTATCCTCCACTCAGTATTTATATTATGTGAGTTCATTAATTTTATTTATTCTAACTCTTTATTCTGTCGACCGATCCCGAAATTGGGGGCTTTCACGAAGTCTTAAAAATTTTACAAAATTAGGAATATTTAGTGGACTTTGTTCTTAGTTTGCTTATTTAAAATATACAAATAAATGATTACGATTCTTATTCGCTTAGTTATGTCCTTAAGAAAGTGTCTAGAAGATCTGTGTGATTTAAACCGTCTTCGGATTCGTCTTTTTTTTTTTCATTAACATATTAATGGACAAACTGAGCTAACAACTTTATCCACTGCCAAGCAAAGAATATGAAGGCCGCAACTGGCAACTAGCCATGAAATGGTAAATGTGTGCAAGTCTTGGAATTAATATGCTGCTATTTATTATATCATGCTAATATCCCATAATATTTTAAATTAAAAATGCAATTTATTTGTTGTTTCGCCGGTTGCTTAAGCCAGCTCATTAGGAAACTTTTATCCAAATTAATAGAAAAGCTATAAACATTTTCCTTTAAGTATAAAAACTTCAAAAACAATATGAGAATTGTTTTAGAAAACAATACAAAAATGTTATGTTATTAAAAGAAGATGTAGATGTTCCATTTTAAAGAACATGACTTAGCAAATATTTCTAAAAGTGATGTTCATTTTCATTACCTTTTTAATTTAAGTTTCAAAAAGTTAATGACAAAATGCTACGTGCCTTCAACATGGAAACAATTGCTCTAGAAGTTGGCAGACGTTAAACTATTTACCTTTAAAAGAGAATTAAAATTCTTTATTGAAGGATATTGAAGCGATCTTTGGTTTGTTATAATAGCACATACAAGCATGTCAATTTTATTTCCATTCTACTTTTATTGTTATTTTTTGGTTCTGGATTGACGTGCAGTAGTTTAGATCTCTTATTTATAAACAATTGCTTCTAGTATAATTTTGCACCCATCCAAACCATAATTCTTAGTGACTCCATCGGGGAGCCATGTTCTTTTTAACAAGCATTCAGCTTTTGCAATCGTTTAAGATCCTACTGACTATCTTCTGTCATCCAAGTCATTCCAATAACACTGCCATAATAGCCATGGCATGTTGTTCCTTTCCTCATTAATGCTCCGTTAAGGTTTTGACCACTATTTCTTTGTTTTTCTATACCAGCACCTTCACCAACTCATCTACTTTGGCTGCTCAACACCTTTAAGCAAACTTTTCTTTTATTCCATTTGAACACACACCACACTTTTTTGTGGTGAAAGTACCAAAAAAATTTGCACCACCCTCGTGTTAAATAATTTCAATATTATTTTATTAACGAAACAATTCAAACGCTATTCGAATTGCAGCAGCAGTCAGCTTTAGGCTTTTGTACTTTACACATTTTAATTTAGTTGGCTGCAGTTACTTTTTTTTTGTCTATTTCGTTTATTTTATCATCAAAAATTATTAAATGAAAAATATTTAAATAGCTAAGGTGTAACAAAAGCACAAATATATATATATGTAGACAAATGAATTTAAATTAAAAATATAATACAAAAATGAATGAAAATTAGCTTTAAATAGACAACAATTTACATAAGATTTACTAAAAAACTTTACACAAAAAAATATCAACTGTGAATGTGTTCATGTGCAATCAATCAAATAAAAAATAAACATGTGATGTGAATTTACAACAATTAATTTTTGAAATATTTTCTCATTTGAATTTATTACTTTCACTAAAGTGTGAAAGAAAATTGTTAATGAAACCAACAAAAAAAAAATCAACCTTGAACTTGACCATTGCAAATCATCAAATTCATAGAAAACTAAAGATGCCGCAAGCGAATAAATTAAATTTGTAAATAAATCGCAAAAAATTAGAGGGTGTTTTATAAATAAAACTCAATGAAATTAAAAATATACATTTACCAAGCATTATTGCCAGAAGAGCAATTAGCAAATTTTTATTTACATTTTGCTGATGTTATTACCGAAAATTGTAAACATATAAAAGTATTGTGATCTTTATTAAAATTATTTCCAAAGTATTCTTAAATGGTGCTGTTACGTTTTTCTCTTATTACTTCCGTGGCATTCAGTGTTACCAGGAAAAGAGAGGAAAAAGTAATATATTTTCATTGAAAATTACATTACATTACATTTACATTTTTCTTAAATAAATAGTAGTTTTTTGTTGTTTATATAAAATCTAATAAAAAGTTTTACTTCATATTTCAGGGATAATTACAAGGCAATAAAATCATTTACGGAACAAAGACAAAATGAAAATAAATAAAAAAAATTGAAACGTATGAAAAAAAATTTCATACCGATTAAACTCATGAGGGTTTAAATTAGTACTCAATAATAATATTTCGATAGGGAAAAGTATATGCTCTTGCCATTCAATTCTTTGTAAGATTTAACTTTGATAAAATTTACTACACTAATTATTTTTTAAATACCTTTATTATAGACAAACAGCGTTGCCACACAAGAAATTGACTTCCTACCAATAATTTTCAAAAATCCTACCAAAATCGTTCACAGCCTACCAAAAATTTAAAAATGCATTTCTTGCACATAAACCCTGTTATAGGGTGCGTTCGTAAATGCTGCAAATTTGTGCATCACTGCAGCAGTTATGCCAAGTTTTGTTGCTGATGCGCGATCAGCTGTTGCATATGCTTTGCAAATGCATGATAACTGCAAAGAGTTTGATTTTTTGAACGTTTTGCAAAAGAAACGTTGAAATGTTGATTCTAAAACGATAACTTTCTTCTAAAATATAACAAAAAACAAGATGAAACGACTCCTGATTATAAGAAATAAAGTCAGACTTAAAAGAAGGGTGATTCCTAAAATAAAAAATTACTTTGGTGTAATTAAACGGTATCCAGGTGATGTTTTCTATACCCATTTTCGAATGTTTCGTTCTACTTTTGATTCCATAATACTTGAATAAAATTAATATTTTATCCATATTTTCTCAACAGAAATTACAAAACTCCTTAAAGCCTTTTTGGACAAGAACACTAGGTGGTCGGTTAGGAATTTCACTCGAAAAGTGTTTATATATTTCTCTTTGAAAGCTTTGTAATAGCGATGTGACTTTTATTTAAACTTATTTTTTTGCTCCTTTCCAGACAAAGGTATGAATATTGCACAATATTGCGTTTAAACTTAACTTTTGCCGTGTTTTATGTGAAAAAATTATATTAAATTTCTTTTTGAAAAAAAATTTAAAAAATTTACTTTTTGTGTAGCTTTAATCCAAACAAATTTGTATATTGTGCACTATTGCATCAGAAACCAAACTGTTGCATTATTTGCAGAAATTTGCGGCAGTACTGCCAATTGTTTGCATAAATGAACTTTTGACGTTAAGCAATGCGGCCAAGTGTTGCATTAATGAACGTTTTACTTTTACTATGCTGCAGTGATGCGCAACTGTTGCATTTACGAACGTACCCATACTCACTTGGTTTTTTTCCGTAATTGTAGAGATGGAAGTTTGTCTTTTGGTGATTTTTAAGATGGGTGTTATGATTTAAAATAGTTTTAGAGCACTAAAGTATTATATTATTTAAAAATGTTTTAAAACAAACACATGGTTGAGGGAATATCGTCTTCTAAAGTTATATTATTTTCATTTAATTTTAGAGTTTTCGATTAAAATCTGAAAAAAATGCATGCAATATTAGTAAATATTTATGTAATTATTAAGTACATATGTATTTACAATTAAAAAAGTATTTTACTTTTCGATTTTGTCTGTTAATTTTTTTAATACATACACTTGAAAATAAACCTTCACTCAAAAATATTGTTAATTTCAATTTCATAATATTGTTCGCGTTTCTTAAACCAGAGATGGTAATAGCTTTAATCATCTCTATGCAAAAAAGCAGAGATGTTTTTTATTACACCTAAAACAGTTTTTTAAAACATTTTATTTAATTGTTTATTTAATTCAAAGTTACATTTTTTTTATGTTCTGAATTTATAAGGTGAAAAATTTACTATTGCTAAAAAATTGCTACAGGAGGAAAACCTACCAAAAATTTAAAAAAATGCAACAAACCAACCAAACTACCAAACTGTTTTTAAAAACGAAAAACTACCAAGTTTGGTCCGATTGGACCAAAGCGGCATCTAAGCCTTATGTGCATTAAACTTTAACATAAAAATTCTGGCAATTTTTCTGTAATATAATCTCTCTCTTCCTGAAGAAAATGGAAAGACAACTTTTTTTAAAACGAGAATGCTTGGTTTTCCACACGAAATGCAGCTTATGTTATTTTACAGCTTGAAAGAATTGTTGCCAGAAACATTTTGCTGTTTATAAACATGAAGCAAGAAAAACTTCTTCATTTTTTACGAATTAAACAGAGTAAAACTTTAGCAATGCTATTTTTTGTTTATTTCAAACTGATTTTTTGTATGGGGTTTTCATTGCATTTGCAGGTAATCTTTGTTATTAAAATCAAATTGATATACTCAGAAAGGTTGATATGTTAAGAGAGATTCTTACCTCAAATAATGAAATAAGTACTCTTTACTTAATATCGTGGCTCTACCAAAACTTACAAAATTTGGCCTAGTATAACAAAATAATACATGTTACGTGGAGCCTTTAAAAGTTACAACGAATGTACTAAATGTACCCAATGGCAACTCTCTGTGGTTCCCACCAACTCTTATTTGCTAAACCTGCCTTTTAACAAACTAGCGCAGCTACTTACACCACAAAATTCTGTGGTCCGGCGAAGTTCGAAATACTCGAAGTCTCGTTTTCCAAACCACAAAACACCTTACCTCCTGACTCAGGACTACCTGCCACGTTAAAATTTAGATCTCGATTTCATTGTTTTACTAATATTTTAATATTTCACTAACTGAGAAAAACAAATTGCTGGCCTAATAAAATTGCAGATAAATTATTTTACAATTTTTTTTTTCTCTTTTAATTTTATATACACTATTTTAAAGGTTTTTAGTAATTGTGTCAAGCTAAAACAGACTTCTGCTTTTATTGTAATTAAAGTAGTAAAAACAGATTCAAGTATTAGTAAAAAAAATTGCACTTCTTACTCACTATTGTTTCGCATTGACAGTAATTGAAGTTGTTTTCAATTAATCATTACTGTCAAGAGTTAAACTCAAAATGATATCGATTACAATGAAAAAAGGATAAGAAGTAAAACATTGATAGTGCGATTGCTTTATCGATGTTTCTGATTGAAATTGCTTTTGTGAAATATACTTTTATTTGCAGCAAATAGGAGGGCAATGCAAAAATTATCCCATGGCCTAGTAATAATAACAATGTTGTTATAGATGTGGCCAATTATGCGTTTTTCGAAGGTCTAGCAACATTTTTTAATATATTATTTACGAACTATTAATTTTTAATTTTTTTAAGTTTAATTATCAAATATTTTTAAAAAGCAAAAAGCTGAGGTTGTTAATGAAAATGAGGATACCGATGACAATGCTGGTATTAGGTCGAGTTATGAAATATGACTTTTAAAAATATATAAAAATGGGGGCTGCACTCTAACCGCTAAATACCAAACTTCAAACACTATATAAAACACGATTAGAGAATAATTTAACATCCTATATTATTATGAAATCATTTTCCCGATGTTCTGCTTGTTAAAACACTTGGCAGTAAAACAAAAACTGGTATCGAAATTGCAAACACAAGTGACAATTCTATGAAGCTGAAAATTTAATCACTTCGTTACTTGGCTTTCAATTTGTTAGTTTATAAGATTGCGGAACTTTTTTATAGCCAACAAATAACAAAATCTGGTCGTTAAATAATGGAGATCTACAATTGTTTAAAACTTAACAAAATCGATGAAATTTCATGTTATTTTTTCTTCTTATTATTCCTACAAACTATTTTTGACCTACAATAGACTTCTCGATGGCTTTAAGAAGAGCTGATCATTGATAACAGGAAAGCTATTAAATTTTATTGTTACGACAAAGGAATGTGCTGCAATGAAATGAACAAATCTGTTTCCCTAAAAATTCAAACTATTTGCTTACAAACTGTTTTTTATAAGGGTGTTTTTATATAAGACTACCAGAGAATACTTCATAAGTGGTATAAACATCCAGTATAGATCTTTTCTATCACTTTAAACGAAAGAAAGTTCAAATTAAATGTTTGCATATACCAAACGCTTTATCCTTCTCTCGATAATCTATTTCGCAAATTTCAAAGGAGGCATTTTCTTACTGCTGACCAGATAAACAAATTCTTTGAAAAACGTGATAAAAGTTGAATACATTTTTTCATTCGTGCAACGTTTAATTTTTTTTTTAACGACTTAATAAAAAAGGAGGTTATAAATTCGACTGAATGATGCTGTTTTTATATTTGTGCCACCATAAGTCAGTCATTTTTGGATCGATTTTGAAAAATTTCTTTTTTCCGTTTTAAAAACAGTTCATAATCTTAAAAACTAAAGGGTGTCCCCATACAACATACATGTATATTACGTGCATTATGAATCGTAAAGGGCACCACTTTAAAATAACAAAAGACTGAGTAACACTATGGCTCCCAATGACAAAAAATAATACAAAATAAATCTAAAAATAAAAGGGTGTCCCAATAGGGTCTACTTTTTGAACCGTTATAGACAAACATTTGCAAATTGGAGAGAATTTCGATTGCTATGATCGCTATAGTATTAATATTCAAAATTAAAGTTAAAGGGTACCCCAATAGTTCATTAAGTTTGATGTTTATGGCCATTCTTATGAACAGTTGTAGACAAATGCTTAAAATTTACAACGAACATATATTGGTAATTCCCCTATAACAACAAGTACAAAATTTGGATTTGGAAATTAAAGAGTGTCCCAATAGTTGATGTAATTTGATGTATGTAGGCACCCTTTTGAACCGTTTTAGGCAGACAGCTAAAACTTACAAGGGACCTGTATTGCTAAGTTCGCTAAGACAAGAAGTTTATAATTTGAATTTAGAAATTAAAGGGTGTTCCCGTAATTAATGTAACTTGACTTATATGGCCGTATTCTTTGAACCGTTAACACACACACTGGAAAATTAGACAGGATGTCTACTACATTGTAAGGTATAAGCACAAATAATTTAAACTATAAATAAAAGGGTGTGACAATAGTTTATATAATTTGATGTATATGGCCAAACTGTTGAACCGTTACAGACAGACGATTGAAATTTACAAAGAATATAATTGCTAAGTCTACTACAACAGCAAGTATAAAATGTGAATTTGGAAATTAAGAGGTGTCAAACGGTTGAAATTGACAAAGAGCTGTGGTGCTAAGTCTGCTATAACAAGTTTAAAGGAATATAGTAGTTAATGTAATTTATAGTAGTTAATGTAATTCTTGAACCATTATAGACACACAGATAAAATCTCTTTTGAAGTCGATTTTTTTGCAACTACTTTGGGTCTGCGCGAAATCAGTATTTTAAAATTTGAAATTATTAACCAAGTAATCCAGAACGATCCATTATATTAAATCACATCTTACTGTCTTCTTTTTCTCAAATAATGACTTGTTTGCTTATTTCGCAGTAATGAAGTTGTGGAATTTTCGAGAAGCTGATCAGCAATTACTCTTTTAACTATTAAACACTTTAATATAGTTAGGTGTCAAAAGAGCACTGTGTTGATAATATATATTTTACTTTGCAGGTTAGTTTATTTTAAGACCGCCCTCGAACGTAGCAACTTGTCTTTTAGCAGAAATTGTTAACACCGTTAACAAGTTTTAATGTAATGTGTAGTCAGTCAGTTGTTCTAAATACAAAAGCAACACGTTCAAACGTATTCACAAATTTTAATTAATAATTTAATAAATAATTATTTAAATAAGCATTAAATAATTAAATGTGAAGTAGTTGAATAGAAAGTAAATAAACTTTTAGCATAGAGTGCAAAACACATGAAATAAATTTTTCATTATTTAACTTTTAAAATATAATTTCTTATTTGAAAATACTTTTCATTTTAGTGTAAAGCCAACTAAGGCACGTGACTTGTGAGTGATTATTTTCTATTATTTTGTTTTTATTTCAAATTTTTAAAAATAAACTATTTCATGGGAGGAATAAAACAAAGAATATAAATATGAATTTTAAATAAGATTAGTGATTATGCAAATTCCAAAGATTTAAAACAAATCAAATATAAGCAACTTCCATTAAAATAATGTTGCCATGTTGCCATTTTCAACCAAATATTTAGAAAATTAACAAAGTAAAAAATTTTATAAAATCCAAACCATGTAAAAAAGTGAAAATAATTTCTGAATTTACTGACTGAATACAATTTAATAACTAATTTAAAAAATAAAGATTGAGACATTTTAAAAATGTTTTTAAACTGATTTTATTTCTTCTTCTATGTCGGAAATATCTGCCGATACCATTGATAAGTACAACATCTGAAAACTCTTCGCTAATGAATATTTATTTAACCAAAGCCTCATGGTCTTTTCTTATCAATTCTCAAATAAATAAAATCAATATATTTGCACTCATAAATACATTGTATCAGAAATCAAACATTAATTCAGTAATATGAATAAACTATTTTTTGTAACCATATAACTTTGCCCAGTAGATAATGGACTCGACCGCCAGATAAATAATAATAAACAAATATATTTTTTATCACTAGCTATTTTAGAGATTTTTTTTTAGAATAGCTTCGTTGTTGTTATAAATTTTTTTAGCTTGGAGTTTTTAATTTTTTAGCTAATATTTGGACACAACAGCAAAAAATTAAGTGAAGGTAAAAGGGTTTTCGAACACAGAGCTTTTTTTTACGTATGAATCTTTTCTCTTAATTAGTGTTAAGCAATTAAAGGGCTTACCCATAAAAATGTGCAGGCATTTAAAATCTAATAAGTACTGTGTTCGCTATAATAACAAGTATAAGAAATAAAATTCTTAAAGGGTGACCTGATTTAGTCCAGATTTACACTATGTATTTTAGAACATAATTAATTTTCAATAACAATAAAGTGCGGAGCTCTTTGTCTAAGTTTAGCGTTTAGTTTAGTTCCAAGTTTTTCAATAATAATAATTATTGCAACATGACTATCACGAATTTTATTCGAATAAAAATTTCGACTAATCGAATGAAATTTTAAATTTTAAAACAAATTTAAAACAAAAAGAAATATAAAAAAAAAAAACAGAAAATAAATTGAAAATTAACAATTTTGGGCATAGGGTAATAAATATTGTAGTCCAAGCTTTGTAAAATTGCTTGACTTTTTAGTGTATAGATATTTGACAACCGCAGAACTGTATAAAATATTAAGACTTTAATTTATATTTCTCGTTTGAATAAAAGATTCTATAATAAATGAAATGAATTAGACTTGATTTTAGCTTAAGTTCATTTTTGTTTTAATTTCTAAAAATTTTAAGAAAGAAAAATTATTTACAAATGTACTCGTATGCGGACGTTTTCCAAATAAAACAGAAATGATTAGACACTAGCAGAATGTAATGTTAAAAGAAATTTTATATTAATATCTAATAATAATAAAAAATCTATAAATGTTTATTACTCTTCGGAATTTGGAATCATGTCCAGAACTTGCACTTTTTATACACTTCATCACAAAAAGTATATCTGAGTCTGTCATTCTGATTATAATTTCTACAATATCCATTTCCGACCCCATTAAGTATATACTCGTATATTCTGAGTTCTTATGTATAGCGAAATCGATTGAGCGATGTCCGTCTGCCCGTCCGTGTTGTAAGTGTTGAACTCAACTTCGCAAAGGTGCTAGATGAGCAATAGATAATTTTAATACTCGAATCGATCAGACATAGTTTCGAAGAATTTGTTATTGAAAATCAAGATCGGTTCATGTCCTTAAAGGCAGTGGGTAAAACACCACGCCTGCCTCTATTTTTTCATGTCATTTGAAGCAAATCCTGTTTATTGAAGTAATTCCAATCAAAAAAACAAACATATAGATAGCGAAATAAAAAATAAGAAAAAAAAATCAAGTGAAGAAGTTACGTGCCTCTGAACTTTTCATAGAAAAGTACGATTATGCACCATATCTTTAAAGACGATAATATCATGTAAAATCTTTTGGAGAGATCCTTCAGCAAGGTTTGCCCTTGCTGTTGTTATCCGTATGAGCGTGGTGAATAAGTTAATGCAACTAATGGTGTGTATAGAATAATACCACAATTAGCCAACGAAAGCTGAGCAACCTCGATGGTTGCGTTAGTAGAGGTGCCTGCTGTAAAACAGAAGATCGTGGGTTCGATCCCGCCTTCGGACATGCGTACAACGGAAAATAATAATTGTTATAAAGCAAATAAAAATCAAAGATGCAGCAGTACAAAACTCCCGAAAAGGCAAAAGACAACTATTGTGTAAAGCCATGGCAGATAGTTTAGTGGAGAGTCCAATTTAATATAATATAATTGACAAAGAAGCCCTTTATAATAAAAAGTAAGAACGGTAGCGGTTACCGCAGGGAAGTGTAACAGCATAACAACAGCGTATGGCAGACGTGAGTTGTGACTAGTCGATTAATGGGAATGACTGGCTTGGATAAAATGAGTAGTGGAGATGTCTATGTTTGGTTAAGGTTACTAAACAAGGCATCGGGTAGTTCATGTCTCCCCGGAGTAAGACAGTAGTTTAGCGTGGATGGCTGCGTTTGTAATAATAACGCATGTTTAGTAAATACGAGACCATGAGATTCACAAGAGCGGTAGAATCAAGCAGTATAGCCAGAGAAAGCCATTAAGTCAAATTCTGGTAACCCTACCATGAATATGTAGAGAAAAAATTTATTGTTTCGGTCAATAATTTAATTTTTTTTATAAATAAATTTAATTTTAACAAGATCTACTCGAAATGATTTTATAAATATTTAATAATCGAGATAAAGGGGGAAAGTCTAAAAAAGCAACAATATTAATTATTATATATAATTTTTTTTAATTAAAATTAATTGTGTGTCATATATGAAATTCATCTGCAGTTATTTGGCCTTAAAGGCTTACAACTGGCATTTAATAAATAAATAAATAAATAAATAAATAAATAAAGTTGTTTACAAAAGTAATAAAGAACAACAAAAGTACTTTTTTATATAAAAGCTAACACGTGCTAAATTGTGTCTTTGAAGCTGTGAAAAGTGAATAAAAATAAAATTAAGCAAACAGTTAAAAAAACGAATATAAGTACATTATATATTGTAAAAATGGCTCCAAAGACTAATCCGGATAGTTTTGCTGCACAGCTTCGCAAGGGCATTGATGAAATCAATGAAAATATTGATAAAAAAAATAGATGCTTACTTTAAGGCTACTGAAGATCGTATTAGTCAAGCTGTGAAAGATCTTGATAAAAAATTCAACGAACTTGTGTCGAAAATTAAACAAGAAACAATATGAAATCCGATATTAAACATTGTTACGAGTTCATTAAACAAATTGATAAGACTACTTCAAATAAGTTTATTGAACTGGAAAAGTCACATAACCAAGTAATAAGACGAATGAATCGAAACGATGTTGTTGTTACTGGATTACCAGCTGCGTCACCTAATTTGAAAGCAATGATCTTAAAATTGTCAGAAGTATTCAATGTACCATTTAGCGAAAATGATATTCAGTATACATCTATGAAAAATCATTCGGAAGTGTTGATAAGATTCAGCTTAATTTCTACCCGTGATAAGCTGATGAAAAAATATTATATTACTCGAAAGCTAATGCTGAAAGACTTATTAGAAGACACAAATGAGGGTTTTGACCTAGAGAAAAGAGTTTACCTGAGCGACCACCTTACGCCCTTGGCCAACAAGCTATGTTTTATGTGTCGCCAATTAAAAAGGAGCAAACAAATTTCTAGTTTCAAATTCTGGAATGGTAATGTACCACAAGCTATTATCAAGCTGAATAGTGGAGCCGAAGAGACACTGGATGTATTTAATATAATGGAGAAATACCAGGACTTGCGTAAATAATACCAAGAGTTGTAGGAGATTTTTTTTTCTTTATAAACAATTTATTATATTTATGTTATTATGCATAAACTTAAAAAACTGCATACATATATTTCATTTTACATGTACAGATGTATATATAAACAGAGGAAAAAATCAACTTATTTTGCTTTATATTTACATTCGTATTATTTGCATGCTGTTCACTTTTGATTACTTACATATTTTTTGTCTTTTCTTTGTTACAACTTTAGATTATCTTGTGATAGATAACTGTCAAATTTATTGAATTTACTGTGGCAGTAAAATCACCTATGTACATATATTTATTTTTTACATTGACAACATTAATAGAGTATGAAAAAGTACAAAAAAAAGGGCAATGAAATGATATTGAGAACTATTAAATTTTTCATAACATGCTACTTATGTACAATCATATAGAATCTACCTTGGGAATCTTATCTACATAAATGTTGATAGGGTAACGCTTATTGTACTTTTATAAAATTAATTAAATTGTTGAATGGAATATTATGATTAAAATTAAAATTGTTATGTCTAATATTATGAGTATTATTACTACTACGGCCTAAATTTGTAACGTTAAGAAATGGTATTGGTTAATTCGAATTTAGGTCCAATTATCGACAATGGCTATAGTGCTAAAACATATTTAGGAAATTTGGGATCAGGGCTAAAAATAGGGCACTGCAATTGTCAGAGTATAAAGCCAGCACCATATTCGACCAAATTTGATGAATTTAGTAACTTTATGGCGAATACACCATTTGACATTGTTGCTCTCACTGAAACGTGGCTTAAGCCTGAAGTACCGAATGGGGCTGTTAATATTGATGGTTATAATTTTTGTAAAAATGACCGACCCCGACATTGTGGTGGGGCTGGTGGTGTAGGACTATATGTTTCGAAAGCTACTAAGCATAAATTAATTAAAACACAATCATGCTATAACGAATGTGAGGTACTTTTCTGTGAGGTAATGAATGAAAATATGGTGATTCTGATAGGAGTTGTCTACTTGCCAAAAGGAAATATCGACATATTTGAATCTACTGCCTGTGACATATTTGAAAGATATAGTAATATAATTGTAGTTGGCGATTTCAACATTGACCTCTTTAACCCGATAAAGGCAGCAAGATTCCGGTCTGCATATAATCGCATGAATCTTACTATTAGGCACAACTCAGTTCCAACACATTTTGATGTACGTTGCAATACAACAACACTACTGGACTATTTTCTTTTAAGTGGTCAGCCATCTCTTATTGAGACTAGTCAAATGCAATGTCCATTCTTATCATAACATCATGCTTTTATTTACGCTTCATTTAGTTTAACTTTGTTTTCTTCTGATATTAACCTGGAAGAGTATAGTGAATATCGAAATTACTCATTACTTGACACTAATGGCTTGTCTTCATGTGTATTACAATATGATTTTTCAGACTTTTACAACACGATTGATGTTGACGTGCAAACAAGTGTACTCGAGGATTTGATTTCAAAATT
Source organism: Gymnosoma rotundatum (assembly GCA_916610165.2). Taxonomy (NCBI): domain Eukaryota; kingdom Metazoa; phylum Arthropoda; class Insecta; order Diptera; family Tachinidae; genus Gymnosoma; species Gymnosoma rotundatum. The sequence goes on from OU744340.1 coordinate 95,757,044, forward strand.
GTTTTCCCTTGTACCTATATCACGTTTTAAAATTCAACGAAAAGTGGATTGGATTAAATCTCCGGCAATATTATATGCAACATCCCTTAAGGATATAGCTTATAAGGGATATGTGGCTAACCCTACTCCTTTTAAATGGAGTATATTTTGTAAATATAGAAACAGAGCCAAGAAAATTATTCGCAGAATAAAACAAACTTTTTTTGACAAGGCGTTTGCTACTGCAAAAACGAAGGATATGTGGAATCATCTAAGAACGGCAACTTCTGACAGCATTAATAATGTGAATGACGACTTGGATGTTGATGCAATAAATGAGTATTTTTTGGATGGAATAGAACCAAATTCGACGGAGTTATTTGAAAATCTGAATTTTAATAGGAGGCATGGGATTTTTTCATTTAGATGTATTAATATGTCTGAACTACAAGCCGCATTTGGTTATATTAAATCTAATGCATGCGGTGTTGATAATATACCACTAAAATTTTTTAAGATCATTCTACCTTTAATAAGTACTCAAATATTGTATTTGTTTAATTCTATACTAAATACTTCAGTCTTTCCAAGAAACTAGAAGCTGGCGAAGATAGTTCCGATCCCGAAGAATGGTACATCATTTGAAAAGGAAAATCTAAGACCAATATGCATTTTACCAGTACTATCGAAAGTATTTGAACATGTAATGAGAGAACAAATCATTGAACATATTGAGGTTTATTCCCTACTAAATGATCGACAAACGGGTTATCGTCGTAATTGTTGCGCATCATCTGCCTTACTAGGAATCACAGAGTCGATAAGAAATAATCTGAATGGGAAAATATGTAGCATTTTAATTTCACTGGATCTTTCAAAGGCTTTTAATTGTATAAATCACATTAATCTTATAAGAAAATTAAGAGATAATCTTGGGTTTTCAAGGCTGTCTTGCTTACTGACCTTTTCCTATTTAACTGATAGGAGGCAATTCGTGTCATTTAATGACCAAATGTCACGTCAAAAGGAGATAAGTCAAGGTGTGGCCCAAGGGTCAGTGTTGGGACCAATATTGTTTTCAATATACTTAAATGATTTTTTGACGTAATTGAATCAGAATTTTGTAACGCGTATGGGTTCGCTGACGATATTCAACAACTACTTAAAAACAATAATTCAGGGGACAATATGCAGTCGTATATTATAAGAGTATTAGATCAAGTTGATTCCTGGATGACATCAAATTATTTAAAACTAAATATGTCTAAAACTAAGATAATGAAATTTGGTTTATTGCATCCAGAGGATACAGTAATACGAATAGGAGAAAGAGAAATAGAAGTTGTGGACAGAATGAAGATATTAGGCATAATGATGGATGATAAGCTTGATTTTTCCCACCACATAGATAATTTATGCTCAAGAGTAAGTTTTACACTTCGTCGACTGTACTTTTTAAATATTTATATGCCATACCATATCAGGTTTAGAGTAGCCCATGCTTTATTAATGTCACAGATATCTTTTTGTATGGAAATCTATTTTTCTACATGCGCTAGTAATATTAGAAAGATTAAACTTATAACCAACAAAATTGTTCGCTTTGTGTTTGGAATAAGACTATACAATCATAACAAACAAAACTATAATCATATTTCGCCATATGTTGAACGTTTTTTAAGGTGTTCATTTAAAAGTTATGTAACTTTGAGATACTTACTGAGATTTTATAAAATTATAAAAAATGCAACACCACAATTTTTGGTATCATTCCTACAATTAGAACTGCACTTTTTGAAAAATCTTTCCTAATTGTTATTGCCCGTATATGGAATCGCTTGCCGATTGATTTAAAAACATTTTCTGTTTCTTACAATGTGTATCGTAAAAAACTACTTACATATTTAGTTGGAAACCATGGTTGAGGTAGAAAGTATTACACTGTATTTCATTGTTGATTTGGATCTATTTTTTTTTTTCTTCATATTTACTGGGTACATGTTTTAGTGTTACAAATTTAAGGCTGTTTAATTTAGTTTTAGGTAATGTATTATATGATTAATATATTGTTAAATTTAATTTGATTAAAATTAACTCAAACTTACTTAGGGTTACTATGAAATTTTACATAAATATTTTTCAATTGTAATATTTTTTGGCCACAGAAGGCTTTTTATTACAAAATTTAAAAAAAAAAAAAATAAAAAAATAAGTTAGAAACAGAATTTATAATGAGCCATAGTGGTATTTGCAATCAAAAGAATTCGTATGTTTGTTCAAAAAGGGAAAAACGTAACAATATGTATATGAAGTACTTTTTTCTTTTATATTTTAATCTCTGTCACCTCAATATTTGCTTTTTTTGATTGTAGTTATTTCTTATTTTTATTTCTTTCCTCTGCGAAGAAGAACTTTGTATAAAGTTACTTGCGATTTTTTCATTGGTATTGTTTGAAGTAATGACAATGAAAAAAAAAATATCTACCATTTATTCTAACGATCATTTTTTAATTGTTTTTACTAATGGTAATGAAATTTTAATAAAACTGTTTAATTACTTATAATTTAAAAAAAAAATTGTTTTATGCTTAAAACAAATAAACCTTAACGCTTTTGTAGATGGATCTGCACTTAAAAAAATATTTCGATTCTAAGAGAGATAAGTGTAAACTATTATGTCTAAGATCCAAAGTACCTAACATCTAACCAAACAATTTAATATTTATTTAATGACAATGATTTTGTTTTTTAATTAATTATCAGTGAAACCTTTTCATTAGCATTACCATTAGTGAAAATAAAAATCAATGAAATACAATGAAATTGTAAATTGATTAGTTCATCTAATTAATTACTCTTATGTTTGAATATAAATTTAAAAAACAATTTTTTATATTTGTTGGCAACATAGAAAAATTTATTTATTACAACAAGAAATAAAGGATGTGAAAACATCATAAACTTTTCCATAATAGCTTTTAACCCACGAATGACTGTTATGCGTTTTAAGGTGGGGGAATATAAAGATTGGTGCCAAACTTATAAAAGAAAAATTGTTCATTGATTAGAAAGCTATTGTCTTCTTGCTTCTGTGTACAATTATCATAGATTTCATATACATACATCCTAGAATTTTTATTGTATTTCTTTGTGAATTTATCGAATAAATTATTATTAGAATCCTTATAATGGCGAACACATAGTTCCGCCTTAAGCAACATACAGCAACTTTTTGAACGATAATTTTATGTTGAAAGCCGGCAATTTGTTTTGCTGGTAGAGATGAAAGCTGCACTTTTTAATGCTTGACGGAATATATGGCTGGGATACCCAGAAAATTTATGCTCAAAACACTAGGTAAATCACACAATCTAAGGGGCCCGTTCTACTCATCGTAAGGAAATACTATGCGACGTAAAACGTTATTCATCTTTGTAAACATTTTTATCAATCAATTTTGTCTGAAGTAGTCAGGGCTTGAGCAACCCAAGTCCAGGATGCCTAACATCAAGTACTGAGCATTGTGTTAATATTGGGACATCCTTTAGCAAGTCCAAAAACGACAATAACTTAAAAAAAAAAACAAATTACTAACTTAATTCTAACCGAAGTAGGATACTAATTCCTGTATAGTTTTAAAGTTTCGTTATCTTAGATTCGCTAACCGTCTGCTCGTCTATCTATTGAAGTGGTTTCTTATTTGGTCAATTTATTAAAATATATAAACAAAGAAAGCAGTATTGCCATATGGTCTGAAATATTTTTCAAGATTCACATATTTTAAGCTGAAATATTGATTTTTATTTAAGCTTTTTTACATAATTGATGTTGAGCAAATGAGTAAATTATGAAAAAACTAACGAAAATTAAAAGCATTTTTTTTATGACGAAATTCTTTGCTCAAGAAAGGTCTGAAGTATTTTGCACTTTGTAGATTTTTTTTCACAACACGAATAAAGTGATTCATGAACAATTTTGTCTCTTCATGGCATAATGATTAAACTCTTGCATAGTTAAAAAACCATTAAGAGGATTGTTTTTATAAAAGTCAAGTTTTAATTATTTAAAACATATTTGAAGTAACAAAATGAAACAGCTTTAATTATAGACAAATAAGTTTTAATAAACTTCTGTTTTTTTTTTCATTCTGACATTCGTTTTTGTCGTGAAACATGTTAATGAAGCTAGACTTAAGAAGAACTTAATGACAATTTGTTTTTACTGACTAGTGCAGCCAAAAAGACACAGATGTTTTAAATTTTGTTAAAAAAAAATGTGACAAAAGTTAATTTATTTAATATGTTTTGAATTTCCAATATAATGCAGCTATTTCCATTCTAAAGAAATAGATAATTTGTATATACAGTGATATTTATTGTAATTTTTTTTTTTTATTTCCTGTTCATCAAAAGGAAAACAAAACAAAATTGTTAAAAATTTTTACCTTTCTATTTTAAAGGAAATTATTATCTATTTTTCTCATTTTTTATTCGCTAGTAAGAAAACAAAGTTACTGACAAAGGACAAAGAAAATAAAGCCCGCAGATCATGAATGTTCTGAATATTCTAAAGTTTCGAAAAACGGCTGCTTACTGTTCCCGACGTTTCCTGCGTCTACTACAGGGATTTTTACGCCCCTTTGTGTCAATTTTAAATACAGCTACATGTTTTGATATGGCAGGAGTAGTTTAAGAGATAAAACATATAAGAACAGGCGCCACCTGTTAGGTGAGCGACTTGAGATAAGAGAAGATAAATTTCAGATAAATGGTTATGTACTGGCCGACGATAACATTTATATCCCTAAATCTCTACGACTTCGACTTCGCTATTCATAAGAAGTCAGAATATATATATGCTTTATGAGGTCGGAAATGAATATTGCAGAAAATTCAAATGGACTGACAAAGATATATACACCCTTTTTTCACTTTTTGTGGAGAAGGGTATAAAAATATCAAGTGAAAAAATTGGCGCTCGCCCGTATTTTCCGAGTTACGGGGCTCTGAAATTTAAAAATTTTGTAAAATATCAATATGGGTATCATTTTAAAACCTTTGAAGAGATCTTTAAGGAAATTCTAAAATTTTAGAAAAATGCTTAGCCCATTAAGAGCCCATGTCATTTTATGTAAAATTGCAGTACCAAAATTTGTTTAAATTTTTTAGTTCAGTGTCACTCCAATATTTGCTTCATTAATTTGAGTTACTTTACTAAACTAGATTTACATACTATGTTGAAGGGTATATAAGATTAGGCATAGCCGAATGTAGCACTTGTACTTGTTTTTTTTTTTTTTTTTTTTTTTTTTTTGTTTATGCATTAACTACGACTGGGGTATGAACATAAAGAAAGCAAAACGTTTGCTTTTGTTTTGTTCTTAGTAGTGAAAAAAACGTTTACAAACATAGAAAGAGTGCTATATTCAGCTATGCCGAATCTTATATACCCTTCAACATAGTATGTAAATCTAGTTTAGTAAAGTAACTCCAATCAAAAAACAGATATTAGGGTGACAGAAAATTAAAAAATAAGAAAAAAAATTAGGTACTATAAATAATTTTACATAAAAATATCAACGGCTCTTAATGGGTTAAGCATTTTTAAAAAATTTTGATATTTCCTTAAAGATCTTTTTAAAAGCTTTTAAATAATACCCGTATTGATATCTTAAAAAATAAGGCCCACAATCGTACTTTTCTATGACAAGTTCAGGGCCATAACTCGAAAAATATGGACGAGCCACCAATTCTTTTACTTGATGTTTTTTCTTATTTTTCAATTCTCAATCGCCCCATATATTTGTTTTTTGTTTTTTTTTATTCGGTTACTTCATTGTTCCAAATAGTATGGAAAAATTAGGGGTAGGCGTGGTGTTTTGCCCGTTGCCTCGAAGGACAATTACCGATTTTGCTGATTATCAACAGCACCTCTTTCGACATTATGTCTGATCGATTAGCGTATTTAAATTTGTTCTAGCTGATCTAGTGCCTTGGCAAACTTGATTTCAACACTGAAACGTACAGACAGACATCGATCAATCGACTTCGCTATGCATAAGAAGTCAGAATATATATACGTTATGACGTCGGAAATGGATATTGTAGAAATTAAAAATGGAATGACAAGCTTAGTTATAACATTTTTACTCTTTTTGTGGTGAAGAGTGTAAAAACAACCAAAAATGGCAACACTGAAAGGAAGTACAATAATTTTTAAGCGGAAAACCAGTGTCTCTTAACTGCTTTAATATTTTTGGATAACTCACGAATATTAAAAGAAAAATACAAAAGGCATCGTACGCTAAGAAAATCTTCGAAATTGTAGGATTTTATTTTTATAGTATTTTTTTTTTTTTTGTAAAAATAAGAAAATTTAAAGTCCTTATTTTAAATAGTGAAGATTAGTTAGAATTTCTGATGAAATATGTACTGTTTTGATGACTATTTGTAAGTGAATAAATATAAAATATTGAAAGTATGCAAACCGAAAAATGATATCATTTGTAATTGTTTACATCGAGTTTTTTTATTTTTGTTTGGTTTCTTTAAAAGAATGATCATAAAATAACAAATTTGTTAATATATATTAAAGGTTCAATTAAGTTTTCTTTTAAATCTTTTTAAGCTCCTCCTACTTTTTATTTTCCCCACTACATGATTTAAAGAAGACACAATAATTAACCCCTTCATAATTCTTACAAAAGCAATAAAAATGATTTATTAATTCTTAAGGAATAAAGCCATGTCAGCAGAATGTTTTTATTCACCCAACTGAATATAAAACTTAAGAAATTACTTTAAATAAATGTGCATCATTTGTGAATTAATTGCTAACGATCACGTATGAGAGATGTTTTAATTAGTTAAATACTGGCCCTCGCGTGTGGTGTGTGGTTCATACGTTTTAAGTATTTATGGGCTAAAATGTAATAAAAGACACTTAATAAATGTTCATGTCACTTAAATTAACAGGACGTTTCTTTTACTTTGTACAAAGGCATTTTTTTTTAAATTTTACTCGAAACGAAAATAGACAAACAAGACTAAAGGATTTGTACAACATTATGAGTTTATCAACCCACGTACGGGGAAATTATAAAGGGTCTTGTTTTAGTACGAAAGACAATGTGATCATAGAGTTGTTGAATTTATTGCTACTCCGAAACCTTTTCTGTACTACAAAACATAAAAAAGTGTTTAACTTATTTTATCACTCGCCAGTGATGGAAGTACGTAATTTGGAAATTGTATGAAAGTTTTAGTTAACCATTACCTTTTTCGATGGGAAGTAAAAGGTAAAATTGTATTAAAATCATTTGTATTGATTTAAGTCTTTCTGTGGAAAGTATAGTGAAGCTTGAATATTGAATAAAAATTTTTAACTGATGACTGGCTTGGATAAAAGGAGTAGTGGAGATGTCTGTGGATGGTTAAGGTTACTAAACAAGGCATCGAGTAGTTTATGTCTCGTCGGAGTAACACAGTAGTGTAGCGTGGATGGCTGCGTTTGTAATAATAATGCATGTTTAGTAAAAACGAGACCAAGGTATTCGCAATGCCGGTATAATCAAGAAGTATAGCCAGAGAAAGCCATAGATTAAGAATACAGAATTTATAATGAGCCACAGTAAAATTTGTAATCAAAAGAATTTTATTTTATTATTTTGCTTACCTAGACACAAATTTAAAGGTCAGGATTAACTTTCACACTCAGTCGAACGGTTTGTCATATGTCACTATGACAGGCCACCTTTAAAATATTGGGCGATTACTCTCAGCCCAAGTTTTTATTAAGACGGGTTTTTAATGAGACATGATAATATTTGAGCACACTCGTATTTGCGTTAAGGTCTTTTACTTTGCGTCACAATATTTTCTTTTAATTTCAATTCATTTATAATATTCACAGTTCAAATAATAATTTAATAAAAATCAAGTTATAAGCACGCAAGGCACAGCGAGCATTCAAGCTTACATCATACAGCATCTATAATGTTATGAGTAAACAAGTAAGAATTACTAAAAATAAATTTGCATTCGTGTTCAATCGATGATTGAAACAATGCAAAAACAAATGTAAAAGACGAAATACAGAGAGCACAGTAAAGAAATACGTTGGTTTGTGTGTAAATTTCGTCTAACCAAAATAATATTAATGTTGATATGAATATTCTCGTATTCTTATTTACAAAGTTAGTTGGTTAAATAGATGATGTTTATAAAAATACACAACTAAGGTAGATAGATGGGAAGAATGCTGATGAAGGTCGTAGCGTTTTAGAAAGTGTAGCGTTTCATTCTGCTAGCGTCTAATTTTTCTTGTTTTCTTTGGAAAACGTCCGCATACATTTGTAAAAATTAATTTTATTTCTTAAAAAAAAGATTTTTAGAAATTAAAAATAAAATGAACTTAAGCCAAAATAATTTCAACTATTTCACAGTTCAAATAATAATTTAATAAAAACTAAGTTAGTGATTATTTATAAAATGAATTATTTTATTCGGCTTTAGTTCATCTTTATTTTAATTTCTAAAATTTTTTGTTAGGAAAGAATAAAAAAAAATTAAATAATATAAATTATAATATAATAAATTATATTATATATAATAAATTAAAATAATTTACAAATGTTGGCGGACGTTTTCCAAAGAAAACATAAAAAATTAGACACAAGCAGAATGTATTGTTGCATTTTGTAAATCTCTACACTCATCATCAGCATTTTCTTAGCTATTTAGATTGTGTACATTGTAAACATCATCTATTTAATCAAATAATACTAATATTTTTTTTCTGAACACAACAATCTTTTGTTCAACCAATGCCGCAGTTGGACGATTAATAGACAATATTTCCATAACGCAACAAAGAATTAATCGTTATGACATTTCAAAAATACAATGACAACAGGCTTGTAGTGCTTCGCTTCTTTAAATTGATTGATTATCCGTGATACTTGGAACTGTGTTGGGATACAAAAAAGTAATATCTGCATGATTGTGGGCAAAGATTTTCGTTTTGCGTATTATGTGATTATACAAAAGCAAACAGACAATTAAATATCTTTTTGTTTTACCAAACCTTTATGTAAATTTTCTTTTCTCGTCATTTAAAAAAGCTTCTAAAAATGTTTGCATTAATGAATCATAGAGACTTGTCATCAGTGTATGGACAATGGATTCAAAAGAACAAAAATTATTTAAGTAGTTTTTAAAATCAAATATTCTGTTGCCTTTTAGTTCTATTTAAAAATATTTGAAATATTATATAAACACTAGCATTTCGCACTCGGCGTTGTCGGACCTTTTGAGACAGTAGCTAACCCTTTATAGCATTTGTCAAGTCCGTGGCTCCACTCCAACACAGCAGAATAAACTTTTGGAATCTAAAGAGGAATTTTGAAAATAAAAAATTTGAAATTTTGTAAGTCGTTTTGGATCCAATATAAGTAATTAAAACCGATTGACCAGTTTCTAAATTTAATGTGTGCGATTACAATAACATGTGAGAAATTCTTCGATCGCCTTCTTTTCTCTTAAACAAATGCGAGTTTAAAAATCAGGTATTGCCTATTACACCTTCTAGACTCAGCTATATAAAAAATTATTTTCCCCCACAGGGTAGAGTTTAAAAAAACTCCCTGCCAAAAATGCTGGTCAATTTCATTACAGCGTGTAAAGAGTCTTGCTGGTCAAATTTAATAAATAAACAGATTCCTAAAATTTAAACTAGTCCCAAAAAATCGCAACTCAGTTTAAACTTCCATCCTTGTTTTATGCAGCGATTAGCAAATGAATGAATGAATGAGAATTGCTTACATTTTTACGATAATTTTATATGTTCTTTGTTTTTGTTACAGCCATGAATTTACATAAAAATCATAAAGACACACACACACAAAATCGTCTATAAACTGCAATTAAGCGCAACAAGAGGAACTAAATATACATTTTTATAGCAAGACGTCCCAGTTCACAGACTTCACTAACATCGCAATCATTTCAAATACAATAGTAGCAGCAGCAACAGAACGTCTTCACTTAGCCAGCCGAATATTAATGGAGTCTTATTCACATAAAAAACACAAAAGAGAAAATCCTTATGCTTCCGTCTACAATGCCACTACTGTCCCACTCAATGCCAGTAAATGTAAAGAAAAAATTGTTTCTACAAAAAATAAAAAAACACAGCGACGTGATAAAAGTGATTTGGGAGAAAATTTTACAGCACCTGATGGTGGGTGGGCGTGGATTGTTTGCATTGCAGCCGGTGTATCAAATGTAAGTTGAGCATGTTGTTTTACGAAAATATTATTGTTATTATTCGAAGGTAAAGAAAAGCTGGCGACGCCATCATTTATAAAATCCTGTCGGCTTTTTAGTTGCTTAATTAATTTGATGTTTTTATTTTTATTGATAAATTTCTATTTTTCTCTTCATTTGTAGTTAACTATTTATCCATGTATTCAACAATTTGGATTTATGTTTCGTGAACGTTTAATTAATTTGGGTCTAACAAATACGCAGATCACAACAATTATTAATACACATCCAGCAGTGTCTGCATGTACAGGTAAGTGTAAAATGATTTGAAAAAAATTGTTCCTTAAATTCTTGTGGGTAAAAAAAATTATTTCATGTACATGATCTTAAAAAGTCGTAGTTGAAAAATTGTTTCTTAAATAAACGTACACATTTATTCCCTTGGGTTTACTAATGTAGTAACAATCATTAAATAATGGCTTATTTGTTGCTCTGAGGCATTTAAATACAGGCACGCAAGGGTCCCTTTTATTCAAACGCTTGCGAACCTTTCTTTCACACTTTATTGAAAACAGAAACAAAATTTATTCCTTTCCATATATTTCAATTTGTAGGTGAGTTTTTAACTTCAAGAATTATCGTTGTTATGACCTGAGAGTCTTAGTAAAAAAAGATTTATTTTTTATCGACACCGAAGTTTGTGTTTAACTACTCTTTAAATACGCCAATTAAAAATATGACCTTTAATTATCTAACCAGAAACATTCTTCGACATCTGTGCTCCAAATTAGAGTCATTAACTTGTTCTCTATATATTTATAGAAACCAAAAAAATGTTTTTCACAGCTGGTACTATCATCAGAGCTCATCTCGTCTCCTTAATGTTCGTTTAAGACATTTCGGGCTAGCAGCTTTAAACATGTTAATAGTTAATTTGCTATATCTGCTTTAGCCTATAGCAAGTTAGTATTTTTTTAGTTGCAGTGATCTTAACAAACATTTTTGCTTATTAATTATTGTTCTGCTTCAACATCGGAATGCAACTTTGAAGCTTTTGTTCACACCACAGGCCAAACTATAATGTGCATAAGATAACTTAAGCAAACTTAACCACTGTGCAAATACATTAAATTATATGTGGCAAACTATAATGTTCTTAAGAACACTTTTCCTCAAGAAAAAGTACTTTTTCATTTTTCAACATTTTCTATTCAATTACAAACTTAAAATTTAACACTGTAAGTCTTCATTCCAATTTTTCTTTATGAATGTATGACACAAAAAACAATCAGCTGTTGCTGATGATATTGTTTTCCTTAAACCCAACCCAATAATAATGTACATAAGCTAGCTTGAGCTTATATCAAAAATCCAACAAAAAGCCTGTCAAATGCTTTGGTATCATATTAAAGGAATTTAGGCGACTACAATATACTTCATAAACTTAGTAACTAATATGCCACAGTTGCACATTTATGTTTAATTCGTACTTTTGCCAACAATAATTTTTTTTATAAATAATCAAAATTTTAAAACAAAAAGGCATTTAAAGAACATATTTTAAATAATTAATAACATTTACGATGTAATTATATTTTTTTTTTGGTTCATGTTCGAGGATAAATTAAAAAAAAAATTGAAGTTTTTTCTGTTTTTGTATTTGTGGCCAAACATACAAAAAATGCAACGATGTTCATCGCTTAAATCGTATACATACACTGCCGCTCATCTGACTAGGTTTGGCATTAAAATAATTTTGTTTACCATCCTTGTCTAAAACTAACGCATAAACTAGTAATACAATTGGTTTTATTTCAAAATTGCATGTATACCTAAAATCTTTGCTAAAAATCTAACGGGAATATTGTGCCGTTATCTTAATACGTGCTGTAAAAGAAATATTGTATTGAAACGATGCATTTTTTTAAGCTCATCAGAATAGGTTAACGACTAATTGTATTAGTTTACACTAACGTTTGGCCGCGAATGCGTTGTTTTGAATAACTTTTTTTAATTTCTAAACTGTTACAACAATTTGTAATTTAAATGGGTCGTAGAAAACCTTTATCTGAAGCCGAAAGGGTCAAAGTTAAAATCTACGCAGAAGGAGGTCTTTCTCACAATGAAATTGCAAAAGAAAATTAACAAAAGCCAAAATTGTGTGAGTAATTTCTTACGAAATGAAAATACCTATGGAAAAAACATGAAAGGACGCACTTATAGAGCAACTTCAGCAACTGAAAGACGAGCGATCGTTAGATCTGCCTCCAATTCGAAGGAATCACCGGCAAAAATAAAGGAAAAAGTTGGTTGTAAAAGTAGTTTAGCGTCTGTAAAGCGAGTCATTCAAAATGCCAAACACTTAAAAAGATTGAAACTACAAAAAAAGCCACCACTTAATCCTTTACGTAAGGAACACCGCCTAAAGTTTGCTGAAAATTACATGACCTGGAAGAACGAATGGAAACATGTTGTTTTTTCAGACGAAAAAAAGTTCAATCTGGATGGTCCTGATGGTTTCAATTACTATTTCCATGATCTCCGTAAGGAAGAACTTTATTTAAAGCGAAATCATAGCTGTGCAGGTGGTGTTATGGTGTGGGGTGCTATTTCATATTACGGCACAGTTGAACTGCAGTTTCTTTCAACAAAAATGAATGCAGTAAATTATAAAGGAGTCCTAGAAAAAGCTTTTCCACTATTCAATGACATCTTTGGACCAATTTCATGGACTTTTCAACATGATAACGCTCCAATTCATTCTGCAAGGCTGGTGAAACAGTGGATTGATGGGCAGAATGTGGGCTTACTGCAATGGCCTCCTTATTCTCCCGACCTTAATATTATTGAAAATGTATGGGGATTTCTTTCACGTAAGGTTTCGAGTCGGGCCGTCAATTCGAAAACAAAAATGACTTGATTGCTGACATTCAAGATGCCTGGAGCGAAATCAACCTGAATTATCTGGCCAAACTCTATGATTCAATGCCAAAAAGAATATTCAATGTCATTCTGAATAAAGGTGGAAGCACACACTATTAATTTATAAAATATTAAACTAATTTAATAAAACAATTGTTATTTTACCAAAAAAAACTTTCAAAAATTATATTTCTTTTGTTTTTTGTTGTTAAACCTATTCTGATGAGCTTAAAAAAATGCATCGTTTTAATACAATATTTCTTTTACAGCATGTATTAAGATAACGGCACAATATTCCCGTTAGATTTTTTGCAAAGATTTTAGGAATCCAGCACGAATAAAGTAGAAAGTAAAAAATGTTCATTAAAAAAAATATTTTTTATCACAAATATAAGTAAGTAATTTCTAAAAACTGACCGGTTAAAAAAAAAAGAGTAACAACGGTCTTCGTTGTATTATATCGTTCGAACTACACTTAACAACCAGGAAACATAAAAAATCGATTACTTCACAAAAAACTCTGCATAATATCACAAAAATCGCTATTTTCAAAATATGTCTCCATTTTATTTTTCCTTAGAAACAGCATAATTAACAAGTTCAATTTTTGTCTTTAAGGTCTGCTCAATGGACCAATGTTTAGACGCTACACATTTCGTCAAGTGTCACTGTTTGGCTCAATACTAATATTCTGTGGCATTTTGCTGACAGCGTTTTGTGAAACATTTTTAGAATACATCATCACGTATGCTCTTATTTTTGGTAAGTGACAGTGAGTGAGACTGAAGTTAAAATGCATAAAAATAATCGGATTTTTAGGTTTTGGAACGGGCATTACAGTGTCTGCCTCAACCTTGGCCGTTAATACTTATTTTAAAAATAAGCGAAGAAAAGCGTCTGGCTTCTCATGGACAATAACGGGCCTTGGGCCTATAGTATTGCCACATATTGTTACATTTCTTGTTGCCGTTTATGGGGTAAAGGGAACAGTATTTATATTTGCAGCCTTGTCCCTGCATACTTTTATGGCTGCTTTAATCTTTCAACCGGTGCAATATCATATACGTAGACCACGCAATAAAAATAATAATCCAATCCCTGTGCTGATAGAACAGCCACAGCATTTGTGTAAATTTTGTGAAATGCAACAGAAAAAAGAAACGGGTATATTCTCTTCACAGTATTTATACCAGGAGGATGATGAAAATAAACCAGGTTTTGAAATAATTGAACCTGGTACACCCATGCTTTCACGAGCCAATGATGGTTTGTATGGCTCAAAGTTGTCGCTGGCTTCAAAAAAGAGATTACGTTTGCATACCATTTCCAGTTTGAGGGACATAGACAATACCACACGGGTAACTCAGCTGATAAGCGAAGATGAGGAACTGAAACAAAAAACCAGCTTTAAGCCCAACAATTTTAAAATAGAAAGAGATGAAACATTATATAAAGGCAACTTAAACCACCGCTATGGCGAAACCCCCTTAAAATGTACTTGTGTTGAGGAGAAATCACTTATGGAACTTAATAAAATAGACGTATGTGAAGCTGAAAATTTACCCGATGTACCGATGGAAGATTTACAATTGACATTTTTTGAAAAAGTAGTGGCCTTTTTTGATTTAGATCTTTTAAGAGATTTTTCATTTATAAATCTTGTAGCTGGTTTAACGATAATAAATTTTGGTGAATTAAATTTTTCTATATTGACACCATTTATTTTGAATGATTTTGGTTTTGAAACATCACAAATCACTTCGTCTATGTCTGTGTTAAGCGGCCTTGATGTAGCCACCAGATTTTTGGTGCCCTTTTTAACTGAAAAAATATCTTGGGATAATAGAGTATTTTTTCTTATAGGAGTGGTAGGCATATCAATTGGCCGCACAGTGGTGGCTTGTACGCGTTCATATGCAGTTATAATCTCAACATTTGCCGTTATAGGTGTATTTAAGGGAGTACGTACAATATTTTGGCCGTTGGTAATACCCAGCTGTGTGCCACTGAAACGTTTACCAGCAGCCTCCGGCTTGCAACTGTTAATATCTGGTATATTCACTTTAGCTGCCGGCCCATTTGTAGGTACAAAATATTGAAGAAAACTTATTTTTAAACATTGCAAATGGCTATAAAATGTTCTTTTATTGCAGGTTTAGTGCGTGATCGTTATAATTATGCCATTGCTTTACATTGTCTTAATATTATGACGTTTGTGGCGGCGACTGCCTGGATTTTAGAGGCTTTAATACGTCATTACTTACAAAAACCGAGTACATTAAATGATGAAACAAGATGATAAAAAATAATTTTTTTTATTTTTTATTTTAATACTTTTATCTTTAAAATTGTATTATTTTTTGTTATATTATTTTAAGAATAGAATTTTCTATTTACATTAAATATAAATTATATGATTTCTACTCTTTTGTATTATTAACGGTTGATAGTGGGCGTTATTTAAAAAAAATTTAGCATGCTTTTAGACAATTTTATTATAAAGAGCTTTTTGTTATCTTATGCAAAATGAGTTGCCTACTTTACGGGATTTTGATAGAGAATTACAAAGTTTGTTTTTTGTTTTGGAATTATTTAATTTAATACTTATTAAAATCCGCTAAAATTAGAAAACAATGTCTTTCATTTTATTTAAATCAAAAACAAAAAACTTGAAGAATTCACTCAATGATAAAATAAAAAAAAAATAAATCTATATTAATGACAATAAAAGGCACTTGAAACTATAAAAGCTCTTTTTAAAGCATTACAAGCAGATGAAAGAAATATATATAAATTGGTGGTTATGCTTGCAACAAACAACTTTCATATAAAAGTATTAAAGCCATATTCATAGCAAATCAAAATAGATTTGAAATATATTTTAGGACAAGTTTGTATGAAAATTTTGTCATAAAATATATTTCAGAGTAATTTTATTTTCTATGAACACGGCAGTTAATATTTAGTTAAAATTTAAAGTCTGACAAAGAACATTTGAAAAAAGTAAAAAATATGGCATTTAAAGCAAAATCAAAATTAAACAACCGAGATAATTGAAAACTAATAAAAGGACAAGTAAAAAATTACAGTAATGCAAAAATTAGATTTGCGATAAAAAAAGAAAAAAATCTTGAACAAGTAAATAAATAAGGACTAAAATTCATAATAAATATATTTAAAAAAAAAATGAAAAATATATACTTTTTTAAATAATCATTCATTTTATAGTGATATGAAATTATAAGTAACTCAAAAACTCTTAAAATAAAAAAAATGATAAAGAAATATGTTGTAATAACGAAGATAAACCTACAAAAACCAAAACTAAAAAAGCAAAACAAACGAAAAATTTAAAAATCAATAAAAAAATTTAAACAATGTAAACTATATAAAATGGGAAAGAGTTTGATAAGAAAGTTAACTAAATTTAATTAACAATAATAATAGTTATAATAATAATAATAATAAAAATAATAATAATAAAAATAATAATAATAAAAATAATGTTATAATATTAAATGCATATTCCATCAGAGAGAAAATTTCACTAAAATTAAATCGAAAATAATATTATATAACGTTTACAATTCTATATTCTACATATATCCACGAAAAGAAAAAAAATTAAAGAAAAATTTAGTAAAGAAAAACTAAGTTTCAAAAAGACACACGAATTTTAATCAATTTAAAGTTTAAAAATTTGAATTTTCTTAAAACATAAATATTATTATTATATTATAATTAAAATAAACAACAAAAAACAGAGAAATAGTCATCAAAAAATTTGTCATTTACAAAAAAATTAACCCAACCAAACGAAAATTCGAAAATTAATAAAAAATCAGATAAAACTTACATTATTTTTTAATCATTAAAACATATATTTTCGTTCCGTAGACAAACGAGACAAGGGGAAGCAATCGTATTAAATAAAACCAGTGGGTAACGTTTTATTAATATTTCTTTTGTTACATTAATATAAGTATAAAAGTTCAGTTGACTCAGCGTCCTATGGACATTGGTAAAGAGAGTTGGCGATATACAAGTCAGTTAGTGATATTACAACATATTTAATAATTTACATTCCTTTTAATCGTTTAAATAGATTATCGTTCAGTAAAATTAATTATTTAATGTGTGTTAAACGATAGTCTTTTTTTTTTTTTTTTTTTTTTGCAAACAAATTAAATTGCTGTTGCCTTCACATGAGTGAACAACTACAGAGATCAATTACATGTCAAAAATAAATTATGTATTCAAATCATGACATATATGCATAAGAGTACTATTACAAATTTAAGGGGGATTTCAATAAAAGACAGGTTTAAAAGATCATCGTTTACTACTCCGTATATGTTGAACTAAGCTTTTTTTTAAACAAAACACCTAATATCTGTCGTTCTCTACAATCAAGATCTCTGATTAAACTTAAAAATTTCTAATTACAGGTTTAGGGGTTACATAATTTTTTTGGAAAAATATTTAAACTAAGATAGACGACTATCCCATATTTCATTTTCAAAGTTAAACTAAAAATTGTTAAAAACTCGTGTTTGATCTTAACTTTTACATAATAGTCTTAATTTATCTTCTACATAACTAAAATATCCAATTTGTAAAAAAAATTAAAATAACAAAAAGTTAGACGAGCTCGTTTGTACTCAGTGAAAGTGGCAAAAAATGAATGTGACGCGTAATCAGTTAACAAAAATTTACTTAATACACAATACAAAATACAATACAAAAATTGCATAAAACGCAAATTTGTTAAAATAAATTATTCACACAATTTATTGAATCAACAAATTTCGTTAACAATTGTTCGTTAAAAATGGCAAAAGAAAAATAAATAACAGTAAAAATCGCCAACATAATTAAAATGTATGAAGTTCTTCCAGTTATTAAAATGCAAAACTTAAAAGCAGCCTTCAGTTCAACCATGCGTCCATATATTCAATACAAGACAAATTTTGAATGCAATCCAAACACGTCTGAAAGTAATTGTCTTAAATGGAAGCATCAAGAGAAGAGGCTTAAAGTTACCACGTAACTGCTCTAACAACGACATATTAACAAAAATTTTATTTTTGTGTCTTTTAAATTAAAAGTTTTTAGTTTTGGTCGAAAACGTGATAACAATGTCAAGTGCGTGGTACTTTTATTTTAACTATTTTTTTGGGGATTAAATTAAATATTTCTCGTAACTGCTATGTGTTTGATCCCTATTACACCAGACATTCACCAAAACTAGTTCGAAACAGATAAAACAATTACACTGAGGGAAATATCTAATCTAATCGGACTTAAATCAAGTCGGAAACGTCATAAAAGTCTGTTAAGCTTGAAAATTCTAAAATCAAGCCGAAAATCTTATTTTTAGAGCGATAATTCTTAGGTTGGTTTTTAAGCCGGTATGTTCTTAATTTAAGAATAAATATCTTGTTTTAAGAATTATGCATTCTAAAAGTAAGATTAATGTGGGCTTATTTTAAGTCTGACTCAAGCTTAGTTTAAGAATGTTTATTCTTATTTTAAGAACGTTCCCTCTTAATTTCATGCTTTTCAAAATTCGAAATTCGAATGTATTTAATCCCATAAACCCAGCAAACAAAACTAAAGATTTTTAATTGTATTTTTATCTTGCTGTAATTTTATTCAAATATATAAATGAAATATAGAAAATTGATATACTTTTGTGTTTATAATTCTATTTATATGTACTTAAGTCTAATAAATGCTTTACCACTATTTATAAGTTTTTAAATCTTTTCTTCAATTTCATATGACTAAAAATGATTGCTAAAGCCTTTTACCTTAACTCTATAACACACAACATAAATATTTCTTTTACTTGAAAGAGATCATGTGTGATGTTCGTAATTGCTAGGAAATATTTAGATTCATAAAGTGTACTCTTATAAATCATTTCGTCAATCATATCTACATCAGCAAAATTTATATCTGGTACTGAAATTATTAAAAAAATAAATTACATTGTCTTAAATCAACAGTTTTAGTTGTTAGCGAGAAAATTTCAAATAGAAGTAATATTTGCAAATTGAATATCAAAAAAATTAAAAAAATTTTTGTATGAAAAGCCATGGCAAGCATCGGGATGCTTTAAAATAAATACTTTAAAAATTTTAAAGCACACGTCTAAACTTTCTACATAAAAATCAATTTTGTATAAAGTCTTATCAAAATAAACATAAAAACCTTTTATATCCACATCTGATAATCCTTCTACCAAAAAAAAAAAAAGCTTGTACAGTCAATTTAGCTGAGTAGTATTTGGCGTGTATTTAATTAATTTGCTGCTGGTAATTACTAATTGACGTCAACCTTAGTGCAAAACTTTCCTATACATCGACAATAGTTGCCTTTTTGTTTAGTTTCCCCGAAGAATTTCGAAATCGAGTTAGGGAAGGCATTACAGCGTTAAGTAATATGGTCAATATGTAGTCCTGAGCATCTGAAAAATAAAAAAAAGAAATACAGAAAATTATATTAAGTCTTATCTTTATTCTTCTTATTTATATTGGTTCTTACCTTTGTTTTCAGTTAACTGTGCGTTATTAAGTTGTTGCCTACAAAAATCATTACGATTATGGTTAATGGATTATGGCACTAAAATTTACCCTTTAGGCAGGTTCCAAATCTAATTCTTTTAAAAGTTTTCTCAAATTTTCCTAGTCTTGGTTTCCGGCAGAATGCTAAAATTGTTCTTGTTCAACATTTAAAAGCACAAACTGACTAGAATTATTTGATGGGAATCCACAGATTTTCTTTTAAAATGTTTGGATTAATTTTCAACGGTTTCTTCTCCAGAGTATTTTAACTGTTTTCTTCGGCCGGAATAACTGCTTCAATAGCTACAGTCATCCAATTATTTGCGAAGCTTTCATCAATGTTTAAAATTTGAGTATTTCACCTTAACACGCTGAAAGAAACGCTCAACTAAAGAAGTCAACGCATACAAAAGTGTTTTTGTTTTATTTAAAATCCTTTCGGCTAAAATTAAGAATTTTATGCTTGTTTTAAGTATTTTTAGATTTAAAAAAAATTTTTTTTCTTAATGTAATCTCAAATCAAGAATTTTATTCTTAAACTAGGATTTTTATTCTTATTTTAAGATTTCAATCTTTTTTTAAGACCGTAATTCTTAATTTTATCTTCATTTTAGTGTTTTGCATGCTTGATTTTTTCAAAATTTCAGATTTCTAAAAATAAGCCCGACACAGCTTGATTTTATCCCGCAGTTTTTCTCTTAGTGTATGACATTTTGCGTTTCCTCTGCAATTTAGAGATCTCAAACAATCTTAATTTGTTTTTTATTAAAAGCAAAAAAGATCACACACACACAAAATAACTAAAAATTATTTTAATTGTTTGATACAGTGTAAAAATGGCACCCGACTTGTACCCAAGCCGCCTCATTATTATTCCCGATGCATAAAATTAAATTTAAAATAAAAAACATTGTCATTTATATTTTGCTCTGAACATTGTTACTTAATAATGACTTTTGAAATTTTGTCATTTGCTAATTTTTTGTGTTGAAGCAGCAACCAATTTTTTGAAACATTTAAATTGTTGTTTTACACAATGTTTACATTAATTTTAAAAGTTTTTAAGGCAAATAAGTATATTTAATTCCTAAAAACTGAAAAACAATTGTTAAATGTTTCATAATAATTTTAATTCATTTGCAAAATATTGGAGTTTAAGGCCATAATAGTTTTTGCAGACATTTTTAATTTAAAAATATTTAATAACTCTTTTTTTGATATGACAAAATATGTTTCCCCTTAAAAAACAGATAGAATGACTTTTTAACCCTTTAACACAGGAATTAATTTCGACCTTTAAAAAATTCTATATATTCTATATAAAATTCTTCAAAGAAGCTATAAATTTTTATTCTAAAGTGGGTTTTGAAGATGTACATTTTAAAGTAAAATCTGCTTCAATCTAAAAACTTTTTCATTTTATTTTATTTATTTTTTATTTGTTTTAAATTTCTTGTTATACATACATACATACATATGTACATACATACTATGTACATAAATAAAGAGCCAGTTTACATTAAGGGCATTGTATCAGCTAAAAAAATCATGATGTAGAAGTTTCTTGGCAAAAGGTGTGGAAATGCTTAACGCCCAACTATAATGTTCATAGACTAGCTTATGCCAACTTAAACAACTGCGCAAATACATCATATATGATAAACTATAATCAGCGTTGTCAACTTGGCGCGTTTCGCACCATTTTGGGTGCTTTTTCGAATTTTTTGTGCGAAAATTTCACGTGTTGGTGCGTGGTGCGTTTTTATTTTTTAATTTTGGTGCCTTTTTGTAATTTGTGGTGGCACAACAAACAAAATTTTTGTACAAAAAATACACATTTTTTAATACCATTTCGTTTAAGACGTACCAAATCATAAGCACAAAATGAAACGGTATTGTTGTTGTATTAATTTATGTTGTGTTAAAAAAGAAAAATTTCACTGTATGGAATATACTATCCCTTTTAGATTTTCATGGTCATTGTTTTTATAGTAAAGGCTGCTGTCGTATCTGTTAAACAGCTTAGCAAAAGCAGAGTTTTGTCGTGATCAGTTAACTTTTAATCGACTTCAAAAAAAGAAGGAGGTTATACTCGTACAATTCGACTGAATGTTGCTTTTTTATGTTTGTGCCTGCAGAATTCAGTCATTTCTGAACCGATTTTGAAAATTGTTGGTAATTGATAGATTATGGTCCCGTTTAATAAACAGTTTATAATCTTAAAAACTAAAGGGTGTCCCCATCATATTTTTTACGTGTATTATTAACTGTAAAGGACGATTATGTAAAATATAAAATGACTGCGTATTGCTATGGCTCCCAATAACAAAAAGTTATACAAAAATAAATCTAAAAATTAAAGGGTGCCCCCATATTGATGTAAATTTACTTATATGGGCCTATGTTTTGAACCGTTATAGACAAACGCTTGTAAATTGGACAGAATGTCGGTTGCTATGGCTGATATAGTAACAAGTATATAAACTAAAGGGCGCGCCTATAGTTCTCTTAATTTAAAGTATATGGCCATACATTTTAACAGTTGTAGACTGACGCTTGAAATTTACAACGAACCTGAATTGTTGAGTCCGCTATAACAACAAGTATAAAATTTGGATTTGGTTAGTTGATGTGATTTCAAATTATTCATATTTTTTTTGCATTAATAAGCCTTTAATAAAATGAATTTTGTAGGGCAATTTTACTTGTTAAACTGTATGTATGTAATTATACAGAAATATTTTTTTATGAATGATCGAATGAAGTTGTGTATGAAATATATGAAAAAAATGTATTATCTACTACAAATTATCACAAACATATTTGTTTTTTTTTATTTTTCTCAGGTTTTATTTTTTAATTTTGTTTGCTTGTAAAAACCTTAAACTTTAAGACTGCTTTATTGTTATATTTTTAATACAAAAAAATTACACTTTTTTGAAAAACTAAATCATTAAAGATTTTAAATAAAAAAGAAATTCTAAAACTTGGTGCGTTTTCTCTTAAATGGTGCATTTTTTTCTCCACTTTGGTGCGTTTTGAAATTTCAAAGTTGACAACGCTGACTATAATGTACATAAGATAACTTTTCGTCAAGTTTCGTTAAATGTCATTTCTTCAAGCATGGTACGAAACTGATTGCACTTTCCGTACGGAAACAGCTGATTGTGCTTTGTGTTATACAATCATAAAGCAAAATTGTTATTAAGGCCTACATTGTTAAATTTTTAGTTTTTAATTATTAGAAAATGTAGAAAAAACATTTTTGTTTCTGGCCAATTTTTAACAAATATAATATATTAATATTAAGTTAATATTTATACACACATATGTTTACGATATAAGCGATGAACACCGTTTCATTTTTTAGTATGTTTGGCCACAAACACAAAACAGAAAATAACTTGTAATATTTTTTATGAAAATTTATCTGAGAACATGAACCAAAAAAGTAAATGTGTTTGTAAATGTTATTAAATATATAAAATATCTTCTTTAAATCCTTTTCGTTTTAAAATTTGCATGAATATTCGTGACTCTCATCAATTTTTCTCTCATTCCTGTTTCTCTCTTTCGTTTTTTTTTTCCGTTCTATGCTTAAGCGGTGTTACCATAATGGCTGTTTTTTTCTATATTGTTCAAAAATTGTTGAAAAATAAATACGTTTAGTTTATGGCAAAACTAGAAAAATTGGTTGATAAAACATCCTTAAATTCTCTTACTTGCTTTAAAAGAGTCATAATGTAAACACATGATGACTTACAGAGATACTCCAAAAGAGAAAACAATAAAAAAAAGTCAGCTACAATGCCCTTAATGTAAACTGGCACTAAGCGAGAAAATCTATTTTTTTTAATTTGAAAATAAACTTTCACATACAAGGGGCTGCATCCATGATGACTAGACAAAACTGATCTCAAGTTGTCTAGAAAATTTTACAGCCTCTTTAGAATTTAAAAAACAACTTCACAACGAACCTGTTACTGCAAATTAATCGCATGTATACTCAAATCTGAACCATTGATGGGTTGATAAAATCGACGTACGTTATAATGTACACCACGCATCAAAGGGTTAAATAAAACAGTGAGATCAATTGTTTAGTGGGGTGCTTTGAACTTGGCTAACATTAAGGGCTTAAAAGATAAACATTTATTCTAATTTAGATGATGATTTTTGAAAGTTATTCTATGAAGAAAAAGTTTAACCTTGAGAGTTACTGGATTTAAGCGGACTAGGCAACTGACCATGCTTTTTAAAACTTGAAGAAGTGATTGCTAATGAAGCTTGATATCGCGATATTATAATAATAATAATAATAATAATAATAATAATAATAATATAATATTTATTATTCAGGCATGTCACAGAACTCAATTCCGATCGAAAGTGATTTCAATTCCGTAAATTGGTTCTTTAGAAAACGAAAAACGAAAAATTTCTTCGGATTGAAACCACTTTTAAATTTTAAAGTGGAATTAAGATTCTTTGAAATTTTGTTGCTAACGGTTTCCAAATTTACTTACATTTTGTGTCCTTATTTAGATAGCTTTGTTGTTTGCTTAGGTGTGCGCAAATTGCAACATTTAAATAAAAAGGTGGAGCTTAAGCATTTTTTTTTTAAATAATCAAAATCACACAAACTATTAGTCCCGTCTAACAACACTTTAGATATTTTCTAGTTACGTACTGCTGTTTTCGTTGATCAAAATTTACCCACTACTTCGTATGACTTAATATCAATGGGCTTCTTTTTTATGGAATTTTAAAAATTCAAAATATTTAACCAACAAGAGGTGGAAATTTAACGCTGCTTCATAATGTTCACCAAAATTTTCGTGCAAACTTGCCCATTTTACTATTCCGTACAAATTCCCATCCTTAGTTCCTTGTCAAAAACAATTTAAAGTAAATTAAAAATAACCTTAATGAAATGGAACATTAATTTTGGGTTACGCTTTATTGTGTATGACTAACAAAAAGCGCAGAAAAGCAGCCCTTAATGATAAGAACCCGAACCTTTTCGCGTCGAATTTCCAAATTTAAAATTCTATACCCAAAAATTCTATAAATAACATTTCTCTAAAAAATACTTTACCTTTTCGAAAAAAAACTTCCATTTTCTAATATCAATTCCATCATAAGAAGAAAAGCAGTGCAATGCTACTGCTCTTGTTATCAGTTTTCTCAAAGTATACTACCCAAATTTTGAAAAGTAATTAAAGGTTTTTATGCCAAAAACTTGATTAATTAATCGATAATTATATTCAATCAAGAAAGCAAACAGACAACAGAATCTAGCAATTGTAGACAAAAATGCAGTAACCATTAGAAATCTATTAAACAACAATTTTACAATTTCATATTTGTAATGCAAAAACAACTTTTACAAAAAGTAAGAGAATTAAAACAAAATGTTATTTGCAAAATAAAAATTAAAACTCGGTCAATATTATGTAAAAAAACAAAAGCAACTTTCGGCTTTTCTTCATTTACTATTTTGTGTCGTCAGTATGCTTGACGAAATGTGCCATCTCAAAATCCACAAACAATTTCATGACAGTAATAGAAATCATAAATATTTTGCATATTATAACATATGTACATACATTCATACGTACATGTTTATAAATAAGCAAATGAATTAATGATTTATGAATCAGATTAAAGAAAAACACTTTGAATTATCACTGGCAGTTGTAAGTTGGCAAATCTTTACATTAAATATTTACGAAAAAAATATTAGAGGAAAAGAGTAGAGAAAAACAGTGTTATATTTGTTATGTTAAGCAGATACAAACACACTCTCTTAATGTCTCTTCGGTTTACTTTTGAAACTCTCTCTCATTGTAATTACAATTGTAGGTTGTGATAATGTTGCACGTTGTTGCTTTAGCAGCTTGATTTTGTTGTATTTTAGTTGTTGATTTGTTTAGATGTTTTGGCGGTAGCAGCAAGTTGTTACCTGTAACAAATCAGGCGAATACTTCAGTGCAAATGCGCATGTGCGCATGAACGGTTCATATTTTATTTGATTAAAAGAAGAAAACCAAAGAAAATTAAACGAAACATAAATATTTATGGTTACTAAAACGAAATATAATAATTATATTTTATAGTTTGTTTTTTAAAAGTTTATGTATATATTGAGAATTTTTAAGTGCTTGAAAAAAATATATACAAAAGTGGTGTGTTTGTGTGTGTAAAAAACATCAAAATTAAATTATTCAGTGCATAAATACATTAAAGAATTATACGTTTATGACTTTTAACACATTTTTTATATAATTTATGAACACAACAATTAGTGTTTATTGATTTTTATTTGTTTTTCATACAATTTTATTACTGGATTATATTACTAGCAAAATGGTAAGTTGTCAGTCATATTGTTAACAAATCTATTTATACTGAGCGTGTTACTGTCTGTTTATGATTAATGACCTTGGTTCATGAAAACTACAATATTTTCTTTAAACAGACTGTGGAAAGTCTAAGAAAACCTGCTGAAATAATTTTTGTGAGGATTAACAAGGGTTCAAGGTTTTCTACGGCATTGTGTTCATTTATACTAATAGACATGTGCATTAAGATTTAGTCCTTCACAAGAAAATGTGCACTGACAGAAATTATTATAAAACTCGATCATCTTTTTTTTTTAATAAAAATCCATTAAGTCGCAATTAAGTTATTTTTAACATTTTATTTTAAAAAATAATTAAAGACGATAAACATAGTTGAATTAACATTAACTTTTCACTTTAATGTTATAAAAATTTCAAAATTTTGAATTTTGCATATGCATAATATACTTCTAGGCATTGATTTAGAACTGTTCTAGAAGTTGTAACTACAAACACTATAAAGCAAGTTTTATTATTTGCATAAATGTGCCCATAATTATTAAAGTGGTCTAAGTCATATATTTCTTGTTTCGAGATATTTAATGAATTGCATTTGAATAAATTAAAAAATATTTTTACATTATGCGACAACCACTGTCTAATTGTTCATTTTTGACAATTTCGTAAAAATTAAATTGAATTAATTTAGTTTAAATTAATGTGGTATGAAAATAACTGGTAAATTCATTTTTTTTAATTTTGACTTAGACCACTTTCATAATTATGGACACAAATAATAAATCCGCCCAGCATGAACCATCCAGCCTTTTATTTTAAACTTTATCTTTTTATTATTTGTTGTGGAAAATTTAAAGTGCTGCCTATCACGATTCAAAATATTAGACATTATACGCCAAAATCAGGTGTTCTCTTAAAACACCCACTCAATAAAGAAAAAGTCTTATTCAGATTCTTCTAATCTCTCCTCGAAAAGCTTTTGTTCAGCAAACAGAAAATACTTATCATTTTTGAGCGAAAAAGTTTGTAGCCAGTTTTTATCAAATGAGGCATATGCTGTTAATAAGAATCTTTTAAAGCTTTATGTGTCGATCGTAAATTTGATTTTAAATGTTTCTTCAATTTAGTTCCAATAATGCCAGATAACGTGATTAAACTCATGCCATTTCATGACTAAAAATTCCGAATGGTTGCAATATAAAAAATTGTAAATCATTGCGGAAAACTAAAACCTACTTGAGAAAAATTTTATAATTTGTCAATTACTTAAGCAAAGTAGTTTCCCACATTACATACGGAAATAACTGATTGTGCTTATTGAAATACGTTCAAATAAAGAAATTTTAATGAACCGATATCCAAAAATTTGTTGTTATAGATTTGAATATAAAAAGTAGAAAAAATAAGTTTTTAATTTCTTATCCATTTTTAACAAACGCATTTTATTTTTAATTATTTATGAAAGGTCCAACTATAATTTGCATAAGCAAACTTAAGCTGCTGTTAAAATTTATCGAAAGCGTGTCAAATGCTTACGCAAATCTGAAAAGACTGACCAAGCCACAGTTGGAAATTTTTGTTAATATTCGGACTTTTGCAATAATTTTATTTCTTATTTATTAATTAATTTTAATTTTATTAAGTAGTACTAAGGAAAGATTTGTCAGTAAGAGGAAAACTCAGTGCATGACAGTACAGTTCATTGCAACAACGTTGCATTTTCTCACGAAATACAACTGAAAAATATAGAGTACCTTTAGAGATTATTGATGAACTTGTTTTGAATTAAACAATAAGCAGAAATTAGTCTCAAAACTTAAAAGTAATACTTTTTCTAGAGATAAGGAATGGTATAGGAAACCAATAAAAACTCAAAGCAATAAACGGGTGGAACTCTTTAAAAACAAGACACAGATCAGGTGAATGTTAAACTTACAAAACTTAATACTTGGAACTTTGGAACTATTACAAATCAAGTATACTAATGTGACGATGTTAATTCGTGCCGGGAAATATCATATCGCACGTCTCTTGTAGAAAGGCCCTAATTCGGATATTTGTAAATTTACAGGGGAAGGTAAAAATATAATAGAAACTTTATATATCACAATGTAATACTAAAACTGCAAATGCTTAAAAAGCCGTTATTCTTTTGATACTATTGCATTCAAATTGTAATGAGGTGAATCTACGCAAAATGTATTGAAATCACGAAAAAACTCAATTTCGTAAAAATTCTACTTAGGGTCTTTCTACATGAGACCAGGGATATGGTGCTGCATCATTATTAAAAAAAAATAAGAAATGGACAAGCATCGATTAAACGAAGCTATTAAGATCACTTTCGAAAGCAATTGAAGCTTTCAATCGGATGCCTTACAAAAAAGAAAATAAAGTGCAAACGTTTTCAAGGTCATAATGTGCATCGTACTGTCAGTGTAAACACCTGATGTTGTTACGACCTGTTGAAATTTCAACTTGAAATTTCTACTAAAATTTTTTTTCTTTTAAATGTTATAATTTATTTTTTTAAGTTATTTGTTTATTTTTCTTTTGTGTTTGATTGTCACAGGCTTGTATTGATTTTTTGCTAAAAAAAAAAAACACAAAATATTTTTAGTTTTTACAATTTTTTTCTGGTACTGTTTTGTTTAGTTTTAATAAAATGTTTTACTATTTTTAATAAAACTTTACCTTCCTTTCTGACAAAATCTGTAATATGTATTTCTTAATTTATGACCTACGCTACTTTTGAATACCAATGTCTATTAAATACGACAAACGAATATTTTACATGAATAAATTAAATTTGAGTTTTAAAAAAATTTGTAAAGATCAATCTTGTCTGCTAAACGAATTAAGATTTAATGCTCTAATTATTATTATTTTTTATCTTCTTAGGTTATCACATATTAACTTATAACAGGCTATAGGCCTGGCTGAATACTTCAAATCCCCCTTTTTTTAATTAACGAATAAATCCTTAGAAAATCTAATAATATAAAAACAATAATTAAATTATCGTTTTTGTTTTAACTAAAGTCAGACATAAAAAGACAAAGCAAACAAACAAAAAAATAAAATTGCGTCAAATCATGAAAATGAAATGAGTATGACAAAATTTGACAAATGAATAGCCACTTATAGTTTGTAAATCATTTTAATTTTTTAACAGGGCTACACTTGGTATAATGAGAAATTTATCTCAACAAACGTCAAATTCAACCCCAGTTACGTTAAGATCTCAAATTAGGCTCATTGTATGGCCATGATATTTATTACGAGAGACTATACATGATAGATCTCATCAAAATAATTTCATGAAATAAACTGTCAATTGAACGCAAACAATTACAATTACAAGTAAACACCATTAGAAATTTTATTATATTTTTTAAAGCAAAAAGAGTTGCGAAAAATGTATTAATTATATTACTAACAATATAATTGAGACAGATTGGAATTGGATTAGTTTATTACACGACTTCCAGATAACAATGAAATTTCATGAGATTATTATGAGAACGTGTACACCTTCCCAACAAAAAAAAATTTAAAAAGGTAATCGAGTGTGGAATTAAGCATCTTTGGCAGAAGTAGTTCCCAACTAGATTACTAACTTAATAATTTTAACAAGATATGAGACTTTTATAATCAATTACTGAGAATCGATTACATTAATTATTGTAGGAAATAATGAGTACCATTAGTACGGTAGTCTCTTGAACATAAAGAACTAGTTCCTTTCATACTTCCTTTTTTTGGAAACCAATGTAATGTGTTTTGTAAGCGAGTAACAAAATATGGCAACCACAAAAGTAAGTCATTATATAGCAAGTACTTTTTAAGGTAATGTATAGTTTTTTGCTGGGTTGTGTGCGTTTGAGATTTATTTCAACAAATCAGCTCTGTTCAGTTAATCCTAGTTGTTGGCTTCTGTTAGTGACCCTAATTCAGTGGCTATTGTTGTGTTTTTTTTAGCTATTGTTGCTTTTTTGCTTTGTTGTATTGAAGACCAAAATTTCAGAAAAAACTAACAGGTAATTTTATCAAAATATCAAAATATTACATTGTTTCCAAAAATATTCAACTTTGCTAAAAAATGGTTTTTGCAATAAAAGTAAGAAATTTTAGTAAAAACCAAAAGCTTAGAAAGAAAACTCCAGATTGGCAATAAATTGAAATTTCACTATATGATAAACATTTTACATAAATGTGTATTATCACGAAAATTTTACCAAAAATTTTAATATTCCAAAAATTGCACTTGTAATAAAAAATATAAAATTTCGTTTAAACCTGAAAATGCACAAAAGCTATTGATGATGTACTCTGTCTTGTTCTTACTAGTATGTATTTATTTTACGCCCTTCTTGGTCGATACTAGTATACAGCAAAAAATTGTCAAATGGTTCTTCAAAGGCCCAATTATAATGTGCATAAGATAACTTAAGCAAACTTAAACAACTGTGCAAATACATTCAATTATATGTGGCAAACTAAAATGTTCTTAAGAACACTTTTCGTCAAGTTTCGTCGAATCTAAGTTCTTTAAGCAAAGTACGAAACTGGCGCACTTTCCGTACGGAAACAGCTGATTGTGCTTTGTGTAATGCATTAATATAATGAAGACCTAAAGTGTCAAATTTCAAGTTTATAACTGTGTGAAATTTTTAGTTTTAAGTTAATATAAAATGTAGAAAAAAAAGAACATTTTGTTTCTGGCCAATTTTTAACAAATATAATCAATTAAAATTAAATTTGTATTAATGCACACATATGTATACGATATAAGCGATAAACACCGTTGCATGTTTTAGTATGGTTGGCCATAAAAACAAAACAGAAAATAACTTGTAATATTTTTTATGAAAATGTATTTTAGAACATGAACCCAAAAATTTAAATGTGTATGTGAATGTTATGAAATATATAAAAATATTCTTTAAATGCCTCTTCGTTTTAAAATTTTGTTTATTTATATAGAAATTATTTTTGGCAGAACATGTATGTACAAATAAGTTACTAATATTATGTAAGTACATTATAGTCACCTAAATTTATTTAATAAAGTACCTAAGCATTTGACAGGCTTTTCTTTGAATTTTTACATAAGCTTAAGCTAGCTTCTGTACATTATATTTGGGCTTTCAGTTCTTTAAGCAATGTACGAAACTGAGCGCACTTTCCGTACGAAAACAGCTGATTGTGCTTTGTGTTATGCATTGCAATGAAGACCTACAGTGTCAAATTTCAAGTTTGTAACTGAATAGAAAATGTAGAAAAAAAGGAACAAAAACAGAAAAATTTATCTTAGAACATGAACCAAAAAATGTAAATGTGTATGTGAATATTATTAAATACGTTTATAAAATATGTTCTTTAAATGCCTTTAGTTTTAAAATTTTGTTTATTTGTAAAGAAATTATTTTTGGCAAAAGTATGAATTGGACATAAACAATCAACTGAGGCAAATTAGTTACCAAATTTATGCAAGTACGTTGTAGTCACCTAGAATTCTTTAATAAGTTACCTAGGCATTCGACAGCCTTTTCGTTGGATTTTTGATATCGTACCCACTGTTCAAACAACTGGCCAAATGTCAAATGTTTAGTTTGTTAAACATCTCGCTTAAACACGTTGTAAACACATAAACAAAACAAACAAGCAAAGAAGCAGCCAACTTCACTGCCAAACGTACTGTCAAAATTGGAATTTCCAACTGCGAAACAGTGACGCTGCGTTATTTAGGTTTGCATTACACATTTTGTATGAATTTTTGACAGATAGATTTTGCTTAGCACGATAGTATAAGCTTGTCTTTAAAGCAGATTTTAATTATTATTTCTATGTTGTTTTAATGAAAACTGCATAAGAACTGTAACTTGTTGTTTGACACTATAAAATAACTTAAATTTATACTTAATTTGTTTTTTTTTTTTTTTTGCAATTTCTATCCAGTTTTACCTTTGAAATCTTATGTCCGAAACATTAAATTCGCATACCAACTCTTCAATAGATTTAGTTGCTTAAAATACTCGTAACAATTACAAGTAAAAATTTATTTAAATAAAGAAAAACAACAGCCGCGGCTTAATGAATGGTTATTATGATGAGGAAGTTGAAACTCTCCATCGACGTCTCAACTTATGCTAGAGTTAAAAAAAGACTTTAGTAAGAAATAAATAGGAAACTTACATTGAAAAAAATAAATAAATTTTTTCAAGCGTATAGTCAAAATTTTTCACACTTTTTCATTTTATTACGTTATATTTATAATAATAAAACTAAGAGAAAATTTTACTCGTACATCAAGATTTTAATTGTTGTCCAAGAAGTGAAAAAAATTTTTTTACATGCCTCATGCTGTTTTTATTTTCTTTTTGAGATTTAACGATTTATGGGTTACATTTTTTGGTATAAATAATAATACTCATAATGATAATAATTCATAAATTTACGTGTTTTTCTTAAAGTCCAGAAAATGTTTTACATTCGTACGCAAAAGAAAAGACATAAAACAAATAGTCCCAGTTACAAAAAAATAAAAAACTACATTTAAATCACTCAGCCATGATAATAAAAATAGTTTTTGGTGTAATTCATACTACAAAATTGTAATTTACATCTTAGGTATTCATTCATTTAGCTGGTCAGTCATTCATATATTCATTTATTTGATAATTTACTCATTCATACATGAATTAAAGTTTAACATTTAACGAAAGATGCCGTGTTATTAAATCACAATGAGATAATGATGATGATTCAATTTTCTTAAATTTTGCAATTTAATTTTTAATTTAAAATAAATGTGTAAATTATGACATCTTAACGTAAAAATTAACTGAAGACCTGAATTATTTTTGCAAAAATATAATATAATAAAAAACTCTGTTCTTTTTTTAATTTAAATGACATTTTAAGATTTCATAGATATTTAGTTAATTTGCTCGAAAACCGAATAGATGTTGCACGTTGAATGATTTATCGTTGATGTGGATTTAAGGGATACACACGCAGCGAATGAACTAGATAAGAGGAAACCTAATGTGAATTTTACGAGCAAAGGTTTCATAATGGATCTTAAAGAGAATGGATCTGAAAGGACCGAAAATAGAGTAGAGATGTGCCCGGTCGTTCGTTTCAGTGATCGATCTTTTTCGTTCATTTATCAAAGACAGCTCTGTTCTTTCAATTCGTTCAATCGTTCAATGTCAACAATTAACAACAGTCCTTATTGTATGTGAATTTTTTGTCACATAGAAAACAATAGAATCAGGTTTTCTGTAGGTTCTCAAGAGAGAGAGCGGAAGAGAGCACAAAATGTTTTTTTCACAAAAAAAGTAATTATTATTCGTTAAAATAAAGAATTTAATTAATCAATTGCTTAAAAATGTGATATGCTGTGTGAAACGTATTTGGCGATTTTCTTGGCAACTTTATCATGTCTGTGTTAACATTTTATTTACCTGGATAAATTTTGATAAGAAAAAATTTTACGTCAACAATATTTGACTCTACTCATTTTTATGTCAGTATTATATCCTGGTGACTTTTCACTTTTACTCTTTATACTATGTTATTGCTGCAAAGTGAACGACACATAAACATGTGCCCCTGGGACGATAATATTTTTTGCACATTCCAAAACTAAAAAGAAAAATGGCACTGTAATGACATTGGTACAATTCTTTAAATTTTTCCAGTTGTACGTTACAAATGCTTTTAAATGCCAATTGTTGTTATTCTGATTTCTAAATTCTAAAAAACGTTTAATTTTACAGTTTTTATTATTTGTTATATAACACAGGCAGTATGTATCGAAAATGGAATGGATGATGAAACCATTAAAACTATACGAGAAGATTGTTTTTCATATTTAAGGATGCTTTTAAAGGAATTAATAAATAGACATCCTGAATGCAGATACCTTCTAAAGAAATGCTTACTAAATTCAATGCGAATACAATGTAGTCCAAGAAAGAGGATGCTGACGAATGTATTGAGAATGAAGCGTACATCTTATTAGAAATATAATAAAACCTAAATTACATATGTATGTATATATTTTGGCAATAGTTTTCTATTTTTGGCGAATTTTAGCCATTTCGATAAAATAGTATTTTTTTACAAAAAATATTTTTTTCTAAAAAAAATATACAAATTTTATGGAATAAACCGTTTAGCGATTTTGGCGATTTTTGATTTGGATTTTGGCGAATTTTAGCGAATTTTGTCAAAAACAATCTGAGAACCCTGATACGTTGTACTTTTTTAATGGAATGAGGCTTATGAACAAATTGTGTTATTGTTTGTTGGTTTAATGCTAACGGTACGCCAAAAGAAGGTTGTGTGGTGAAAGTTGTTTCAGAACTTGGAGACGATTGAAGGATGCTGTATTGTAGAAAATCTTATAGAAGATTGTATGCTGCTTAGAAGCTGTTGATCTGCTGCCGCACTGGCTATCTGGCACTGTAATGACCGAGGCTATGAAGAATGTTTGGACTTTAAGTGGCGACTGGAATGCCCAGTAGATCCAACTGTAAGGCCTAAGGAATTTTTGCAATAACTATATTGTGTCCAATTTTCTCCATCCTTTGTATAATGCAAACAAATTTCACTCCTTTTTCTCTGTGCCATTTCTCCAGTTTATTTAAATATATATAACAATTTTTTCTTTAAAAAAGAAACACTACTCGTATGTCAAAAACTAAATTTTTTAATAATGGACCGTATCAACCACACTCCGATCTGCAAATCAAATATGTACTTACATACGTGTATATGCATATACAGCAATACACCAGAAATCAACTGAAATAAAAGAACATGACATGAAAAAACTAAAACAAACACCTGAACAAAAGTGAACCATACACCAAAGCCAGTTAAATTTCTGGCTCATTCCGTTCACTTAAGTCCTCAATTAAATGACTGGATCATTCCGTTCACTTAAGTCATTCGTTTAATTTAACCCGTTCTTTCACGAACGACACAGATCTAGTCGCAGGACATAAAAACTTCAAGTATCACCTAGCTAAAATATAAATCGAAGGAGTACGGTACTTGCAAACTGTGTCTGAAAAAGGCTGACATTGTAATAAACATTCAGTGTGAATATACAATTCTGGCTAGCATGAGGATAACGACAAAACATGCTCTACTAAGAAATGAATAATTGCATTTCCCCAAAATATACAATTTGCATACATATGCTAATTCCTAACATTTTTAATTGTGTTGTTTTATAAATATTTACATAATGTATCGATAGAGAATTCCTATCAATTTATTTTTTTTTTTATCATTAATTTATCCATTTAATTAAGTAATTACGTTTTTATAACCCATCCGCATAGTCACATGTTAAGCGATTTTAATATTTTCTTTTTTACAAACTCAAAGATAAACGTGTGTTTTTCTTGTCGACAAAATTTTGATGATTATCAAGTTTTGTCAATAAAAAATTTTATTTTTTCCCTAAAGCACAACTTTTATTGCCACATTTGTAATTGAGGCAGTACACGTTGTGTACATTCCTTTTAGTTTTATTTTCTGTCGACTTAAAACGTTGAGTTGACATTCAACATTTTACATGTGTGTTTCGAAGTTTTTTTTTCTTTTATTTTTGATGGGTTGGGAATATTAACACTTTTTTATAGCCAGCCAATATATAGTAATTGCTATATGTTGCCAACATTCATAAAAAGTCATTGACTATTTAATGATTAATGTTTTATTTCATAACTCAATTATGTGATACAAAATGCATATAATTTATTCTTCTTCGCTTTACCAATGAAATAAAGTAAATTAGGAAAAAAATATCATGTAGTAAAAATCGGTAAGGGAAAATCTTTTAGCAAAATTGATATACGAGTATTGTTCGTTTAATACAAGACTCTTTCGTGTTTAACACCGACTCTCACCACCCAGTTTGAGTTATGCCTTAACAGTAATAATAAATTTGAAAGGACATCTTATGTACTGTATTCATATGTTAAATATGTTATTATTTTTAAAGCTTCGAAACTTTTTAGCCTAAAATTGCGAGTTCAAAATACAGTTTTAATTGTAGTTGTTACAAAATGACTAGTTGAATGCGTTCTTTTGTGGTTCTTTTGAAATATTTGCAGTGTATCTATTTTATTGAACAATGCGACATGAACCTTATTTAGTGAAAGTAAGCATGGTATTGATTAATTTTTTTTTTTTTTTTGGTGTTTTGCAATATTTTGCACTAGTTCATTTTAGATTATGTATGTGAGCCCGCCGGAGCTTGTTGGGGACTTCAGCTTATGACCTATATATCATAATGGAAACTTTTACAATATGCGGATTTTTTAGAGAATCTTAAAAAAATTAAATAGGTTCTATATTTATGTGTATGTAAGTATGTGTTTATTTTACCGATAATTTTTTAAAGCGTGAACCGGCTCAAAAGTACTATTTCATTCGAAAGAGTGCATTCCGCTGGTAGTCGCTTTACGGATCTGCTCTTTCGAAGTTAAAGTTTTAAATTTGTATGTTTATACAATTTTTTTAAAGGATTGATGACAAATTTTGACTCTTTAAAAACGTACATAAATGTACAAAAACAAGTAAGAGTGCTATAGTCGTCTATGTCGAATTTTATATACCTTTCACCATCTGTGTAAATCTAGTTTAGTGAAGTAACTCCAATCAAAAAACCAAAAATTGGGGTGACAGAGATATAAAAAATAAAAAAAAAAAAACATTTGGTGCTGCATATATATAATTTTACATAAAACTGACATCGGCTCTAAGTGGGTGAGGCATTTTTAAAAAATCTTAGTATTTTCTTAAAGATCTCTTTAAAAGCTTTTAAATGATACCTATATTGACATTTAAAAAATTTGGAAAATTTTAGAGCCCCGTAACTCGGAAAATATGGGCGAGCATTAGTTTTAATTCTCTATCGCTCATATATTATTATTATTATTATTATTATTATTTTTTTTTTTTGATTGGAGCTACTTGATTGTTCTAAATGACATGAAAAAACTACAGGTAGGCGTGGTTTTTGCCTGCCGGCTCGAAGGACATGGACCGATCATGCTGATTTCCAATATCACCTCTTTCGATACTATTTCTGATCGATTGACACATTTATTTTTTTATTAATTTAACACTAACACAGACGGACATCGCTCAAGAACTCAGATTCTAAATACTTTGTGGGGTCGGAAATGGATATTGTAGAAATTACATACGGAATGGCATACTTAGATATACCATTTTTCCACTTTTCATGGTGAAAGGTATAAAAACATGGTCTGCGTAGGTATTCAATGTAAAAAAAATTTATCCTTTATTTTTTTATAATTAAACGATTATACCGATTAAAAATATCGGTATATAATTTTACAAGTTTTAACATAAAACTTTTTATATTACAAACTTCTGAAATTTTTATAAAATTAAACCGATTCTACGTTTTAAAGGTTTTAGGTACTGGCAACAAACGATTCAAATTGGAAGATACATACATACACCGAAGAAAATTTGGATCAGCTATTTGTTGATTTAAATTGGCCATATTTTATTTATTTTATTCATATTTTTTTACATTTTTTAAAGTTTCCTTAAAAATAAATACACGCGCTTGTAAACTATGTCGGGAACTTGAAAATAATATTTTTGAATATAGGTTTCCAAAAAGGTTAGACAAGTCAGAAGTATCACTACCTGATTGAACGAAACACTTATTGTAATGTTTTAAACAACTATAAGAGCTTGAGCCTTAAATTTTGCATAAGTAAAATTCTTATCCATGTTGGCAAATACGCTAAAAAAGGATAACGAAGTAAAGATAGGCAGAGAGAGATAAAGTTACAAAAAATTTAATGCAAAACTGTACAAAATAAAAATATTTCAAAATAAATCTTAAAAAACCAACGCAACCAACATTAAGAGATATTTCCTCCGCCACCCTAAAAATTCACACCTTATTAATTATAACAGCCATGTGCAGCACGCGTGCAATAAATAAAAAAGCTACAATAACTATTAAAAATAATTGTAATCGTAATATCGTAATTTATAACAACGAAATTAAACATTGAAGGAAAAAAATAGTAGATAATAATTCAGTAGTCAAACGAACAAAATGTTAGAAAAACGGAAAGAAAAACAGTAATTGACACACAATAAAAAGCAACAGGGAAATAAATACGAAAATTATGTAATTTCAACAGAAAGTATAACGAGCAATACAACAGAAGAAAATATTTAGGCCAATTCTATAATTATAAGAAAATATTAAACAGACATATCATCAGCTGGAAATACAACTCGTACGAGAAAACTAAAAAAAAGATTTATTTAAATTTGCTTTAAAACTGTCTTCTTTTGCACACGTAACCAACCTGTATAAAGAAAAAGCAAAAACAAATAAACTTTTACTTTTATTTAAATAATTCACACATACAGGGTTTAAAATATCGTCTTTATTAAAAGCCAACAAATAAATGAAGAAGTGGTTTAGGCCCGCGAAACAGCCGACAATAAAAGTATAATAAAAAATTAAAAACATCATAATAAAAACAATTGCTAAAGAATTTTAATAGCAGCCAAGTTAATCCAATAGTTAAACAAACTTGCGCCAAAAATATGTTGAAAACTTTAACCACAAATGAACCTTCTAACCACAATACATTTGCTGTAGGACTAATTGTCGTTGTGTTGTTGACTTTTTAAATTAACGTAAAGATTTAAGGCAGTGGATGTTCCTTTTATGCCGGAAAAAAACTAACTGAACAAAATTTGTTGACAGTATTGAAAGTTAATTTGAATTGTTAAAATTTATTTGTGGTCGAAAAAGATTTAAATTGCTCACTTTTCTTTAACTTTCATGTGAGTGACACTTAAAAGAAACACCCCTTCTGTAATTTTATTTAAAATTCGACTTTTTAATAAAATTATCAAAAATCTTACAAACGCCGTTATCATTCGCTCATTCGCCAAAAAAATTAATATTTTAGAGTCGGGCAGTAAATAGCGATAAAACCAAGTTGATGGTATTAGCGCACAAGACGTCCAGTAGACTCGAACGGACAGTGGAAGTTGAACACTACAATTTTGAGATAGTCAGCCAAAGTTTTAAGATAAAAAGAAGAATGGTAGATGCTTCTTTGAACTAAGTAAGCAGATTTAGGATAAAGCTACCTCTCGACAGACAAATATCACCAGCTGCAAGACTGATATAGCAAGCAATTATTTGGTTTAAAATATGGCTACTTGCGAAAGCAGATAAGGCAGTACTTGAAATGTCTAAGAAAAAAATTCTTCGTAAAATCTGTAGACCAATTTGCATTGACACAGAATATTGTTGTCATATGAACTAGGAACTGTATGAGCTATGTATATAAAAAAATCATAGACCTTGCTTCAAAGAAATGTACCCGACAAGTGTATTCAGAATATAGAATTTAAATATTGATTTGTAACTTTTACTTGTTTCTGAAACTATTCATTATTTCATTGCAATTATAATAAATTTATCAAAACCTAAAGGCGTTACAATTCATATGAACAAATCCCTACCACTGAAATTAGTTAGAATTTAATCATAAGAGTGAATCATTTTGTTCGCATACTGATGTACAAGACTACAAAATCATGATCGGAAAATGTTAACTTCTATTAAATTGTTCATTAATTTAAACGTTTAATACAGGTATTCCAATTAAAAACTTGTTAAGGAATAGAAACGTAAAAAGTTGGTCGCTGGGTTTAAGTCTATATAATAATCTTAGAAAAGAAGAAGCTTATTTCATTGAGTTATTAAAAACACAAATTAG
Organism: Gymnosoma rotundatum; assembly: GCA_916610165.2. Taxonomy (NCBI): domain Eukaryota; kingdom Metazoa; phylum Arthropoda; class Insecta; order Diptera; family Tachinidae; genus Gymnosoma; species Gymnosoma rotundatum. The sequence continues at coordinate 95,796,967 of OU744340.1, forward strand.
ATAAGAGTTAAAAACCAGAAAACAACAAGCTTTCTTAATATTAAGTAAAAAAAAACAATAAAAATTTGTTCTACGATAATATTAAAACACTAAGGGGACAAGCGGTGGAATAAAAATGTTAGGATTTTAATAATAAATCAACGAAGAGTAAGTTTTTTAATTGTATGTTGTTATTAATTGTTATTGAAAATTTTAATAGTAGAAATAGTGGGCGTGATACCTCCCACTGTCGTGCACCTTAGGAATTGTTATATGTAGAGCTTTAAAATATAATCAGGCATGTTCTGATAATCGCAAATCGCTTGCTATGCGAGTTGAAATCGCATGAAAGGTTTTCTGCAGTTTACAATCGCAAGTAATTTGGCGACTTCAAAGCGCAAGTGAAGTCATGAATTTTACTTAAAATAAACTTCAAAACAATAGCAATAAAATAATTGTAAATTTTTAACAAAAACTATTTTTTTACACAATTGAGGTCGTAAATAATTAATTTAAAATATGTTCCTTTTTTATTTATTGCTTGTTTTGATTGTTATTTTGAGTACTGGCGATTTAATAAAACAGCTGACCTACGGTGATGTTCGAAAATATATGAGCATTAGTGCAGTTAAACGTAAAGTCGGTAATCAAATAAAACATGATTGTGTTGACTGCTACGTATAAAATAATATTCTTGTCATTAGTATAGTTTTAAATTGACCTTTTTAATTATTATATTTTATGTATTCCTAAGCAATTGGTCCCTTTTTATTTTTATTTCGATATACCAGAAGCAAGATATCGAAAATAAAAGCAAACAGAGAATCATTTAAAATGCTGTGTGCAAATTATAAATTATTAATTAGTACATTTTTATTAAGTACATTTTAGAATCTTATTATATAATCATGTGCTTAGTATTGTGGTAACAATTCATAATAATTCTTGTTTTTTTTTCTAAATTTTATATTCATACTTCTATTTGTTACTGAATTATTATCACAAAGAATATTTTCGGCTGTGGAACGTACAGCAAATCATAAACTAATTGCTTTAAAATTTTATTAAATTTTACTTCTTTTTGCTTTGAAACTCTACATCGCATACACTTTTAACTGGGCTTGCGTAAATCTTTAGCCGATTTCCACCAATTAGAGCAGGTATGGTCCTTAGCTAAAAACAAAAATTACTTTTTTGCTATTATTTAAAGTAACGGAATACAAGAACACACTACCCCATCCATAAGGGCAGTACTGACTTTCATGACTAATTTAATAAAATTTCAAAAATAAAAGTACTTGAGTTACACTCCAATTTTGCTAAGATTTTTTATCGCAACTTTGTGATTTACAAGCATTCAGTATTTTTATTTCATATAATAAATTAAAAAAGGAATTTAAGAAAATTTTTTCATTTTCTGCTTAAATTTATTATCACTGTTTTTTTTTTGTTTCTACAAATCAAAAATGAAATGAATAAAATTTAAACGGAAATAAGATTATTTGGAAATCAATAAAATTTTACTGCATTTTTATTTTTATTTTGGTGAAGGTGACTTAAAGTCTGCGGTAAATAATGATGTGTCTGAAAAATCCTAAGTTCAAATCATTACGTTCATATCCTTACAGACCTTCATAGGGCAATAAAATTTTAAATTTCTTAATTAACTTTGGTGTTCACACATATTTGTCAGCTGAAGAAGGCTCTTTTCAATAACGGAAAGTTATTATTAATTTGTAACTGTAAAGTTTTCACGTGCACAAGAAATTATCAGCATGGGAATAAAAGTCAAGTAAATGCGGCAGACACAAAATTTAAGCAAAATAAATTTTTAGAAAAACTGAATGCATTATAAAATTTTTTAATATTCAACTAAGCTACGGGAGTACACGACAAAGAATTGACAACAAAAACAACACTATTAAAAATTTTCAACCTAAAGTCAACAAGCCGGGCATGACATTTTAGATTCAATTGTAATTAATTTCCGTTCAGTTCTAATTTTATAACTGGAACAGTATAATTTTTTGTATAAAAGTTTCAATATTACACATACACATACATACATACGTATGTATTTCAAATTATCTGCACTTAATATTATATTATTATTATTTCAATTAAGAGTGCGCTAATTAAATTACAAAATTATATGTTTCTAAAATTTGAATGCATCCTTATAATTTTTCGGTAACGAATGAATTTTAATCCGTCTTCAGTTCACGTATATTATAATTTATAAATTTTCTAAGAAAGAAAAATTGGTGGCATATCATTATGTTTCTTTGAAAAACGTCATAATGCCCCTGTAAATTATGTCCTTTTTAGTATGGACATAGTGTCACTTACGAAAGTGTCTTCCTTGTTAAAAACATTGAAACAACCCTGACGACAAACTGAAAATTATACTCAAACAGATCATTAACATCAACAGGTTTTCGCCACGTACAAGAACATTGGCAAATTAATACCGTTGTTCTGCCAGCGTTAGATATCTTTAGAACTGTGATAGGCTGAGTATGAACTGCTGTTGTTGTCTGTTGCTGTAAAACGAGTATAAAACAAGTAAGAGTGCTATATTCGGCTATGCCGAATATTATATACACTTCACCATCTATGTAAATCTAGTTTAGTGAAGTAACTCTAATCAAAAAGCAAATATTTAGGTCACAGAGAGTTACAAAATGAAAACATTTTGGTACTGCATATATATAATTTTACATTAAAATGGCATTGGCTTTCAATGGGTTAAGCATTTTAAAAGATCCTTAAAGATCTCTTCAAAAGCTTTAAAATGATACCCATATTGATATCTATAAAAAAATTTAATAATTTTAGAGACCCGTTACTCGGAAAATATGGGCAAGCGCCAATTTTTTCACCTGATGTTGTTTTTCTTATTTTTTAATGCTCTGTCGTCCTATATATTATTATTATTATTAGTATTATTATTTTTCTTTTTTATTGGAGTCACTTTATTGCTTCAAATGACAAGATGGTGGTGTTTTGCCTGCTGCCTTGAATTCCAACAGCACCTCTTAATACACTATATATCGTAGATTAACAATTTTTTTTTGTGAAATCAAGTTTGCCGAGGCAACGGACGCACAGACGGATATCGCTTAATCGACTTCGCTATGCATACCAGTTATTATTTACTTTTTATGTCTTATTGAATCGTTTTTAAAATATAAGAACCAACACAGAAGTTGCTACGCCAAAACGCAAAATATTATAGTTACTAAGTTTTTAATTTTTTATGTTTTTGCTATCTTTTTGGAACACTGCTATTCAAAAGAAACCAACAACATTTTAAATTAATGTATTGTTGTGTTGTTTTACTTTTTTATTTTGCAAAAACGATATAATTTAATATTAGCAATAAAAAAACACTTGCTTTTAATTTTCATGACACTAACTGAAATTAAAAATTTATAATTGTTATCAATGCTTATACTTATTGTAAGTTCTATTATAAATTAAAACTGGTATAAAAAAATTAAAAAACTCCTTTACTGACTCATTATAAGAGAAGTTAAAATGTAACGACAGTACTCAGTGTAGTCAGATTAGGAGATGAAAATTTCAGTCTGGGAATTGGACAATTCTTTAGGGAATTATTTTGCGTTTTGGAAACTTAAAGAGTTTTTTTGGGAATTGTTTTTAATTATGTTTTTGATATTGTAATATAATATGCATATTTTACTTTTTTTACGTACAATATTCCTAGTATAAAAATAACGGTGTTTAAAATTATGACAGGTAAGCATCTCCCTAAATTTAAAAACTGAATTCCTCCAAAACCAAAATAAGAATTAAAAAGCATTTTAAAAATATTATAATTTGCTGTTGTACGAGGGCTGCTCTATATATTTCTGGCCTAATAGTGAAAATGCGAATATTTATAATCAAAAATGGTTTTATTGTTTTTCAAAGTATTCTCCAGCATGATTTATATACTTTCGCATGCACTCAAACCAGTTGTCGAAGCACTTTTTCCACTCCGATTGAGACACCTCTAAAACATGATTTTTGAACACTTTAACAGCTTCTTCTGGCGACGAAAATCGTTGACCACGCATTTTTTTCTTGATGTGCGGAAACAAAAAGCAGTCGTTAGGTGCCAAGTCAGAGCTGTACGGCGGATGACCCATTAATTCGAGGTTTTGGCCGGTCAAAAATGCTCTGGTTTGAGTCGATGTGTGAAGGCTCGCATTGTCATGGTGAACAATGATTCGTCTTCTCTTGTTGGTTTTTCGAATTTCTCCGATGACTTCAGGCAAACAAATTGTAGTGTACCACTCAGATGTGACCGTCCTACGTTGCTCAAGCGGAACAGTCGCCACATGGCCAGTTTTGCCGAAGAAACAGGCGATTATTTGCTTCGAAGTGCTTCTTCCACGAACAACTTTCGTTGGATTTTGCTCGTCGTTGAAGACCCACACGGTCGATTGTTGTTTCGTTTCGGGCTCATACGCATAGATCTATGATTCGTCACCTGTGACGATCTTATAAACGTCTTTTGAAGCACCGCAATCGTAGTTTTGCAACATTTCTTTGCACCAATCGACACGAGCCTTTTTTTGAGTGACTTTCAAATTGTGCGGGATCCAACGAGAACAAACCTTTTTTACGGCCAGGTGTTCATGCAGTATCGAATGTATGCTGGTGGCAGAAATGTCCAAGCATGTCTCTATCTCTCGGAATGTCGCATTTGATCTTGCATTATGAGTTCACGCACGGCATCAATGTTCTCTGGCACAACAGCCGTTTTTGGACGACCTTCACGGAATTCGTCTTTGAGCGAGCTTCGGCCACGATTAAATTCATTATACCAATTTTTCACAGTGCTATAGGATGGTGCTTCATCGACATACAAAGATTTAAGTTCATCAATGCACTCTTGTCGTGATAATCCACGTCGAAAGTTGTAAAAAATGAAAATGTTCACGAGTAAATTCCATTTTTTTCTATATTAATTTTTTTAAGTCACTGTAAACAACACAAATAATGGTCGTACGTCAAAACGTTTTGAGTACGATTATGCATAAAAATGATAAACTTTCCAATGGAAATGTCAGATTGCACTTGGCAGCACTCAGTGTTGCCAGGCCAGAAATATATATAGCAGCCCTCGTAATACTTTTGTTCCATCTTCAAAAATGCTTTAAATATTTAACTACAAAAATATGTACCAAAAAATTACTTAAGACAAAGAGATGGAACATTTTGATTCAGAACTTTTTAATTTTATAATTCAACTTAACTAATATTCGAGTATAAGTATATATAGCTTGTACAAATATAGTATTAAAAAAAAACGTGTGTTAATACTTAAGTTAAATTTAAAAATAAATAGTATTATGTGTAGTGGGGATTTTTGGGAATAAATTAAATTATTTTTATGGAACTGTGGGGATAAAATTTATCTAATTGGGGATACGACTAAAAATCTGGAAACCCTTAAAGGACCTTCAAGAAATATGTATAAGGCAGCTTTGTTTTTTTTTTGTGTAGTTTAAAGCCCACCCCAATGCGAATCAATTACTAGGTGGCAGCGTAGGCGAATTCATTACTTTTGCTGGTAAAAAAACTGTCAAACTTCATATAAAAAAACATACAGAGATTTTTTATATATGGAGTTTGACAGTAGTGTTCAAGGCAAAAAGTGGTAATTGATTTTCCTTGGCCCACCCCTACAACCACTTTAATTATTGAAAAAATAAATACTGCATAATGTTGGTGTTAACTTTTATTTTCATGCGTACAGTAACAGAGTAACAAGTAAAAAATATTACATTTGATTAATTTGTTTTCGCATTTATTGCAATTTTTATTGTTTATTTATGCATTTACAACAGCTAAAAGTTACAAAAAGTTGAATGTGTGTTAGGTAGTCTGAGCCAAGCTGCAACTAGTTGTAGTTGTTACTTTACTTTTTATTGTAATTTGAAGTTCACATGGCACGTTGAGTTAGTTGTGAAAACTTTATAATTATGCAGAAAAAAATTTTCACTTTTTTAAATCCATTGCTGTTTTTTTATAATATATTTTTGTATTTCTTTTGCTACAGTTAGTTTTGATTGCGGCTTCTGCATTTAGTTAAAGTATAGGAGCTTGTATTTGTGTAATGACTTTTAAACTAAAAACAAACATTGACTTCAAGAGATGCCTTTAAAGCATGCGATGACACTCAACGGTGTCATTCACAGCAATTATCATAAAATTTTAATCAACAACGCTTGCCAACTAAAAAAAAAACCTTCCAAACACCCTACCGAATGCGAAATACAACAGCAACAATAGAAGATAAAGCATAAATAGCATTCATACCAGAGCAATCGCATCATTGTCATTATAAGACAAACTCGTACAAATATGTCTTCTGATTAGGTTACCAAGGTGTTGGAAATCTTTCATTTCTGTCTTCTTTTCTTCTTTATTTCACACTTAAGATTTTCATGCAATAACTTTGTTATTTGTATTTTTTATTACTTGTTGTTTGTTGCTATTACTGTTACACACTTACTCCCCCAAATATTTTATGAAATTTTAATTTCGAATGTGGGAATTTTTCTATCAAATACACACACACACACATGTTTGCAGAAAACATGAAAACGGACAAAAGAGAAAAAAATAATGTTGCAAGTGAATAATATACATTTTCGTTTTAAAAATAAAGCAACGTGTTGCAATTGTGTTATTGTCAAAAAAAAAAAACTAGCAAAACTACAAACATATATAACTACAAATATGTATATATAACTAAGAAAGACATCATCAGGGAGCAAATTACGACATTCGATATCGAACGAAATTTTCGTTTTAGTCCTACATAAATTTCTATCGATATCGAATGCCGTAATTTGGCCCCAGGCTTTTGTTATTTGTATTTTTATACCCTTCACCACAAAAAGCGGAAGAAGGGCATATATAAGTTTGTCATTCCGTGTGTAATTTCTACAATGTCCATTTCCGACCCTATAAATATATTCCAACTTCTTATGCAAAGCGAAGCCGATTGATCGATCCCTGTGTGCCCTTCCGTTGCCTCGGCAAACTTGATTTCACAAAAATAAATAGGTCAATCGATCAGATATAGTGCCGAAAGAGGTGCTATTGCAAATCGGCATAATCGGGCAATGTCCTTCCAGGCAACGGGCAAAACACTACGCCTACCTCAAATTTGTTCATGTCAGTTGAAAAATTCCCATCAAAAAAATAAATATATGGGGAGATAGAGAATTAAAAAATAAGAAAAAAAATATCAAGTGAAAAAATTGGCGCTCGTCCATATTTTCCGAGTTACAGGGCTCTGAAGTTTTTTATTTTTTTAAAATATCAATATGGGTATCATTTTAAAGCTTTTGAAGAGATCTTTAAGGAAATACTAAATTTAAAAAAAATGCTTTACCCATTAAGAGCCGGTGTAGTTTTATGTAAAATTACATTATGCAGCATTTTTTTAATTCTGTTTCACCCCAATATTTGCTTCTTTTATTGGAGTTACTTCACTAAACTAGATTTACATAGACGGTGAAGGGTAAATAAGATTCGGCAAAGCCGAATATAGCACTCTTACTTGTTTTTTTCTTTTATTGTTATTAAAGAAATTGTTATTAAAGTTGATATTAAAAGAAATCAGTTGTAAAATAAATAATAGTTTTTCAAACCTTTTTCTGTTTAAAATTTAATTTGTTAATGGTGTACAATCATTGAATGTCGAAAAAATTAAATTAGTTTTTGACTACTTGAAAAAGGGAGAAGGTTATCAGTTCGTGTTTTGTTTCTTATGTATGTTATTTCAGAACTACGACTCTTGTAAATCTGAATTTTTTTAGAGCTTTCCATCGCGGTTGCCTCTGGCAGCAAAAGTCATTACAGAAATAAGTTAACGATTTAAGGGTATTCCCATAAAGATGTGTTTTTGACGCTTGTTTATGGCTTCATCTTTTGAACCGTGTTTATATTTAAGGATGCTCAATGCAGGGTATAAACAGGGTACACTTAGCTATGGTCTCTTCTACAAAAAGTTTGTGCGGGATATAAAAATTAAGTGGCGTCCCGAAATGAAATGACTTTGTTTTTTTTAAATCGATAGACTCTTGAAATTCACACAGACTGTAGCTACAGCAGCAAGTTATAAAAATATAAATGAAAAATTGTAGGGTGCCCCCTAAAAAGATATGATTTTGACGTTAAAGGAAGATAGTTTTGACGTATTTTTGAATTAAAATTGAAGCAAAACTTTATGAGAAACATAGATATTTTTGCATAAAGTTTAAATAAATTTTTCCTTCAAAGAAGTGAAACACAAAATTTCAAAATTTAATTACCAAATTTAAATGCGATAATTAATTCAGTTTTTTTTTCGCATACACTTCAAAACAAATTTTATCTAATTTTATAAAAATCAAGGAGAAACTTTTGCGTTACAATTTATATGGGTTTATGTTTGCCTACAAATGCACTTGAAACAAATGAAAATTTTTATTATTTCTTTAGCAAATTTGAAACCCAGATCATTAGTGTGTCAAACAATTCATATGAAATTAAAAAAAATTGCTTTAGTTTCATGCAAAACCCAAAAATAATAGATGCAACCTTCAGGTCTGGTCTGCATTTTAATTTTAATTTGATCAATAACTACTAAGTAGGATTGTAATGACTCACTAAGAGGAAAGTGAAATTTCAATAGATGTTCGTGTAGTTTTTATTTTAATCACCATAATGCGACACAAAAAAGACCTCATCTTTCTTAGATACACACAGTGAATTAACAACCTGTATTGCTAAGATTTTCTAACATCTTTTTGGCAATGCATCAGCCATATGGAAGTAAGTAACCGTTCAAATAACAGTGGCATTATGCCTCTTTGGTTCACCCTTGCAGCAAAAATGTTGCTGTTGGGAAAACTTAATCAATTACAGCAAAAAACGAGTTAATGGCGTTTCATTGCACAAGCATTCAACAGCAGACTTAGCCAAGACATTGACAGAGTTTTTATAGAGCTATAGAAGCTTAAAAGAAAATAAACATACAGCACATTGTTGTCAAACAACATCTTGCAACTTCAAGTTCAATAGAGGGTGCTTCATTGGCAAAAGATGGAGGAGGGAAAAACGAAAAGAAAATCAAACAGCAACACAAGTTATGCTAAAAAAAACGAGTAGATACTTGTGCACCTAAATAAATTTTAATCTTTTTTAATTCAATGCAACAAACGTGTACCGAGAAACATTGTTAACAAGTTTCGTTTAGAAATTTTTAACAAAACAAAGCTCTCTACGCTAATATTATAAGTTGTTTTCGAAACTAAAAACTATATATGTATATATACCGGCTAAATGCATCAGCACAACAATAATCATCAACAATACTTTACTTCACCAAATGCTAGCGTTGCGTGTATACTGCAGGAAATTTTATTAAGAGCAGGAGGAAATTTGTGTTTTGTTTTTTTTTTTTTTTAGAATCTAGAAATAATGTTAGGAGTTAACAGACAGAATTTAAATTAATGAAAATGAGTTTGAAAAAATAATAAAAAGCATAATTTAAAAAAGTACTTTTTGAAAAATTACTTAAAACAACTTGTTGATAAAGTACCTTTAAAGAAAATTGTACTCTCTTCAAAAGCTGTAATTAAAACGTGCCTGTAAAAAATAAAAATATACATTTTTACATTTTATACTATAAAAGTACTTTTTCAAAAAGGTAAGAATGTTAGAGCTTCTTTGGACAGCTTTTCCAATTTTTTAAACCAGTACCCAGCAAAAAATTTTTGAAAAGGTAATCGAGAGTGGAATTAAGCATTTTTGGCAGAAGTACTTCCCAACTAGATTGTCAACTTAATGATTTCAACAAGGCATGAGACTTTTTTAGTCAATTACTGAGAATCGATTACATTAATTATTGTAGGAATTAATAAGTACCATTAGTACGGTAGTCTCTTTTAACATAAAGAACTAGTTCTATTACTACTTCCTTTTTTGGAAACTAATGTAATGTGTTTTGTAAGCGAGTAACAAAATATGGCAATCACAAAAGTAAGTCATTATATGGCAAGTACTTTTTAAGGTAATGTCTAATTTTTTGCTGGGTAAATATAGTTTTTTATATCACCCAATTTTTACAGGTTTCTTTCCTAAAAAATATACTTTTCTTAAAAAGGTTATAAATTTTGGTATTAAAGCAGAAACAATATTAAAAAGCGTAATATTTCACGGTAAACTTTAAAATATTGTACTTTTTCGTGTCTTTAACAATTTATTTAAAAAAGAAAATTAAAAAACAAATAAATTGAATACTTTTTTAAAGCGAAACAGCTCTTAAATGTATTTTCAAAGCAGTACTTTTAATAAATAAAATACTTTTCTAAAAGCAACATCTTTTTGAAACATCTTTTAATTAGATATTTTTAATAAGCATTTTTTGAACGGTACCTTTTTAAAAACGTCATTTTAAAGCAGTACTTTTTTAACTTAAAAAGTACCTCTTTAGAAGAATTTACGTTTTTTTTACCACAAAAAGTGGAAAAAGATCACTTCGTTTGCTTGTCATTCCGTGTTTAATTTCTACAATATCCTCTTCCGACCCCATTAAGTATATATATATATATTCTGTCTTCTTATGCCTAGCAACGTAGATTGAGCACGATCGGTCCATAACCTTCGAGGCAGCAGGCAAAACACCAAACCTACCTCTAATTTTGTCATGTCATTTGGAACAATAAAGTAACTCCCATCAAAAAAATAAATATATGGGGCAATAGAGAATTACAAAATGGGAAAAAAATCGCGCTGGCCTCTATTTTCCGATTTACGGTGCTCCTGAATTTTCAATTTTTTTAAAATATCAATATGGGTATCGTTTAAAAGCTTTTGAAGAAATCTTTAATGAAATACTAAAAAAATTTTAAAATGCTTAACCCATTAAGAGCTGTTGTAATTTGTACGTAAAATTATATATATGCAGTACCAAATTTTTTTTGTTTTTTAATTCTCTAGCGAAATCATATCATATTTTAGTTTAAATATAAAAATTTTATGGAAATATCATAAAATATTTATTTATTTTTTTTTTTTTTTTTGTCAAGGAATCAAGCACAATTAACTTTTTTCTCATTGAAAATTAAAGAAAATTTTGGAAATAGCGTATTTTATTAAAGAAAATGTTTAAATACTTAATTAGGTAAACTAATTAAAAAATTTGTTCATTTTTTTATTTGCACCACTATAATAATAGAGCACTTTCCAGTCACCATGTTGGTGAAACCTATCAACAAAAATATAATTATAATGGCAAATGCTCTACAGAGACAAATTATGGTCGGAGATTATGAATAAACCAGAAAAAAAATTGTTTATGAATTTTGTGTCAGTAAATACAATGCCAATGGAATCCATTTCAATGTAGTTTTGATAATTAAATAGCTTGGGAACAAATAATATGACTTTAATGAAAACAAGACATAATAATGAAAAATTCAAGTTTAAGAAATGAATGATGTACAAGATTGTGAAATTTATTTATTATTTTTTCTTTATAATCCAGCAGCAAAAAATTGTAAAAAAAAATATTAACACACGAAACTAGAGTAATTAATAATTTGATTAATAAAAATTTTAATTTTGTTGAAAAAACTTAGCTAATGAACTTAAAAAAGTATAATGTAAAAACAAAAACGAAATATATACAGAGGCAAAGTAATAATTGTTCATTTTGAAAGGGAACCATTTTTGAAAATGTTTAGCAGGCTCAAGAAAATGTAAATCTTTACAAGTTAAAAATCATGTCTGGGTTAAAGTTTGTTATTTTGTTTGTAATTGCTATACTATTCATTTCCAACCCCATAGCGTATATAAATTTGTCTGTTTGTAATCGAGTTGATCTCAATTTTTCCACATCCCCAAATAAGTAAAGAAAATTTATGATCACCATTCTCTCAAACACAGTTTGAAATTCATCAATATACACTGGACCAGTGCCTCTTTTTTCCTAACGTTTTTTATATTTTACTTCTATAAATTTAGTAACTAATTTGCCACAGTTGCACATTTATGTTAAATTCGTACTTTTGCCAAAAATATTTTTTTTATAAATAGACAAAATTTTAAAACAAAAAGACATTTAAAGAACATATTTATATATTTAAAAACATTCAACAACACATTTACATTTTTTGATTCATGTTTTAATATAAATTTTCATAAAAAAATATTAAAAGTTTTTTCTATTTTTGTATTTGTGTTGAAGAATGCAACGGTGTCACTTAAATCAAATACATATGTATGTACAATTAAAAATGTAATTTTTTTTTTTTGTATTTGTTAAAAATTGGCCAGAAGTTAACATGTTCTTTTTTTCTAAATTTTTTATTTAATTACAAACTTAAAATTCAACACTGTAGTTCTTCATTGCAATTTTTCTTTATGAATGTATAACACAAAGCACAATCAGCTGTTTCCGTACGGAAAGTGCGCTCAGTTTTGTACTTTGCTTAAAGAAATGAGAACTGACGAAACTTGACGAAGAGTGTTCTTAAGTACATTATGGTTTGCCGCATATAATTGAATGTATTTGCACAGTTGTTTAAGTTTGCTTAAGTTATTTTATGCACATTATAGTTGGGCCATAAGATAAGATAATATCTTAATTTTTGCTGGGTTTGAATGATAAGCAGGGTTCCTTTAAGAAAAGAGAACATACAGCTGTATTCCTATTATTATTATGATTATAGATAAATCTAATCATTGTAGGATAAATTGGATTTTAATATTTTGTTTGAAATACTTTTACAAATGAATTAAAAAAATTAGAAGCCATAACAATAAAAAAAATCACTACAACCCTTGTTAGCATTCTTTGTCATAGTCTATTTATGCAACTTTTTTTAAAAATATATAGTACGAAAAATATATAAAATATATATATATATATATATATATATACATATATACTTTTATACTTTACTTTTGAACATTTTATATGATTAAATTAGAATATTAAATGTGAAAAACTATATGATTCGTTGTTTTGAAATATGAATGTAATATTCTAATATAATTTATTTATTTATTTTTTATTTATTTGTTTATTTTTTTGTTTTTTTTTTTAATAAATTTATTGTTTTTTTTTTTTTTGTTAAATATAGACAAAAATCTATATCCATAACTATGTTTGATTAACTACTATTATGGCAAACAGTTCATGTTGAAAAAAAAATATTTTTTGTTAAATATGACAAACGACCTTTTCTCAAAATGTCAAATTCAAATGAAATCATCAATCGATAAAAAACAATTTATTTTAAACTTAACGGGTAAATACGGGCTCATATTTGTTAACAAATTCTTGAAATTGTTTATACGTGAACACATTTCATTTAACCTACTAATTTGGCAAAATTATCAATCAGTTAAAAAAAAAGACGTTGGCGGTTTTACAAACATTTACAAACATTTTTCAGTGTTAAAATTATTAAGTTTAAGCTTGATCCTACTTGAAATTTCTTTGAAAGTCATACATTTTTAAGAGTGAAAAAACATTTCGGATACACTAATAGATCCTGATTTGTATTCATTATCTAGAATAGAAAACAACCGCCCAGCAAAAAATTAGACATAACCTTAAAAAGTACTTGCCATATAATGACTTCCTTTTGTGGTTGCCATATTTTGTTACTCGCTTACAAAACACATTACATTAGTTTCCAAAAAGGAAGTAGTAATGGAACTGGTTCTTTAAGTTAAAAGAGACTACCGTACTAATGTTACTTATTAATTCCTACAATAATTAATGTAATCGATTCTCAGTAATTGATTATAAAAGTCTCATGCCTTGTTAAAATCATTAAGTTGGCAATCTAATTGGGAAGTACTTCTGCCAAAGATGCTTAATTCCACACTCGATTACCTTTTCAAAAATTTTTTGCTGGGCATAAGTCCAAGATTGTTTTTAAGTTCAAAAACAAACAAAAATATTTTAACAATTACTGCTGCATTTAACTTTAAGTTTGCTGTTATTTTTGCGATCTTACGAAAATGTCATTTCGAAAGGTAGTAAAATTTATTAAGAAAATCAAATTATTTTAAAATTTATGAATTAGGTTTTAAGGAAAATACAAATAATTTAATACAAGCAGAATGCAATGAAGCATCTTCTGGGAAATTTTTTTTTTAATTTTCTCAATTAAGAGTCGTTTAAAAAACTAATGCAATTATTTAATTCTTTGCACTTTTTTTCCTTACTGTTCCAGTACCATACTGATTGTTTATGCAAAACATGATCCACAAAATTTTTTTTATTTAGCGCTTCCAACATTCATAATTCAATTCTCTGGTTTAAGCCTGAAACTGTTTTCTCATGTAACCATGATTGTTTAAAATAATACAAACGTTACGTTATCGAATGTTCGACAATTTCAGATTTAATCAACAGCACGTGTAGATTCTTTTAAATCTAATCGTTCGTAGTTATTTTGGCGTCTTGGAATAGTTTCTAAGTCTGAAGCAGAATTCTATATCATCATATTTGTTTTAAGATCGCATAATGATACAGAAGTTTGCATTCTAAGGAAAAGGTAGGGTTTCTACGTCAATATCGCTACTATGTGCCTCTTTTCAGTAAAGCGTGTTTTAGAAAATGTTTTGAGGTATTTAACTTTCGAAAATTATTTGTTTATTAATTTAAATGTTACATGAGAAGAATTTTAATCACTTCGCGAATACCACACAAAGCTGAATCGTTAGCAAAAGACAATGTGTCGACATGATTGTTAATTAGCACATCAGAGTGTTCAACAAGTATTCGAAGATACTAAAACCACAACAAACTATAACCTGAAAAATAAACTTTAAAGAGCTTAATTTAATTATTTTTTTTTTGTGTCGCAATGCCATTGGTTGAAAATGAACACCTTTAAATATGTGTCATTAAGTTTTTACGTTGATTAATGTCAGGAGTCGCAGACAATACTATCTGCAGGTATTTCATGTGTATAAAATATGGGGGAGCATTCGTTTTTCCCTCTCTATGATTAATTTCACTTTTAAAAAATCAATTTCAGCAAAGTACTCAGAGATATAAAAAAGATCTTAAGAGTAAGAGTACTATATTCAAGTATGCCGAATCGTATATACCGTCACCATATATATAAATCAAGTTCAGTTAAGTACCTCCATTTAAAAATACAATATCGGGGGACAGAGAAGTAAAAATAAAAATAAATATTTCTACTATACATTATTTTATATAAAAATATCACTGGCTCTTAATGGGTTAGGCATTTTTTAAAAATTTTAGTATTTCCTTAAAGATCTCTTCTAAGGGTTTTAAATGATTCCCATAATGATAACTCAAAAAATATGGAGCAAATCGTAATTTTCCATGAAAAGTATAGAGGCCCATAACTCGGAAAATATGGATGAGCGCCAATTTTTTTCGATGGTTTTTTCTTATTTTTTAAGCTTTTTTGATTGGAAAATTAGAGGTGTTTTTCCCGCTGCCTCAAAGGACATGGACCGATCTTGCTAATTTTCAATTAAAATGTTTAAACTATATCTGTTGATTGGCCATTGCAAACTTGATTCCAACACTAACACGGACGGACAGACGAACGCTCATTCGAGTTGGCTATGCATAAGATCTCAGAATATATTTGTCCACTTTATGGGGTCTGAAAGAGATATTGTAGAAATATAAACTTTTTCCAGTTTTTGTGGCAAAGCTTATAAAAAATTGATATTGTAGTTATAGAATATCGACGAAAGAAGTTTTTACCAGTTGTAAGTAGACTTTATTACCATGCGAG
Source organism: Gymnosoma rotundatum (assembly GCA_916610165.2). NCBI lineage: Eukaryota > Metazoa > Arthropoda > Insecta > Diptera > Tachinidae > Gymnosoma > Gymnosoma rotundatum. Next base: position 95,812,761 of record OU744340.1, read on the forward strand.
TGTGAAGCAATTTTTATATTCTGCAAATTTACAACTGCCTTCGTTCATTTTACTAATTTGAATTATCGTTTTCTACATTAAAAACCTTTTGATTCAATAATAATTTTGTTCTTAGTAATTAAAAAGAAATGTTATCATAATAAATTATATGTATCACAAATATTTTTGACAATTTTTTATATTTGAAAGAAACCTGAAGATAACCTTAATAATATTATAGAAGTGGGTATTTTATTATTATGTCTTTACTTTTATTGCTAGAAATTTAATATAAAAATCAATTCCGGGTAAGCTAAAAATTTTCGTATAAAGCAGATAATAAATTAAATATCAACATACTTAAGTGCCACTGATATTTTTTGCATTATTAACTTATCTTCCATAGTTTAAACGCGAAACACTTTATTAAACTTTTCTGCAGGGTAAGAATTCGGCAAATCATTAAAATAGGCTCCTAGCTCCGTTCTCATTTCGCAAATACTTTAATTTACTTTGGAAAAGGAAAACTACATTTATAGAATAAGCTGCAGGCAGTAAAAATTGTAACGAGTTAGTCATGTACATGTATTGTGAAAAGATTCATTAATTTAGAATACAAGTTTTAAATGTCTGCTGGATGAATTTTAAAAAAATTTTGTGGTGAGGTACCTAAGTAAGAGAGAAAAGTCAAAGAACGCAATTGTACTAAATAAAATAGCATCGGAAACTTGGCAACACATTTTAGTATGTAAAGAAATTTCTAATAACAGAACTATACATTAACTGTAGAATTTAACAAATTAACGCTAAATGTGTTCCAAACAATATAAAGAAATAATTCTTTTTCTCCTTATGCCACTATTAAAATACTGAACCAAACTTAAAGCTCGAAAGGTACAATTTAATCACAGACAAATCTTAGCAGGTTAGCAATTACTAAAGGTATCCGATGGTCAAAGTATGGTATTACTGGAATGCTGCGACTCCTGGTTATCACAATCTCCAATATTTTAATTTTATAAAGCAATTGTTAAGAATGTTTTAAAAACATTCACCACTCTACATATTGTATAAAAATAAAGCTGTTACAAAACATTAATATCATTTCATTGACTTTGAATGCAATTGCTTGATTCTAGCTAATCTTTAAAGCTTAAAAACACTCCCAGGAAAACGTTAACCTTTGAAGATGTTGCCACAAGATAACAAAAAAAAAAAAATAGAAAAACAACAGCAAAAAAAAACAGAAAATATTAAACCATTTTCTACAAACAACAAATATTAAAGGCATTTTTATGTTTCCGTGGGATTCCAAAAGTCAATGGCTTATGTTGTGGTTATTTTGCATACCATAATTTTGCTTTTTTTTGTTTCTTTTAAATAACAATAATAAAAAATAAATTTTTATATGATGTTGCATACAACCAAATCAAACATTTAACCGTATGCTTATTTAATACATTAACAACGTACGTACACATTTACTTTCTTTAAAAAACAACCGCAGAAAATGATGCCTTTTTATAAACAACTAATTTAGTTTAAATAGGCGCAAAAGACCTTCCATCACTAGTTAAAAAAAAATGAACAGAACCTTTAACAAAAAAATATGCCTTCAATATGAAAGTGTTTTTGAAATTATTAATAAACGCTTAAGTATTAACTGCCGTATTCATAGAAAATAAAATAACATTGAAATGTGTTTCATGACAAATTTTTCATACAAATTTGTCCTAAAATACATTTCAAACTTATTTTGATTTTCTATGAATATGGCAGTAAATATTTAGTTTTAATCACACAAGCTAAAAATTATAAATATTTAAGCCATTTAATAGAAGTTTTCTTTAAATTACAATTAATATGCATTACAATTTTAATTTTATTTTACTTTTTCTTTAATAATTTATTTGTATTTAAGGGAGCTATTTTGATTTTATATGTAATAAACAAACAATAGTTCTACACATATTTCTTTCTGCCTTTACCCTTTAACGAAGTATTTTTCCATGTAATTGGTTGCATTTAAGTGATAATCAGTTATGGGGTTCATTACGGAATTCTTCTAATCACAAGCGGCATACTTGGATCCACTATTTCCCCGCGGTCTAATGGAAACACACTAATGTCAATTAAACCCTCTCAAAATACTTTATTCATATTCTATAGACGTTAACGACATGTCTTGCATGGGGCACACTTTAACTTTTAATAAGCTTTAATATTATTTTTACTTGTCGCTATGAAGTTCATGTTACTTCAAATTCTGTGTAAGTTCCAAAAGTCTGCTTGTAAAGATTTAAATGAAATGGTCATATCGTGAAATTCACGTCTCTATGGGGTACCCTGTAATTTTTCGCTTCATGCCTTCTATGCAAAATAAAAGTGTCTATCTATTAAAGTTGCAGAAACACAGACCTTTAATAAAAGGATAGAGCTATGTTTTAACTCTCTATAAATACATGAACTTAAGCCTGACAAAGATTTGTTAGTTTGGCTATAAATGACTATATTTCAATATTCATTATTATCAAGTTTAATATTAGATTTGGATTTTTTAATATTCAAAAGAAAAGTAATATTCCCCTAAGACTTTTATTTGGAACTATAACGTGGTGTCGAAAGGGATGGTTATGCTAATGGTTGAAATCATTATAAATGGAAAATCAGTACTTGGTAAACGCAAAGAAAAGAAAGGGTGTCCCAACTAGAACGCATTTTTTTAGTTTTAAATAAAACACAGCTATTTAACACAGATATTTAAAAAAAAACTTTATTATATTGTAAAGCAGACAAATGAGGTTATGTATGGAACAAGATATCGTGAAGATGGCCGCCGCGGCTTTGCTGGCACACACGCGATCTTTTAATGAAATTTTCAATGATCTTTTTGCATAAATGCTGTGGTATTTCATTAATGCAGCGTCCAATTTCCTCTTTTAAGGCTTGAGTCGTCGTCGGCTTATTCGACTTCAAAAAAACCCACCGCACGATCCAGGCGGCCAATTCTGGTCTCCAAAACGCGAAATAACATGACCGTGAAATGACTGATGCAGCAATTGAATTATTTCTCTGGCTGTATGACATGTGGCGCCGTCTTGTTGATACCACATGCCCTCCACATTCATTTCTTTAATTCTAGGCAAGAAAAAACTGGTTATCATATCACGATACCGAACACCATTGACTGTTTGCGCTTGACCTGCCTCATTTTTATAAAAAAAAAGGTCCAATGATTCCTCCAGCCCAAAAACCACACCATACAATGACACGTTGAGGATGCATTTGCTTCTCGTGAAACACTCGAGGATTTTCCTCACCACAAATGCGACAATTCTGCCTATTGATGAAGCCATCAAGTTGGAAATGTTCTTCATCACTGAAGATGATTATATCAGCATAATAAGCATTTTCATGTTGTCTCTCCAATACCCAATTAACGAACTTCCTTCGCTGTCCATTGTCAACTGGCTTCAGTTCCTGAGTCATTTAAACTTTGTATGCATGAAGATGCAAATCTTTCGTCAAAATTCGCTGCATAGTGGATTTGGAGACACCAATTTGCTAAGCTCAGTGTCGAATTGAGGTGGATGGAGTTTGAGCGACATCATCACGTACAGCTGCGACATTTTCCGTCGATCGACCTGGTCGAAGGCGCGTTGTTGTCTTTTCACCACTAACAGACCCAGTTTTGGCAGATTTATCCATTAATCTCTTTACAGTTGACTCTTTTGGAGCATTATTGTGACCCCAAATTGATCGCAATTTGCGAACTGCAGCCGCAAAACTTTAACCATTTTGGTAAGACAATTTCTCAATGAGAATGCGTTGTTTATTCGTGTAGCGCTCCATTTTTACTAACCTCGTACCTTCTACTAGCTAACAATAACAATTCTTCAAATGTCAAGTAATGACACTTCAAATCGCGCCATATTTAAAAATTGCGTTCTAGTTGGGACACCCGGTATTTTCTTTTATAAAAATACAGTGGGAACGAAAAAGACTTTAACGCTGGGGTATATGATATAAGATTGCTTATGTTTCAAACTGTGCTATTTGATGTTTTTAGTTTTACTTTAGAATGTACTTAAATATATTTGAAGATATAATTTTTTCTTAAATAAACAACTTTAACGTGCAAAAGCATGATTAACTTTAAAAAGAAAATATACATGTGTATCAAATACTTATTTTATACTAGCATCTACTATTGACTGATACAATAGAGTTATTATTTAAGCTATAGAAGAAAATAAATCCATTTAGAAATTGTTTTTTGCGCAAATTTTCTCTTTCAACTTATGCGTTAAGCAATGGAAGAAGTTGAATCCAAATGTTTATGTTGTGAACGGATGTAAAGTGGCACAGGTAAAGCCGAAGATACTGGCTTAATCAGAGGATTTGGATGAACATGAACAGAAATGTGTTAAAAATGAATTAAGTGCAAATAAATGCACCTACAAAATAGTACATAGTAAAAACAAATGAAGTGGTTTTCTTTCTATAACAACACCAAACATTGCATTTCTGCCACAGTTAAATACTTTTATGCAATTAGCAGCCTTTTGCAACTCAATCGTTGTCATGCCTGTGTGCATGTCCAGCATACATACTTATCTATGACCATAATGAAAATCGTGTTTTTGTGCCATTGGTGATGATGATGCTCTGCTCATATGAATCCATTAATTTATTTGTTTCACTTTGTTAAAAAAAAATTACAAATTATTTATTGTTATTTTACAAAGATTCAACTAAAACATTTTTTTTAATATTTCGTTTATGGAAAAATGTAGTGCAATAATAAGTGAAAACTCGTTCATTAATGGGTTGACACATGTTTGCCCAGTTTTAACAATTTCAAGTTTTGAATAAAATGGAAAAATTGTTGATCTAATTTATTATTTGAAGTGAAGAAAAATGAAAATTGTTTACAAGACATTGAATAAATATTTTAAAACTGGCGTTAGAAAATGCTCATGCAATTATTAGGTGTGTCTGCAGTTTCTTTAACCAGAAATATAGACAAAAAGTGTTTTTCTACGGAAAGCATAATAATGATATCGTAAAAGGCAGACTTTAATTGTTTAACAAATAATAAAAAAAAAAAAATAGCGGGTGGCTCATAAATACTACGTTTGAAACATTTCTTGTATGTGTCCAACACTCACTTGCATCATGTTGGTCACCAAATAATAGTAATTGATAATTAGATATTTTCCTTAGCCTTGTCACATAAATTGACTCGATAAATTGCTGATGTTTACAGCGTGTACACTGCCTAAAGTAGAATAATACAAACATTTCTGAAGACAGATATAACGATCCAGAAAATGATTAACATTCGTATAGTGTGTAGAATTTTATATTATCTTTAAAAGCAGACAAATCGTTTGAAAGTTATTTTACCTCTTGACACAATTCTTAATAAAACATGTAGCGACTAAATATGTTTCATTTATATATATATTAAAATTACTAAAATGAGGTAATCAACGTTCTACATAAAACACTAAATCAGTTCATAATCTACCTATCGCTTTTTGAATGACCACAATAATTATAATTTAAAACCTCAAAAAGTATACCAATGAGTCATAATAATTGCACCACTACATATTTTTATGAGCTTGTATGTTTGTAAAGCAATTAAATCAATTTTACTTAATTTTCTTTTTTGTTTTCAGGCTGAATCGTATTAAAATTTTACTCAATTGAATTATTTTTTAAAGAAGAAAATTATTTTGTTCTCTTTAACTAAATATAAAATTTATTTAATTAATTATTTTATAGAAAAATTTTTTATTTATTTTTTAGTTAAATTCATAATTGAGTCAATAAAAAATGTTAATCTACGTTAACTGTACTTGATTAATTCAAATATAAATATTTCATAATATTCTCATAAAATATTTATAATTAAAACTTCAAAATAAAAAGTATAACTGGGGAGACAGCAAATCCATATGGCCATTTCATCACTGCTCATGTAGCTCATGCTCAATTTCCATAAATATTTTTTACATATTGTCTAACGTTAAAAATAAAAGAGCATTTCAAAATATCAGCTTGAGAAACTAAAATTATTTTAATATATATTTTTATAATACAAAACTATATTTTTCTAAATTTTGAAATTTTCTGGAAAATTTGCGGATGTGTTCACATTCATGAACAGGATATCTTCCGTTTTTACTAGGATTCTTAGAATAACCCAAGTTATAAAACGTTATCAGTGGAGTTTTGAAGATACGCAACCACAATTTTTTAAAAGGCCTTGAACACAAAAGTCATTTTTAAACTTCACCATTTTCGACCAATGCTTAACGAAGGATACATGTCGAAAATGCAAAACAGTTGGTGGTAGAGAGATCTTTAATGGCTTGCCTTTTGTATTATGTAATAAAAAAGTTTATGTGTGCAATAAAGGTTTTTATAAAAAAAAAATACATTTGAAAAAAAAAACATTTTAAATGCATTTTGAAAATAATAATAATAATTTCTTCTGCAGTTTTGCATAAAATTTAATCATAAATCAAATGTTGACTTTGAAATTTAAATCAAACTATAAACTAGTTATAAGCAAAAAAAAAAAAACTTTAAAGAAAGTAGAGACAAAAGTATAATTTTTTCTTTGAGTGTAACAAATGTAAAGATATTGTTACTTGGTATTCTACATCAAAAATCAAAGGAATTTAAATTTAATTTAAGTTTTATTTAAATAGAAGACATTTAGGAATGTTACAGGCCTGAAGAATTTTTTTAAACCTAAGGTATTTAAATTTGGGCCACTGTAGCTTCGTTTGCGCTTCAGATATAACGCTACCGGAATAAGACTTATAAAGACTGATTTCTCCTCTAAGGACATTTCAGGTTTAAGATGAATATAGTTAATAGCTGAGAAGTTTCAAATTTATTACCATTTATTTTCCGAAAGTTCCCACTGTGCAGTATTTGTAACTAGTTATTTATATTTTATTGTATTTATATTGAACTTAGCCTAAGGGATTTTACTTCCACGAAAAAAGTATTTAAGAAAAACTCTTATGTAAAAATAACAAGTAGACTTTAATTGTGATTAAATGACTTTTTGACGTTACTGCTAAGTTTTTTATCGACACTGTACATGCATATTAAAATATGTATGACAAATTTTAATTTCGTTTTTTGTTTTGTACATTAAAATTTTAAAAGTTCATTGTTAAGAAAACTTAAAAACAAAAGAATCTTATCATTTGATTGAGTGATAATTTTTCAAATCATATAAAAACAAGTTGAAGTATTATTAAAAAGGCATAAGAACTATAGACATATTAATTAAAAAAATATGGTGTGTTCTTGATAAAATGTTTTTTAAAACGCTTACCAAATTTAACTTTTATTGTTGGATTAGCAACCTTTTTCGTAAAAATTTAAACGTGCCTTTAAGAACTCAATATCTATAGACTTTAATCAAAACATTTGATTAGCTTATAATGTAATAAATTTAACTCTCTTCTAATCACTGCAATTAAAATAATTGTAGAAAGGTTGAGCCGGTGTAAAAAATTTCTTGAAAAATATAATTAAAATTAGCAAAACAAAACATATGTATATATTTATTTTCAATTATCAAAAATGACTCACATTTAGATTTCTGACATAAATTAAAATAAAAAAATGTTTTTCAGACACAATTTTTGTACTCAAAACTCTGAAAGCTTTTCTAAAAAAAAAAAATAAATAAATAACTAAACTATTTCTAATAACTGGTACAGCATATTTTTAGTGTATTTACCATACAAATGTGATTTTAAACGCAATAATAAGTAGTAAACTTAAAAAATAAAACCATAAGCCTTGTACTTTTATTTAGTTTAATCTAATTTTACTTATTTTATATGTTGTTTTTCTGTGTAATTTAAAATATATAAGAAAATAAATGTTACTATATAAGTAACTTTTTGTTTTTAACTTATCAAAACGTAACATTCGACAAATGTCGCTGTGAAAGCGCAACAAAACAAAAATATGTACATAATGCAAAATATTTTTGTTAGTTTTACAGCAAAATTAGTTTCGAATTAATAAAATAATTCACAAGTTTTTTTATGATTTAAGGGAAGAGTGAAAATCTTTAAAAAAAAATCGAAATCTTTAGAAATTTTGACAAAGTTTTGGAGAAATAAGAATGAATACAAAAAATCTATTTTTTATGATAATTAATTTGTATGTGTTGAATTCAAATAGCAGGTCAGCTCTGTTCTGTAGGTGCATATTGTAGCGCAATAGCTTATGTGCTTAGTGCAGCCGTTTTTTTTTTTTTTTGGTTTTTTGTCTGACATCGTAAATCAGCTGTCAAACTACGCTTATTTGGCATGGTGTATACACTTGCTGTTTGCAACCTTTCTCATATCATTTTTTATATGGAGTATGCTAATTAGGATTATTACCAATTAGTTTGCAAGTTCTTTTAAAGTTGTACTTTGACTATAACTTTTCATTCTGGAATACAGTTCTTTTTTGATAAACACAAAATATGATATAGATATGATAGGATATAGAATTTAACTGGGTGCAAGGACATTTCCTTAGTAAGTGGAAAGTTGTGGTTTTTACTTATAAAAAGCAGTTTAACCTGGTTGGACTAGATGGGTATAACTACTGTCTTCATAATTTGAGAAAAAAAGAGTCACAAGCAGTCACTCAATCAAATCACTAAGGAATGTTGGAAAGAAATATCATTGCACTATTAAAAGTCACTTTGAAGTAATTGCAAACCGTGCAACGCACGCCCACTTTTAAAATATTATAAATAAAAAAAAATAATTAAAAATATATAGCCTGCTGTCTATCTATAACGGTTTAAAAGTTACATGCATCAAATTAAATTAACTACCGGACACAGCAACAATACAGTTTCTTTATAAAGTTCAACCGTTTGTCTACAATTTTTCTTACTTATAAATTTGAATATTTTATACTGTTTTTTATACCAGTAGTGGAGCTTTTCTTAACTTTTCAAGTAATTGTATACAACTTTTCCAAAGAATACTCATTAGTTTCTAAATTCAAATTGTATAATTGCTGTTAAGCGTCTGTATACAACTGTTCAAAAGAATGGCCATATGCTTCAAATTAAATGAACTATTGGGGCATCTTTTAATTTGGAAATTATAACGGTCATAGTAGGCGGCTATTTGTCCAATTTTCAAGCGATTGCATTTAACTGTTCAAAAGATAGTTTCATATATGTAGCTCAATTTGCGCCACTTTTGGGATACCCTTTCATTTTTAGCTATAGTGATACCTTACGGTTTGGGGGACATTCTTTAATTTTTAAAATTATGCACTGTTTTTAAAACGGAGCCAATCTGTTAGCACAACCTTTCAAATAAAGAAACTTTCAAAATTGGTTTAGAAACTGAGTTATGCAGGCACAAACATTTAAAAAAGGAAATTTTAGTCGAACTGAAAGTTTAAAGTTGGTTAAAAAGAAGACGGTAATTAATTCGACTGAATGTTGCTTTTCTTATGTTTGTGCCTGCAGAACTCAGTCGTTTCTGAACCGCTTTTGAACATTTTTGGTAATATGATAGACTATGCTTATGGATTGGTCCCGTTTTAAAAACATTTCATAATATTAAAAATTAAAGGGTGTCCCTATACAACACACATATTTTTTACGTGTATTATGAACTCTAAAGGGACCTCTGTGCGTATTACCATAGCTCCCAATAACATAAAGTTATACAAAAATAAATCTAAAAATTAAAGGGTGCCCCAAAAGTTGATGTAAATTTACTTATATGGGCCTATCTTTTGAACCTTTACAGACAAAGGCTTGCATATTGGACAGAATTTCGATTGCTATGGCCGTTACTGTAACAAGTATTAATATTGAAAATTATAAATTAAAGGGTGCGCCAATAGATCATTTAATTTTATGTATATGGTCATACAGATGCTTGAAATGTACAACGAGCCTGTATCGCTAAGTCCGCTATAACAAAAAGTATAAAATTTGGATTTGAAAATTAAAGGGTGGTCCAATAGTTGATGTAATTTAAAGTATGTGGCCGAACTTTTGCACTGTTATAGACAGGACGCTGACATTTAAAATGGACCTGTATTGCTCAGCAAGCTATATCAACGAGCCTATAATTTGAATTTAGAAATTAAAGGGTGTCCCCCAAAGAACCTGTATTAGTAGCTCCGCTCTAACAACAAGTCTAAAATTTGGATTTGGAAATAAACGGGTGTCCCAATAGTTGTTCTACTTTGGTGTGCCTAGCCGAACTTTTAAACCGTTTTAGACAGACATCTGAAACTTGCAAAGGAGCTGTATTGCTATGTCCGCTATAACAAGAATCTTATAGTTTGAATTTAGAAATAAAAGACGTATTTTTTTAAACCGTTATATACCAATACCTGAATTTTAGACAGAATGTTCACTACTTTGTTAGGTATAACAAGAAGTATAAAAATTTTAAATTATAAGTTAAAGGGTTTTTCTTGTATGAATTATTTTGAAGTCGGTTAAAAACGTTTACAGTTTATGAATATAATGTCAAGATCATCAGGTATAGCTTAAGAATATTTTATACTAAATCGAAATTATAAGCTCCATGAAAAAAGAGTAACTGTGCAGTGCAGTGGAAGTAAGGCAAAGAAACACAAAAAGTTTAAAGTATAAACTCATGATTAAAAACATATGATCGGATATTTTAACACATACCGTCATATTACTTTCATTAATATTATTATAACAAATAAAAAAATATTATGGGAAATAAGTTGGCAATTGCAGTTTTAACACACGAGTGCACATTATTGCAAACATTTGCAAAGAAACAAATAAGAAAAATTATAAAAATTTTATAGTGCATACAGACTTACAAACAAATGCACTCAGAGAATTATACATACATACACACATTTATACAAGTTTACGTGACATTTGAGTAGACTGTATGAGTGACTGATGACTTTGTGTATATTTTGTATCATCATTATTTTTGTTATTATCATTTTTATTATGTATGATATGTATAAGGTTTACACGCACACATTTATCGCCATGGATATGGATTTGCATATTTGTAGATTATAGATCGGTTAAGGCAACTAACAAATTGCCAAGAAGTCATGTTACGCATACTTATTATGATGACGCCTAATAATGACGTTTGGCACTGTGATGATTATGTTGAAATGTTGCTGCTGTTAATGCTGGCTTAAAAAAGTTAGCTCAACAACAATAATATTTTATGCTTATAAGCCATCGTATAAAGATATAAACGATTACTTAACACTTTGCACAAGTATACATGATAATTATAAAAATAACAACAAATATGTTAATTCGATTTGAAAATGTGTAGAAAGAAAGAAGAAATAAAAAAAAGACACAAGAAACGAATACGAAAATATGTAATTATTTTTTATGATTCCTTTTTTCACAGCTTTTGACTATTATTTGATGATTTTGCGACATATATAAAAATATACATGTGTATGTATACGTAAATAAATAAATATTATATGTATAAAAATATTACAGAAATTACAATGTAATGACATCGAAAAGGATATACATTTGTATGTGTTCTTTTGAATTTATGCTAAAAAAAACAACTGGGACGAACGACGAATTTCTTTCAACACGACTATTTGGTCGTCAAAAATTTGTTGTGTAAAACATAATAATGACGAAAAGTTGTTATAGTTTTTGAAGCTGTTTACCTTTTGTAAAAGTTGAAGGGTAATATTGGTAGAAACCCCATGTCAGAAATGGTACCGCAAAGAAAAAGAGTTTTCAAATATACCTCGTCCAGGTATAGTTGAAAGGTACAACAAGCATATAGGAGAGGAGTGAATCTTGCCGACATGATAATGAAATTATACAAAAACAAGCACTGTTTAAATAAGTGATTAATGCGTATAGTTTACTGGGGATAAACACTTTTGTTATTAAAAGTTTGTTGTTGTGTAGCAGAGACCTGAAATATGCTAACCGTGAAGTTAAACACATGACACTTATAAATTTGTTGAACATTACTAACGAGCTTACGAACGCAACACCAATATCAGGTTCATGAAAAAGAGGCCGCCCATTATCACTTATTTCAGTAACGGAGAAGGCCCTTCCTCAACAAGTTTTTCACGATCTGCTCCATCATTATATTCTCATTCAATTGCCTCTGAAGCTATTTCCTATAAGAGACTTGGTTTTTCTTATGAAAGTGAAAAAAAATAATGCTTTAAAAATAAACAATGTTGCCTAAAGACAACATTCTGTTTCTACCGACCCATGATAACAAGAACATAATATTTTCTGAACTGACTGTTTTGAAATGACGCAAGGAATTAGATCTGAAAAATAAATTCAAAGTATAGCAAAATATAAAAAATTATATTATACTTTTTTTATAGATTTCAATGTACATATGTTCCTTAAAAGTTTATTTAATAAGTTTTTAGAACCCAAGACACTAAACTTTTCAAATTAAAAAAATACAAAAACAAACTTTTTTTATCTTTTTTAGATTTCTCGGCATCGAAAATTAAAACTTTTTACATTGGCACCTGTTGTCTCTCTAATCTACTTACCACAGATAGTTTTAAGTTTAGCACCTGCACCCGCACCTGTTGATTACTTGGTGCCACCACCACCACTGCAAGCTGGTATACACTTTAAACATGCAAGTCCCCAGAACTTGTTGGTGCCGGAAAGTAAAACGATACAAAAATTTGTTAATCCACAAAGGCCTCCAAAGTCTAACGATAATCATCCAGGCTTAATGACCAGAGTTGCCAGATGGTTTGGTTTTGCAAATCAAAATGCAGTAACGGACGAGCAACTCATCGCTGGAACAAATAAAGAGCCGTATTATTATCAAAAGCCCCAACAGCAGCAATTATATGGGAACGGCGACAAGGAAAACTGCTACTTATGTAATAAATATCCATGGGTGCCCATGATGGCCAATAGTATACAATTTTCACAAGCGGGTAATCAATGGGATGCATCTAAGCAAACTGAACTCCAGACTCATATACAACATTATCCAAGTAACAGTAACACAGAGAACAAGATTTATCATGACTTAAATGGCCCACAGCAGCAGCAAAACATTTATGGTGCAGCCAGTGTTCAGTCTCCGTTACAAATTCAACACGCTTCATCTAATGTTAGGCAAAGAGCTGTTAAATTCAATTTCCCCTTTCCCTATGTACCATCAAATGTCAACAAGGGTCAAGATAACACAAATCACATAGAGTTTTCTTCAGGTCCATTCCTTCCTTTACCCATACCTCCCGTTTTAAGTAATTCCGCCTTACCCCCCCTGTACAATGCTCAAAACTTCTTACCTCCAATAACTCCTATTCCAAACACAGTTCAAGATTTGCCGTCAACTGAACCGGCACATTTTGCAGAAAATATAGGAGAGCAATCAGAAATTTATACGGATACAGCATTTCCCACTCAAACTTCTCCAACGAGTTCGAGTAAAGACTCCAGCTTTGAGATTGTCAAAAGCCATCAGTTAGTCGATTATGTATCATCAATAGAATATCCTGCTTCTTATGTACCCTCTCATTCTTACGATGTTAGTACCCAAGCACCACCTTTTTCTGCAGACAACCAACAAGCAAATTCCCAAATTAACACAGGTTCTTATCAACATTCCACATTCAGTCCACATTTAAGTCAACATGTTCCGGCCTCTCAAATTTTAACAGAAATAGGTAGTTTTAAAGCTTCAAATCTACAACAGTCAGATGGTTATGAACATGCTACAGACTATAATAATCAGCCACAATTTTCGGAAACTGTGCAACGTTATGTAGCTGATAATTATGCAGCAGCCTCACATCAAAATTCGTCTGTATTTGAAAAGCAAAATCCGCAACAGCAACATTATACTAATTTGGATGCTTTGACTTTGGAATCTAATGATTACGTACATACTACCACAACACCTGAAACATTTTCTACCAGGGAGGACACTTCCACGTTGACAACTGAACTGGAGAGTACCACACAGCCACAAACGAAAGACAATGAAATAGAATTTATTGCTTCTATACAAACAAATGCACAACAGACCAAAATAGATGCTAATAAACCTAAGCAAAGAGAAACTCCCAAACGCTTGTTAGATTCTCCAATACAACATGTTAAGGGAAACTTAGGGTTACCCCGACCATTTACACGGGATCCATCTGATTTGACATTTAGACTAAGTCCAGTTCACCACAAAACGCCTGAGAGGAATTCAGCTAGTTTTTCCCATGAAACTTTAAAACCCCAAGCTGTAGTGACAGAGTCTCCAGCTTCTTCTTCGACTTTCAGCTCCATAGATGCCAGTGGTCAATATGCCGGTATGTCACCGCCATCTTTACCTTCAACCTATAATAACGGTCAGAGTTTACTGCCATATTTAACCACTAAAAATCGACCAAGACCTTTTGAGACTACACGGGCTAATACGATAACAAAATCACCATCCATGACATCGCATTCCACCTGGAGTCAAAAACTAAACTTGGAACTACACACACCGCAAGAATCAATGCTGGTTAAGTCCCAAATTAAACCTGCTGCGACAACAACCACTACTACCTCCAAGCCAAGGACCACAAAGTATCTAACAAAAATCTTAGCTACAAACCTCAGAGAACTTCTACAGCGCGAACATGAACCCACAAAACAAAAACTTAGTCCTAATTCATTAGATATAGATATTAATAAGCTACAAAAGAATATTGATGACTGGACGGAGCAAGAATATACTTCGTTATCACATAAGCCCAGTACACCCACCATTCGTGGACGCTCTAAGAATATACCCTTTGAGTATTTACCCACGACTACGGCAACACTAAAATCTACAAGGCAATCAAAAACAACCAAAGATTTTACACACAATGCCGAACTTCCAAGTTCAATCAATCATTTAGAACCTTTATATGAACGAGAGAGTACGAAACATTATCAATATACACAAATAACTGATAACCATTTACAAGATTTCTACAATAACTTTGAGTCGATGAAATCCAAATCTTCCACTAGCTATAAAACCACAACCAAACCTACAACAACATCAACAACAAGAACTACCACCACCACTAGTACTAGGAGGACGACTACTCCAGAGAAAACTTTACATTTAAGACCGATTAACACACAAGAACCGGAAGAGTTGTGGAAAAAGGCTAAAGTCTCAATATCGCCAAAAACCCAAGAAAAGGTGTACGTGGTAACACCTCAGCCTTTATTTTTCCCTCAACGCTATTATTCGCCAACAGCTGCACCCACAACTACAACAACGGAGAAGTCCTTAAATAGTTTAAGTTTGGGCAGCGGCTTTAAATCACCTAGATTTTTGGTGAGACCAACACCGGGTAATGGTAAGTTTGAAAAAGTACCTTAACTTATTCAACTAAAATGTCTTAATATGTTTACAACTATTAACCAAAGGGAATAGTCAGATATTTAAAGAATTTTTGAAAGATTAAATTTATCACAAAGATTTAACTGATTTACTGTAATGTTTGAATAAAAGTATTTAAAAGGCCAACAATTTTTATATATGGACGTTTTACAATTTGTTATTGGATATGTGGTTTTAAAATTGGGTACTTATTTTTTTATTTTTTTTTTTTATATATCTCGTGAGCGTGGCACTCACTTCTCATACAAAGTAAATATCACCTCGAAAATATTTCAAATAACTCCCTCATTCATATTCATAATGTAGCGAAAACTTGCTGGGTTGGAATAATGGGCGTGGTACCTCTCATACAAATTAAAGAATTGTCATCGTGAATATCTAGAATTAGAACACGTAGAGCACTGAATTTTTATTCTAGAAACTTCCTTTTTATTACGCATAGTACGGGATGGATTGGGATAAAGTGAAAAGTTGTTGCCGTGTACCTAGCCAACTATAAGAGGAAGGGTCTTAAAATTTCGTACAAGTAACTTTCAAATTAGTGCGCATAATCAAATAAAAAACTGACTGGATTGGAAGAGTGGTGCTGGTATGATTATTCCTATTAGAGTAGTGAAGCATAATATGTACAAAGTGTCCGTCGGGAAGATAAATTACTTTGTTTGCTTTTAAGTTTAAATTAAAGAATATGGATCTTATATTGATAAATGTTTTATTTAATGTCGGAAATTTCTTACGGAATACAGTATCATCTAAATGTCCGCCTCTGTTAGCTTCACAAATGCAAGCCCTCTTGAGCATATTCTTCATTACATTCTAATACATTTTACGGTTATTTCAATTACTTCATAACGAATATTATATTTGAGTTGCTTTAGCGTTTTTGCTTTGTTTGCATAAACCTTGCTCTTCAGATATTCCCACAAAAAAAGTCCGGAGCAGTCAAATTTTGACGACCGTGGAGGCCAACTAACAACACCATTTCATGAAAAAACTTGTTGTGGAAAGAGGTCTGGCAGCAATCCCATTATAATCCTGGCTGCTATGTGGCACCGAATATTTTTTATAATAAATTTGCCACGTGTGTACTTTTCGACTGCCAAATATAAACTATCAAGACTAATGTTTACCAAAATGGTAGACAGAAAGGTGACACTCTGTTAGTTCTTAAACGAAATTCTTCTTATGGAGTTATTTAGAATTAATTTCGATTCAGTATTAATTAGTTGGTGGTATACATCACGACACTTTCAAATGGAAGCTTAGTAAGCAAATAAAACTCGATATTTCGAATATCTTCATACAACTTTACAATTCAAATATCACACTAGTGAAAAGAAAACATCAAAGTATTTGCAAAGTCACCAGTAAAGCATAAATTCTGAATCAAAAGTATTCTTATACAAATCATATTATCCGCACTCTGACTCGATTCGTTGATGTCCTGATAGATAGCACTGACCTACAAAGCACAGTGGCATGAAGAAGTGGTAATATATATGGAACATTATATTTACTTATCAGAGCTTAGCGATATCTCCTGTCGTAGGCGTTTTGCTCTTGTCTCAGTTTTTTTCCTTTTCTTTTTTTAATCATGCAATTAGTAAGGAAATGTATACCGAATTACGGAATTATCGAAAGGTGCAAATACAAGTATTTTTTTTAACTTATTGCTTTTGGTATATTATAGCATAATATGAAATAACGAGCTAACAAAAATTATCGTATGAGAGTACATAATTATTATTATAAGCTTCCAATAAAGTCAAAAGAAAAGTCTTACTGGCACAAAATTAACTATAACCAACAATCCCGCAACAAAAAATATTATATTATCTATAAGAAACAAGTACTACATCTGTATAAAAAACCTTATAAATAAATTATAAATTAAATTTTAAATTAATACTCGTATATATTTCAAAGGGAAAACTAGAAGAAGTCGTGTCTTAAAGATCATTATATAAATACGCCTTTAATATTTGTACTATTCACTTTATACAATAACCTTTTCCCTTTCATCCTAAACCGGCCCATTTTAAATGTTTTTCTTTACAGCTCATTATCTTGTAAAAATTTCAGATACCCAGTCAAGGGAAAATTCCAAGGAAAATATCAAAAACTTCAATTTGACACGGGAGTGGTTTGGTTTAAAAGGACTTTCAGCGTATGAACCATCCGAACCGGTCGAAATAATAGATGGAAACTCTAAAGTAAATCACTTTAAAGTTTAATAATGGAACGAACAAATTAATAAAACTTTAAATATTTCTTCAACACCAATACATAAACATACAACATACAAATACATTCACATACAAACGCACACATATACATATATTTTTAGGTTGTAAACATTGTAACAACGCCTAGTAATTTGGAAACAACCACCCGCCATAATATAATGGATCTAACTAAAAATCGTCAAGCAGCTTCCAAGAGAAAAGCAACAATGGCACCTTCGCCCAGATAAAAAAAATTATCAGATTAATGCAGCAATGTTTATTTGTTATTCCCTCTCTTATAAATTTTCATGTCCATTGTATTATAATCATCTTTTAAGGATTTATCATATTTTCTTGCTCTTTTTATTTTAAAAAGAAGTTTTCGTCGTTAATTACTATTAAAATAAAAATTTTTTAGCCAATATATAAATGTATTTAACTAAAATAATATTAGAATATTTTATTAAGGATTTAACATTTCATTAACTGCATTTAGCTTTAATTAAATTTTATTTAAAAATTAAATATTAAAGTGACAGAAGAATACAATATAAGAATCTGGTTGAAAGAAATGTTTGTATAAATTAATAGTCAAGTTGTGTAGTATTTATAATATAAATAATTTTTTTCAAATAATAAATAAAATGTAAATAAATTCCTAATTTAAATAAATTTACTTGAATAATATTTGGTACCATTTTATTTTTTTATTTTTTAACCATCAAAAGCAACTGCCGCCGTTTTTAACAGACTTCAAAAAAAGATGAGGTTATCAATTCATCTGCATATTGTTTTTTTTTTATTGAGAGCTTATGGCTACAGATTGGTCCCGTTTTAAAAACAGTTAATAATCTTAAAAATTAAAGGATGTACCCAAACAAGTTTTTTAAGTGTATCATGAACCGTAAAGGGCGCCAGTTTAAAATTAAAAAGAAAACTGCATATCCTTATAGATCCTAAAGGCACAGAAGTAATACAAAAGTAAACGTAAATATTAAAGGGTGCATATCTTTTAAACCGTTATAGACAAACGCTTTAACATTGGATAGAAGGTCGATCGTTATAATAACAAGTATGAATATTCAAAATTATAAATTAAAGGGTGTCCCAAAAATTTGATGTATATGGCAATACTATTGAGCGGTTTTAGTCAGACCGCAAGTAAAATTAGGGTTTGGAAATTAAAGGGTCATCCAATAGTTGATGTAGTAGCCAAACTAATGAACCGTTACAGATAGATGGCTAAAATTTAAAAGAAACTTATATTGCTAGGTCTACTGTAACAACAAGTTTACAATTTCAATTCAGAAATTACATTGCCGTAATTGATGTAATTTGACCTATATGACCCTATCGCTTGAAACGTTATATACAAACACATGAAAATTAGAAAATAAATCTTCTAAGTCCGCTAAACCAACAAGTATAAAATTTGTATTTGGAAATTAAAGAGGGTCCCTTTAACTTTAACTTTTGAACCGTTATATACAGATAGATGAAATCTTTTATGAAGTCGGTTTTTGTTTTCAAGAATTATTTATTTTAAACTTAGACTTTATTAAAAATCGATTTAAACATTTATTTTTTTATAAAAGCTATTTTTCTTAAAGTAGTTAAATTAGATTCTACTTTAATGCAACTTAATAAATTTAAGGTTTTTTACGTTTTAAATGCTTCACATTAGCACAACGGTAGATTCAGTGACCTCGGTTATCTCCCAAACAGACAAAGCGATCCTTATATATCGAAAGCTTAAGCTAGCGTAGTTTCCCTTTGTAGTGCTTTAGAAACGGCGGCCTCAGTAGGTTTTCCTGTCGTCGATTGTAATTCGAGCTCACAGTTGTAGTCAAGGAAACAAAATTCTTTTTCAGGGTTAAAGCCTTGATTGTTACCGCATTTGAGTCTAAAAGCAAGTAAATCTCCAGCAATTTCAGCGCAGTAATTAAACTCGTTACAGATACCATCTACAGGAAAGAACCCGGTTGTTGGACAAATAAATTCAGAAATGGGCGAGTAAGTTGTTGTTTCGCCAGCGGTGGTAGTGCTTTTGGGAATGTCAGTTCCTGGAACTTTTGTTTCTGTTGTTTTAGGTTCTTGTGTCTGGGGTGAAGTTGTTTCACTTCCGGTACTTTCAGTACCTGGTACTTCTGTTACAGGTTCTTTAGTTACAGAAGATGTTGTTTCAGGAGCATCAGTCGTTGGAACAGCAGTTTCTGGAGCTTCTGTCTCAGGCTCTTTGGTAGAAGGAATTTCTGTTCCTGGAGTTGCAGTTGCAGGAGCGTCAGTTTCGGTGGTTTTGGCACCGGGTGCTTCTGTTAAAGGATTTTCAGTTCTAGGAGATGTTGTTTCAGGAGCATCAGTTGTTGAAACAGCAGTTTCTGGTGTTACTGTCCCAGGATCTTTAGTAGAAGGAGCTTCTGTCTCTGGAACTGCAGTTGCAGGAGTAACTTTTTCGGTGGTTTTGACACCTGGCGCTTCTGTTACAGGATCTTTAGTTACAGAAGATGTTGTTTCAGGAGCATCAGTTGTTGAAACAGCAGTTTCTGGAGTTACTGTCTCAGGATCTTTAGTAGAAGGAGCTTCTGTTTTGGGAACTGCAGTTGCAGGAGTAACTTTTTCGGTGGTTTTGACACCTGGCGCTTCTGTTACAGGATCTTTAGTTACAGAAGATGTTGTTTCAGGAGCATCAGTTGTTGGAACAGCAGTTTCTGGAGCTGCTGTCTCAGGTTCTTTAGTGGAAGGAGCTTCTGTTTTTGGAACTGCAGTTGCAGGAGCACCTTTTTCGGTGGTTTTACCACCTGGCGCTTCTGTTACAGGATCTTTAGTTACAGAAGATGTTGTTTCAGGAGCATCAGTTGTTGAAACAGCAGTTTCTGGAGTTACTGTCTCAGGATCTTTAGTAGAAGGAGCTTCTGTTTCTGGAACTGCAGTTGCAGGAGTAACTTTTTCGGTGGTTTTGACACCTGGCGCTTCTGTTAAAGGATTTTTAGTTATAGAAGATGCTGTTGCGGGAGCATCAGTTCCTGGAGTTACTGTCTCAGATTTTTTAGTGGAAGGAGCTTCTGTTTCTGGAACTGCAGTTGCAGGAGCAACAGTTTCGGTAGTTTTGACACTTGGCGCTTCTGTTACAGGAGTTTTTGTTATAGAAGATGTTGGAGGAGCTTCAGTTTTTGGAACATCAGTTCCTGGAGCAATTGCCTCAGGTTCTTTAGTAGAAGACGCTTCTGTTTCTGCAACTGCAGTTGCAGGAGAATCAGTTTCGGTAGTTTTGACACTTGAGGATTCTGTTACAGGAGTTTTAGTTATAGATGTTGTTGAAGGAGCATTAGTTTCTGGAGCTACCGTCTCAGGCTCTTTTGTAGAAGCAACTTCAGTTCCTGGAGCTGCAGTTGCAGGAGCATCTGTTTCGGTGGTTTTGGAACCTGGCGCTTCTGTTAAAGGATTTTTAGTTATAGGATGTGTTATTGCAGGGGCATCAGTTGTTGGTGCTACCGTCTCAGGTTCTTTAGAAGAAGAAACTTCTGTTTCTGGAGCTGCTGTCCCTGGCTTTTTAGTAGAAGGATCTTCTGTTCCTGGAATAGCAGTTACAGGTGCATGACTTTCGGAAGTTTTGCCACCTGTCTCCTCTGTTATAGGTTTTTTAGTTTCAACAGATGTAGTTGCAGGAGCGTCAGTTTTTGGAACTTCACTTTCAGAAGCCACTGTCTCAGGTTCTTGATTATGAGTTGATACGGAAGAATTTTCTGCAGAATCTGTAGGATTCGCAGCATCGAGTGCATCATCGATTTTATTTAGTAAAAAAGCTTTTGGAACACAAAACCCTCTCTTTGAATTAAACGTCTCCCCTAGCTTACAAGTCAATTTTTGCAACGTTAAACCACCTTGTTTGTTAGCATAACAACCATAAAAAATATCGCTGTTTTCTTTTAATGCAAAGAATCCGGGACGTTTGCAAGAAATTTCCTCAAGACTAGCACCGATACTAACTGCGAACAAGAACACAATTATAAAAATAAAATTTTTCATTTTATATGACATTTTCACTAAACGATCGTTAACTAAATTAAAACACAATTTAATCTACCGAATTTTTTAAATGCCTTATTACTGTCTGCACTTAGAGGTACGATCGAAATAAAACTAAAAATATTGTGACAATGTTTTTATATTAACCGTAAAACAACATATACAACAATTTACTGATAAACAGGGAGTAAGAAAAATAATTGGAAAAATTGACACATTTTTAATCTTATCGTTAACGGTAACAGCACATTGTCACAATCAATGCTAATCATGATATTTTGGTAAAACGTATTTCTTGAAAATACATTATTTTTAAGTGCGTTTTTAGGGGTTAGGAGGGCGGTACAAAAGTATCGAATTTCTTTTAAAAATTATCTGAATTTGCTACTGCCTGAAGACAGCAATACCCAAAAGTTGTAAACAACGTTGATTTGTTGCGATTAGGTTTTTTATATTATGTTTAGATTATTTTATTTATCTGATATAATAAGAAATCGAAGTAAAAATTTTATTATGCCGCAAATGTTTGTAAAACAGTCTGGCCATGTGTCACTGATCGAAACAAGTTTAATGCTTAAAGGGCCCTTGGATTTCACCCTTAAAAACATGCAGTGGTCAACTGAGTAGGACGATGTTGTGTTTTCCAACAAATAGTTTAATAAACAATATGAATTGGAATTTGTGTTGAGTAATGAATTGATAAAAAAGAGACAGGGTAGCAAAATTCAAATGACGAGTGCTATTATCAGTTTAGCCAGGGAATGACAGGAAAAACTTACGCTTTTCCTTTAAAAAAGTAACATTTTTTCATTAAAAGTTACATTTTAAAATTTTCCTTAAATAAATAGTAATTTAATGTAATTTATATAAAATAAAGTACAAAGGTTTATTCCATATTTTAGGAAAAAGAACAAGGCAAGTAATTCATTTACTAAAGAAAAAAAATTTTAAAACAAAAAAAGGGAAAAGAAAAACCGGTGAAAAAAATTGTATACCGATGATACTCATGAGGATTTAAATTAAGACTCAATACTAATATTTCGGTATGGAAAAGTGCATGCTCTCGCTAGTCAATAAAATAAGTTAAAGTAGGGTTTTTATAATAAATCCGTTTACCATTTTCTTTGAAAGATTGAGCTTTGGGAAAATTTTTTACACTAATTATTTTAAAAATATCGTTATTAAGGACAACTTTGACCCTTATTTTCGTAAAACTTCAACTTCATAAAATTGAAAGACAACTTTCTTCTAAATCGAGGTATTGCTACGTTTGTCAAATTTTTCTAGCGGAATAACTAAAGTTGCTACAAATATCGCAAGTGTTAAAAGAACGCTTAGTTTTCTGCACAAAAAACAGCTCATATTATTTCTTAGTTGAAAAGATTGTTGTCATAAACATTTTGCTCTTTCCAAACATGAAGCATGAAACATTTGGTGACTTCTCGCGAATTGAACAGAGTTAAACTTCAGCAATGTTATTTTTCGTTTATTTCAAACTAATTTTTTATATTTATATGGAATATTGATTGCTTTTGTTATTGATTGCCCTTGTTGCTAAAATCGAATTGATTTAACGTATCAGGTTGATATGTAAAGAGAGATTCTTACCTCAAAAAATAATACAAGTGCTTTATTAGTGATATTCACCCTTATTCTAGTTGTCGGCGTCGTCGTCATTAATATCACTTCGTATCAATGTCAATCAATTTTGTCGATTTTTATTAAATGAAAATACGCATCCCTAAGTTTTTTAGCCGACTTCAAAAAAAGAAGGAGGTTATACAATTCGTCTGAATGTTGTTTTTTTTTTATGTACTTCCAGAACTCAGTCATTTCTGATCCGATTTCGAAAATTTTTGGTAATATGATAGATTATGCTTACAGATTGGTCCCGTTTTGAAAACAGCTTATAATCTTAAAAATTAAAGGGTGTCCCCATGTAACATACATGTTTTTTTACGTGTATTATGAATTGTAAAGAGCATTTCTGTAAAATTTTAAATGACTGCGTATTACTATAGCTCCCAAAAACAAAAAATTATAAAAAAATAAATCTAAAAATTAAAGGGTGCCCCCAAAATTGTGTAAATTTACTTATATAGGCCTATCTTTTGAGCCGCTTGCAAATTGGACAGAATGTCGATTGCTATGGCCGTTATAGTAACAAGTATTAATATTACAAATTATAAATTAAAGGGTGCGCAAATAGTTCATTTAATTTGATGTATATGGCCATACTTTTTAACAGTTATAGACAGACGCTTGGAATTTACAACGAACCTGTATTGGTAAGTTCGCTATAACAACAAGTATAAAATTTGGATTTGGAAATAAACGGGTGTCTCAATAGTTGATATAATATGGTGTATGTGGCCAGACTTTTGAACCGTTATAGACAGACAGCTGAAATTTACAAGGGACATTATTTGCCAAGTCCGCTATAACAAGAAGCTTATAATTTGAACTAAGAAATTAAAGGGTGTTCCCAAAATTAATGTAATTTGTTCTATATGGCCGTATTTTTTGAACCGTTGTATATAAACATCTTAATTTTAGACAGAATGTCCACTACTTTATTTGGTATAATAAGAAGAATGATGATGTATATGGGCAAACTGTAGAACCGTTACAGACAGACGGTTGAAATTTAGACAGAACCTGATTGCTAAATCTACTACAATAGCAAGTATATAATTTGAATTTGGAAATTAAAGAGTAACCCTATAAGTGCTGCAATTTGATGTATGTTGCCAAACTATTACATTAACTATTGTCGCAATAGTAAATGTAACCTAATTTATGTGGCCATACACTTGAGCTGTGTTAGGCAGACAGATGAAATCTGTTTTGAAGTCGGTTTTTTTCGCAAGAATTATTTTTGTTAAATTTTATTTGTGACTCACACTTTTATGGTAAAATGTTTTCATAAGTGAAGAAAATTTTGATTTAATTGACGATGAAAGCTGGAAAAAACAAAAACTTTTGTTGGAAAGAACACTTCTTAGGCAGAATTTTAATATTTTTAATTTGACGGATAACAATTATGTACATATGTTTTGCCTGTTCCTAGGTATGCTTCTGCAGTAAATCAGTTTGATTGTTGCACGGTTTTTCTTTTTGCTTCCTAATTAACTACTTTCGACAGAACAGGCTAAGCAGAACTGGTATCATTGGTAGCAGCAGCATTAGACGTGCAAGAATTTTCCATTAGCTGTTGGTTTATTTCCACTGGTTCAAATTCGACTTTAGCAAGTTCCATGTCATTAGAATCGTTTTTCATGTCAACCAGTTGAACTCCTTAAACTGCTCCTTCAGGATTCAAATGCTTCTGGAAGTTAAGAATGTTTGCCATAGCTTCTTCCAGCGGACTGAGTGAAAGTTGCTTAAACATTCCGCCGCCAGTGGCGGAGCGGAGTTTTATTAGCAACCATTTTTTTCACTTTGAATTTTAAATATCGCCATAGCTTGAAATTAATTTTTACAAACTTTTTTTAAATCCCTGTCCGATTCTTTATTTTATTACCTTTTGCCACTCATCTGCTAATCTTTTAGGCGTAAAGTAGAATAACAAGTCGAATGCGTCGGCACATATCAACATTGATATGTAAAGATGCCGACAACCAGAATAAGAGTGATTACTTTATTTCGCGTCTGTTCCAAAAATTTGCTAAAATTTGACCCAATATAAAAAATTTATACATGTTACATGGAGCCTTCTAAAGTTATAAAAAATTTTAAAAATGATAGTAAACGGCAACACTGGCTATTATACGCAATTATACGGCAGGTTGCACTTCTTCCTGGTAACGACCCTATATCTTTTTCTGCTTGGGTTAGATTAGCGAGTAACCAAAAAGACGGTTATAAAAGAGAAAGAAAGTATAATCACATCAGTCCGGACTGACAGGTAGCCATTGTGATAGCTATGGAAGAACAGATAGGGTTGAATGAGAGAAAACAGTAAAAGCAGAAGTACACCATTTAAAGACAAAGCGCAATCAAGTACCCATAATAGCTAGAATCATCTGCACTTTCCGATGTGGAGAGGTAAATACAGTCTGTAAAGGCGTTAGTTAAATAAGCTAAGTAGAAAGAAGAACCCAGATTGAAAAGAAAAAAGAATAACTTCGAGAAATTTCGTCGACTAAAATGATGATTACGTGAACCTTACCACAGATAGATTAGCTTTCTTTTCTACATTTGACTGCAGTAAACTGAAGGAGTGAAGAACAAGAACATGCAAAGGGCGATGTGTTTATATCGACTAAACACGCAATTTGACCCTTTTTTGGAGGTCTGTGACTTTTTATGACACCTATTTTCTTTTTCTTTTTTTTTTTTGTTGAGAATTTCCCTCCAATTTTTGTTTTCTTTTTTATTATTATTAGACAAACATCTAATAGGTGGTTGTCATCATACATTAAGCATTTAAGATTTTATTTTTATTTTGCAACTTATACTTTTTTGCAACATTGACATGAAGAAATATTAGACAGTTCTTAACAATATTTCTTCACAAATAAAGAATAAAAGCCACAACGACAAAAGCTACAACGCTAGAAACGTAACATTTCTTAGTATTATTCTTGAAAAAAAGGGAACTCATGCATAAACGGCTTAAGAAAAAGCGACGTGTTTTGCAACGATTTGGTATATAAAACGACCTTTTATGCTGCTTTTGGAAAATTCGTAACGGTACCCTGCTTCGAAAACCAATTCGGCAAATTCTCTTATATTGATAAAATTGATAGATAGTTTAATTTTTTTTTCAAAGTCACATTTTTTTCTAATAAATATTAAGAGTTTGAAAATAGTTGCAGAAAAATTTATTTAAATATTATTTTATAAATTTATTTTAAATAACACACCATATGTTTAGCTTAATTAAATCGATTTTGTATTAATTTTAATCGTCATCCTTAACAGCACTGATACTTATATCCTCATCGCTAATAATACTTTTTACACTTGTTGACTTGTTAATACATACCCTTTCTTCTGGATCGAAGATTTCTCCCAGGCCACACTGCATAGCATATGCCTTAAATTTATCCTTCTTAACAAAACAATTTATATAGAAAGTATCGCCGATTTGAGAAGCGAAATTTCCTTCCTCAACGCATGCAAAACCGGCTGCCTCTTGCTTGGCTTTCTTTTTCGCTTCTTTTTGTAATTTTTTTTCAGCTTTTTTGCGATCTTTCTCTTCTTTTAATTTTAATTTGTATTGCTGCTTTATGAGTTTTAATTCTGCTTTGACAATATCAATATCTTTTATTTCATTCCAATTAAAGGCTGGCACGTCATTTATGTCAATGAAACATTTACCAAAAGTTGGATAATAAATTTCATGGGAACCACAATTAATATGAAAAATATGAAAGCTACCAAGTGCACCGAGACGAGGTTCACAAAGATAATATGACGAATTTCCGATGGGATCAGCTACAGTTCCCTTAACTAGACATTGAATATCCAAAGGACATGATGAAACGTCACGACTACAACGATTGAGTTCAATATTGAAGGCCTGCTTGGCGGGACAAGTTTTTGTGATTAAATGTAGGTTTCCATCTTCAGATTCTTCCAAGGAACAGTCATAATATTGTTTACAATCCAACTCGTGGGCTCTTACACCCGGTTTAGTGCAGATTGGTCTCGGTGTAACGATTGTAGTTTGGGGATAGTCGACTGTAGATTGTGTACTAGCATTTGCTTCAACATTTGATTGACTTGTTGTTTCTAAATTTTTTGAATCTGTTGAATTTTCTTCAATAGGAACAGGTGTAGTAGTTTTAGCACTTGGTAAAGTTGAATCATTATTCAAGGAATTTTCAGTTGTTTCATTTTGTGTCTCCTCGGGTGAACGGGTAGAACAACTAACAGCTACCTGGTTCCCATTTGCAAAGCAATCACAAACACATTCAATTTCATTAGTTGTAGTTTCGATTATGGATTCTGTGCTCATTGTTGGAGTCTCTGTATTGCTTACATCATCCACATTGCTTTCATATTGATTTTCATTTACAGTAGAAGTCTGCATTTCAGGTGGTGACTCAGATGTAATGGAGTCTTCATCTTCTGTTATTGCTGAGCCCTCAACAATATTATCTTCATTTAAATTTTCAGCAACTATTGTCGTATCCTTATTTATATCCTGAGACGGAGAAGAGTTCGTTGTCACAGGATCCTTAGATATTTGACCTGTAGTTATATTGGCCAGGACCTAAATTTATAATTGAATTTATTATTTTATTTTTACTGCGAATTGTATTTAATGTACTTACCGTCAAAAGTAAAAAAATGCTTAATTTGCTCGTCATCTTTTTCGAAATTTTAAATAAAACTGAGAAGTTTTCATATCGTTTTTATACTTATAGTCTCCTTAAATACCTAACGAACTAGATAATGATAACTAGTAGCACAGTAACAGTTCATCTTAATAAAACTTATTTATCTTAGATAAACAAAGTTAATGAAATATATGTCATCGCTTTTCCGTCCATTGAAAACAACATCTGATTATTATAAATTTTATGATGTTTTTAACTTTTATCTTTACGATTTGTAAATGACAAGAAGAGTGGAAAATGTGCAAAACTGCAGATAGTATTATCTTATCTACTATGACATCCGGTGTTATTATAATGCATCTTCAGTTTGATATTTTTTTTTTCTTAACCCTAGAGAAAAATGTTTGTTTCAGCTACATACGTAAACGCTAACGCAAATTAACTTTTACGTAATAGTAAACATCCTTCAGACATCTTAATAATTTCGATTTTTTCTAGTCTAAATTATTTTATTGGATTATTTTACTAAGCTGCCAAGCTATGACAGCAACTTTGAGTAAATGTCGTGAGCAGTTCGGAGAATAAATATCAACTATGTCGATTTATATTAAAAAGTACGGATAAAAAAAGTTTATTATTGGATTTATTTTAAAAAAATATGCAAGTATTTAATGAGTGTCATTTGCAAATATTGCTAAATCCCATCACTGCACTTAAGGAGACTTTAACACTTTTGTGGCCAAAATTAATAACAGCCAAACAACTGAACCAAATTATGGTAATTTATTTTATTTAATTTAATTTTTTAATTTTTAAGTCACGCGTGCTCATCTGAACACATTAAAAAAAGTTTTAATTCACAAACACTCACGCTCTTTAAAGAGTGACAGTTTTGAAATTTTAAAACATTTGGAAAACGATATTTTTTTAAAAGGATGTCATGACATTCGATACAAAGACAAATCGAAAACAAAAACTTTTTGAAAATGTACGAAAACAAAATTTTTTGAACGAATAAAACAAACTCGAAATCTATTGTATTTAAATCGCTTGATTTCCATTATACATGTACATATGTATGTATGCACCTGTAAGCTTTGGATTATGTGAAAACCCAGCTAGCATTTGGAAGATTGTTTTTACAAAATTCACCAAAGTGAGTCTTTTAAGACTACCTAAGATAACTTAAAACTGATTAATCAGTTGTGCGTTTTAAAAGAGACTCGAATATAATTCCGACAAACGCAAAGAAAGCGACTTGTTTAAAAAACAAAAATTACAAAAAGCAAGATGCTTGAATTCCACTGTTTTAAGAATTATTTTAGAGACATATTCAAAGTATATGTATCTATATCAAGTACATGCAAGTCTACAACATATACAACATTAGAACAACAACAGACATTTTGTTTGTGTAAAATCATGTGTTATGTCAAAAACAGTTCAGAGATGGCAAAGCGGGTAACATTTTATAATTTTTCTAATTACAAAACTAATATGAATTTTACTTAATTATTATTTAAAAAAAAAAATAAGAGAATGACCTTTTAACGACTATATCAATGTATATTTAAACGAGAATTTAATAAAAGGATGTTTAGTGCAACTTGAGCTGAAAAAGTGTATTTGTAGATTTCGTTTACCATCCCTGATAAAATACAACAATAAAAATTAAAAGAAAAACGTGAACAAACAAGAGCAAAATAAAAATTTAAAAAAAAATTAAACAAATTTTGACACAAAAACTGATAACCACGCACACAAATAAATTTATCACCTAAACTCCTGCATGTACTTGTTAAAGATATACTTTGGACATATTAAACGCAGCCTAACGATGAAAAAATGATTCAAATACATATTTTATTTTTATTTTTTAATTTTCGTAAAAATACATACATATGTCACTTCGTAAAAAAATAGAGACCTAAATATAAAATGAATTTTTTCAAACCTTTTAAAATTCATTTAAATTTTTAGAAAATTGAGAATAACATGCTAACAAATGTAACTAACACTACGACTTGACGAGCAATTGATTTGTTCGCACATGAACAAAACATCAGCAGATTAGGTTACAAACATTTGTTCATGTGTGTCTGCGTGGAGAAAACTTAGCGATGTTAATGCTTCGTTTTCTAGCTGTTTGAACACGATATGACATCGACAACGATGGTCTTCACAAGCCATTTCAAATTCTTCCAATTTCGAAATTATTTTTATACCAAACAATAGAGACACCCTTTTATTTATAATTTTAAATGTTTATTATTGCTGCTATATGGGACTTAGTGTATAACGCTACAAAAGATAAGGCCATATAAGTCAAATGACGTCAGCTATAAGGACACACTTTAGGTTTTAGGGTTCCGTTCACAAAGTGTAAAAGCGTTATCGTCACAATGTCCGTCCGTCTTTTACTCGCTAGCGCTCTATTTTTAGAACTGTAATTGACAGACTTTTGCAATTTTCACAAAATCTGTATTAATATAGCTGTTATAACAAAAAATACTAGAAATTAAAGAGTGTTCCAAAAGTGACGTGATATTCGTAAAGATATTACATTTTTTGAACCTTGATAAGCAGACATGTCAAATTTGCAAGGTCGGTAAAATAATGTGCGCTATAGTGCAAAAAGTATAATAAAAAAAAACGATAGTTTTTCAACCTTATTGTCCGTTATAATAATAAACCGTAAACAATAAATTAAATAATAAATTACAGGGTGTTTCCCAAAGGCTGTAAATTTAACAAATACGACCTTAACTTTTAAACTATAACGGTTTGGTGCTTGAAATTTGTACAATGGATCTGATGCTTTCTCTTCTATAAGAAAAAGTACAGAAATTGAAATGAAGGTTATCCCTATAGCAACGTGATTTCTATTCGTATGGCCTTATTGCTAAGTCACTATTAAAACAAGTATAAAAAATTAAAATTAAAAGGTGTCCTAACAGCAACAACATTTTAACAGGGACTTGCTTTAACTTTAACCAAAGTATGTTTTACTAAGTCCGTTGTAACAATTTTAAAAATTAAATTGAAAACATGAAAGAGTGCTATGTATGTAAATCTAATTTAGTGAAGTAACTTCATTCAAAAATACCAATATCGGGCTGACACAGAATTAAAAAATAAAAAAATTAAAAAATTAAGAACTATATATTATTTTAGATAAAAATGTCATCGGTTATTATTGGGTTAAGCACTTCTAAAAAATTTTTAGTATTTCCTGAAAGTTTTAGATGATACACATATTTATATCTCAAAAATTATAGTGCACAATCGTACTTTTCTTTGAAAAGTTCAGAGGCCTATAACTCGAAAAATATGGGCGAGCACCAATTTTTTCACCTACTGTTTTTTTCTTATTTTTTAATTCTCTTTCGCCCCATGTATTACTTTTTTTGATTAGAGTAACTTCACTAAGCTAGTTTTGTTCCAAATGAGATAAAAAAATTATAGGCAAGCGTGATGTTTTGCCTACTGCCTCGAAGGACATGAAGCGATCCTGCTGATTTTCGATATCCTTGGAGAAGGTGATTTCAACCCGAACACGGACCAACAGACGGACATCGTTCAATCGAAAAGAATTCAGAATATATATACTTTATGGGTTTGGGAACGGATATTGTAGAAAATACAAACAGAATGACAAACTTATGGCGTTTTCTTTTCTGACAAAAATGTTGCATATGTTTAACACTTTTTACACCTTTGTGTTCTTTTCTAAAAAAATGTTCGATAGTGTAAATTAAAAGTATGTTCTTTTGAAAATATGTTGCATTAAAAAGTGTAAGATATGTATGCTACACTTTTTTAGTAGTTTTTACTTTTGATAAGTGATGTTTGCTTTTGTTGCTAAACCCAGTGTTTTATTACTTTATGTTTGAAACGCTAATTAAACATTACCGACATGTAAAGGTAGTAAGAAAAATTCAATAACATTTTTTGTTATATTGTGGCTATTATATGTGTAGCAATTTGTCGAGGTTTAGGCAACATGGAAAACATTTTATATGATTTTTAGGCAACATTTATTTTCAGAAAACAAAACTATTTTAACTTTTCTGAGTTTAAAGCCCCTGAACTTTTCATGGAAAAGTACGATAGTGCTCTATATGGTATATGGTAAATGGGTATATAAGATTCGGCAAAGACGAATATAGCTAGATGAGTTGGTGCGAATTATCAAATAGGGTGAAGCTAAAGTTCGAGTTTTGAATTTCCAATTTAATTGTTACACCCATATTTGTTCGGAAATGATACTGAGATACTAGGATTTATTAAAAAGAAATTTAATTTACACTACTAAAAACTAAACATTTTAATTATTTTTACGTAATTTTAAATCCTAGTCTAGCGATTTTATCATTTGAAAAGTTTCCAACAATGATTGTGATCGATTTTACATAAAAGCTGTTGACTATGCACAAATTCACAAAAAAATGTGATCACATGCCCAAGCTTTGTTTCACTATCTTTCAAATTTAGACAGATTATAACAAATTAATATATCGATATTAGTTTTTCTCTCAGAGGTCGTAAGCAATGTCTTCTTCATGATATCCTGTGTGCTTTTCTCAATGAATCTACTACTAATGTCTATCGTGTGTATTGCCGTATCATTTTGACGCGGTTTGTATGTCAACTTCCTTTTTAAAAAATATCAAGTCATATTTATGGGTTTATAATTTTTTATTCACATAAATATATATATATATATATATATATTTTTTTTTTTATAAAATAAAACATTATAAAAAATATAAAAAATTATAATTCTAATTTTAAAAACTACTTCTTAAATGGGGGTTTCAGCTCTCAATATTTATTATTTTCAGACGTATGCGACGATACATTTAGATTTAACCAGCAAAACACTTGTATAAATTTTAATCCTCGTCCTCATCATCGCTAAAAATTTTATCATCATTTGTATGAGTATAAACGCATACACGTAATTCTGGATAGAAGGTGCCTCTAACTCCACATTGCATAGGAATGGCCTCCAATTGATCATTCTTTTTATCACAGCTTATGTAAAATTTATTACCAATTTTGGAGGCAAAGTATCCTTTATTAACACATATAAAATTTGCTGCCTCTTCCTTAGCATCTTGCACCGCCTTCAGATAATTTTCTTCTTGCAATTTTTTTTCAGCTTTCAATTTTAATTTATCCTGTTCCCTTAATATTTTTAATTCTGCTTTGACGATATCAATATCTTTTGGTTGATCCGCTTTGTGATAGGGTAAATATTCCAAGTCTATGTCACACTTACGCCCACGCCAGTAAAAGATTTCATATAAACCACAATTAACATGAAAAATGCGAAAACCAGATCCAATAAGTCGAGGTTCGCAAAGATAATAAGAATTATTTTTGATGGGATCAGCTATGTTTCCCTTAACTTGGCATGTAATGTTCAAAGGGCAAGATGAAATATCCCGACTACAACGTTTAAGCTCAATATTGAAGGCTTGGTATTCGGGACAAGATTTCGCGATTAAATGAAAACTTTTATTTTGAGAGCCTTTCACCAAAGAACATTCATAATATTTATTACAATCTGATTCGTGAGCCTGTACACCAGGCGTACGGCAGATTTGGGCAGGTACAACAGTTGCAACTGTAGGTCGTACTTGTTTTATTATTTTATTTAAATTTGTGAAACTTGCGGTGGTTGTAGTATTTTCAGCGTTTGATAAAACTAAAGTGTTATTTGAGCGATTTACAGTTTGTGGAATTTTTGCTACGTTGGTTTTAGATTGAGGTGTTGCTTTGAAGTTGCTTGGTATCGTTTTAATTATGCTATTATAACCATCTCCAAAGAAGAAACTTGCAAATACAGTATTCATATCTACGTCTGCTTTGGATATGTTTACCAGTATCTAAAATTATTGCAGATTTTTTTTTTTGTGACTTTTATTTCACTTGATATTCAACACACCTACCATAAGTATAAAAAATTCACAAAATTTTCTTGTCTTCTTAGTCAACATTTTCAACGATTCTAGTATACTAATACTTCCCTGACATGCTTAACGACGTTTTGTAGGCAAAACAATTAATACAAGTTTATCTTCTTATTTTTGGATAATAAAAAATCTGGAACGTGTGTTTTCTACAAATAAGAAACAATAGAATCACTTTATGATATTTTCGTTTTTTTTTTATCTGACTTAATCAAGTTTCGTTTTACTGCCTCTATAATTTGTAAACCTGGGGGTTGGATTCCATTTCAAGTGTATTGGTTTGTTTTGCTACAACTGGTAAATGTTTTCGCTGTTTTGTATTCTATTATTTAGATAAGAATATAATTTATGATTTCACTATAGTTTTTAATACCAAAAAAAAGTAGTTTGCGGCTGGCAACTAGGATGTGAAACGCAAGTCATTTACTTATGTACGTGTCTTTAATTACACTGTACAACACACCAAAAAATTACAAGGTCCGGGCTATAAATTCTGATAGAGGAGACAAAAAAAAGAGATACGTGTATCGGCGTTTTGAAAGTTTACATCTGAATTTCATTTGAGAGGGGGTTAAAATTTCCCAGCTCTGGCACATTCTTATTGTTAAACGGCATAAGAAACCATGTGACCCTTACATTTTAGGTATAAAATGTGTTCAGCAAATTTATGTAAAATGTTACGGAGAACATTTTTGTAGAAATGTTAACCCTCTAGCTCCTCAAGATACGGGTCTTTTTTGTCCTTCTTTTAAAAAAGAGCAAAAAACACCATTAAAACAGGATTTAAGAGGGTTAAAATGATCCACAAAAATGTTACCCGTTAAATTTTACTATAAGTCCCTGAATACACCAAAAAGGAAAATTCAACCATAAAGTCAGAAATAAGACGTAACAAAAGAGAGCTTAGGGTTAATTTCGCATTTATTAAGAATTTTGTTTTAAAGCAAATTTGGATAGCATTAATTACATTTTTTTTTTAGCTCTAGGCAATTCCACAAGCAATGTCCAGCATGTTTTAGCGATAAGCGAATGAATGCTTTTACCTTTATCTTACGAAAATTGTTATTACTTACTGCCCTTTTATAAACCAGATTTTATTACGTGTGAAAAGGGATAATAATTGTGGTTTTAAAAAATCTGTTTTAGAAAAAACCAATTCGAGAATGTCCATAGTTCATTCGGAAAAACTTCTAGCTCAAAATACCTTTTATAGATGTCTTCAACTTTACTATTGAAAAACGTAACTTTTTATTCCGGTATAGTATGTTTACCGCAGATATAGCAAAAGAAATCTAATTTTTTCAAACAATTGGACATTTTTGCCAAAACAAATCTTACACGTAAACTGAGTTTCTTTTTTAATTAATTAAGTATTACTATGAGATGGTCAATCTTTTGAAACTTGAATGCAACTGACGCTGTTAACAAAATTACTTGAATATTTAAACGGGCAAGAAAACACACAGAAAAGGACTCAATTTGCGTAGAAGAGGAGTTTTTAACTAAAACATTTTAATTTTTAGTGTTCAATAACTACCTAGTTCTATTTATAATATCGAAAACATCGATATTTATTATTGCAATAATTCATACATACATAAGTATTATTTAACCGTTTTTAACATTCCCAAATGCAATTTTAACAGGTTTTTTACAACCGCAATTATTACCCTTTCACATCACATTTGAAAACATTTTCTGCTTCAAATAAATTTATTTACCTATTGCAATACCACTGATAAATATTTTAGTACCTGGTTTTATTTAGGGACATTCCCAAATATGTGGAATTTTAATAACCACAATTACTAATTAAATTATTTTGTACATCCAAATTGACCTGATTTATCATAAAATTTAATTGCTTTTTCAAATTTGTTATTCTAAATAAAACATTTTCCTTTTAATGTTCAATTGAAATTTTTTTATATTTACCTTTTTTTTGGTCTATGGACATTCTCGAATTGGTTTTTTCTAAAACAGATTTTTTAAAACCACAATTATTATCCCTTTTCACACGTAATAAAATCTGGTTTATAAAAGGGCAGTAAGTAATAACAATTTTCGTAAGATAAAGGTAAAAGCATTCATTCGCTTATCGCTAAAACATGCTGGACATTGCTTGTGGAATTGCCTAGAGCTAAAAAAAAATGTAATTAATGCTATCCAAATTTGCTTTAAAACAAAATTCTTTATAAGCTCTCTTTTGTTACGTCTTATTTCTGACTTTATGGTTGAATTTTCCTTTTTGGTGTATTCAGGGACTTATAGTAAAATTTAACGGGTAACATTTTTGTGGAACATTTTAACCCTCTAAAACCCTGTTTTAATGGTGTTTTTTGCTCTTTTTTAAAAGAACGACAAAAAAGACCCATATCTTAAGGAGTTAGAGGGTTAACATTTCTACAAAAATGTTCTCCGTAACATTTTACATAAATTTGCTGAACACATTTTATACCTAAAATGTAAGGGTCACATGGTTTCTTATGCCGTTTAACAATAAGAATGTGCCAGAGCTGGGAAATTTTAACCCCCTCTCAAATGAAATTCAGATGTAAACTTTCAAAACGCCGATACACGTATCTCTTTTTTTGTCTCCTCTATCAGAATTTATAGCCCGGACCTTGTAATTTTTGAAAAAATTTGATTTTGTTGTACAGTGTTATTTAATCAGTTAATTTTTATGTCATCTGATGAAAGGTAAGAAAACCTTAAGAAATCTCTTTATCAAGTTCTTTTAAAAAACTTACCATGTTAGTCAAGGTTGTATAGTATATTTTAAAAAGTTTTAGCGCTCAACCATTTGACTTAGAGCAAACGCGATTCTGTGATATTTTTAAAGCAATTTTAATTTTTTTTAACTATTATTGTTTTGCTAAAAGAGATTTCAATTAATGATGCGTAGTAAAAATTATATTATCAATAACGTACTTAACAAAAAATCCGTAAAGCTCAATTTAGATTATGAATAACAAATACTAATGTAAATAACTTCATTAGAAAACAAGTAAGAGTGCTATATTCGGCTTTGCCGAATCTTACATACCCTTCACCATCTATGTAAATCTAGTTTAGTAATTGGAGTAACAATCAAAAAAGCAAATATTGCATTTCCTTCATCTTTTCAAAAACTCAAAATGATACCCATATTGATGTTTTAAAAAATTTTAAAATTTCAAAGCCCCGTAACTCGGAAAATATGGGTGAGCGCCAATTTTTTCACTTCATTTTTTTTTCTTATTTTTTAATTCTCTATTAATTTTGTTATTTTGGTTATATATTAATTTTGTTTCCTGAAGAAGGTACGCAGAAAGTACCGAAATATTGAAATAAAATATTATTAAAAAATATAAGGACCCAAAGCTTAAGAAAATAGAAAATAATTTAAAAACTATCAACTCTAAAATATGTTTATTTTTAATAAGAGTAATTAGTTGTGTTACTTCTAGCACACGTTTTTGCCTTTATATATAATTAATTTTTTTTAAGATTTAAATAGGCTAAAAAAATTAAGTTTTCTTATTTTATCTGTTATAATCAGAAGAATTCATTTTAAGAAATGTGAAAATTTAAGTACGCAGCTAGATAACAAAAAAATTGTATAATTAATTTTCAAGTCTTTTGCTTGAGTTTTGTCGTTTTGGGACACTGTTAAGTTTAGAAAAGTTGGGTAAATCACATACGTTTTAATTGACTTTATATGATTTTAAGAGGTTTGCAATATAGTTTTTCCGGCTAAACGAATAACCATTTTGTATTGCTTTTTTCCAGCGAAAAGCTATATTTGCAGCTACTTCTGTTAATTTTTTAGAAAAATTTTGTTTTAAATTTTTTTTGTAAAAAATGCAGTTGGAAATTAAAAAATTGTTTTTTTTTTATTTTTTTGTCAAAAAAAAGGGAAAAGGTTTTTGAGAGAGATATCCATGGGATTTTTTAAAAATGCTATATATCACTATAAAATAAACAATCTATTTTTATACTGTAGACAAAAACGTCGGGCCTTTTTGTGCCATTTTTTGGGATTTTTTTTTTTTTAAATTTTACCTTTTTCTGCTTTTTCTCAATCTTTTTATGTTCATAACATGTTTTAGTTTTTAATAATTAAAGGCAAATGTTTCTCATATTGAGCCATCGATATATAACATTGTTATAATGTGTACAAAAAACCCTGTACAATTGTTGCCTATTGGGCAAGAATGGAGACGTTCGAAATGACACGAAAAAATTAGAGGTAGACGTAGTGTTTGGCCTGCTGCCTCGAACGACATGGGCCAATCACTCTGATTTCCAATAGTACCTCTTTCGACCTTATATCTGATCGATTGACATATTTATTTATTTTTTTTTTTTTGTGTGAAAACATTTCAACACTAACACGGACGGACATCGCTCAATTGACTTCGCTATGCATAGGAAGTCAGAATACATTTACTTCGTATCGGAAATGGAGATTGTAGAAAAAAGTATTGTAGGAAAAAAGTATGCATATGACCCTTATGCCACGGCTTACACCGCAGTGTTATCAGTTATGAATATTTTTTATAATTTTTTATGTACATCGACTAATTAACCAAATTCGCTTTGACTCCCCTGGCGCACTGGGTGTTTATGAAACACAGTAATACCCTGTTCAGACATACGTTTTAATTTATACAATTAAAATTTTAATTGAGTAATTAATTTTGGTGTTCACACATATCCAATTTAATTTACTTAATTAAAATTTGACAATAGAATATAGTTCTGTTCAATAACAAGAAGTTGTTACTAATTGTTATTGGAAAGTGTTTACTTCAGTACCTCAAAAGAAGCAGCGAAATAGTAAAAAAGAGTAGAAGATGTGAATGTTAATAAATTTGTTACTACTTTTGTTACTGTCAAGAACAAAACAGCTGATTCTTGTTCTGTTTTACAAAATAAGTTAATGAATATTAAATACTTTGAACTGAAAGTGTTTATTAGCACCCTCCACGAAAATATTTACATCACATCGTTGTGGCTTTTTTGCCATAATTTATATGGCGATTTTAAAACTGAATATCTACGCTGAAATTTTTTACAACCACACAGCAAAAAATACACATAACATTTATAGTTTTCGGTTTTAAATACAAAATATTTGAATTGAAGCTAATGTTTATATAACAGTTAGAAGAAAGCTAAGGAAACTATGTACACGTAAACGCCAGGTTAATAAAACAATAAACAAAAGAAATAGAATAAAATAAACTAAAAGTTTTACAAAAAAGACAGAAAATTTGCACACAATCGATGACAAAGCTTTTGCAAATGCTAACTGTTGCAATACAAAATGATTTAAGCACCGAACACCGCTTTTTTGCTGTTTTAGATACAAATTTTTTTTATGGTTTTTTGTTATTATGGTAAGTTTGGCTTTACTTTGTTATTTTTTTCCAAAAATGCCTTTATACCGTTTTTTTTATTTGGAATAATAATGTTGTAAATTTTTATTTTACTCTATCGTTGCTAGTTTCTGCCGGAAATTTATTGAACAGATCTAATTTTTACATTAGAAATTTGTGTTGGTAAATTTGGAAGAATGAAAAGAAGTTCGGCTTGTTTTTATTTGAAATATGGAACTCTTCCAGTTTGTACGATCAAGTTTTGACTGCACGCTAGCTTTGAATTTCCATAAAATTTTCAAAAACTTTTCATTTCATATAACTTGAAAATATTTTATTTTTCGTTCTTATGGCATTTACTTTTGTCATTGTATAAAATTTTCTCTAACTGAAAACACTTCACAAGGGTTGTTGGAGTAAACTTAATCAATTATCGACTTTATTAAGTGCTAATTGAAAAATTTTTTAATTAATTTTTTATATGGTAAATTAAATTCAATTAGGGACTTATATGCGTAAATTCCTTTATTGCGCAATTAAAACGTATGTCTGAACAGGGTATAACAAAAAAAATTTTTTTCTAAATTTGAAGTCAATAAAAATAATAATAATAAATAGGCTTTCATATACGATACTATTTCTGGCGTTAAATTTACAAATATCACGATGCTGCTGGTACTTGCCACTTTAAGATGTGTTGTCGATACCAGATTGATCTTGAGCTTTAAGGTTAAGTTTCAAAAATTACTTAAAATTATATGTATGTATATGCAGTACCAAAATTTTTTTTATTTTTTAATTCTCTGTCACCCCAATATTTGCTTTTTTTGATTGGAATTACTTCACTAAAGTAGATTTACATACATAATGGTGAAGTTTAGATATGATTCGGCATAGCTGAATATAGCACTTTTACTTGTTAAATTTTTTCTTTATAAATTCTATGTCGTCCTCTTAATGTATCTTTTACAAATGAACTCCATTTTTATAGAAAAACTTTTTTTAGATTGTAAAAACAAGTTTTTACGTATTAGGATAAAAGAAGTCAATTACCTGAATTTGTAATCCTACAAGATTTGTATTTATAATATAAAAATCTTTTTAGAAGAACTAGTACCACATATTTTTATATGTTAGCGATATTTTGACGGTATTCGACAAACCGTTCAGCGAAAAAGCTAAAAAAAATAAAACTGGCTTATCAGCACTATTTTTTTTGCAAAAATTTTGTTTAGAAGCTGCTAAAACGAAATTGATTAAATAAAAGTTTTTTCCGATCAATTTTAGGCTTTGCTGTCAATTTTCTGATGAGATCATTTTTATTGTTAGAAAATATGTTTTTTTTTGTGAAAAGAATCGAGCATGGTCAATGTAATTATTTTAAATACCTATTCTAATTAAAAACCTTTGGCCCTATTCATAGTTATAGAATAAAGTCGACTCTAGCTAAAGGACATTCTAAAATAAACAGCTCTTATTATTTTTTTTTTTTTTTGCTTTCATAGTCAAAATAAAATTATACTTTAAGTTGTACCGACTTCAATGACGTATTAATGATAGACAAAAAGAAAATGTCGTGGAAAGCAATACGGGAAGGTATAAGCGCAATGGATGCGTAAGAAAGTTAATGCCAGAAAAGTTCTAACAATGCAAATGCTATTCCTGAACTAAGCTCAGAAGACAGTCTTGTTAAAGTTATGGTTGTTCACGAGTTAGAGGATGGCGAATTTTTAATCGACAGTAAATTCGTTACGGAAATTGTCTGCATTGAAAATTTTAGTGATGAAATTGCTATAAATTCTTATCAAATTTAAAAAAAAAAAATCTTCGAAAGATGTTTTAAATGACCGAAAGGACGTTGATCCAATTAATTTTATTACGTTTTATATATATACTATGTATGTATATACTTTAAAAATGCCAATAATGCTTAAGTAGGTCAGGCCAATGCTAGAGAAAAAATGTATTTTAAAGTTTTTATAAAATCAGGAGTTGAACTGTGATATTAAAAATTAATTATATTTGATTTTCGGCCCGAGTTCATTTTTTTATTTTAATTTCTAAAAAATTTTTCACAAAGAAATATTATTAACAAATGTATGCGGACGTTTTCCACAGAAAACCGTCGGTATTGCTACTTTGCTTTTGCTATGATATCCTTGTCAAGATAATTCTTTTAACAACGATATCAAGACAATACTCTGAGATCCCATGTAATTTCATAACATACATACTGTTAGGTCAACGCATAAATATTATTTATTATATTTATTTTTTATTTACTTAATTTTGCTTTATTCTGTTAATTAAAGTTCATAACATTTTTCTTCTTTTGTACCACTGTATTTTTATCATATTTTATCACAAAGTGGCTCACTGTTCATATTCTTGTTACATATCCCGTTAGTTTTTATACTTGTTTGTTACTTAAATTCTTTAATTAGTATGTTTTGTTGTTGTTAAAAAGAAT
Source organism: Gymnosoma rotundatum (assembly GCA_916610165.2). Lineage (NCBI taxonomy): Eukaryota > Metazoa > Arthropoda > Insecta > Diptera > Tachinidae > Gymnosoma > Gymnosoma rotundatum. Next base: position 95,854,535 of record OU744340.1, read on the forward strand.
GCATTTACTTGAATTGTATACTAATATGCATACATAATATTATTGTTTTTGTAATTTAAATATAAATCAGAAAATAAGTTGAATAAGTACATTGGAAGTGAGAAACAAAATAATAACAACAACAACAGTGGCCCTTTGTTTAAGAATGTATGTAAATTTGCTAAAATACATTGGTAATGTTATTTTAAGTAAAAAAGAATATTTTTTGAAATAATAAAACAGTGTTAATCTTGAAGTGAAACAAATCGGGTGTTTTTATTTTACACGGTCGCAATTTCTATAGAAACAATTAAGTTTTTGTAGTGCCTCAGAATTTAAGTTTAGTAGCGTATAGATAACAACTTAAAATTACCAAGTTGCTCTATATTGCTGCCGGTAAGGAAAACGCTCCTTATCGTACATTTTGGCGCCCAACGTGGGGCACGATTCTAATTGTTTTTATAATTTTTCGTTGTGCGGTCCGTAATAATAAAATACAAAATAACAAGTGGACAAATAAACTTTAAATATTCGTGTGGACAAATAAACTTTAAATTTTCGTGGTAAAAAAAAAGTAATAAATTAAGTTCGACAAGACTAAATAAAATTAAAACAAAAAGAAACAATAAGTGACTCAATTGTGACATAATAATATAATAATATAAGCAAAATTTTTTGTTCGGGAAACAAAATTAAAAATTAAATTAAGACAGTTTTGTGCGCTCTTGTGGTACAACAAAAATATAAAATAAATTTGATTGGTTCGATTAAACCCCTAAATGTCTTTGGAGGAAGTTAAGCAACAACGGGCTAATACAAAGAAGAGTATTAGCCGCATAAAAAATCAAATTGAGGCCAATGGTAGGGGTGAAGGACGAACGCTGTCTCCTGCTGAACTTAAATGTCGCTTGGGAATTTTGGAGTCCTACTTTAAGCAGATTTTAACGTTTCAAACCCAGATAGAGAAATATGATCCAGAAGACGGTGGTCGGCCCGAAATTGAGGATTTGTACATAGCAGCTAAATTGAGTATTCAGGCACAGCTTGGTGAAGATGTTCAAAATACAACAAGGTCAGACTCCACAATCTGTTTCCCTGGTTCCAGCCATAAATTGCCCCAGCTTAAATTGCCCACATTTAGTGGTAAGTACAGTGAGTACAAAAATTTTATAACGTCGTTCAGTCAAGTTATTGATCGTGAGTTTGGTTTGTCAAATATTGAAAAATTTAACCATTTGCTAAATTGCCTTCATGGCCAAGCCCTCGAAACGGTCAAAGCGTTCCAAATTACAAATGAGAATTACCCAAAGGCCCTGGAACGACTTAAGACGCGTTATGATAACAGTTCACTAATTTTTATGGAAAATATCACAACTCTTTTCGAACTTCCCGCTATGTCCAAATATAATTGTGCTCAATTACGTAGTCTTGTTGATAACGTTTCCGCTTTGTATAGTTCCCTGCAATCTTTGGGCTCACCAAATGACATCGCTAACTCTATGCTTATCTACATTGTAATGGAGAAGGTGGATGAGGATACCCGTAAAAAATGGAAAGATTCCTTGGATTTCACTAAGCTACCCTCATGGGACGATTGCTCTAAGGTCCTGGAAAGGCGTTGTCAATATTTGGAGTCGATTGATAGCAGCCACACCCATTCAGAAGCCCGTAAGAATGATGTTCAAGCTGGTAAGCCTAAGTCTAAAAATTCTAAACCTGGATACACTTTTTCGGTCTCAAAACACTTTTGTCCACTTTGCTCAAAACCCGATCATACCATTAATCGTTGTTCTCGCTTCAAGGATATGGATGTAGTTTCTCGGTTCGAAAATATTAAACGACTTGGTCTTTGTATAAATTGCTTGTCGAAAGGGCATCAAGTTAATAGCTGTTCATCCTCATTTAAATGCAAAATTTGTTCTCGGTCTCATCATAGTTTACTTCATCGCCCCCAGCCGCCAGGTCCCTCGTCTCCTGCCGCTGAATCAACCCCTAGTACTTCTCGCTCTGCCGTGAACGAAATTTCTGCCTCGGTCCACAGCCATATGGAAAAATCCTCACCTGAACAGGTATTGCTTGCTACTGCCATGGTTTTAGTTCGCGATTCTACTGGTCATTATCAATTGGGACGCGCTTTGTTGGATTCTTGCTCCCAATTGAATTTCATTACTGATGAATTTTCTCAAAAGTTGCATCTGCCTCGTACCAAACAAACTACTGAAGTCGCTGGTATAGGAAACAGTTTCACTAAAACCAAATACAGGTCGTCCACAAATGTAAAATCTCGTTGCACTGAATTTGACGTCTCGCTCTCGTTTTGCATTACTCCTCACATTTCGTACCAACCCGATCCCGAACTTGATATCTCATCCTGGAATTTGCCACCGAACACCCAGCTCGCAGATGAAGAGTTCTTTAAATCCAAGCGGATTGATTTGCTCATTGGTACAGAAACCTTTTTTGATATATTGTCGGTAGGTCAAATTAAACTTGGTCCTAATTTACCCAGATTGCAGAAAACAGTATTTGGATGGATTGTTGCTGGTAGATACAACTCGAATCAACCCAAGACGTTTGGCTCCTGTATGCTGTCACTAGAAGAAGAAATTGATGTTAAACTTCAGCGGTTGTGGGAAATTGAAGAAGTTGATAATGGCTCAAATGTTCTAACACAAGAACAATCCGAGTGTGAAACGTTTTTCGATGATACCGTGTACCGTGAATCCACTGGTAGGATTGTTGTTAAGCTACCCTTTAAAGATGCTCCCGACTCTTTAGGTTTATCGAAAAATATGGCTCTTAAAAGATTTGCTTCTCAAGAAAGAAGATTTGCTCGCGACAACGATTTAAAGAAGCAATACGTGGCCTTCATGGAAGAGTATGAAAAATGTGGTCACATGAGTTTAGTTCGCAACCCACGGTTACATGAGCCCCATTATTTCATCCCTCACCACTGTGTCTTCAAGCTCAATAGCACTTCAACAAAGTTAAGAGTGGTCTTTGACGCTTCATGTGCAACATCGACCCATAAATCGCTTAATGATATTTTAATGATTGGCCCAACAATACAGGATGAGTTGTACAACATACTGGTTCGTTTTCGTCTCTATCGTTTCGCAATCACGGCTGATATTGTTAAAATGTATCGTCAGGTGCTTATCGCTCCATGTGACAGAAAATTTCAATATATTTTGTGGAGAAATTCTGAAGAAGAGGAAGTTCAAGTATACCAGCTCAATACTGTTACTTATGGAATGTCAGCTGCACCTTATCTCGCCGTAAAAAGTCTTCATTACCTCGCGGATCAATATTCAGAAGAATTTGAACTTGGCTCTAAAACCATTAAATCATCGTTTTATGTAGATGATTTTTTGGGTGGCGCAGATACTTTGAAAGAACTAACTCAGATGAAAAATGAAGTTACTTCAGTGTTATCTCGAGGCTGTTTTCAGCTTGATAAGTGGCACTCAAACCATCAAAATTTTCGAAATGACTCAACTGTTAAAGATTTAAATATTGATGAATCATCCATAACAAATGCTCTTGGTATAACTTGGGATCAAAATAAAGATATTTTTCTCTTTTCGTTTTCACCTAAGTCTCAGTTGAATGACAGAATCACAAAACGGTCAATTCTTTCGCTTTCATCATCGCTCTTTGATCCGCTTGGACTCTTGGCTCCGCTCATTATCAAAGCAAAAATAATTATGCAGGAATTGTGGATTTTAAAAATTGGTTGGGATGAGTCTATTCCTCAAGAAATACATACAGCCTGGCAAAACTTTGTCTCAGATCTTGAACTGTTGTCTTCACTTAAAATTCCTCGCTATTGCCTTGCTGCCTCTGCTCAATCTATTCAACTTCATGGTTTTTGCGACTCATCAATTCGCGCTTATGGTTGTTGTTTTTACCTTCGTGTCACCGATTCTTTTCGAAATATTTCTGTTCACCTTCTCACCGCAAAATCTAGAGTTGCTCCTACAAGACGAAAGTCTTTGCCCAAATTAGAATTGTGTGGAGCTCAACTTCTTGCAAAGCTATATTCAAAAATTAGAAGACTTTTCGTTTCCAAAGCTCCCGTGGTAATTCTCTGGACAGATTCGCAAATTGTTCTTCATTGGCTCAAGCAGCACTCATCAACTTTATCCGTTTTTGTTGGCAACAGAGTATCTGAAATTCAAGATCTAACGAATGGATGTATTTGGCGACATGTACCGACGCATTGTAATCCAGCAGATATCGTGTCTCGCGGCTCAACAATACAAGAACTCGCTTCATCTATCTGGTTCATTGGCCCTTCGTTTCTCTCTTCGAATTCGTCCCAATGGCCAGCCAATAAGTATACTGAAGTTTCAAAAGAAGCTCAAGACGAAATAAATAAGGAGAAACGTAAAACGGTGCTTTTTCTAGAAGTTAAATCTAATTACATCTTAAAATCAATTGAAAAATACAGCTCATATTTGAAAATTATTCGTGTTGTTGCGTGGATGCTTCGTTTTTCACAAAAATATAAAACTAATCTCTTAAATACTGACTCTTTACAACCCCAAGAACTCCAAGATGCCCTACTTCGCATAGTTTTCAACATACAGCAGCTCTATTTTAAAGATGACATAACACGAGCCGTAAAGAAAAAAGATCCGCAAGGTGCTCTCAAGTGTCTCAACCCCTTTGTAGATGCTTCAAGTGGATTTAATTTGCTCAAAGTCGGCGGTCGATTAGAGTATGCTGCAATTTCTGAAGGTCAGAAACACCCTATAATACTGCCTGCCAAAAATCATTTCGTCAATTGCTATATACGTCATATCCATATTAGTAACTATCATGCTGGACCAAAGGCTCTTATGTCGCTTATCCGTCAACAATTTTGGATCATCAATTCCCGAAACCTTTGTCGTCAAATTGTCAACTCATGCGTCCAATGCATTCGTTATAGGCCAAAATTGCTTCAACAAATGATGGGAAACTTACCAGTAGAACGGCTCAACCCTGGTAGACCATTCGCCCGATGTGCCGTAGATTTTTGTGGTCCAGTCAACACATATTATCGTATACGAGGGAAGATTCCATATAAAACCTACATTGCTGTTTTTGTTTGTCTTGCAACCAAGGCAGTACACATTGAAGTGGTTTCAGATCTGTCAACAGATGCCTTTATTGCTGCTCTCAAAAGGCTAGTTGGTCGAAGAGGTCTGCCCACAGATATTTTCTGCGACAACGCAACAAATTTTGTCGGCGCAAACTCGAAGTTGGCAGAATTAAAATCGTTTTTATTTAATCGCATCAACGCAAATGCCATTATGAACTTTTGTTGTAATGAATTTATTAATTTTCGTTTTATTCCCCCCAGAGCTCCTCATTTTGGTGGATTGTGGGAAGCAGCTGTTAAATCGGCAAAGAGTCATCTCTCGAAAACACTGGCCAACACACGGCTCACTTACGAAGAGCTTGCAACAGCAATGGTTGACATTGAAGCTATCCTGAACTCGAGGCCCATTTCACCGTTATCATCCGATCCAAGTGACTTTGAAGCTCTCACACCAGGCCATTTTCTCATTGGGTCAGCTCTTCGTGCATTGCCAGAACGAGATGTTTCATCAAAGCCAATCGACCATTTAGAACATTGGGCTCGAATAAGTGCCATCAAGCAACGATTTTGGAAGAAGTGGTCCCATGACTATATAAATGAGCTCCAGACTAGAAATAAGTGGACAGTCTCCAATAAAAACATCACTACTGGTGCGCTGGTTCTCATTTATGAAGATAACTTACCTCCACAAAAATGGCTCTTAGGCAAGATCATCAACGTGGTATATGGCAGAGATGAACGTGTAAGAGTGGTAGATATCAAAACAGCTAAAGGAGTTATACGTCGCCCTATCCACAGACTGGCTCTATTAATTTCATCTTGAAAGTGTCCTTTCAATGGGGCCGGCATGTTAGGTCAACGCATAAATATTATTTATTATATTTATTTTTTATTTACTTAATTTTGCTTTATTCTGTTAATTAAAGTTCATAACATTTTTCTTCTTTTGTACCACTGTATTTTTATCATATTTTATCACAAAGTGGCTCACTGTTCATATTCTTGTTACATATCCCGTTAGTTTTTATACTTGTTTGTTACTTAAATTCTTTAATTAGTATGTTTTGTTGTTGTTAAAAAGAATGCATTTACTTGAATTGTATACTAATATGCATACATAATATTATTGTTTTTGTAATTTAAATATAAATCAGAAAATAAGTTGAATAAGTACATTGGAAGTGAGAAACAAAATAATAACAACAACAACAGTGGCCCTTTGTTTAAGAATGTATGTAAATTTGCTAAAATACATTGGTAATGTTATTTTAAGTAAAAAAGAATATTTTTTGAAATAATAAAACAGTGTTAATCTTGAAGTGAAACAAATCGGGTGTTTTTATTTTACACGGTCGCAATTTCTATAGAAACAATTAAGTTTTTGTAGTGCCTCAGAATTTAAGTTTAGTAGCGTATAGATAACAACTTAAAATTACCAAGTTGCTCTATATTGCTGCCGGTAAGGAAAACGCTCCTTATCGTACACATACAAATGTACATATGTAAGACCTTTCTAAGGCCTAAAACAAAAAAAAACAGTCTGCTTTTATAGCGATTTAGCAATACATACCCTGCGTATATTTATAGTGTCAGCCTCTTACGGCTAAAAAATAGCCATCATTTTATTTTAAATTTTTTATTTCGTTCTCAAAGTAGATATAATAGTACATCCTGTGTATAAATTTCCAGCATCTGCAAATAACGGATTAAAAGATAAGTCGATATTAGTAAAGTGTACGGCCTTTGGGAAACACCCTTTCATTTCCAAATTAATTGTTTACAGTTTAATTTTATAGCGGACAGATTTGCACGTACTCTGTGTGAATTCTAAATGTCTGCCTACTATGATTGAAAAACTTAAGAAAATATCTAGTTGGGTACCTCGCAACTAAAATTTTTCTAATGCAAGACATTTCTTTAATGTTTTTCTGTTTTTTTTTTTTTAATTTTTATATCGAAAGATTAGTTTAAATGATAATAAATTTAGGATATTAAAAACAGGCAGTGAACATATAAAATCTGTGACCAAAGATACACAAAGACAAAATTTCGCTAAAGTCGTTTAGGCGCGACTTTTTACACCTGTAAAATTAGAATCTACCTATGTCTTAAATTTCATTAAAATGTGCTATCGATTTAATTTCAGATATTTTTCGTGCACTTTGGTTATGTGGTAACACTAATCGTATAACGCAAAGTAATTTTGACATTTAGAGATTAAAACAAACAGATGGTGGTTTTACTTTGTTTATTTCACAATGAGCTCTCACAAAAATAAAAAACACAGACTGTTGCCAGGAAAGTTTTATAAAAACACCTGTATCATTGTGACCAGATAAAAAATTTTTGTTCTGTTAATAACATTGTAGTGTTCAACTAAAAAGTAAATTTTACCGTAATTCATAAGATATAATAAAAAAACCTTATTTACATTTTTTTTGCATACGCAGGAATAAATAATTTAAACTCCAAATTTAAGTTTTTTATTAACCCTTTCGCGGACACTGACGTCTATAGACGTCAAAACAAAGACTTCTGGTGGGACATGACGTCTATAGACGTCAAAAAATGTTTCGGCTACAAATTCTTTGCAAATGAATTTTTCTATGAGAAACTTAGCTTTTATGATGTGTGCAACTATTATGCATATAACAACATGTTAGGCAATAATGTTGCATGTTCATAACAAAAAAATATAAACCAACACTAAAAGCCGTTACAAAATCGCAATATTTTTTTTTGGGGGGTTTCCCATAGACACATGACGTGTATAGACGTCTTGTTTCTATGAGATTTCCTTCAGTAGTTAAAAGTGTGTGTTTATAAGTAGACGCATGAAAAAGTAATGGATATTTTGTATATTTTATGCTGGCGAAATCTACTGAAAAATTTTATTTTTTATATGAAAGGCATTAAAAATGTCATATGAAAATCAAAAGAAAAAATTAGAGAAGTTGTTTGCTGAAGCAGACTCTACTGAAAGCTTCTCTGAGACAGACTCAGATTCATCTAATTAATTTGCAGATGACGGAGAATATTCTGGGAAAGATCTAAATTACATACCAGAAAGACGAAGCTCAGGCACCTTTTGTATTAGTTCAAAAGAAGAGGAATTTGTTGAACCATCTAAAGAAACCGCTTTTTCTGGTGGGGAAGTAAATTTAGATAAAAATAAAAAAGAGTTGAAAATGCAGATAAAGATAATTGGACTTCTGATACTGAAAGTATCCCAGATTTTCAATTTTATAAAAGTCAAACAGATATACAAATTTCATTACCTGAAAATCCATCACCAGTCGAAGTATTTTTTAATACTCCCGACATCGTTTCAACTTTCGTTGAATGTACCAATAAATATGGGCAAGCCTTATTTCAAAACTTAGGAAAAAGGAAAAGAAATTCACGTTATAAATTATTTGAAGAAACAAATGAAACAGAAATTGGAAACTTTTTTGCACTATGTTTACTTCAAGGGCATCACAATACGGAAAATGCTTTCCAAAGATCCCTTGTACTATCACCCAGTATTTTTTTCTGTTTTGTCTGGAAGAAGTGAAACTGATAAGCTATCCAAAGTATCCGAATTGATAAATATCTTATTGAATAATTTTTCAAAAGCTTACTATCCTGAAAAAGCTCTTTCTCTAGTTGTGTAGCTATTACTTTTCAAACGACGACCTTTTTGACGTCAATACTTGAAAGGAAAGTAAGCAAAATATGGTTTTAAATTTTACGAGCTGTGCACATCAGATGAGTATATACTTTTAGGAATCAACATGTCTTTGTTGAGGGCAACTACCCAATTAAGACCTGCTGATTCAATACTTCGATTAAGTGAATACCAACATTCTCAAGAAAAGATTCGATGTAATGCAAACAAAAAGAAATCTAATTTCTTACGATGCAGATAGTGTGCGACGGAAAATATTCGACGAGAAACCTCATACCGTTGCAAGACCTGTGACGCAAAACCTCCACTTTGTTCAGGTTCGTGCTTCGAAAAATGGCATATTAATTTAAATTGTTTTTATTGAATTTCTTGTATTTTGGGTTTTATAAGTTTAATATATTTTTTTTACTTTATGAGACTAAATTTTAAGAATTTATGGTTGCTTTTTAGGTACTTTTATATTTTATGAAAGCCTGAATTTAAAAAATTAACTGCCTGGCCCACGATGTCGATTGATAACTAAAGCGAGCGACAACAAGTCACTCGTTATCGTTCTCATACGGGCCCCACTATCTTTCGACTTGTCGGTCGCTAGGACTTACGTTTTTAATGTAATCAATTTACTTATTGTCAGTTGATGATATTGCCACATCAACTATTTCAGACGTTAAACGCTTGTTTGAAAATAAAAATCGGTAAAACAAGTAAATTAGGCAATAAAAATGCAAAATTTTAGCACCAGTAAAATTTTATTTTATAAAAAATGGAAACATTTATATTTTTTTAAAAATTGTTGTAGATATTTTTGGCTGTGTTCTACGAACAATTGGGCTCAGCTAATTTACACATTTCCTTACCTTTTTCCACTCAACAACGCTACGCATTGGTGGCCCATGCGAATTCAGTTTCTTGGTGAGCTTTACCCACTGCTCTTCCATTGAGAGTTTGTTGCTTCCATAAACAGGAGATCCTCTTGCGAACTCTAGATTTGCTTCCATATAATCTACAAGAACTTGCAGCTGCTTCAAACTTAATTTTTTTATGCTAAACAAATAATTTTTGATGGTTTAAATTGTATAATATTATTACTAATTTTATATTTACCATTTATTTTCCATTATAAAATTTTTAACATAAACAATAAACTATTTTTTGGTTTGTTTTGTTAAATTTTTTTCCTTTTGTGTCTGTCGACAACCACAACACAAGTGACTGATTTTGACATTTATGATCGCAAGACATTTCATATTGGGGCGCAAAATTGTATGAAAATGATTACGTTTTTGTACGCATTTGTTGTCGATCGACTTGTCGTGTTGAAAACTTTAAGTGGGGCGCAAATCAGCTGTTTGTCCTTGAAAATCCGTGCGAACGATAGCAGTCGATATCGTGGGCCAGGCAGTAAATTTGTTTTATTTTTTAACTTAAAATTTTGTTTTATTTTCTAATAGACAATAAAAAAGATAAAACTGCTTTCGACGTATATGAACGTCATGTGCAGCATCATACAACTTTTTTTTCCATATATCAGCAATGACGTCTATATCCGTCTGACGTCTAATGACGTCATGACGCAGCACATCAATTCCAGAATACAAGCAGAGTCATGACGTTTATGAACGTCAAAAGTTAAACACTGTTTTTATTCTATAGATCGATTTATTTTTCAATTTCCAGTAATTTGGTGTTTTCAGAATTTTTCTATCTTTCCAAATAAGGAAGATACTGCAAGTGTCCCACGGGAAGTCCTCTTAAAAATAAGGTGTCCGCGAAAGGGTTAATAAAACGGAATTTTTGTTTTCAGCAATTGTGGTAGGAAAAACAAAACATTTTCTCTTTAAAATTTTGTTACTCATATCATGATATAATTGTTGATATTCTCTTATATTACTCAAACATATGAAAACACTCACCAAAAAATAACAACAAATCATGGAGTATATCGTTGGTTTCATATAGAAAGGCCCTAACTTGTATATTTGTAACTAAACAGAAGAAAATAGAAACTGTATTTATCACAATGTAATATTAAAAATGCAAATGCCTATAAAATCGTTACTTTTGATACTATTGCATTCATGTTTTGTGACGAGGTGTATCTGTGTGAAATGTATTGGAATCACGAAAAAACTTAATTTCGTAAAAATTCGAGTTAGGGCCTTTTTATACATGAGACCAGCGATACATGAATGCATTTGATTTGGTAATCTGATGATATTATCATCAGATAACCGTTATCAGTTGTTAATACACACTCACGCACACAGAGAGAGAAAAAGAGAGTGAAGACAGACAGTCAGTCAAATGTATCTAGTACACAATTTTAGAAATTTGATATTTTGAGATAGTATGGCGCTTAACAGTACTTGTGAAAACCTCCTTTTAACCAAAGCGAACGAATTTTTGAAATACTTCTAAAAGTTGAAATAAAACGGTGAAATTATTTAACAACTTCGCTGAAATAGAGTGGTGACAGAAAATAAAATACTTTAACGCACACCATATTAAACATGGATACATCACCATATAGAAATCCTCTAGAAGCCACCACTTTACTGGCTCCTTCAACAGGCCCGAATAATGTGCGTCGTCCAATGACCACTGCTGTGGCAACGGCTGGTGTTCAACGAAGACGCGTGATAAAGAAGCATATCCAGCAGAAATATATGTTATGTGGTTTCGCAATTCATGTACATACATGCATTATTATGACATTTATGATTACAGTTGCTTTATACATATGTACATTCATACATATGTACATATATAAAGTACAATAATAAGAATTGTTTTTTGTTTAAAATTTTTATATATTTACATGTTTTAAAAGATAAATTCTTTCGGTCTCTTAAAAGAGAGTAAATTGTTAAATAGGTATGAATAATACATATCATTGGGTAGGAAGAGGGTAACGTAAAGATTAATATGAGTTAATCTATATCTATACTATGTGTTAATATTTCGAATTTTAAGAATACGAATGTTAAAAGTGTTATTGTTTATATGACAAAAAAGTGCAAATGATTAATGAATTTCAGTTTTATATCATTCCAAAAAATAGAACGATTTATGCGAAATTAAGTTGCATAAGACTTTAAGTTACGAATGGAAGTTTGTGACAAAGTGATAACATTTAAAATCATTGTTTAAATGCAGAATAAAATGCATAATTAAAAAGGAAAACCAGAAGTACACTTTAAAAAATCTCAAATATATTGATCCCATTGCTGTCCTAAGATAAAAATTTCAGGACTTTCTCTTTCTTACTTTTGGAGAATTCTAAGCCTAAAGAGGTCGGGGGATACATTTATCTCCCTTTATGTGAGGACTCTACAGCTACAATAGAACCGAAGATAATTATTTTGAAGGTGTTTATTTGTCGCAACTAGGAGATTATGTGACCCTGGTATTTTTTACCCCTGCCGTCTTAGCCAACTAAAAATAGGTTTTCGGTTAGAATAACCAGTACGCCAATTTTCATCAAAATCAAAGGGATCAAGAAACTGTTCAAACTTGTTAATTGACTTGACATGAAATTACTCATTACAGACTTTGAAATTCTATAATGTAAATATCAATAGAACGGAATTAAGTTTCGCGAAACTGACTCCACGACAGACATTCATAACATTTCTTTTCTCACCCCTTCCCACTGAGAAATTTTTTTATATTGCATAGAATTTGACACTAGGTATTCTTAATTTGAACATTCACTTTTGCCTTTAACTATGAAAATAAAAAAGACCCTTGATATTCGATATTAAATTGCTAATGAGCGTTTCTTCAGAATTCAGTTTAAAAAAAGACTGAGTTGTAACCATTTGTACATCTTAAGACGGTGTTTCATTTTCGATATTGCTTTTCCAAATTTGCTATTTTTGCTTCAATTTCGATTTTAAAATTTATTAAAAACATTTAAGATTTAAAATTTTTTTTTTTTTAATTTCGAAAACCTTTTGAAATTTTATATTATGTTATCTTTCTCTGTTGTGTTGTCACTCTTTCAGGCATTTCTTGCCACGCCCGCCTATTTATATGGTAATGTTGTAGAGTCGGATAAGGACTTGGTGTTGCGCATATGGCCGGCAATTGTTTATCAAGCAACTGGACAGTTATGCCGAAGTATACTGGAACATTTGGATACGGAATACCATGGCAGAGCAAGAGAAACAGCTAAATATCGTAAAGTTTTTCTGTTTGCCACCTTAATAATCTGTAGTTCCTTAATGGTCAGTGGTATATTTTTTTCATCGGCTTGGGTGAAAATCACCATAACTACACAAATAGTTGCAATAGTCTTTTATGGATTCTTTGCAGGTTGGTAGCACAAAACTTTAAATTTTTTTTTAACACTTAAATTTTAAACAAATGTATGTTTAGGTATTGGTGCCAGTTTATTTGTATGGAAAACACATGTCATCTTAGAAGCTGTACGCCCAAGAGAGGACAAATTCGTTCGCAAGACTATACATTTATGCGGAGAAGCTTTTTGCCAATTATTTTTATCGTTTGCTTTTACCAATTTGCGCACCCTGTATGGCACTGCCCAGTCGATAATATTAATGTCCGCCTTACTAGTGAATCTCATACCGATAAGTTTAATTATAACACGACATCGTGAGGGTGCAATAACTCAGCGAATATCTGTAATTAAAACAGAGACAGCATTCACTCCGCTACATCATCAGTTGGGTCGCTATTCAAATGTTTTCAATGATCAATTGGATGGCATAGAACTGCGCACTTGGAAAAATCCCATTATGGAACATCATCCCAGTGTTGCAGCCTTAGCTTTGGCTGACAGTGGTCACTATATGTTACCTACCGATCAAGTGGATGTAACATTCATTAATCCCAATGGTGTAGAAATTATGGAAATTATACCCGAAGAAGATGAAACCATTTCTGTAATGCGTTCTAGTTCAGCTACCATAGAAAATTATGGTAAAAATAGTGTCAGTGCTTCACAAAACATGCAAAAATCCATTTCAAATGGGCTACAAATGAGTCGAGAAGGTGTAGTCGCTTCAGGTTATAGTAATTTGGTAAGCAAAAACCTTTTGACAGAGTAAGTAATTTTAAATTAAGAAAATATTTTATATGAATTTAGGATAAAATTCAACAATTTTCTCGCAATGTGACTACCAATTTGTGGGACAATCTATTGGATAAAATTGCTCATCCCCTGCAGGCTGCTTTGTTGGTGCCACAACTTTATTCTACAACATTTTTTTTATCGGCTGATATATTCTCATATGTCATGTGCCTTACTGTGCTGCCAGGGTTGGCTGTAAGTCAACATGCCATTAAGAATGCTGAAATTCCTTTCTTATTTTCTTTGCTGGCGTTTCCTTGGATGTGTTTTGCTTTGATGACCCCTCGCTTTGGCAATAGCTTGTATAAACATAAATTACAATGGCACACATTGGGCTGTATTTCCAAGGGATTGGCTTTAATATGTAAGTAGAGATAAATCAGATAATGTAAAAAAATTAAACATGATTTTTTTTCGTCATTACCTACAGTCATTAGTTTTTCAACATCTAAACTTTTACTTAGCGTCTCAGCTGCCCTCTTGGGCTTTGGCCAGTCGGTTACTCTATTTATTCATGAATGGGTTTTCCAAATGAGTATGACACGTTCTCAGTGGACGGCAATACGTTTTCCTGTGCATTTTACAAATAGTTTATTGATACTTGTATGGGGTACACTGGCCCACTGGGTTGTGGTACATTTTTCATTTCAAGCTAGTGTGGGCCTAGCAGCGGCTCTTTATGCTAGCAGTGTAATATTGTGGAATTTAATATATTTATGTTTTAATTGTAACAAATAATGTTTAAGGTAAAATAAATTCATAAGTTAATACACACATTTCTATGTACCTTAGGGAAGGAATCGTGCTAGAATTTTGTGCAGTTCAAAATAAAAATTCTTTTGGAAAAAAACAGGACAGGTAGGGTTAGGGCAAATGGCTTATCATCGGAGTTCAATATGCGGTTAAATGTTAAAAATCCTCTAAGAGGCCTTACATCTATACCGGACATTTCGTAAACATAGTTGCCACCGATGTAATTGTCCCGAGAGGAAAAGAGCCATTTGCCCTTACCCCACCTAAGCTCACACATTATGGGTTCTAGAGTATAACATTTGATCACTATGCGACCTCTAACGTACGTACAGAGAAAGGAATTTTAACAATTATAAACAAATAAATGAATGTTTTATTGTATGTCAACATAAAGTTTATTAAGTAATTTTATTAAGCTTTATTTCAACAATATTGTTATATCAAATTTGATGTCTTAAAAATAATATTATGTGAGGTAATAGTATCAGACTTAACGAGGTGATTTCTGTACATGAAATATGTTTGAAAATATTGATGTTGGTGTGGATAGTAATCAAAACATCTATTTTTGGATTTTTTGTCTGTCTGTGTTCGCATCACATAAAAACTATTAGATAGACAACAAGACAAGATTTTGTAAGTTGGTCCCTTAGAGCCTTAATTCCAATATAGAAATAAGAAAGCACCTAATTTTACCGGTATAATGGTACTAAAACTGTTGTCTGCAGATTTTATTTTTGTAAATGGAAAATTTTTAACACTACAGAACTCTGGAAAAAATATTTAAAAACACATTTTTCTAAATTTGAATTTTACGAAAATCAGAAATGACACGCGGACGTAGTCGTGGGCACTGCTAGTCTCTAATAAAAATACATAATCTTAATACTAAAATTTATAAACTAAAATAAAACAAGTAAGAGTACTATACTCGGCTATGCCGGATCTTATATACCCTTCACCATTTATGAAAATCTATATTAGTGAAGTAACTTCAATCAAAAAGACTAATATTTTGGTGGCAGAGAAATAAAAAAGTTAAGAAATTTTAATAATTTATAATTTTACATAAAAATGTCATCAGCCATTAAAGGTTAAAAATTAAAGAAAAAATAAAATTTAGTTACTGAATGTTTGCTGTATTTTTGTATAAAACATTTTTAAGTTGTTATTGTCTTTTTGTCTTATTGATTCAATGGAGTTCTCATTAAATCCATTTGGATTTTGATATAAGACTTTTAACTTTTTATACAAAATTTGAGCAAAATCTACTCATGAGCTATATGAGCAGTAGTGAAATGGTAATATGGATATGCTTTCCCGCAGTAATAAATTTCAATTTGTAGTTTTGAATAAAAAATATTTCATAAGAAAATATCATTAAATATTTATATTTGAAGGAATCAAGCACGATTTTTCTTTAATTTTTCTACATAAGGAATTCCATCGGGAACCATTCATCTGTATTTGAAAGATTCGATGAAAAAATAAAAATAGATACTAACAGCCTTATGCAAAAAAAAGACTAACGTCAACTTTAAAGTTCACACTAGTTAACTAACACACAAAGCCTAACAAACGTATGGTAAAAAATGGTATCCTAAAACATTACTTTAACTAATGTATGCTGCAATACATTTTAAACGTTAATACTGGCAATACCATTCACTTTTTATAGTTAATGATACATAAACACGAATATTTATTTGTTCGAGTAGTCAAATCTATTGAAAAAGTTTATATAATTGTAAAGTAAAATTACTTTTTTTTAAGTTAATGGTTAAATTAATGTTTTTAATACATGAAAAACAAAAATTCAATGCATTAACAATAATGTAAAACATTAAACACAACACTTTTTTATTAGAATTGATATCAATTATTTGAATAACGAGCTTTGTTACGAGCTTTGTTTACTTTTGTTGATTATATGCACATCACTATAGAATTTTGTTAAGTTATGTTATTTTTTATGTGATTTTAAGTAAATTGTGATCATTTTAAAATAAAATCATCATCGCTTGTAATTTCTTGGCCGATTATATCCAGATATTTCAGTTATGCATTCTAAATAAAATATTACAATATTAAAACAAGTTTTTCCATAATATCAAAATTAATTTTACCGATCCTCTCACTAAATTTAGTGTATCCATTTTTTTTTAATTTTTTTTTTTTTTTAATTAACACAATTTTTTTTCGTTTTCTTAAAAACTGATTACTACAAAATTTTTGTTGACAATATGTATTCCAAAAAATAAATATCAAAAACGTCACTTTAAAGTAAGGGGTAACCTACTTTAAAAATTTTAAAGTTGACGTAGGTCTTACCATACGTTTGTTAAGCTAATAATCGTTTTTGGATGAAACTTTAAGGAATTTTGCTTAACAATGAGTTTAAAGCAGCGTTAACTTTTTTTGCATAAGACCGTAAATGTTTACTGTGTTTTTGAATAAAACATTTTTGAGTTGTTATTGTCTTTTTCTCTTATTGATTCAATGGAGTTCTTCTATACAAAATTTTGGTAAAATAATGCCAATTTTTTCACTTGATGTTTTTTTTTCTTATTTTTTAATTATCTATCTCCCCAAAAAAATTTTTTTTTGTACCACTTTGTTTCAAATGATATAAAAAAATAGAGGTAGACTTGGCACCTCTTTCGACACTATGTGTGATCAATTGACGTATTTAAATTTTCTCTTGCTGATCTAGTGCTTTGGTAAACTTAATTTCAGCACTAAAACGGACGGACAGACGGATATCGCTCAATCAACTTCGCTATGCATAAAAATTCAGAATGTATATACTTTATTGACTCCGAAATGGATGTTGTAGAAATTACAAACACAGTGACAAACTTAAGGCCCAATTATATTGTGCAAAAGCTAGCTTTAGCTTATGTCAAAAATTCAACGAAAAGCCTGTCAAATGCTTAGGTACTATATTAAAGAAATTTAGGTGACTACAATCTACTTATATAAATTAGTAACTTATTTGCCACAGTTGCATATTTATGTCTAATTCTTACTTTTGCCATAAAAAATTTCTATATAAATAAACAAAATTGTAAAACAAAAAGGCTTTAAAGAAGATATTTTAATATCTTCATTTTTTGGTTCAAGTTCAAAGATAAATTTTCATAAAAAATATTACAACTTATTTACTGTTTTGTGTTTGTGGCCAACCATACTAAAAAATGCAACGGTGTTCTTATACCGTATTCATATGTGTAATTATATATGTTAAAAATTGGCCAGAAACAAAAGAATTAAAAACTACAATTTTACCATTGTAGGTCTTAATTACAATTTTTCTTTATAAATGTGTAACACAAAGCACAATCAGCTGTTTCCGTACGGAAAGTGCGATCAGTTTCGTACCTTGCTCAATAAAATCACATATAACAAAACTTGATGAAAAATTATCTTATGGTGGATACAGACAACGCAATTTGTTTCTGCAACACGTTTCACATTCAGGTTTCATATTTTGACACAAATACTGAAACCAACAGTGAAAACATAAACGCAATCTCAGTTTTTTTATTTTATATTATAACATTTACATCGCGCGGAAGAGAGGATTCAAAAATGAATCGTGAAGTAATTCAATTAGCAGCAAGTATTGTTATTGATGAAGTGTTATATCAAGAGGAAGAAGAGTTACAACCGAAGAAAAGAAAAATGTAAAAAAAAAATATCAAAACATTTTGATGTTAATTAAACCTGTATTGCAACCCGAAGTAAAACATGAAACACGAATTCAGATGACGCAATCTGTAATGAAATGAAACAGATTTCAGAAACACATTGCGTTGTCTTTAGCCAGCTTTATATACATTATAGTTTCCCACATATAATTGAACGTATTTGCACAGTTGTTCAGGTTTGCTTAAGTTATTTTATGCACATTATCGTTGGGCCTTTAGTTATTATACACTTTTTCTACTTAAGTTTTGAAAAATGAAACAAACGGCAGCACAGATGTGAATATTTTTCTTCAATAGCAACACCCTGTGATGCATAAAGTGTTAACAAAGCTATTGCACACGAGGTGTCGCATAGTAACTGAGTGGAATAATGTATCAAAAGGTAGTAGTGTAACTAAGGGACCTAATTCTTTAATATAGACTAATTTAGGCTGTATAATTAAAAAAATAGTAATTCTATATTTATGCTAACAACCATTAATTGTTGTTTCGTATAAAACACATATGTAAAACAAACCCGTTTATTTAAATTACACTCCTTGTACTAAAAAATCTTTAATCATTTGCTCCATCTTTTTACAACCAAGTGTTCGCTGAATACATTCAAGAAAAAAGAAATTGCAAGCGTGCGGCTTTTTTCTTTTAGGTGAAAACTTTCATTGCAAAACTCTGGCCAACCTATTTTTCACGAAGAAATCAGAGAAAAATTAAAAATAATTATTCTGTATACATAAGGACTTAAAAATAGTATTTAAAGTTTCGCAAACCTTTAAAAAACATGTAAAAAGGTCAGTCAGACATTTTGCCTCCAAAAAATTGAAACATAAAAAAAAAACAATTACAAAGAGACGCTACCCGGATTAAAGCCGGACACGCAGTGGTGGCAAAAGTACAGCGCCAATCATTTTAATAAAAAAACCAAGACGAGGCATTTAACCGTTCATTTTCTACAAAAAGTGCTAGAATCACTTTTTTTTATACTTGTGAAAGTCGATGGCTGAACAGGTTTTTGAGGCTTTTTGCTTAAAATTGTATTGATGATGTACATAGAACACACGAACCTTGAAGATAATCTGCATCAAATATTAACAAATCGTGTACCAACATCAAGCAGCCCCAGTGCCAGTGAGGCCACAGCATCAGTTGCGGCTTCTGCATTGCTGGCGCGTGTAAGGGAGGCGCACAATAGCGCGTCATCTATATTACAAGAAACGTCTTCATCACCGGCCGCCCAATTTCAGAATCACCGCCATAACAGCAGTACTCCCAGCTATTATAAAACTACGGCTAAAGATTGGATAAGACGTCCTAAACCACATTTATTGCCCTTGGAACATTTTAATACAACCGATATTAAACAGGATCTGCCCAAATTGTCTAAAAACACGATTTCAGCGCAAGAGCTAGAAAATCAACACAAGCAGCGAAAAGAAGAACAGTACGAATTTGTGCAAGTAAATAACTCGGACCAAACAGGTCAAGCAGAACACTTTACAGGTGAAAAATACCTGCAACAACAAGAAATAGACAACTGCGCCTCCACCAGCCATTTTGTGATTGATTTAAGAGACGGTCAACAAATTGCCTCTTCAGTTGCTGCGCCAACAGTAACACCCATATCACAAGTAAAAGTGGATGAGGACGAAGAATTTGAATACGTTGTTACTCGTGTTCCTAAAAGAAAACTACAACAATCTGCTACTTGTCAGGTAACTATTATGCGAATAATTATAATTTTCAATTAGTCAAAAATAGACTAAATTAAGACAAAAATAATGGCTGATATTCAGACAAACTAGATAAAAAATAACATTTATTTATGTGTTTTCAAAATATCAAAGGAGAAAATCGAAAACTCTTAAAAATTTAAAAGATTAATTTTTTTTCACTATTTTAGTTATTATACCCTTCACCGCAAAAAGTGGAAAACGGTATATCTAAGTTTTTCATTTCGTTTGTGATTTCTACAACATCCATTTCCAGCCCCGTAAAGTATATATATATATGTATTCTGATTACTTATGCATAGCGAAGTCGATTGAGCGATATTCGTGTATCCTTCCGTGATCCTCGTGAAATCAAATTTGCCAAGGCACTATATGATCTAGAGAAAATTTCAACACGTCAATCGATCAGACATAGCAAGATCAATGGCTAAGTCCTTCGAGGCTGTGGGCAAAACGCCACGCCTGCCTCTAATTGTTTTATATCATTTGGGGCAAATCTAGTTTAGTGAAGTAAATCCAATAAAAAAAACAAATATATGGGGCGATAGAGAATTAAAAAATAAGAAAAAAAATTTGCGTTCGCCCATATTTTCGACTTTTTGCCTCTAAAATATTAATAGAAGAATACGATTGCACACCATATTTTTTACGGGTATCTTTCTAAAGCTTTTGAAGAGATCGTTGAGGAAATCATAAATGTTTTTTTTTTAAATGTTTAACCCATTAAGAGCCGATGTTATTTTTATGTAAAATTTATCTTATTTTTTAATTCTGTAACTCCAATATTTGTTTTTTTTATGGAGTTACTGCATATTCGGTAAAGGGTATTTAATCTTCGGCATAGCCAGGTTAGAAAACTTACTTGATATTTTTTAATTTTATGTATTTTTTTTTTTTTTTAATTATTTTCAAGAAAATTTAAATTTGTTTATTTCCTTTATAGTTTACAATTGAAACATTATATTTAGTGATGGTTAAATAGGTCTTTTATCAGATTTAAAAAGTTCATATAATGGTGGTTAATTAATGTGTTTGAGCAACTGTAAATATATTGTTCAATTAAAAAGCATCTAGGACATAGCTAAATTTAACTAGCATGAACATATCAGAAATAGGAAACGTTAATGAACTAGTCATGGCGGCACCATGTACCCGGAGATGGCAGTTTTGAATTGCTATTCGGCGTTCGAAATGTCAATCACCTGTTGCTTATATCTATTTAATTTAAGCATAGTTTGTAAGAAATTCCATGTTTCATAAATGACTGTAAAAAGCGTATACTTAAGGGTCTCGCCTAATATCTTTTCAAGTTCAGATGATGCATAAATTTAAAAACTAACGGGAACACTTTGATTGACACCTTTTAAGGATATATTATGGCTTGTGAATTTGCATTGTTAAATACGTTCGTAATTTTTGTGCTTAAGTCAAATCGTGCAAAACAAGGTATTATATGTAAGTTCATTAAGTATTCTAACGACGTTATGGCAGAACTAAGCAACAGTGTAGCTTTTCCTACTAAAAAAATATCAGATATTTTGTTTAGTATTTGTGAAATAAATCTAACCCTGGAGTTAATGTCGACGTCGTTGACAGCGTCAAATGTCAAAAAAAAAAGTTGAATCGTATGAAATTGTATGAGAGCAGTTAATCTCAACGCGTTGCAACGCCGTAAAAGTTCAATCTGTTTCAACTTTTTCGGCGTTGAAACGCCGTCAACGACGTCGACATTAACTCCAGGGTAACATAAAAATTAATTCAAGAAGAAAATTTATTATTTGGAATCTTTATTAACTTTTGAAATATTTATTACTAAAAATAAAAAAAACTACAATATGAAATAAATTACTGCCATATGGCCATTTCGCTGCCTCTATCTAGCTAATCAGTAGATTCTACCTTAGCAGTAGTGAAATGGCCATATGGGCATGCTTTCCACGCAGGAGTACATTTCATTTTTTAGTTTTAAATAACAATGAGCTGTTTTTATTGGCCAACTTTAATGAATTCGAGTGATGTTTTTTACACTGTACACCTTTTAAATTTTATTTTGAAATAATAATTATTAAAATTATTTGAATAACAGAATTTTTGACTCCACATGGACTTATACTACTTTCAAAAATAATATTTTAGAAGAAATGACAACAGGAGAAAATTTAAGTCCATATTGTTATTGACATAAGCTTTATTTTTATGTAAAAAGCAACAGTTAAAATGAAGGCATCTACAGAGCCGGACAAAATTATTGACACAGGCAGAAACTTTATACTTAATCGTCAATATTTTTAAATTAATAAGGCACAGACTAATAAATTTATAACAAAAAAATTTATTAACATGTCTTTTATTTAAAAAAAAAACTGGTAATAACTACGCTGTATAGCGAAGTTATACAACAAAATTAATTTCTAGGCGCGAATTAAGTGGACAAAATTATTGACAGCACAGTACGTTTGGATATAAAATCATATTTAAAATTGTTTAATTCATTTTAACTTATTCTTTCTTTATTATTATTTCCTTTAGAGTTGTTGGTAATGAACTAAGTAGTTTTCTCGACTTAACACCCAATTTTATGCCCGTCTTGTACAAGGATTTTCTTGAGTTCTTATTCTCTTGTCAGTCCACTTTAACTTAAAGATGTTAAGTGTGCTTAAGTCAGACAATTTCGGTTGCCGGTGTAGGATGCGGAAAACATGATAAAAAGTACATATTCTAACATCATTGGCAGAGCATTTCTGGTTACTATCTTGTTGAAAGTAAAAATTGTCCCAAATAACTACATTTCCGACAATTTAAAAAAATTTTTCTTTGGTAAAACTTGGGCAAACACTTTCATAAATAGTATCCCTTTATAAAATTAGTCTCCTACCACTGCTGCAGCCGTACATCCTCATACTATTATAATATTTATTTATTTTTTTAAACAATTTGTAAAAAAAAGCCTAATAATACATGATAACCTTAAAACTATTAGATAACAAGAATGAAGCTTAATGCAAACAGTAATTAATTCTATCAATACGTATTAATTTATTAGAATTGAAAAATATTTATACAAGTAGATCAGCTTTATGTCTCCCCAGCCGTAATCAAATGAATTAAAATAGAAAAGTTTGATAGTAACAACCAAGTCCAATTTAGGAATAGGCCTGCAAATTCTACAAATTCACAAGAGCCCTAGTAATTTTTGACGATAAGAATTTACTGAGAGGAAAAAATTCCTTAAGTTAATATGTTAAAAGATCGAGCAACACGAATCAAAAAAGAATTTTTCAAAAACATTGGAAGCTATTCTAGAAATAATTTCTAATGATCGCGAAAAAATAAATTTGCTATAGAGCAATTGAATGGCCATTTCTAAATATTTAGTAAAATGAAATAAGATTTCTAAAGGTAAGAAATTTTTGAAAAGAGCAGCCAAGAAATTAATGAACATATACTGAGAAGTGATCGTGGAAATTTATGTTGTAAGCAAAGCGGATTATCATAAAGAAAATCCTTTTTAGTGTTACCCTATTAGATGCATTGATACCAGAAACGGCCTCGAACCCATAAAGGACTAGAGGCATTAATAAGAAGCGAGATAATTTTTTTTCTTATATATGGAGGTAAATACAGATTAGTAGAAAAAAATGTACGCAAGATACCAAAAACCTTACTATGCAAGCTTTTAGGATGAGAGCAAAAGGAGAGTCTGTTATCATTAACTATACCCAGCATACAAAAATTGTCTACAAATTCAATGCGAACTCCATTTAATTTAATATTGAGATCAAAAACAAAGTGGGCCCCTCTACTAAATGCAATAGCTTTAGTTTTACCAACATTCAACTTAAGTGAGTTACAATTAGTCCAATCTGATATGCGATCTAGACTGAAATTACTTTTCAATACATCTCCGAAATCACAATGACATTGACAACAAGAAGACATTATAATATTGTTTTTTTTTTACGTTAGATAATATTACGCCGCACAGTGGTCAATTTCGCGAGATAGCGGTCAAAACTCTGACTTCTGACCGGATTGGTATTTTTTAACGCAATTTATTTTGTTTAATAGGAGGCACTTTAAGCTTCAATTTGCGTGTTCAAACGTAAAAATCGACTGATAGGAACGTAAGTAATGTGGAGTTAAAAATGCATTTTAATTTTTTGTTGAGTTTCCATGTAAAAGTTAAATATTTTGACATTTTAAATAGGTATTTTTTTATAATTTCTTATTTTCTTCAATCGTATTTTACAACCAATACTTATTTATTATTCCTAAACTTAATTTTGGTCAGAAAATGCCAACATTTGGCCCCTGACATTTATTTTGGTCTAAATATTCACAGGGGCCAAAGGTTGGTTTTTTTTTGAAGAAAGCTAATTCTTGTGAGGACTAAACTGAAAAATAACACTGAAATTTCCAACAATATCAATACCATTTGGATATATTATATACAGAACACAACATCGATAAAATTTTAAGTAAACTTTTACTATTGATTTAAAGTGCACATATATTTTATTTAATTGTATTAATAAAAATTTATACTAAAATTAGAAACAAATTATAATCTTTAAACTAGTATTAGTTAAACAATATTAGTAAAAATTTCTTCCAAATAGCTTTGATTTTCATTTTGCAGTAGTTGTTTAGCTTCTTCATCTAACTCTAATGAGGTTGATTTCGATTTTTGTCGAATACTGGACATATATGCGTCTGATGTGCACAACAAAATATTAATAAGATCTTCATTAGTACAATATCTGCAAATTTTTCTTGTATTGTGCTCGCGAAAGAATTAAATTAAATTCATTAAATTCAAATATCACTGGTTGAAGTTCTTTAATTTCATCTCTTATTTTGCCAACTTCTTCAGTTATAACATCTTTAGTTTCTTTTTTGTAAGCAAACTTTATTGGTCTACAAAATTTTGTTGACGAGGGAATTTCATTATTCCATACATCAATCTCTGCAGCTCTACTAGTTGACGGCTCTGAACCAATATAAGTTTTTGTTAAACGTAATGGAACGAAAGAAATCATGAATAAATTGGCATCTGATGAATTTTCCGCATTACATTGTTTGTATTGTTTCTGTTAATAGTCAGCATCAAATGTCTTTTATAATCGTTCTGCAGTGTGTTCAAGAAGATCCTGCAATTTTATTTCTGCTGAACTTGAAGTTACACTAATAGCAGTTGGTGAAGGTAAGCAATCTTTTTTGGCAGAAACTATATCTCGATATGATGGAAAAATTCCACAATTTTTTTCATTGGTTCGCTTCCGCAATTCTGTATATTGGTTTTTAGTCATTTTCAAATCCAAAAATAGTGCAAATGCTTCTTATGGAGTAAATTTATTTTCTTCAGTTGGTGTCGGCATACTTTCTAAAATCCTTTTTGTGCGTCTGGGGCTTGCTTCCACTATTTTTTTAATGATAGCAATTTAACTCTTTTTAGTTTTCGATGGTTGAATTTGATGCAGAAGTGAATCCTTTATAATGCTACAAGAAACTTCTTCATTGATATGTTTAAGCTTGCGTCTTCGTGATCATTTACTACAATTATCAATTGGCTTTGCTGGTCGACCACTTTTTCCAGTTTCCGTGATAGTTACTGATGGCTTTTTAAAAATAAGTTTATTTCTTAGCCATTCTTGGTTGCGTGAGTAAAACAATTTCTTGTTTCTGGAACATTGATTGTACCATTTTCTTAAAGTATTTAAAAAGTTTTTTTATTTTTAAGTTATGAATTTTAATTTCTTGTTTGTTGCATATTTTGAAGAATGGATTATTCATTATATGTAAAATAATCTTTCCGTTCAAAATATATATCAGATAGAACACTATAACTGAATTTAGCCATTGTTTAAACAATAATGAAGAAAAAAATGAATACATGGATTAATATACTATTGCCCGAAGTTTCAACATGATCTGTTTTCCTCTTTGAAACATAATATAACAGGTACTTGGTTTTACCAGTTATTTCCATTGGTTTTAAATTTATTTGCAATTTTCAGGTATTTAAGTTATGTAATATTAGATGGCATTATTGCCATTTTTTACCTTTTACAAATGAATTGCCAGATACCACATAATTTGAGAGTTCTATTGTAATTTTTGTCAAAATTTTTATACGTCCTTCTATGTGGACTGCGTCCAAATATGGGCCAACTTCTCCTAATTTCAACAGAATTATTTTTTGGGCCAATAAGAACTCTTGTACAAAATTTCATCAAAATATATGCATAATAGCCACTTTCACATACAAATAACTTCTCAAAACATATGAAGTGCATTTGTACCGAATATCTTACCTTGGGTCAGAAAAATTTCTGTAGCTCAAAAAGTGCAGTCCCGATGCATGAACATGTATATATAGGAATGTAGGGGAGAGTTAGGACCACAAAATAGTAAATTTGTTATTTGACTCAGCTTGACTCACAGGAGTTGTGCTCTATGAAGTAGGAAATTTCCGAGAAATTTGACCTTTTTTTAAAAAAATATTTATATTGTTCTGAAAACAGTAGAGCTTAAATTTTTTTTAACAGTAATAGGAAATAAGTTAAGTTATAGCTCAAAATTTATTTCGTCGAAAAATCTTGAAAAACAAAAAAGTTATGATCATTTAAACTTTAAAAATTAACTAAAAATATCATAAACTTACTAAATTCTGAAAAGCCCGTTTTGGATCACGCTGTTCTCAGTGAAATAGTTGAAGTAGAGTTCTAATTTTTTGGCTCCCGAGGTTTACTACTGTCTACTTTCATGTGAGTCTAATAACTTTAAAATCGGAGAACAAAAACCAAACGGAGTTTTGGCCGCTATCTCAAAATATTGACCACAGTGCGCCATCCCAAAAGTTATCGTTCCCCTTTCTGAAGTTCAAACTCTTGACTTGTTAACTTTATAGAAAAAAATATATTTTCCTTGAAACTTGAGAGCTGTAACCAGCATATTGGAGAGTACTACGTAAAATTTTTGGATTAATTTACTATGTTAACCTAAACATATTAAAGGAAACCATATGTCAAGGTGTCGGTTCTTGGGTACAATTTTTACTTTTTAGAAGAGAGTGACCAGAAATACTCTGCTTATGTTGTTAGAATATGTGCTATTGATCATATTTCTCGCATTCTACCACAACAACCACAATTGCCTGACATGCAACACATTTAACATCTTTGAGATAAAGTGGACTGACGAGAGAAAAACTGTTATTTTTTTTTTATAACGGGCCAACTCATAGAAATTCTGACACATGACGGGCATAACAGTGGGAGTTAAGTTGAAGAAAACTAGTTAGTTCATTACCAACAAGATTAAAGGAAGTAATAATATAAAAAGAATAAGTTAAAAAGTATTACGCAAAATTAAATATGATTTTACATCCAAACATATTGTGCTGTGTCAATAAATTAGTCCACTTGAATAAAAAAAAAATCGCTATACAGCATAATAAATACAATCTTTTTTATTTTTTAATATAAGAAAAATATTTTTTTTAAATAAGCAGTACATAAGGTAATAAACTTATATCGTTAGATTTCTTTTCGTGTTATGTTTCATGAAGTTTCGTAAAGTGGTAACATATTAATTTTGCTGAGGTTTTTTGGGCTTTAATTTTTTTTCCAAACAAAACAAAAAAAATTTTTATTAAGCATTTTCTTCCACACTAATTTTATAAAAAAAAATTGCAAGTTTCATTTTTTTTTAAACCTCTTCCAACATATTTTAAGGCAGTTTAAAATTTATCTTTCTATATTTTTTTCTGTTTAACCTGTTAACTGATTATGTCCTATATATGCGTCAATTTCAAAAGTTCATTTTTATTTAATGTCGCATATGTGCGTCTGCTCATGTCGTAAATACGCGTCTTTGCTTGAAATTAATTCAGCACATTAAATCGAGCTTGCAAAGAAAAACTAATCAGTTAACAGGTTAATATTGCCTCTTGTAAAGATTTGGTTCAGACAAAGTCTTCTCTTTTCATTTCCTATAGTAGCCAGTGTATAATTTCTTTAATGCTGTTTCCACAACTGCAAAATATCTGTCGTTTGGAAGAATTTGAGGAATGTTCCTTTAGTCAATCTTATTAGGAATTGACTTAACCCATTTTCAAAAGAAATATTTGTGCGATAGAATTGTAGTTAGACGTATCATACCATAACGCCATAGCCGTAACCGTGGCCATAACCGCAATCAAATTTACTAACAGCGAAAAGTGGTGACATAGACATAAGCTACGCTTATTTATGTTGGCATATGTTAAAATATAAGCGTATCTGCGTGCGAGCAGATTTTACTTTTTCAAAAAAGTGAGGTTATAATCAAAGACGCATTGCGCACTTTTTTTTCAACTGGCTTTTACTAAAATGCCATCGTGTTTAATAAATAAAAAAACAAAATTATTATAATCATTTATACTGTAATATCCTGTTCAGGATATATCACTTCCTATACGAAGGTATAGGTCGATGTGCTGTTCCTGGAGAGACTAATTACATATTTCTGAAAATTTGTGGGATACCCTGTCGCTGTGGTTGTGTACCCCTGCCATTTTTATATTCTAATTTCAAAAAAAAAAATATATTAGTGTGTTTTTTTTTTAATTTCGATAAATGAAAAACAAAAACTTAAAAAAAATATAAATTATAAACAAATTTCTTTTTCGTCAGACATTGGTTAATAATCCAACATTAAATCGCAAAATACGTAGACCAGTTCCAGCAGCAATTCCTATTGATTTTCACTCAGGAATAAGATCGTACAACGATCATCAACTTCCACCACTACAACCACTAGAAATTCCAAAAGTAATACGGCCAATTCCAAATCTTAAAAGGCATTCTATTGAATCTAAAGAATATTACAAGAAGCACAGAGTGTTAAACGGTTACAACTCAGCTAGCGCTTTTTACGTTGAAGAGGAGAACAGTTGCGAATTTTATTCAGATTCGGATTCGGCTGAAATAGCGTCAACTGGTAGATCAGCGTACGCTTATAATAACGATTTTTACAACAGTCAAGAAGCCCAAATGGGTCTCGACATATTAAATAAATTGAAACATTTATTTAATTGGAATCCGTCGCCAAACCACTATAGTACTAATACAGTCCCTGAGGAGGGTAAGCGAAAGAGACGATCAGACGATTGCTTTGCTGGTGAGTCAGTTGGACCTACGCAGATAAAGTATCGCAAAGTAGAGAACCGTTTTCCAAAATATATTGCTGCACGCTCAGAAGAAGATGTAAATGAGTTTGTGGCACCTTTTTCGCACCAGAATCAGCAGCAAAATTCTCAAAAATACGAAAAACAATATTCTTTAAATAATTCAGCACAAAGCTCCAGAACTTTATTGGAGATGTCCAATCGTCGTTCGACTGCTATAGGTAAAATACAACATAATTTAATTGATATATAAATAATAAAAAAAAACGTTATTCTTTCAGATAAACCACCTCTAAGGAAATCCATATTTTCAGCTCCCCATATTTCCGAACAAATAATAAAGAATACGATTTATGCTGATGTCGAATTTTCCGATGACGATGAACCGATTTTATCAAAAGGTTTTAATATTAAACCTACTAAATTGGCTTCAGCCAGATGTGCGCCCGAAGTTTATAACATTCCGATAATGCGCACTAATGAGCGTTTCAAGACTTCATACCAGAAACCGTTACCACCTCCTTTAATCGAACCCAGTACTGGCAGCATTCTACAATCATCTCTTATACCAGGCCTAGAAACACGCAAGCAAACTTACGCTGAAACTTTGCGTCAAAGTGCAGGTACAGGTCATGCTTTAGGAAGCCGAAATAGTAAAACGTCATCAGGTGCCTCTACTTCGGAATCGTCACGCATATTAAATGGCTTATTTAATTTACGCACAAATTATTGGTCAGGGCAAAATCGTTCTTCTATACTTAACCAAGAAAAGGAAAGTGAAGAACGCGAAAAATATCAACAGTTACTAGAACAAGTAGTGCCACGCCTATACGGTGAGAATAAACTTTCATCTGCCTACTCATCGAATTCGGCAGCACAACGAAGAAGATCTGCTTTACTCTTGGACACTGCTATATCTTCAGCACGCAGCTCTCCTGCTGTCAATAAGCGCTCAGCAGACGTTGGTCAAACGATTTTAAAACGTCCTCCTCTCTCTTCCACTATAAACTTGGATGATGAAGACGACGATGATGATGTCACCATAACTGGTATTTCTCATATAAAAACTTTACGTTCTCCAAAGGCCAAACCGTCTACGGTCATTGTAGATGACGATGAAATATCCGATATCATTGACTTGGGTAACGAAGAGCGCCACGTTTTATCAGCTTGTGCTAAGATCCAGAAAGAAAAAAATACGATTACCAATTTGCGCGAAAGCAATATTGAAAAACAGAAAACAGATGCTTTGTAAGTAGAAGAAAAAAGTAAAGTTTACATGAAACAAATTAATTAATAATCACCTTTAATCTTATGACTTTAATATAGACCCTTTGTAGAACCTGTTAATTCATTGCAAGAGCGGTTCAAAACCTCTCCGCACATCAAGGATAACTGGTTGCAAAATTGGCAATCAAAATGGTACCAACGCAAAAAGAACAGAAATGAAGAAGTCAAGGAAACCGTTAAAGTGTAAACGATTTTTTAATGTTTCATCTAAATTTTTATTGATTTGTTATCTTACACGTTTTTTAGAACGGAAAAACTAACAGCTGAACGACGTGCTGCTGAGGCTGAAATTCAAGAACGTTTACGCAAATTTCAAATTGTTGATCCTGAACTATTAGTTGTCGACGATTTTGAAGATGCTGTCGAAGAACCTGAATTTGTGGAATTTACACAAGAGCAAAAGGCACGTATAAATGCTGCCATATGCGGTCCACTAGATCAGGTAAATTACTTTTCAATTTTTATATAATTAAGCAAAAAAATCAAGGGATTGTGTTTTTTTTGGTAGGTGTTAATTTCTAAATTCAATTTAAACATTACTAGACGCGACATACACACCTTATGTGGCCACAATTGGCTTAACGATGAAGTAATAAACTTCTATATGAATCTTCTAACCGAACGTGGAGAAAGAAAGCACGAGTCTCATGGGTATCCCAGGGTCTATGCCATGAATACCTTTTTCGTGCCGCGCTTAATGCAAGCAGGCCACAGTGGCGTAAAACGGTGGACACGAAAAGTCGATATCTTTGCTATGGACATTATTCCAGTGCCCGTACACGTTGGCGGCGTCCATTGGTGTATGGCTATCATACACTTAAAGAATCGTTCTATTAAATATTATGATTCCATGGGCACTCCAAATCCCAGCGTACTCAAAGCACTTGAAAAATATCTTAAAGATGAGTCAATGGACAAACGCAAGAAGCCCTTTGATACGAGTGGATTTTTGGTCGAATCGGTTCAGGGAGTTCCGCGCCAAATGAATGGCAGTGATTGTGGCGTGTTCAGTTGTATGTTCGCAGAGTATATAACACGTAATCGAGAGATAACTTTCTCACAACAGAATATGGAATATTTCCGACAAAAAATGGTTCTGGAAATCGTATTGGGTGAATTGTTGCATTAGTCATGTAAAACAGTCAATAAAAGGCAAAGCATTATCAAATATGTCAATAATGGCTTTTGTGTTATTGAATTTATTTTTTAGGCATTCTATATAGAAATTTTCAGTTCATCGATAATTTTATACAAAAACAAAATTGTGAATTAAACGTTGTTTTTGCTTTATATTTCTATCTTAATTCATCACCCATATGTTTATTATAAAAATGCAATCATATAATTATTTTTTTAATTTAAAAATTATTTTTTAATGCAAATAAATATATAAGTTTCTTTTTACTTTGTTTGATAAGTCAGTTAAAGCAAAGAACATTAAATGTAAACTATTTAAAATACAATAACATAAAACACGTAATTTATTTCTTACTATAAATATTTCTATCTATACCGAAATAAAGTAAAACTAATAAAATAAAACGATAAAACTAAAAAGCAAAAATGAATATAATGCATATTAAAATTAGAAAAAGAGTTGAAAACCAGTTTCTTTAAATATTTGCTCTATTTAATTTTTTCTAGCAGTGTAGAAAATCACCGCTAAATGTAGCAACGTAAAAAATTTCTAGGAAAAATAAAATATATATATATATTTTTTTTTTATAATTTTCAGTTTTAAATTTAATTACACAGTTTTTTTTTTGTAGATTTGATTAAAGCTATAACCGCTTTATTTAAGGAGTTAAAGATATTTTCGGTCTTTGAAAACTTATTATTTATGCTTTAAATAAAAAATGCATTATTATTTAATACATTTAATCAAATTAATTAAATACTAAATAAAGTTTAATTTAAATGTGTATGATGTCTTGCAAAATAAAAAGTAAAAAAAATAAAATTGGATAGACTTGTAATTAATTGACCAAAAATAAACCAAATCGATGGCCTAATAAGAAAGGTCGTATCTCAACTTTTTTTTACAGGAGAAGGAAAAAACAATGGTCCTTATTGTGTTTGGCGTAGGCGTATTTCGACTACGATAATTTTGTAATAGGTTAATGACAATTGTTACAAGCTATCTTTAATCTATTACAAAACTTAAAAAAACGCCGAGTTTTTGCACGAAAACGCCAAACACAATAAGGGTGAATAATAATATAATAATAATATTCTGTTTTGCGACGTCAACACAAAACGACGTCGTTTTTCTTCGTTTGTTGTAAATCGGTATTCCAGTTGTCAATATTGTCATTAGTCGATGACTGTCGCCATATGTTTGGTATTTTCTAAGAACGATTGATGTTGCCGGTTAGTTTGTCATCGCCATTTTTGATGTTGAGTTGTGTTGCGTGCAAAGGAAAATTTTAAAAACATGAAAAAGTATAGAGCAATATTAAAATAAAAAAATATACAAAATAACAAAAAAGAAATGGAAAAAACTATAATTACCAACTTCTGCCAATTTGGAAAATTTGTGGAAGAGTTAGAAAGAATCCATCCCAATGAAAAAAAGGCAGGATTTTGTTGGACTGATAAATGGATTTGCATTATAAAAACTTAACTTATTATATTTTATCCATCAAATATTATTATTGATAATAATTGCAATAAACATTGGAAGTTTTAATAATACAAAGCTATTTATCAGACAGACAATATCCTACCTTTAACTAAAGGCAAGTTGTAATAATGGCCTTACACAATTTATTTTAACTGTTTGTAATAGTTTTCTTGTTTTATTGTTTATAGGTATTTTATTTTAATATTCCACAATTTTAAATTCCACAACACTTAACACAACAGAAAACAAATTGAGTCAACTGACTCAAATATTCGGGTATGTGATGAAAATCGATTTCGATATAAAATCGAGTAGAATAAAGTAAGAGGTGTAATGTGGTTATTTTTCGTTTTTATGTTCTAGATTTCAAATTCCATTTCGTTCTATTAAAAAAGTAATTTTGCCATGTGATGAAAATCGTAATTATAACTTTGAACTCGTTTTTAATTCACATTAGCATTGCATTGTGAATTTTGTTTTTCATATTAAAACGTAAAGAAAAATGTAAGTTAAATTTCTGTAAGCATAAAAATAAGAATTTATGGCAATAGGATGCCTTCATAATTTTTATGGAATGCCATTATAATTTTTTTTTATCAAAACAAATGTGAATTAAATTTTTTAATTTAAAATTTTATAGCTTTGATTGCTGACGCCTTCAATAACAATTTCAGGTGTGTGAGTTGCATAGATTATGCAAAGCACAACAAATATTTATAACTTGAACTGCTTTCCACAGTAAATACCACAAGAATCTAAACAAACACCCAAACCGACTTTTCAAAACCCCAATTGTCCTCTCTGCAATATTTCTGGCTGACTGAGTTTATAGACGGTACACTAATTCCTATAACGCCAAGTAAACCATATTTTTAAAAAAGAAATTGTTTAGATTTTCTTAAATTTTCTTTGCTGGATTTAATAAATACTGGGCAAATTTTTCTTTCCAGGCAGTTTTACATTTTTTTCAATTATTTTGATACTGATGTACGATGCATTGTTATATTGATATCGTTTAAAACTTCCTTCAGCTAAAAATCGTACTGAAGCTGCCAATTGCAATACAATTGAAATCGACGTACATATCTTCCGAGACATTTTCGATCTTTTTAAGGACAATCATAAATCCTTCTTTATTAAGCCGAAAACATTGAATAAATCTAAAAATAAATTAAATATAAATGTCATCTTATGATAAAAATTATCTCACATGCTTTCCGGCAAATCCAATAAAACCCATTCCATAGGCTTTTTTTCAATTTTTTTTGCTGCACAATGTTCACCTGTTTACTTCGTAGTATGTCATTTAAGTCAAAGTTGCGTTTGAAGGGATGGTTGCAATTTTTGTTAAAACAACATGGAATTAAAGCAAAAATGGCAAATGAAATCGATCGAAATTCATCACACTTATCGATTTGGATACTCGATTTCCTTTTGAAGTCGATCGAAATTCATCACATACCTGATTAGATGTTTGTGTTTTATTTTTTTATATTATCGATAAACAGTCAACGTCGTCATTAGTTTGTCAGGGAATACCAAATTGATGTTGTGTTAAGTTGATGTTGTCTCAAAATTGACAACGCCAAACAGAATAAGGGTGAATATTTAAATTTTTCATACCAGAATTCTCAATCTCACTCAAACAATTCATTTTACTTAGATTTTGTATGTCAAGTAATAACTTAGGTATGAACTGATATACAAAAAACTAAATTAATATACATAAATTCTATATAAATGTTTTTTTTTACCTTTTTAAATAATTGTACTTTTATAATTTTTTAAGCACTAGGTCAGTTTATAAATAATAAAATTTGTATTTATATTTTCAATATTTCGCCACACCGTTGGGTGGCATCATCAGGAAACAGGAAACAAAAAATATTAATAATACGATTTTTTTGAAAAAACAAAATTAAAAATCATATTATTAATACTTTCTGTTTCCTGATGATGTCACCCAACGGTGTGGCGAAATATCGAAAATATAAATAAAAATTTTATTTAATTAATTTACTTTATTCGTGCTTGATTCCTTCAAATATAAATATTTCATGATATTCTCATGAAATATTTATTATTTCATGAAATATTTATATTTGAAGGAATCAAGCATGAATAAAGTAAATTAATTAAATTTTAAAAGATTCCGAATAATAAATTTTCACATTAAAAATTTTATTATTTATAAACTGACCTAGTGCTTAAAAAATTAGAAAAGAACAATACATAAATTTTGATTGATTTTTGTGTGATGTGCAGAAGTGAAAGCGGGCGCAAATAATAATTTGCCATTCTACAATTGCCAATAATAAAGAACTGTAATTTGAGAAAAGTTCTTTCTTTTATTATAAAATAAAACAAGTAAGAGTGCTATATTCGACTATGCTGAATCTTATATACCCTTCACCATCTATGTAAATCTAGTTTAGTGAATTAACTCCAATCCAAACAGCAAATATTAGGGTGACAGAATTAAAATTAAAAAAAAAAAATTGGTTCTGCATGTAATAATAAAAAAAAAATGCCCTCGGCGCTTAATGGGTTAAGCATGTTGTTAAAAAATTTAGTATTTCCTTAAAGATCTCTGTTGACAAACTTAATTTCCCAAAAAATTTTAATACGCCAATCGATCAGACATAATGTCGAAAGAGGTGTCATTAAAAATCAGCAAGATTGCTCCATGTTCTTCGAGGCAGCGGGCAAATCACCATGCCTAAAAAAATCGTGCTAGCCCATATTTTCCGAGTTACAGGGCTCTGAAATTTTTAAATTTTTCAAAATATCAATATGGGTATCATTTTAAAGGGTTTGAAGAGAACTTTAAGTAAAATCTAAAATTTTTAAAAAATGCTTAACCCATTACGAGCCGATTTCATTTTTATGTACCAATTTTTTTTAATTCTCTGTCACTTATTTTCTAAATAAAATTTGTTATGTGGATTAACTACCGCGATCGGTCAATATGACCGGTGGGAAAAAAATGTTATACAGTTATCCCAGAGAAAATTTTTTTACAGATATCTCAGAGTCGCTTTCAATTGCAAATAGTAAATAACATTAGCTTTGATTACAGTCTTAAGTAGTGCACTTCTAAAGAGTTTCTTATGCATTTTTTTTACAATTCTTTAATCGAATGAAATTAAGGTAAAGTATCAATACAATTTGTTATTCCTTTCATAGTGTAATAATATGTTTTAGATTTTTCCCCTAAAAATGTCAAAGCATTTGAAAGTTACAAATTACCTAAGAAATATAACGAACATGAAAGAAGAATTTTCAGAATGAGATGAAAAAGAAACTTCTGGAAATGAAGAAAACATGGAAATAGATCAAAAGCTATTTAGAATAACAATAAAATACTATATAAAAGCGTTCAGGACATTTATTGACATCCTAAAAGTGAGACAGATTTAGATGATCAACGAATCGAAACTGCTGGAACAGTCCGGGAAGAAATAAAAGGAGGATCTAAACCTGGCAGGTTACCAGTGCATAATATTTGTAGGGATATGCTAAACGACAAATAATAAAAGGACAAATGAAGACGGCATTTTCTCTTATCATTGATCACCTCATAATGCATCACATTATAAAATTAATTATAGGAACAACAGTCTTCAATTTTCAAATTAAAATTTATACTTGCTGTTGCAGTAGACTTAGCAATCTTTGTACATTTTACCCACCTGTCTATAACAGTTTGGCTATATATGTACATCGAACTACATTACTAATATAACACCCTTTAATTTATAACTAAAATATTTAAACTTTTTACTAACTAAGCAAAGAAGTGAACATTTTGCCTTATTTTCAAGTGTTTGTTTATATCGGCTTTAAAGATACGGCCATATGTATCAAATAACATTAATTTTGGAACACCCTTTAATTTCTAAATTCAAATTAAAAACTTTTTGATATAGGGAACTTAGCAATACAGGTAGATCCCTTTTAAGTTTCAGCTGTCTGTCTATACCTAAAATTACATCAACTATTGGGACAACAATTAATTTCCAAATCTAAATTTTATACTTTTTGTTATAGCGGAGTTAGCAATACAGGTTTGTTGTAAATTTCAAACGTCTGTCTACAACTGTTCAAAAGTATGGCTGTATACATTAAATTAAGTAAACTATTGGAGCACCTTTTAATTTCCAATTACAAATTTTATAGTTTTCGTTATAGCGTAGTAAGCAATACAGGTTGGTGGTAAATTTCAGACGTCTGTCTACAACTGTTCATATGTAAGTATGGCCCATATAGGTCAATTTACGTCACCTATAGGAAACCTTTTAATTTTTAGGTTTTTTTTTTTTGTAATACTTTCTGTCATTGGGAGCTATAGTGTTTTTTTTTATTTAAAAGTGGTGTCCTTTACGGTTTCAGATACACGTAAAACACAGGTATGTTGTATGGGGACACCCTATAATTATATAACATTTATACGGTTTTTAAAACGGGACCAATCCGTAAGCATCACAAATTTGATCAGCAAAACAGTATCAACTCAAAATAAAACCAAATTTAAATAAAAAAAATTCGATTATTTAACATTGAAACAAGTAAGAGTGTTATATTCGGCTGTGCCGAATACTATATACTTCACCATGTATGTAAATCTAGTTTAGTGAAGTACTCGAATCAAAAAAGCAAATAATGGGCTGACAGAGAATTAAAAAATAAGAAAAAAATTAAGTAAATATGCATAATTTTACATAAAAATGTCATCGGCTCTTAATGATCTCATCAGATGCTTTTAAAATATACCCATAGTGATATTAAAAAAAAAATTAAAAACTTCAGGAGCCCGTAACTCGGAAAACATGGGCGAGCGCCAATTTTTACTTGATGTTTTTTTTCGTCTCTTTTAATCTATCACCCCATATATTTATTTTTATTTTTTTTTTATTGGAGTTACTTTATTGTTCCAAAATAGTATTGAAAAATTAGAGGCAGGCGTGGTTTTTTGCCCGCTGCGTCTAAGGACATGGACCGATCTTACTGATTTCCAATAGCACCTCTTTCGACACTATGTCTGATCGACTATGTCTGATGGACGGACAGACGGACGTTGCTCAATCGACTTCCCTATGCATAAGAAGTCAGAAGATATATACTTTATGGGGGTCGGAAATGGATATTGTAGAAATTACAAACGAAATGACCCTTTTTCCACTTTTTGTATTGAAGGGTATAATAACGTTGCTAAAGTTGTATTCTGTTCAATTAGTGTGAAATCACGAAATGCATCTGGCAATATTTTTATCAACTGTGAAATAATATGAGCTGAACTCAAGCTTGGGTATTCTCCTCGGCTTGAGCTGATCCGCAAAATGAGGAGAATGGAGGAGGATGCGATATCCCAATGCAGATTGGTGATAGAAAGCATGCAGCGGGCGTTCAACCGGCAAAAGAATATTAGCAGCGATGTAAAGGCCGGTGTATCCAAAATGGCCGAGCTGCTGGATGTCACGCTGAATTATAGGCGTGCGTGGAAGACGGCAGAAGAGGAAAAGAACCTCACGGAATTAAGAAGGAAGGCTGCTGCACAGTTCGGTTCGGATACTCCGACTACGGTGACCGCAAACCCAAAACGAGCGGCCACTAACCCGGCTGTGCCCGAGAGCTCCAAAAAGCCAGGGCAAAAGAGCCCAAGGGAAGCGTAACTGGGCCTCCGGAGAAGAGCGAAGAAACCTGGCGGACTGTCACTAAAAAGGGCAGTAGGAAAAAGCCTCCAGAAAGGCCATCAGAGCCTAAAAAGAGGAATAAGCCCGCCCGCCGCGGTTAAAATCAGAGGCGGTAATGACAGAGGGACATAGTTACGCAGAGGTGCTTAAAGACCTGCGTAGCAAAATGGCGACCGATGAATCGGTCAGGGTGAATTCCGTGAGGAAGACAAAGGCGGGAGCCATCCTCTTGGAACTTGGGAGAGGGGAGAAAGTTAGACCGGAGTTCATTTAACAGTTGAAGAGTACTGTCCGGGAAACGGCCTCAATTGCGGAGCTTAGACCAAGTGCTACAATAGAGATAGAGCGGAAAACTAATTTCTCTATTCAAACTTGCGAAATTTCTTATTTCGCTTGACAAATTCGAAAACTGGCTGATGGTACTGTATCAATAATTCGATTTAGAAGAAAGTTGTCTTTTTTAATTTCAATAATTTTATGCTGTTGAAGTTTGAGGCAAATAAGACTCATCAGATTTGTTCTTAACCCTCTGACACGGGAATTAATTTCGGCCGTTGAAGAATTCTATATATTGTTTTTATAGCTTAAATAGGCTTCAAGGAACATGTGTAAAAAATTATGGGGAAAAATTTTTATTCTAAAGTGGGTTTTGAAGATGTACATTTTATTATAAAATCTGCTTCAATTTTAAAAATTATTTCATTTTATTTTATTTTTTTATTGATTTTAAATTTCTGAATACACATATGTACATAAATAAAAGAAACATTTAAAGATTCATCAACAAAATGCGCGAGAAAATTCAATTTTTAGTATTTTTATTTGAAAATAAACTTTCACATTTACGGGGCTTCGTCGATGATGACTAGACAAAATATATAAAAGTGATCTCCAATTGTATAAAAATCTTACAGCCTCTTTAGAAATTAAAAAATAACATCACAACGAACCTATAACTGCAAATTAATTGCATGTATGCTAAAATTTCAACCAGTTACGGGTTGATAAAATCGACGTACATTATAATGTACGCCACGCATCAAAGGGTTAATAACGTTATTTTTAAAACTTTAAAGGTAAATATCTACAAAATTCTATCGAAGCTCAATATTTCAAATAAAAAGGTTAAACAGATTTATTAAAAATTCCTACTTTAACTTACTTTATTGAATGGCAAGAGGATGCAATTTTTATTACGGAATTTGAATATTGAGTCATTATTTAAATACCCATGAGAATCCATCGAGCTGAAATTTTTTTCATATTCGTTTCTTTTTTAATTTTTTTTTTGTTATTTTAGTTCTGTTTTTGTTCAGTAAATGATTTATGGCATTTACACTATGAAATTTTTCATGAAACTAGCTTGAAATTTTTGTTGGTTTGTGAAGCAGGAGGAGTAAGAAATGTGGTATTGCTTGAGTTTTGAGGAGATGATACTGTTGTTAATGTTAACTTTTAGATAACGCTATAACTTAAATATAAAATTGAGAAAAAATGCCTCCAAAAATTGCAAAGTGTAAATCTGAACTATAACTAATATAAATTACATTAAACTTCTATTTATTTAAGGAAAATTTCAAAATGTAACTTTTTAATGAAAAAATGTAACGTTTTTACGGAAAACCGCAACTGTTTTTCTGTCTTTCCCTGGCAACACTGGTTCAGACAAATGCATATCGCCTGAAACACGCGCTTAATACAAACTAACTTTTCTAGCTGTGGTGAAGGATGTAAAAAACACTTCTCTCATTTTGC
Organism: Gymnosoma rotundatum; assembly: GCA_916610165.2. Taxonomy (NCBI): domain Eukaryota; kingdom Metazoa; phylum Arthropoda; class Insecta; order Diptera; family Tachinidae; genus Gymnosoma; species Gymnosoma rotundatum. The sequence goes on from OU744340.1 coordinate 95,895,088, forward strand.
TAATTATTTCTTTTCTAATTTTTTAAAAAAGATTGCAGATAATTCAAAATATAATGTTAGAAATAAGTTTGAGTGCGAAAGAAAAATGGCACGTAAAGAAACAATTGGTACCCTCTATTGCGTTTTCGTATTTTCTTTCGCACCTAGTTTTATTCTCTTTCGCAAATATGCTATCACTGCACTCAGTAATACGAAAGCTTATGTCAAAATCGTTCGTTATACGCAAATATCTTGCGCCAACAAAATATCAAACGCAAAGGTAACGAATCATGTAAGTAAGCATAAATAAATTTTTATATTAACATCTAAATTTTAGTTTTTTTAGGGAAATGCCAAAAAGGTTAATTATAATGGACTTCCCAAAGAGATGAAGAGGGTAGAAAACAAGTCATCATGTATTTTGATAAATATGAAACTAACGCAGCATAAATATTTATTTATGCGGAAGAATAAGGTAAGCATTTTTACTAAGGATGGTTGGATTCATAATATTACATTGCACGATGGAGTAGATAATCAAACTTCTGCATATGAAAAAAAAAACCAACAACGGGATGCTAACATCAAAATGCTTTGGCGCAAGTATAAATGCTACCCAAAATGTTACAGCAAACAAAAAGCCTGCAGAAATAGTTTTGCTATATTCGCAAAATGGAAATTACATTTTAAATGTTATGTTCATTTTCCGCCTCCACCCATAATTTTTATTAAAAAAAACACACACACAAAATTATATATAGAAAATTTTGTTCGTCAAAGATCTTTTTGTAATCTACATTAAATGTTTATAATTAATAATATTTTGCACAAGGCAGATTTATTTTACTAGGTAATAGCGGCTCTACAACAAATACAACATTGACAAAAACAACATGTCTTTTTATTGTTGTTTTGTGCGTTGGAAACGTCAAAAACACAAAGAGAAATAAAAAATAATCGCTCTCAATACACATGCTTGCTTTGTCTCGCAAACGCTTGTTGTTAGTGTTTTTTTGAAATTCGTAAACAAACAAAGGAAAATACAAGAACTTTTGACATTTCCAACTACAAACCAGCTGGGCGGACGACACTACCTACTAAAATAAATCTGCCTTGATTTTGCATTAGACGCGAAGCTTTGTGCATTATTTATTAAAATGAATGTTTTTGTTTACAAATTTTGACTTTTCATTTTGTCATTCTTCCCTATTGTTTTTTTTTTGTTGTGCCGGTGTTGCTCCATTTTTTAATTATTTTGAGAAAGCGTTTGCGTAAACAATACAGAGTATCAAATTGTACTCTTATCGCATCTACCTATCGCATCGAACTTGCTTTCGCATCGCAATAGAGAGTTGATTTGGCAGTGAATATTATAGAAGAAAATTGGAACGCAATACAGGGATATACTGGAATGGAAAAATGTTTATTTATACGGATTTTAAAATTTTGGTTTGAAGATAACAATTACTTTCAATATAATGATAACATATATTTGCAACAAAAAGGGCTTCCAATGGGGTCTCCAGCTTCTCCAGTTGTGGCAGATATTATTACGGAGCAAATTATTATTTCTGCATCTGGTATTGAAAATATGTTGGAAACATTTAATAATTTCAATAGTTGTATAAAATTTACAATAGAAATAGAAAATGATTTTAAATTACCCTATTTAGATACGTTAGTAATAAGGAGAGGGAATAAACTAAAAATGGATTGGTATCAAAAGCCAACCAACAGCTTGCGGGAGAATTATTAATTATTATTCGAAGCATAACAAAAGAAGAATTATTAATACGGGAAAAAATTTGATAGAAAAAGTACTTAAGCTAAGTGATAAGGAATTTCACTAAAGAAATAAAGATAAAGGTAAAAAGATATTAATTGATAATCATTTTCCAATGAGAGTAATATATAGTTTGTTTAAACAGTTAAGGTTTAGAAGAGCAAATAACACAAGAAATATTACTGAAATTAAAGTTTACAAGTCTTTAATTTATGTACCCGAAATAGCAGAAAGGATTGAAAAATCAAAAATTTTTGATAAATTGGCAAAAAATTTTTGATAAATTGGCATACAAAACTTATAATACTTTAAATAGATTATTTAGTAAAACAGAAGATAAGGAATATGTAGGTACGACAAAAAATAAACTAAAAACTAGAATAGCTGGACACAAGTCTGATCAAAGATACAGGGACGTTAATAATTCACAAAAAACTGCATTATCTTCCCATTGTGCCAGATTTAATCATAATCCTAACTTTGAAGATGCATCTGTTTTAAATATAGAAAATAATTATAAGCGTCGGTATATGTTAGAGATGTTACAAATAATTAAAATACCAGCAACAAAAAGAATAAACTTTAAGGCTGATACTGATAATGTTGCGCAATGTTATAGACATTTAGTGCATAAAAAATAGTTAACGTTTGAGAGTATATAATTAATTGCTTGTAACATTTCTATCGTGAAAATTTATGTAAATGTATTTGTTTTATGTTTTTTAAATTTTTTTTTAATAATTTGAATGTTTTCTGTTTTTTAAATTTTTATGAGAATGTAAATGTTTAAAATTTTTGAGTTATTTGACTTGAATATTTTCTGAGTTTTAAATTTATGAGAATGTATGTATATGTTTAAATATTTGAATTTTTCGTCGTTTCCCAGTAAAAAATATATGGATTAATCCATAATCGAGCAATAAAGGAGTAATGACTTGTTCATCCATTTGGAGTAATAAGGGAGCTATCGAAACTATTTTTTGTTTTTATGTTTATGCCTCGCTTAATACTCCAAATGGATCAATGGGGAATGTATCAGTTGTTTTTGTTTGTGACATAACTTTTAATTGTTGATGTTTTCGTTTTGTTTTTATATTTAGTCAGTTTAGTTTTAAAAAGTGAAAGACGTGTTTTTTAAAAAAGTGAAAAGGTAAATTTATTAAAAATGTGTGAAAATTTAGTTTCTAAGCGTCATTTAAGACAACTAGTTAAAAAAGAAATTGAAAAATTCTCAAATTGTAATCGGGAGACTTAAAGTGAACAAGAGGCATCAGTACCTAACAAAGTCAATGAATTAACAGATGAAGATAGCCAAACGGAAATCTTTGATGTCCATTATGATATCAGTGAAAATTTTAAAAGCTCGCTTCTTAGGTAATTGAAAGTCGTGTTTCCAACGAATGCTGTAATTCACTACTCTACATTTTAAAAAGTGAAGGTATGGACGTTCTACTATGCAGAGAAACATTGTTAAAAGCAGTGCATGCAGAAAACACACGCTGCTTCACAGTGAGCCCAGAAATAATAGATATGGCACCGGGTGGTTTAGAAAAAGCACTGATGATGCAAGGCAAATACATATCACCTAATGCAAATGCCGAACTACTGATCGATATATTTATGGATGGAATGCCGCTTTATAAAAGCTCATCAAAGTCATTACGGTTTGTGGAAGAACACATCAAGTTAAAGAATAAAAATTTTCCCAATTGATTCTTTGAAGGAATTAAATTCGGCAGAACAGCCTGATTCAGAAGTGGTAAGACTGAGTTTGTTTTTAATGCAGTCAGTTAAGCAAGTATTCAAAATTCTTTGTTTTTTATTTTAATTTATTTCAGATTTCGTATATCAAACTGCGGTTTGACAAAATCAAAATTGAAAAAGCAATACGCAAAATGATCGGTGAAATATGCTGGTCAAATTAAATTGGGATGGATCAAAACAAACAAATACAAATTGTTTAACTTTTTTTATTTCGGTAATAGCTGAATTTTTAATATCATGTCTTTAATAATATATTATGTGTTATTTTTTCTTCAATGTTCTTGCAGAAGCACTTTAAGAGGCGTATCCAACATACCCGGAATATGAAAAATCTTTCAAGGTGGCATTTCGTAAATGTAAAGCAACTGTTTACCAACAACCTACTTGACAAAAACTACGACTTCGTCGAATGCAAAAAAAAATAGCAACATTAAAAAAAATTTTAAATAAATGAATATTTTCTTGTTTTTGTAAAAAATAAAAAAATTTGTATTTTATATGGATGTTTACCCCATTTATGTTCTATTAGGAGGCAAAAACGATTACTCCCTTTATGCTCTTTTAGGAGACAAAAACGATTACTCTCTCTGTCGTCATTTTCGACATCAAAGAGAGTACTAAGGAGCTTAAAAGGAGTACTCGTGTCTGCGGACATGCTATGTTAAAAATCCAATGTGTTTCGGAGTTTTATGGAGTAATCCATTACTCGCAAAGGAGCGCTCCAAGATTACTCTTTGGATGATCCTATTTTTTTCTGGGTTGGTTTTTGAATTATGTGTGTTTGTTTGAAAAATTTAACTTCAACTTAATTTTGTTTTTAAAAAAAATCTAATTTTTAATATTTTTTTCCTGTTTCCTGATGATGCCACCTAACGGCGTGGCGAAATATTAAAAATATAAATTAAAATTATATTATTAATAAACTGAACTAGTGCTTAAAAAATTTGAAAAGAAAATTATTTAAAAATGTAAAAAAAAACAATTATATATAAAAATGGTTTCCTAATGAATATTGCGTTTTTAAATAAAATTAAAATATTTCCCTTTTTTTAAACATAATTCTCACTTAATCAATTTAGTTTGAAACACAGGATTTTAAATTGTTTTTACAAAGTTTTGGATCCAGTATTGGTGGAATACGAGAAGTATCGAAATAGCTATAGAATTTTTCCGCAGTAATAAATATGGTTTGAAATAAAAAGGAAACAAGCACAATTGACATAAACAAATTTAATTAGTTTCACAAAATACTTCCAGTAATCTAAAATTAGAGAAAAAGTCAGTAATGATAATTGTTTAAAAAAGTACTCGATTTGAAAGAGCTTTAAAAAAATATTGCTGCCTCTAAACATCCTACCCAACCAGTTAAAAATGTAACAACATAAAATTCACAAATGAGAACTGCTTTTAGATCATTTTAAAATTGGTATGCAATAAGTACTTATTTATATCAATATGTAGGTGCTTATCTTGGGAAATTTTGCTATATTTTTCTTACATACTCGTAAAACGAAAGTTGTGCAATGAAAATTTTTATTTATTTTAGTGGTTACGCACTTGCATTAAATAATGCCCCCAATGTTACTGTACTTTAATAAATCTTCTATTTGACCTCATTAAAAAATATAAGTTTTACATAAAAATAAATTCATATAATTTTAGCATCAATTTTGTTTTTCTTTAAACCTTAATTAAAATTATTATGTATTAGGAAAAACGTTCAAACAAATAATAGTGTACTTTTTTTACAACATGTTTGTTTTATAAAGTGCGATCGATCATGTTTGAGAGTTGTGTGGTATGAGTTGCAACAAATTTTCAAGAGGAAAAAATATCAAACCAATAGCCTCAAGCAATTGATTTAATAATCATTCGCTTGTCAACCGGCAACAATTGCGAACGGACGGTTGTGGAAAGAAGCATTCGTTTGTCGAAAATAAAAACGGAAGTTAAATTAAACGTACATATTTGAGAAAATAACGGTTGTTACTTATTTATAAAGAAAAATACTCAATATTTAAAAAGTAAACTTTGTCGTGACCGTTCACGATAAAAAAAATTAAAATTTTAATATATTTTAAAAAGATTTTTTCTTACAAGGGCTTATTTGTGAAATAATTAATTTAATAAGAAATATATGTAAAGATTTAAAACTAAAAAGCCAAAATTTCATATGTAGCAACTTAATTTAAAAATATGTTATAAAATATTGCAAATGTTTTTTTTTAACAAAACAAAAAAAAACTGTATAAACTACAAAATGTTATTACCTTTTTTAAACCATAGTGCTTTAATAAGAACTACAAATTTCTTACCAAACATTTTTTAGTGTAATGTTTTGACTTTAGTAATATTTTTTAATTCTATTACCAAACATTTTATTCCATTGATTAAAAAAAAAAAAAAAATAAAGCGTAAAAATTCTTAAAAACATTAATAAAATTTTTAAAAATTAAATCATATTGCAAATTTCAATGTCAAGATTTTTTAGCTTATAAAATATTAGTTTAAAAGTGATCAAAAAATAAATTAAAGAAATACAAAAAAAAAACATAAAAGTCCCCAACAGCATAAATTTGTTTTTGCATTAATTATTATAGAATTCAAGAAAAGTTTATTTCAATATTAAAATTTAATTTATTAGGCACACAAGTAAAATATAATGCATTTTCTGTGTCGCTTTACATTTCTCTAGTCATAAAGTTATTTACTATATACGAAAGATATTTTTATTTATTACAACACATATCCGAAGGTAATGATTTTATTAAGTTAATTTTTGAGATGGAGTATTGCTTTGACTAAATCGAGTTTTGTTTTTGCATTTGATTTTCAACACTTTGTTGGTATATAATGTATCATGCTCCTTCAAAAATGTAAAGGAAATGAACTTTTCCAGGGTTGATTTTTTGTCGCTTGGGACTTCGACTACTGGTTTACTAAATTGACGATGTTCCCCTTTACAAATCAATGCAAGCAGTCAAGTTTCTTTGGCTTGTTATTTATTCACTTAAGACACTCGACGCACATTTGATTATGAAACGATAAGGCGTCACAAGAGAATGCCAAATTTAATCATATTTTAATCTTTAAAAATTGTCCCTGAGACGCCCAACGTTTTTCTAAAATTGTGAATTACATGTTAAAAATTTCGTCTTATTTTAATAAATTTTATTAAAAATAAATAAAACTATAATAGTTTTAGTTCCGTGTTAATGATTTCGATCGACTTTACTTGTGCCAATAATGGCAAATGTTTTTCGTTTTTTAAAGAATCAATTTGCTTGACCTAAGCCATTTTCGATCGGAATTGAGTTCCATGCTATGCCTGTATATGTAATATTTTTATAAAATTATATTTTACTCATTGTTTGCGAATAATCGATTTGGATTTTGTAATCTTGAAATTATCATTCATATTTTGACAAGCGCAAATCGCTTCAAATTGCCGATTACGATTTAAAACGGCAAGTTGTCTGTTAATCGCAAGTAAATATCGAGATGAAATGATGCAATTTGTTATAATTGTATTTTAAGGCGAAAAACAAATAAGTTTAACGTTTTGCGGTTTGAAAATTCGAGTTTGTCAAAACATGGGCAAATATTTGGTATCAGATTGACTGAATTTTTTATACCTTATTTAAGATTTGAAAATATTTTATAGTAGGCTTTTAAAAAAAAATTTCAAAAATTATAAAATATATTTCGATCGGTTTTACTTTGTTTTTGTGTTTAAAAAATGGCTTAAAAATAACGAAATAAGAAAAACAATTGAGAAAAATTTCTTTCAATTGAGTATTATTTTCAAACCTTTACTCTACTATAACAAAGGCTTTGAGACTGACTTTATTCTCCAATAAAAGCACTACATGAAGAGTGCCGTTCTATGGATGGCTCTCTTTCCATGTGTTTCCTAACACACAACTGTTAATTATAATTCATAAGGAATTCTTAAATAATTTTTGACAACAACGAATTTCGTTAATGATAAATATAAATAATTTCAGAAAATTTTATTCCCTTTAAACCATCCTTTAAAATGTAAAACTGGAAAATTCGATTGAATGTAAAAAAAAATAAAAATAGTACTAACTTTACCATCCCTGATACACATGCTTAGAAATCATTCACTTTGCCGTAATAACGCTTTATAAAATAAATACTGACATAAAAATAATTATAATAAAATTATTTTAACATGAGATAATCTTTTCATTTCTACACATAGCATCTGTTAAGGCATATTAATTGCTCATTAAGGCCTTAGGAAAAATAGACAAGAAAATTCGCGAACTATAATATAAATCGCTAAAACAAACAGTTTTACTCCAAATAATATTAGAAATGTGAAATGATGTCTGACATGATTTTGTCTTACTATGACGGTTTTAGAAATGAGAGCCCCTGGCATACAGAAAGACATTATGGCGATAATAATCGGGTACTTTTTAACCCTTTATATTATATTCTTTTTCTATTCCTACTCTAACTGCCATCCCTAAATTAGCGCGTAATGCGCAAGATATCTGTCGAAATTTCTCATGTTCATACAAAATATATGAAGCATCCCTAAATAGCACAGCGTCAACGCTTAGCAATTGGAAAATCCAATTTTGACAGTGCGTTAGGAAGTGAAGTTGGCTGCTTATTGGTTTGTTTTGTTTTGTTATGGTTAAAAAGTAATGACAATTTAGTTATTTTCAAGGCAATCTAGCGGTTTTATCTCTTATTTATTATTCACTGATAGAAAAAATCATCGTTTGTTTGATGACGCTGTAACATCAAAATTTAAACATCAATGTTATGAAAGATGTCATCAATAAGGTATAAAATGGCATCAATGCAATGACAGACAACATCATTGAATTTTGTCATATTTTAGATGTCACTTAGTTATGACTACAATGTCATCAACTTGATGCAATATTTCGTATACGATTATTTCGTAAAATATAAATTTAAGAAAAAAGTAAATAGAGTTTTTATAATTCCAGTTAGCATTTTAATTGCAACTTGATTATTTTTTTTTCATAATGTTTATTTTTAAAAGCGTTTTTATGAATTCAAAAAATAAAATCACATTGATGTAAGTTCATCATCATTATTATGACCAAACAAATATATAACGCCAACGTAAAAAGTAATGAGAGGAAAGTGCTAAACACAGAGAATTTTCTCATATTCATAGGGAGTGATGTTAATATGTCATCAGATTGATGACACAAGAGATGACAAAATAAGCAAATAATGACATGGTTGACATCACAACAATGACTAGTGTCACGGGGACAAAAACGAAGACATTTGTCATTGAATTGATGTTAAATTACTTTAGCGTTATGATGATTTTTCTATCAGTGTTATACAGCGGGTTTTATAAAATAAAATGAGTTAACATTACTGTTAAAGACATAAAGTTGACGCTCTTATTTAGGGATGGCATGCTAGCGCAAAAACTATGAATTGCATTGCTTTGCGTCTTACGCGCTAATTTAGGGATGGCAGTAAATTACATATTTGCTTTTAGTAACTCACATTTTTTATCTAAAGTTTTGTAAACTCAAGATCTTTTTGCTTATGATTTAATGGTGCCTCATTTAAAATTTGAAAACTTTCAAAATCTTTTTTATTACTATTACCGTATATAATTTTCGCAATATCAGCTCTACATAATTATGTAAATTTGATAAAAAAAAATCTCTAAAATACCCCACATTCATAGCTCATGACAGAAAAAAAACTTTAATATACAGATTTTAATGGATGTTCCAAAAATTTCAATAAAAATAATATTTTATGGAAAGAAAGATTTGAATAAACGTGCACTTGTGTATTTGTAACACAAAAATTACTTAATTAATTCAGCCAATGAATTGTTGTTTTATTTATAATATTTTTTGATGAATTGTGTTTTTTTTTTGTTTTGATTTTCTTGTCTTTTAAGAGAATCAATTCTTATTTCTAGAGTTATCTCATACATGTTTTATTATACAATTTTCCATAAAATAAAATTTTGAAAAAATTAGCAATAAAAAAAAAATAGCGAGATCGTGTTCTATTTAGGTACAACAACAAACAAGGCAGCAATATTGCTCTTATTGAACGCCAACATCACAAAACAAATGTTTGTCTAAAAGAGACTTATTTGTTTTGTTTTTTGTTTCTTAACCTTAGAAGCACAAATATACGGAGCGAGAACATAAACCAAACCAAAGAATAAAACAACAACAACAAAATACTATATTGACAAACAAAAAGCGGGCTGGATGCCAGACGCAGACTAAAAAAAATAGTAATAAAAACACCAACATGAATTATTAAAATACACATGAGCAAAAATAGCTAAATACGCTGGCACAGTGGGTCGAATGTAGGTAAAATGTAACAATGCAAAATTTTACTTTCAGTTAAATTTATATTTTGCAGTTTTATTTTAAAGTGTGGTTTTGCTTTATAAATAATATTCTTTAAGATTCCTTCAAATGTAAAATCAATTACACAAGTCCTTGTTAAAATTGTTGTTTTCGATAATGGCCTCGTTTTTAAGTCAATATCACTTTGATCTAATGTGAACTTTTGGATTATATCACTTAATCATCCTGAAGAGAATTTTATTATATCTCGTAGCACGTTTTCTTAAATTGGCTTGCGTTTGCTTTGTGTCCCTTTGCTTTATTTTTTGTATATAATTCGAATTAATTCTAAATAAAGTACTTGTCTACTTTAAATATTGATGTAAAATTTACTTAGAAGTAAATGATGACTGCAACATATGGCAGAACAAGAGTAAATAATTAACGAAAACTGTAAATAATAAAAATTTTTTATTAATGCTTTTACTCTAATTAATTTCGTATTTTTAATCACTTGCTCGCTCACACACTGTACCATCGTGAGTTAATGTTATCTGTTAGAGAGTACAACTACTTAGACTAAAATGTTAATACAAATGTTTTGTGTTACTGTTTTGCTCATGTTGATGATGTCTGTTGCTAGTGCTCTGTATGTGCTGCTGGTGTAGTCGCTGTTAGCCCGCACACTAACGGCTCCGCTGTTACGTTTTCTTTTTAAACAAAAGTAAAATGTTTTGAAATTGAAAATCGAAAAAAGTTCTAAGTTTTTTCAAAATCTTAGAGTCAAGTCAGTTGGTGCTGAAAACTCGCGGCGGTTAGATCTAAATTCTAATTCATTTCTAAGCGAGTACAATAATATACCGTTTTGTTTTTAAATGATCTAAAGTTTAAATAAAAAAACATATATTTTTAGGCAAATAAAATATTAAAAAGTGAGAAAAAATATTTATTATTATTTCTTTACACATTGAGACATAAATCGTTGTATATGAATTTATAAATCTGTTGTATGTAAAAAAAAAATAATTTAACCTTCAATTTAGAAGAATTACGCAAAATATTTAATAATAAAATTTATTTTTGAAAAATAAAATAAATTCTGTGGATGATTTGATGTATAAATTTGAATATTTAAATTTTTTTTAAAAATCTTTTCTAAATCTGTGGAATATAAAGACCTAAATGTGAATCTCCTTTTGATGCTGACTAATTCTAGAAATTTGTCTGTGTTACGTTTTTTTTTTTTGCCTTGAATAAATATTTAAAAGGTGCTGCTAATGAATGAGATGAATGATGTTCATTATTAAATAAAATTTAAAAAAGTGAAAGAAAAAAAGAAATATTCTAAAAATATCTGATTATTGCTGGCTTGCTTGTGCTAAAACATTTTGAATAAAAAAGTGAATATTTTAATTATTGTAAAATCCAAAATAAACAAATAAAAACTTATCGGAATACAAATAAATATATTACATAACTCAAATTAGTTTATAAATAGTTGTTTGAATGAAACTTTGATATATAGGAAATTAAGTTTAAAAAATATTATAAAGTAGTAATTTTAAAATTATTAGAGTATTAGATTTTTTATTTTATTTAGAAAGTTTTTACGATCATTTTTACATTAAATTGGATGATAGAATTATAATGTTTTATGTGTCTTTTCAATTTAATCTTTAAATGGTTTCAAATTAGTAAAACTAATATAATTAGTTTACTTAAGTGAATTACAATTTTTATAACAAAAAAACTCATAAAAATTATACTAAATTATTAAATAAGTGAAACTTAATAAACAATAAAAAAAATTAAATGCAGGCAGACACAATTCAATTACAAATTATAATTCTTTGTGGCAAAAAAAAACCTAAACACAGTTATTAGCAAATATCACTTACCTGTAGAGTTTTGTCATTGAGCTTTATAAAATTCAACAAATGTTGTTAAAGTCACCTTTAATAACAATCTAAAGAACAATGAAGTTTAATAATTATGAATACTATTAAATTAATAACTTAATTTAAATATTTTAAAAAATAGAACAAATGAATTTTATACCCTCCATTATTATTAAAATTAATAACATTTTATGGAATAAATACAATTGTGGCGACCAGCACTACGATATCGTCATCAAAAAATTAATGCATAAATTCATTGACTTGAATTCAAGATCAATAACAATTTGTTTTTATATATCAATTTATATTTACAGTTTATAGTGCGACCATATACTTGGAAAAAACAAGCGCTTTTTAAATATACTAACAAAAAATATTTAATATAAAATATATAATTTAAAGAAAGTAGATTTTTTTTCATTTATGCGCTATAAATAAAAAGAAAACATATCGTAAAAAACAAAGTAGCTTAATTAAGAAAAAATTTAAATTTGTGCTAATGGCCTAAGTAGCTAGTGCTCTGTCTAATGACTTTGTAATAATTAATAAAAACAAATTTTCACTTTGTACCGAAATATTCGCAGTTTGCAAAATTTGACTCACTTACTGTGTGCATTTTCATATACATAAATGATTTAACTGATTTATTTCTTAAATCGAATATTCACAACTAAAAATTCCGCCCACTGCGAGACTCCATTTGCATACTAAAGAGCAAGCTCATCTTGTTCATACATTTTTTGCACTGCTTGTTTCATATTTAAGCACAATAATTGTACTTCTCCTCACCCTACAAATTGAGCCAACACTTCTGATAGTAAATTCCGAATCAATGTGAATGTAGACTGATGTCCATTTTAATTATCGTTTCTTTCTTTAGGAATTGAAATACATGCGAACTTAAGAACTAAGTTTTTTTGGTTCATAAAGCTTGTAGTAACGTACTGCAAAAAAAAAAAACTATCCTGTCCTGCCTTCCAAGAAAGCCGAACAATAACAGAGTAATTTTTTATACCATCCAAAATTAGAAGTTGCAGCGCCCATAACTGGCTTTCCGTAAGTATGGGAACTTAAGAAATTTTTATATACTTTAAGCCTGACATTCTGTTCATGCAGAATAATGTAAAATAACATGCATATAAAATGTGTATAAAAAACTTATGAACAAATCTTGCAGTATTATTATTGCTAAAAAAAAGCATATGAAATGTGACTGGCAACATGTTCTTAAAAGCCAGTTTTCATTAAGGCATTGCAGCTATGGAAAAGGTGTAGAGAAGCTTACGGCGTAGCAAAAGTAGCACGAAATGAATATTCATGACTCTTTTTAGTTTTTCTTTAATTTTTTTCTCGTTCCTGTTTCTCTCTTTCGTTTTTTGCAGTTCTATGCTTGACCGGTGTTGCTACAAGGAGTCATAATGTAAACGCGTGATGACTTAAACTGCCCATACACGGCATGTTTTTTACATCTGACATGTCAAATGTCCCACTTTTAAACAGATACCTGCCGTGTAGGGCTATTGAAACATTGCTTCTGTTTAATACATGCGAAAAGTCATCTGAAAAAATTTCGTTTAGAACGTGTTCTATTTTGATCTGAAAAACCATTTGACATCAGCTGTTTTTTTAATTCTAAAAAGTATTGCCAAAAACTTATGCCGTATGAAAACAATCAACGGCGGTTGACCATTGGCAGTAACATTAGCCGGCTGATGGTAATATTTTATATGACCAAAATCTGAAATGTAAAATCAATGCAAACTGATCTCGTTCATACTTAGAGTAAAAAGAAAATAATTAAGTTTTCAGTAATTCCGTAACGCACGCAAAAATATTTTAAGACGACTACAAGCCATTTTGAAACAGGACTGCATGGATATATGTACATTAAAAAAACGAATTTGATCAGTTATTGTAAAAAAATAATAATTTGTCAGACGTAATTATACATGTACGTTTGTGACCAAATAATAAAATTTTTCTGTAAAATACCAATTTTTACACACATGCAGAATTACATGTGACTAACACAGTCAGGTAGCTTAACGGAGATACTCCTAAAGAGAAAATAATATAAAAGTCAGCTACAATGCCCTTAATGTAAACTGCATCTAAGGGGTGGAATAATACAAATGAGAATGATCACATAGAATTAAAAACAAAACACACATAAAACCCTTTAAAATCGCGAGGTAGAAGTCAGCAATCATGCTAAACATTTTTCATTAATTCGAATGAAGTACTAGGCTTATAGCTTAATGTTTTGCTCAAATTTGCTAACATTTTATAGCAACTTCACTTAAGTTTGGTACAATGTTCGGATTTGAGAAAATTGTTAAGCAACATTATTCCATGTGGAAAATTTGACCTTAAAAATGTGGTGTCTGTATCGCGATTTGAAAGAATTTGACGTTTGATTGTTTCCACGTGTACTACATTGTTTTAAAAAATGTAAGCAAATGAAATAATGCCTATTTGCTTTATTTCAAGATTTGATAAAATGTTGTCGGAAACATTTCATATGTTTTCACAATAAAAACTGAGTACTACTTCTGCATCATTTTTTTATGATTTTTTCATACAAATTTTTATGTATGTAGTTGACAGCAATCCGCATGACAAACAAAACAGAGTACCCGGTTTTACTCTGCTTAAGAATTTAAGAACGAGCAAGTGGTGCCAGTCTTACATTTTAGAAAACTGAACAGAGCAACAGGCTTTATTCTGGTTAAGAATTTTGAAACGATCTTGTGTTTCTTGTAACATTGGGTGATGTTGCCTCTAATTCCGTATAAAATTAGTGTAGCAATTGAAAAAAATGTTGCCGTAAACATTTTGCAGATGAAAAACATTCTGCAAGAAACATTTCATAACTTTTTTACAAAATACACAGACAACAACTTCGAAAGCTTTATTCGTATTTATTTCTTACTATTTTTTTATAAATAATTTTGGCATCATTTCAAAAGAAATAGTCCACAGAATACGGTGTTCTTTCGTCAAAATTTCAATTTTCAAAAGTTTCCTATTTTGTATCATAAAAATTAGTTTCAAATTCAAAGGCTTAACTGTTTGAGAAAAGTTAATTTATTGTTTAATACTAAGGAAATTATTTAGTAGTAAACTAAATAATAAAGACTTTTATTAGAAAATTTACGTTGGAAAAATAGTGATAAATTTTAATGAAGTTATTAATATTTACGATGAAATTATTTAATATTTCCTAAAACAATTTCTACACAACAAATGCTTTTTCTATTACTCGTAAATGGAAATTATGGTTTAAAATAAAAACCACCATTTTAGGCATTATTCCAGCCGGGTGAAGTTAATTGTGAGTTTAATAGCGGTGATTTGGTGGTTACATAAAAAGTATAAAAGTGAGAAAAAATAGAATTCATACTAAACGTGGGCGCCAATTATTCAGTTAATAAGACTTAATAATAAATAAAACTTTTTATTTATTATACAATTCAAAACAAAATCCAAAGAAATACTTCTTTTCTTTCTTTAAACCAAACATGATTTAGGTTTAATTTTGCTTTTAACAATAAAAACAAATTGACTTTAAATGAAGAGAGTGGCAAGAAAAAGAAGGTGGAAAGTCTTGGCAGCAGTTTCTAAACACATGGTACGAGTAATATATTTTTTGTTTTTTCAAAACTCACGCATTTATGTTCATGCAAAACAGTCGACCAGTAACTACAAAAATAAAATAAAGCGGTTTTTTTATAATTAAAATACATAGTTTTTTTCAAGTTTAGTTTTCAATAAACTGTTGCTGTATAATTTAATTAATTAATATGCTGGACATGTTTTTTACTTATTTATTTTTTTATTTGATTTAAACAAAAATATAATGAATGCTTTTTAGCAATGTAAAGTGCATAGAACTCTAGTGTTTGTCGCTAGTAGTTTAAACATTCATAACGATCTACATTAGATTTTAATAGGAATAGAACATAAGAAATATAAAAATTGCAGTAGTTGTTTATAGTTCTGTCAATTACATTCAATTTACACCTACGTTCAAAATATAAAAATTAAAATGCAATAAAAGAAATTAAATTGAATATAAATTTACAAGCCAATCTCCAATTATGGTGGCATATGGCGGCCGTTAGGTGCTCAATAAAAATGGTTGCTGGAAAAGTCAAAAATTTTAATTTTCTTGGAAACATGGATTTTGATTTTTAAGATACTCGAAAGCTATTAAAAAAATATAAAAGCATGTAATAAAAAAAGTGTAAAGCAATTGCCTGTGTTAGTTGCATTTTCAAAACTCCTTCGCATTATGACTTTCTTAATTTTTTGCTTTCGAAATTTATTTTTCTACTTTTCGAAGTCTGATATATTAAGTCTGCTAGGGGTATTTATAGATGTCGTGTGTCACCACGATGACGCTTCTGATACTCAGAAAAACATTTTTTTTTAAAGCCAGAAGCTGTTTTATTGCATTAAACATTTTTTGCCTATTAAATACTTTTTTTTAATTGTAAGCAAATTTTCCACTACTAATTTATGTCACATTTAGTGCTAAATTAATTTTATTACTTTGTGTTTTAGTTGTTATTTTGTATTATATTAAATATAGCTCTCTTCAGCTTCTGTGTTTTAACTTGTTTTAAAGTACTAACATAAAAAGCGAGGGCACTTTAGAGTACTAATATTTTTGTTCCAATGCATTTTTGTACACATTTTATTTTCTTGTTTGTTTTGTTTGCTGTTATTAATTAACGAAAATTCTTTTTTGACAAAAAAAAACTTTGTTACTCTGACCATCATTATAATTGAACACTTTATTCAGATGAAATATAGTTTTTAGTACCAGAATACATTTCTGCTCTTGTCTTTTAATTATTTTACAAAAAGTTTTAATGCTTATTAATTATTATTGAAACATTTTTTTAAGATATTTGCATAGTTTTCTTTTTGAAATAAAAATCTGTTTTAATTTAAATTTTTTAAGGATTCCAAATAATAAATAATTTATTGATTTTATTTTGTTGCTATTTAAAATGTAGAATAAATTTCTTATATCTCTTATCTATATTAAAAAAAACGAAATAATCAAATAATGAAACAGATAAGGAAAAGAGATAAATAAGACTAAAAAAATTTTTAATTGTTGAAATAATAAAGTAACGTTTAAAAAAAAATTAATATTCAAAATGTGATAAAATTATTTGAACTCTAAAGGAAAATTAAAAGACAAACTTTTTAGTATTTGGGTATAAGTCATAATTGCTACTATTTATTGACAAAGTTGCTGATATTTTAAAGAGAAATTTTCGACGGAAGTTTTATGTAAACAATAAAAATATTTATAAAGGAAATAAAAATCATTACAAAAAATGACACACATAAAGTAAAATAACCTACTTTAAATAAGTCAACAATTAATTTTTTTTGAAATACACCTTTCACAAAAATATTAAAAATAAAACAACTAAAAAAGAAAATATAAAAATATAAAAAATAAAATAAATAATAAAAATAAAAAAGTAAGGTCAATAAAATGTTTGTGGTAGTAAATTGTGTTTAAACAAAAAAAAAATATATATATATAATACACCTACACCTGAATATATTCTCAATGATAAATTTTTTTTAACTAGAAATCGAAAGAACTTTTAAATGTATGTATATTCATAAATACATATATGAATATATGGTGATAGATATAATTTGAAAACAGCACCTACTCACCATTGAAACAGCGGAAACAACTCATAGTTAAAATATTCATTCAGACACTCAGATTTGCAACACTCATGCCATTTCGACCATTGATTGATAATTTAATGTTAAAATTTACATTTTTATCCAAGAAATCGAAGGAATAATTTATGTAAATTTTTAAATTTAAATATATGTATGTATACATACATATGAATTTATAAATATATATCTATATAATAACAACAACAAAACTGTTTTAAAAAAATTATAATAGACAGAAAATATCTTTAAGCAAAAAAACAAGTGCAACTTGTTTTAAATTTGAACAATAATTTCGCAGATAAAAAAAAAAAAACAATTTTAAAAATACAAAAAAGTGATGTCACGTTTTCTTTAAATAAAAAACTAAAATAACAAAATAAAAAATGAGTTAAAAAACGTTACAGGGTGACTTTTTTAAGTTTGCTTTTATAATAAGCTTAAGAGCTTATGACACTTAATTCTTCTTTCATTGCATTGTTTTAGAACTTAAAGCAAGAAACAGCAGATACTAAGTAAAATCAAATATAAAAACATATCCCTCATTTACTTCTAAAACGTCATAACTTAAAAAAATTCATTTCGAGACAATCGCAGTTTAAGTTTTTGACTTGCTCTCACTATCGAGCCTGCTTAAGTTCCCACTACAATTAGCAAAATGATCCATAAATAAAAAATCCATTTAAGAAAACTTTCATCAGTTATTATCTTGGACAAACTATGTGGAATGTTTGAATTATGACATTATTGCTGTAAAAATACATCCGATACTGTGTCATAAACTAAAATGTGTCGTTATTTGTTAAAAGAAAAAAAACGGAGTTTTACTTAATAATATTTTTCATCAACACAGCCATAACTCCAAAAACATAAAATATGGGCGAACGCCAAGTTTTTCACTTGTTGTCTTCTCCTAGTTTTTAATTCTCTATCGCCCTTTTACTTAATAACATATTTGTTTTGTTTTTATTGGAGTAACTTCATTGTTCCAAATGATATGGAAAAATTAGAGCCAGGCATAGTGTTTTGCCCGCTACCTCGAAGGACATGGACCGATCTAGCTGATTTGCAGTAGCACCTCTTTCAACACTGTGTCTGTGTGACAAACATGCACGGGCAGACGGACATCGCCCAATAGACTTCGCTATGCATTGGAAATGGATATTGTAGAAATTACAAAAGGAATGACAAACTTTCCACTTTTTGTGGTGAAGGGCAATATCTACAAACAGCTGAAAGAATAAACAAAATCGGTTGACAAATAGAGGACAAAAAGGATCCCAAAATTTTGTGTTTGGCTATTTATATATAGAAGATATAGCTGAAATATTCTCAACTAGTATATTTTGCCAATACATTATAATTGCTCTGTTTTTCAAAACTTAAAAAATGCTTAAAAAATTAAGTGTCATAAGGGCTTCACTCTTACGTTTGACTTATCTGAAGTTGTAATAAAGACAATATTTATCTAGCGTTTTTCATCAGATAATGG
Source organism: Gymnosoma rotundatum (assembly GCA_916610165.2). NCBI lineage: Eukaryota > Metazoa > Arthropoda > Insecta > Diptera > Tachinidae > Gymnosoma > Gymnosoma rotundatum. The sequence goes on from OU744340.1 coordinate 95,914,081, forward strand.
AATATCTATTGTGAAATACACAATCTTTAGTTCTTATTGTGTTGTTCACTAAAGACTTTACAATTCAAATTATAGCTGATTTGGATCTTAGAAAAACATTTCTTTAATGTGTGTTGTATTATTTTACAAAGCTTTGGGTTGACTTAAAATTTAACATGAAAAATATATTTAAAATGCACGATCTTGGGACAAAATAATACTTGATATAACGTACTAAATGCATTAAGCTAAAAGTACTAAATGCATACTGAAAACTCCATACTGTGCCCGATTGTCTGCCCTGAGCAAACTTACCAACAACATCTGACTTTTCTTGCACTTTAATGGATTGATATTTGACAGAGCAAAATTGGGTGAAATTTAACTTACTCAAGCTTGGAATTTATTTTTAAAGAATAGATCATGAAAAAGTCAGAACTGCAGAAAAATTTACCGCACAGAACAAGAATGTCAATTAAAATTAAATTTAGAACTTTTTATGATATTTGTTTGTACGAACATGTAACTAACTTTGCTAGAAAACCAAACGTTAAAAAAATACCCTTTATACCAAACAAATATATATATTCTTGCTTTTATTTTCATCTTCTCCTTAAGATCTGTCTACAGTAGTTTTTTTTTTATTAAATCGAAAACAAATTCTCTCCAAAATAAAATGCTGCGATAAACTGTTTGAAATGAACTTTATTTATCTCACAGAACTATCATTCTCTGTTTGATTTGGAGTTTAATATCTTTAGAATATACACATACTCGTATACTATAAATAAAATTAAAAACAAAAATTAATCAAACATTATTATTTGTGTTAGTTGAATGATAGCCGTAGTACAAAACAATAGTTTGAGAAGACATGTCGTTATATGCTGTATCTGTTTTAGGCGGCAAATCTTTATTAGATATTTTAGCTACACTCGTTCGTTCTGCTTGAGAATTAAGGCAGCAGATGAATTCATTTAAGTTTAAAAGAAATATATTTTTACATACTTATGTGTATGTATGTGTAAGTACATTAAAGTTAATTTTGTTGTTGTTTGTGTGTGCAAAACAAAATACAAATTTTGCTTGTTTTTTTTTTTTTTTTTTGTGTAGAACAAAGTTCTTTTTTCATCGTTTGGCTTTATTAAAAATTTAAAATGTTAAACATTAATAGCAACAACAAAATATACAATAGAGAAACGACATTTAACCTCCATGTGCACTGAATTGTATGATACAACCAAAAAGAAAAAAAAAATAGCCAGAAAAAATTTCAGATCATGATCAAATATTATAGATCTTGAATTCGATCTTACAAAATACGAAAATAAAACAACAGTAGAATGTATACAGATATGTAGAAAACAAACAAAAATAAAAAATAACAACGACAAGCCCAAGAGTCAATCTTTATAAGAACAGTGGGGTAATTAAAAACAAAAAGAAACTATAAAACTTTATTTTTACAAAATTGAATGCCAATACACATTTAAAAAAATATTTATAGAAAAATATAAAACGAAAGTTAAACAATAAACACTAAAAAAAATTTATTGCAATTACGGTCTAATGCACAGTGGGGTTAATAATTTAGACAAAACTAAAAATTAAAATAATTTAACAGTCAATAATAATGCACATTGGCGTAAATTACTTTAATACACAAGTTACAAATATGACCTCTTGACAGGAAAATAAGCGAATTTTTATAAAAAGTACTTTCTTATTCATAATTCATTAATACATTCTAGGTTTTCAAAAACTTTTTGGCAATATTTAAGTCAAAATATTAAACAAATTTTGTTTGGCAGCCTGGTTAGCGTTGAATTAATAGGATTTCATTTTATACAGGGAAGGATAGTGGAAATGAAAAATGAACAGCAATTTTTACTGGTATTTATCGAAATTTATGGAATACGACCATCGAGAAAATATAATTCAAATTCTGCAGCAACATACCTGTTAATAATGCAAAGGCGATGACAGGGATGGCAAACGAAATTTTTAAATTGTACCTACCGCTTCTTAAAGTACAATTTTAAGTTTCAAATAGTACTAAACATAAACGAACTAAACATTCATTTCTTAGACAATTTTTTTGTTATTACTTAGTTAAGATTAGCGTTAAAATTTGATTCAAAAAATGTATCGCAAACTCGCTTTATAATTTTTTCAAAATATACATTTTGTAATAATTACTAAATAAGAAATTTTATTTTATTATTTATGTGCACTAGATTTACCACAAACGTGATCCACCCTCATTCTCAGGCCTTTACGCAAGCTTAAGTTAAACTTAAAAATATATTATTGATATTAATCTTTTGAAAATTGTACTGTTTATGTAATCATTATAAAGAGATGTGAAAAAAAATCGTTTTACACGTAAGAAACACCAAATAAGTTATTGATCTGCAATAGATTTTTAAAGTTTCGAATTGTGCAAAAAAAAAAACATAAGTGCATCAACTTATCCAACCCTGGGTAACTATATTATATATAGAAAGATATGATGGAGGGGAGGGCGTAAAATATACACTTTATTCCGAAGCGAAAAAACAGCCGTGCATCGGGTCAAGTGAGGATTATATACTAAAAGCATCGTCATTAGTATTTCGTACATACAGGATAAAAATGTGACCCTATAAAAGTCGTTACAATGTCTGTTACCATGCCACAGGTTTCTATCTCTAGAACCTTAAGAGCAATTATAGAAATCAAGTTAAAAGTTAATTAGCGACCTTATTGAGAAATTATTTTGTTATGAACCGTCACTACAAAAAACAACAAAACGTAAAAGGTTAAATTATAATAAATTTGCTCTTGGCGAAAATCATTTTTAAAATCATTATTTCTTACTTTAATACTTTTTCTAGCTTGTTTTGTTTCTATGTTTTTCAATTTCAATAATTTTTTGTACTCTTTGCTTGCCAAAAGGAAAAAACACTTAAAAATTCTGTTTAACAAAACAAAAGGCAGTGTGGTTAATTACACGATTGTGTCATTCATTTTTTTCTACTCAAGTTTTTTTTTAAATAATAATCTTTTGATCAGAGATAAAAATTTAAAATTTTCAAAATAAATATACTCAAAATACACCCACTGTACTTAAATCATTAAACGTTTTCGCAGAATTACGTCAGCTTAATTTTTGTTTTGAAGTAGATTTTTGGTTTTGCACTCAACAGATGTTGTTTATACCTTAACTGCGAGGGTTGCGTGTGATTCCAAGTTAAAAACTAAAAAACACAATTTTTAACCAAAAAATGTTAAAAGAGATAAAGACATTTATTTATTTTTTTTTAATTTGCTAAATGTTTGTACCGTTTTCTTATTGTTTTGTTAACTTTGTTTTAAGTATTTCAACTTATTTTATTAACCTTGGCTTTTTTATTTTTATACACAAATTGAGTTGAGTGCTACAGATAGACACAGTCGTAAAGACAAAATTATACATGTGTTCGCTCGCATTTATATCAAGATGAAATTGAAATTGATTGCAAAGTTTATTGAGTCAAAAGACGTGTGTTGTGTTGTTTTGTTTTTTTTTTGTTTGCCTTTATTGTTTTGTCAATGAAGTTAATTAAAAAAAAAGCTTGCTAAGTAATATGATCGTGTTTTAATTGTTTAAAATAATATTTAGCTGCTATTGTTTAATATTGTTTTTAATTTATGTGTTAATGGTGAGAAATAATATATGAGACACAAAAGAACTCTTCTTGGTACTTGATACCTTTTTAAGTTTTTGTGAGTTTGAAGATGTTAATATGGTTTAAAGAATAACAAAATAATAAAAGTTTACATATCTTTAGTGTTCAGATAAAATTGAGGGACGTTAATTATTAACTCCCAAATAAATATAAATATGTGGAGCGTCAGTGATGTAAGGTTTGTAGCAAGATTCTACAAGCAAAAGTACTCTTATGATATTCAAGTAATTTTTCTGCAGTACTTTTTCTCTGCTGACATCTTTTTTTTACTAAATAATTTATCAAAAGCTAAAGTACTTTTAGAGCATTTTTCAACCTATATATATTTGTGTTAAGGTATTTTTATAGTTATACACTCTTAATTACTGAATAAAAGCATTTTAACAATAGTCTCTATCCACCTATCTTTTTATACTAAGACTAGATGAACTCGGTGTGCTTCGCTACCCCCCTCGTTATTAAATAAAACTAAAAGTATTTATATATTTACTTCAAAAAATGCCCAAAATATGACGATATTAAATTTTGGGTTATATGGGCGAGGCCACGCCCCTTTGTCCACTCCCAACTTTATATAGTCAAGAATATCCTATTGCGAAAATTTAATGACGATTGGTCCAGTAGTTAAGACTATATTACGATTTTTAAATTTTCTAAAAAGTGGCGGGGTCCCACCCACTTTTCTCCTGGTACGTATTCCTAATTATGCCAATACCATATGTACCGAATATCGTCGACGTAGGTCAAAAAATGGCCAAAATATGGCGATTTAAATTTTTGGGTTATATGGGTGGTGCCATGCCCCTTTGTCCAATTAAAACTTCATATAGCCTATTATTCCTTCCAGAGTCACAGTAACATGCTGTGAAAATTTCAGGGAGATCGGTCCAAGGATTTGGCCTCCTATAATGCACAAATAAACAGACAGACATTCATTTTTATATATATAGATCCCAAAACATGTTTGAAGTCTAAGGTACTTTTACAGAATTAAAGGAGCAATAAATCGCCTTTTGAGAAAATAAGAAGTAATTTGGTAAAAATATTTGCTTTCAGTTTTAAAATAAATTCTTTGTTTGGTTGAGTCCTTATTGGCACTAAATTTAATTCTAAGCCTTGAGGTACTTTTTTGGATATATTTTAATATGTACTAAGATTTTTATATTTTTAAAATTTGATCTTTTTTATTGGTTTAACACAACTTATTATACCCTGTTCAGACATACGTTTTAATTGCGCAATAAAGGAATTTACGCAATGAAGTCACTAATTGAATTTAATTTACCATATAAAAAATTAATTAAAAAATTTTTCAATTAGCACTTAATTAAGTCGATAATTGATTAGGTTTACTCCAACAACCCTTGTGAAGTGTGTTCAGTTAGAGAAAATTTTATACAATGACAAAAATAAATGCCATAAAAATAAAAAATAAAATATTTTCAAATTATATGAAATGAAAAGTTTTTGAAAATTTTATGGAAATTCAAAGCTAGCGTGCAGTCAAAACTTGATCGTACAAACTGGAAGAGTTCCATATTTCAAATAAAAACAAGCAAACTTTCTTTGAAAGCCGAACTTCTCTTCATTCTTCCAAATTTACTAACACAAATTTCTAATGTAAAAATTAGGTCTGTTCAATAACTTTCCGGCAGAAACGATAGCAACGATAGAGTAGAATAAAAATTTACAACATTATTATTCCAAATAAAAAAAACGGAATAAACGCATTTTTGGAAAAAAATAACAAAGTAAAGCCGAACTTACCATAATAACAAAAAACCACAAAAAAAAAAATTGTATCTAAAACAGCAAAAAAGCTGTGTTCGTTGCTTAAATCATTTTGTATTGCAACAGTAAGCATTTGCAAGAGCTTTGTAATCGATTTTCTGTCTTTTTTGTAAAACTTTTAGTTTATTTTATTCTATTTCTTTTGTTTATTGTTTTATTAACCTGGCGTTTACTTGTACATAGTTTCCTTACCCCCAGTTTACATTAGACAATGCTGTCATGACAATAGAAATACATGCACAGTTTTTCACTAATACATGTTCACATTTCAATTGTCTGAATTACTGTCTTGAATATTTTGAAGACAGTAAACAAGACAGTGATTTGACGTATGCCGAGAAATTTTCTTATAATTGCTTTAACTAAATGAAATTTTAATTAAATTATTATTTTAATTATTAAAATTTTCTTTGCATATAACAATCGAAATGGAAAAATAGCAAGAAGAAACTCTAAAGCTATTTTAAATTTTCCGAGAACGTGCTCATAATGAATTGTCATAATTATTGTCTGGACGCCTATACTACAGAAGCAATTGTCAGCATTTTTGACAACTAATGTGTATTATTTTATTGTGATGACAGCATTGTCTAATGTAAACGTAGCGTTAGCTTTCTTCTAACTATTATACAAACATTAGCTTCAATTCAAATATTTTGTATTTAAAACCGAAAAACCGAAATGTTATGTATATTTTTTGCTGTGTGGTTGTAAAAAATTTCAGCGTAGATATTCGGTTTTAAAATCGCTATATAAATTATGGCAAAAAAACCACAACGATGTGATGTAAATATTTTCGTGGAGAGTGCTAATAAACACTTTCAGTTCAAAGTATTTAATATTCATTAACTTATTTTGTAAAGCAGAACAAGAATCAGCTGTTTTGTTCTTGACAGTAACAAAAGTAGTAACAAATTTATTAACATTCACATCTTCTACTCTTTTTTACTATTTCGCTGCTTCTTTTGAGGTACTGAAGTAAACACTTTCCAATAACAATTAGCAACAACTTCTTGTTATTGAACAGAACTATATTCTATTGTCAAATTTTAATTAAGTAAATTAAATTGGATATGTGTGAACACCAAAATTAATTACTCAATTAAAATTTTAATTGTATAAATTAAAACGTATGTCTGAACAGGGTATTAGTATTAAAAAATTTGTTTTAAATATCAAATACTGTCTGAATTTATAATACATTCATTTTGGGCACATTGTGAAGCACATTTTTGAGACTCATGTACTATTTTCATTTTTGTTGTAGAAATACTTTTTAAGCCTTTGGTACTTAGCAAAAAGTCTTTTGGTATAAATGTACTTTCAGTGAGCCAGTTAGCAGTATGATAATCTATCAACCTGCAGGCTGTAAGTTTGTTACCCATATTTAATGAAACAAAAAAAATAAATGAATGCATTTTTAATAAAAGGAATTTTGACACAACATTTATTGTTTGGCTTTCCGGTACTTTTTGTTAGGTTTAAGGAAATGTGTTAATTTTCTACTAAATTAACTGTGCACAAATCTTTGTATTAAAAATATTTTTTTTTTTTTTTGCTAAATTAAAGTATTTTTTTTCGCCTAAAAGTGGAAGCGGTTAATAATTGTAATTTAGGTCAAATATTTTAAAATGAAAACATTGTGATACCAAGGTGATTTAATTATTTTTTAATCTTATTCTAGGCTATATTATTTATTATAATTTATTAAAAAAAAAATTATTAAAAAAAAAAACGTTGACAAGAAAGTATGAAGTGCTGCCGAAAACAAAACTGGAATAAAAAATTATAAGAAAAATATTTTTTTTTTTAAATTTTTGATCTTTAGCAATAATGACAACAACAATCGCGAGAATTTCAACAAAAATTGTATTTAACAAAATTTAAAAACAGTTATCAACATCAGCACTAAAACAAGAAACACCCAAAACGAGATTTTTTTGCGTTTCTATTTCATTAAACAAAAATGATGACGAATTTTAATTAATTAAATTTAACATAGAAAATTGTGTTCAAAATAAAAATTAATTTAAATAAGAATATATAATAATAATAATAAGTGTTCACTTTAGAAAGAAGAAATAAAAAAAGTTACATAATCACATCACAATGAAGTTAAAAAAATTTACAACACCGCCAAAGCAACGCTCAATACCCCCGCGCCAAAATAACATTTTTTACATCACAAAAACTTCACATGGTTGGATTATCATGTTGCTTGTGTGTTGGATTACTCTATTGAGTCCTTTGGTTACGGCCTACAACATCGATATACCCAGCTATACTAAACATCAGCGTATGGAATCCAATACCATGTTTGGTTTCAGTATTGCCCTACACAAGGGACGTAGTGGCCCTCACACTAATTCGTAAGTACAAATTAAAAATTTTTACATTATTATTATTAAAAAAAATATTAAAAACCTTTTGCGTAAATTGAAAATCTAGAAAAAAATTTGTAGTTACTTTACATTCTGTTATAAATATATTTTCATGATTTTTTAATGATTTATTCCTACCCTATTTTCAAGTACATTTTAATTGTACGTTTTTTTACCAAATACTCTTTCTTACGAAATACCTTATAACGGTACTCTTTTGGTATTCGTAACATAAACAACACTTTTGCTCCGCTATAGTCAAACCTTTGAAAGTTACACAGAGTATGTGTCCGCTATAATAACAACTACTAAAAGGCGTCCCATAGTGCATCTAATTTTTACGTACATCGTTTTATCTTTTGAACCGTAATAGGCAGGTACTTTAAATCTTTAACAACAACAACAACAACAACAATAACTAATAAAAAGATAAATTATAAATAATAGTAACGGGTGACCCATTTATGATCCCAACTCACATTGGGCGTATTTATTATTAAATTTCTTTGTATTTAAGCATAAAGGAATATCAAATTAGGTAAACAGACTTCACAGATTTGCTGGCCAAACGTGCTTTTTTGTCGCTTTTTTTATTACGTGACTGAATTTTACTATCGCAGAGTTGAGTTACCCTCTCTAAGGTATAGGTGGTTGCACCCTTATTATCATAGACTTTTGGCGTCAAATGACCTCGTAAATAGTGGTAGATTACGTGATCTACGTAAAAAATGTCGTATTTCGTAAATAAATTCTCTCACAGATAAAAAAACATGTAGCATCCATCTTCTTATTAAAATATAATCCAATTTAGCCTTAATACAATTTCAAGCACCGGTAGTAGCCGCTGGTTTGGCAGCCTCATTTTTAGAAAAGCATGCCCCAGTAACGCCTGCAATCCAAAATTCATACCTATCAAGTAATACGTTTAAGATGGGAATCACACATGAGTCCTCGGAAGGATCGAATGGTAATTCAGCCAACTCTTTTCTTAGACAAAATAAAGTTTGATTGTAAATATGTGGAAAAATAAAAATTACAAGTAATAAAAATTAAAAAGGATATGGGCGTTCTTAAAGCCCATAATCAATTTGGTAATTGTGTATCGATTAATGTTGAATTAAAAGAAAAACGAAGAGTAAAAAAATTTTGAAAATTACAATTTAGTTGCTTTATCGTTAATTTTATTGTTTTACTATTCTTCTTGTCTAAAAATTTAAAGAGGTTCCAAATATTTACCATTGCTGGATTTATAAGGCTCATAGTTTTGAAAATTGTGAATATTTTCTTTAGCAATCATTAATGCAGTTATAGTATCTTTATACTCGTATAATCCTTTTTTTTAAGAGTGAGCTTCGATAGAGTAATTCTGAGAATACCGTTATTAGAGACAAATTAGATTCGTATTTCATATAAAACTTCAACATAAAAGGACTAACATGCCAAATTTTTGTGCAGAATAGTACCAGCGAGATCGTCTAAACAAAATACGTAATGAATTTGCACAAATTGAAAGTAAATACGGATGAAAATTTGACAGTCATACGGCTCTATTTTTTTTTTTTTTTGAAAATTTTCTAAACACAATTACGAATGATTAACTGAGAGATGCATTTTTCTGTAAACCGCTATATTAATTTTATTGTGTTTTACCCATACCAATTTTGTAAACGTAAAAAAAATTCTGTCGTAAGATTTTTACTCTCAGTTTTAAAACACCGATGGAATTTTATAATTATTTTCTCTTGGATTTTACGTACATAAAATCGTACCGTCTAAACCCCCTTAAGTTATATTCATGTATAAATCATCTGGCTTTTCCTTCAAATTCAAAAAAAGGCCTATTTTCCTCTAAATCAACGTGTTGGTACGACACCATAGATATGTAGTTGTTAAATTTTTAAATTTTTCATGCGGAATAACAAAAGTTACGTACAATTTGCCCATTGTTGAACAAAGAACTTAGTTTTCCGCACGAAATAAATGCATTTCATATTAATTTGCAGTACGAAAAAATTGTATCAAATATTTTAATTTTTCTGAACATGAACCAAAAAACATTTTGTGATATTTCACTAATTGAATAGAGAAAAAAATTTCAGCAACTAATTTTGTAAACGGTATTTTGATAGCACACTAGTCTTTGTGAATCAAACCGAGTTGATATGTTAAAAAAAACTGTTATCAGAGAGGCTCTTATTTCGAATAATAAAACTTTTATGTAATACTACTTTATTTGGTGTCTGTACCAAAAGGTAGAAAAATTTGGCCAAACATAACAAAGCTATACATGTTACAATGTAACCAAACGGCATAACTGATTTTAACAGTCTTCCGAGCAAAAATTTTTAAAAGTATAACTTAACATAAGATGGTTTTCTTGCTACAAATCTAATAATAACTTTTAAAAATATTTTATAAAAATTCAAAGCATTTTTAAATACGCATTCACTAAACGATTTTTTTCTATACAAATCTTAACAAAAATCGTTTAAATTTGACATTTGACTTATCGTTTTCACAATAGTTGAGAAAAAATAATAAATTTGCAAAAATCGAATTTTATGAAAAATGTTTTATTGATGATAAACCGCTTACAGCAACAACAAGTAGGCTTTGCATATTAAAGACAATCATCAAACAACCACATATTTAGAAAAATAAAAGAAACTTCAATACTTTATTTTTGAAAATAGCCAATAATAAGATCAAAAGGGTATCATTGTAAACAGATCATAAAGAATCACTAACAGACAGGCCTTTTTTTCAATACAAAACACTTTTCAAAGCAAAGCCATAGAAACTTAATAAAATAGGAATTATGTACATTTAAGATGGGCACAAAAGTCAGCATTATTGTTTAATAATGTTATTTTCTGCTTTTGTTAATGTTGTTATTTTGTTTGAAAATGGGCAAATTTATTACGTATTAAAAGGCATCAGGGGATTTATCATACTGTTAGTAAAAAAAATATTTACTCTAATCGTAGAACATACATTCATACTACATGCATATGCTTCTGTAGTATATAAATACTACATACACTGAATATCACTGCATGCCATATTTCGTAATTTATGAGGTGTAAAGTTTAAGATACTTTTTCTATTTTATTTTGGAAATTGAAAATCTTACTCGTATATACTTTCTGTTTTTTTGTTTCTATAGTTTTATAAAGCATAACTAAATTTAAACTGACAACAGATAGTCAGAGAGCCTTTTTTATCAAAATAATTTCTAAACCAAAAAAAAAAACACAAACACATTTTAAATATCATTTTTCCTATTGAGGTGATTATTTACAATGGCCTTTAAAACAACAACAGCAAAAAAAGACTTTCCAATGTATAAAAAACATTTTTAAATAATCTGAAAAAAAAATAATTGTTTAAATATCATGACTGCATCATTTAAACAACAAACTGGGATTTTTTTTTTATTTCTACAATTTTTTATATTTCTTGTAAGAATTTTCTGTTCAATTAAATGAGATAAAAACGAACAATAGTGAGGGTGTGTTGTTATTTTAGAAGTTCTTTTCCTGGTTCATTTAGCGAGGCTGTAGTTTGCTTGCAGTTGTTGTTTCTCTTAACTTTAGTACTCATACTTAATATGTTGTCAAGTTCTTTTATATCATTTATTATATACTTACGTTTAAATATAATAAATTTTTTTATTTTATCTTTGTTTTTTATTAATGTTATTTTTGTTCGGCATTTTTTGTAATTTTTGATTATTTAACTACAATTATTTATCTGATTTAGGCACGCACATTTATTTTCTGTGTCATTAATTATTGTAAGAGATGAACTTTAACAGTCAACTAAATATTATTTTTATTAATTCCTTTAGTTTTCTATAATTCCTGCAAGAATTTAGGGCAATTTATTCATTTTAATTTTAAATTAATTTTCTCACGATGTTTAAGATATAAAAAATGGTTTTCGACATCCGGTATTTTTCTGCTTGATTAACTAGGATTGCCTTATTTTGCCTTAGGGAAATATTGAAAAAAATATTTTATTTTAAAAAATTTTATTATTGAGAACAAAACTTTTTAAACATGTAAGTATTTGGTAACAAAAATAAGAAAGGTACTTTTTTGGTACTTTTTGTAAAATGTTTTTAATAGATAATTTTCGTAGCAGGAGAAGATATTTTTAAAATGACATCTTCCGGTTAAAGTACTTTATGCATACGCTTAATCTTAGGTCTTGAGCTTTTTGACCCTTACAGCTGGTGCGGACTATGGTTCCAAAATGCCGCTCCTCTGATGTAAAATGTTTTGTTAAGCTTGACATTTGTTATTTATTATTTGCTTTTTCCAACATGTTTTGTTCTTATCCCATTGTGCATTTTTGCAATTTAAATATATTTTTCAAAATAGATGAAAGTAAACTTTTTCATAAAGTTAATTTCTCAGACATTTCTTAATACTTTTTTAAAAGCTACTTTCTTCTCTAAAAGGTATATTAAAGGTTACTTTTATAAGGGTACTTTTTAAAATGGTACTTTTTGAATTGGTACTTTTTAAAAATTAGTTCTTAGAATATTTTATTTAAGATAGCTTTTTGTGAGAAATTTCTTAAACGTAGTTTTTAATTATTTTCTACTACTATGCATAAAATTTTTATGTATTTAATGATTAGTTGACGTAAAAATATTAGCTATTTTGTATTGTAATTTAAAATTTTTTTTATAATTTTTCTATGAGCCTTGAATCAAGAAAACAAAAGAAACCCTTAATTTACAATTCTAAGATGACTTTCAGATAAATGAATGGCATTACCTTTCCTTAATGTTAGTGTGAAATTAATTTCGGTAAGACTTTGTGGCAAGGGTTTTTATATCGGCTTTCATTTTTCAAATAATTTTCTAAATATTAAAAACAGGTTTGTTTTTGTTAAAGTACAGCTATAACTTGAAATTAATTACTTCATTAAGTAGTTTATTAAGTTTTCGGACTTCCGTTGGAAATTTGTTTACACGAACATAATTAATTTTCGCCCAAAAATCGTCATCACTTAACATAAGTACATGTAATACAAGTATTTTCTAATTGGGTCAAGTCAACATTTATTTGGTCAATATATCATATCATAACATTTTTGTTGTTGTGTTATTTTACTTTTAATATTTTAGGGAAAATACATTATAACCATAAATGGTTAAATAAAAAATACACAAACAAAAATATAATTTCGTAAATTGTTTACTAAACAGTTCAAAAACAAAAAAAAAACGTTTCTTAAATTTATTTACCTTTCTTATGAACTCCATCTTTCCTTCCCCCTCTTCAGCTAAAACCACGAAAGTACAACAACCGAAAAATCTGTAACATCAACATAAAACACGGACCGAACCGTGTTTAAATTGTACGTGTATGTAAGTAAATAAAAGCTGATGTCCTAAATAGTTTTAATGGTCTGCTAAAATATGTTTACATTGTCTTTACATTCTCTTAAATTTTTTTTTTGTAAAATAAAAAAATAAATAAAATTAAAACAAAATAAAAACAAAAAACGACTGAATAAACTTTAAAATTGAAATTAACAATTTTCTTTGAAAGAAATTTAAAACATTTAAAATGCCAGCCAGCAAGAAATAAAAACCTCAATTTTAAGAAAGTTCACACATTAAAGAGGAGCATGCTGCATGTTTGTCTAAAAATACTTGAGAATGTAAAGTTGTATGTCTAACGAAACTTCAATAAAGTAAAAGCACTTAAATCTTTTAAATACAGACACATACACACACACACACTCGCAGTCAGATACAATAAGATTACCTGACTTATCACTTTATAATAACCGCTAGCACTTTTTAGTTCAGCTCTACACTTTGTAAAAATGCCCTCACTTTTTTTTAAAAACTAAATGTATCCAATGCTGTTCTTTTATAGATGAATTCCTAAGGAAATAGCTGGCACTCAAGGCAAAGGAGTTCTTCAGATATATTAAGAACTTGCATCTGTATTTGAATTTTTTTTTTGTTACTAAATTTTTTATACAATGAAGAGAACATAAAAAAGTTCTGCTTTCGATATATTGATTTATTTGTTAAAATTGTTGACATCAAGTGATTGTACTTAAAGATTCTTTGCAGTTTAAGATACGCACACAATTCTCAAGTACTTGGCGTTTTTTACAGATACAACATACACTTCATACGCACTTTAAGTCTTTAAAGATTATCGAAAATTGTCTTGTTAACGTTCTAGTGATATTAAACAAGTTAATTAAATAATTAAATGTTATTTTAAAAAATTGAATTATTCTATAAAAATGATAACAGATGGGAATAATCGATTGTTTTGCTTTTTAATAAAAGTAAAAAATCAATAAAAATAAAGAGAATCAACCAACCTACATAAAATTTTCAGATTTTGTTATTTTTAAAATTAGCAATGTGTGTATTATATTTAAAATCTCTTCAAACTAAATGAGAGTTTTAAGAAACTGAATAACTTTATACTGAAAGTAAACAAAAATTTAGCCAAGAGCACATACAAATACATTCAACTACATTGTCCTGCGAGTTTTTAAGTCAGAGCAGTTGCAAAGTTATCCAGCGATTTAATTGTCTACTTTTGGGGTTAAAATATCGTTTGTCAGCCATTTTTAAAAAAATTTAACAAGTGCGATTCCGACTTGCACATGACGGATTTTGTAGCACGTATGCGCCAAGGAAAGTTGTTTAAAATGTCAGCGATTAAGGGTTTTAGATATGAGACAATATACGTCAGAATCAGATATTGTTTAAAAACACCCTTTCGTTTTTAATTTAACTTTTTTATTCTTGTTGTTGTGGAGGGCACATTCGCTTTGGCTTTCTACAACAGTTTTAAAGACGAGGACACGAATAAACGCTCAGCGCATAAAGCGTGACTTCTTATAGTCACACATGAAACAACCAAGAGGTGCCAAATCGCAGGAACTTGTAGGCCAGATGACAGGTCTACTTCTCGAAGTCAACTTATCGCCAAATTTTAATTTCAACAAGTCGATGGTTGCGGTGGCAGTAAGGTACCTTGAAACCACATTTCTCCGGATCTCTGGCATTAAAATTTGTCAACAAAAAAACATTGATCGTGATGCGGTAACGGTCTGAATTGACCACAGCATGCACGTCGGCTTAATTTTTAAAGAAATGTGGGAAAATCTTTTTATTAATAAACCCATTAAATTAAAAATGAGGCTCACCGCTGAACACCAATTTGCCAAAAATAATAAATTGATTTAATGATTTTCAAAAAAAAAACTTTGGATAATTTTGAAGTGTTGTTCAAGAGTCAATCTATTCATTTTGATTTTCAAGAGTATATTGATAACAACAAATATCAATAAAGGCCAGGATTCAATATCATACACAATCGTACGATTTAATCACACAAAAATCTGATAGAACTTTGTCCTATCGTTCCAAAATGCAAAAAAGATGGAAAACTCATATGGTTCTAATATTTTGTTGTTTTTGTTTTCTCCTCGACTTAAAAAAATCAACTCTGATCGCATAGAGAAAACTAAAAAAGATTACAAAATCGTACAAATCTGTCAAAAAGTTTGTCACATACCCATTTTATCCTCACTATCATACTTTTTGAGTACACATGCAATTTTTGACAGCTCTACCAATGAGTATGTTCACTATCATGGCCTTAAGTGAGCACAGTATGACAGTTCATTTAACAGTTAACCCTTTAGTAAGTGTAATCGGTGTTAAAGAAAACATTTTACATGAAAAACTCGTCTCTGTGGGGATACTCCCTCAGTTTTAGTTTTACTTTTTGAACTTATTGTGAAGGCGGGAATAGTTCTATGCAAAAACAAAAACGTCTTAATGGGGGCACTCTTATGACTTTTAACTTCAATTTAATATTTGTTATTGTAAAGGCCATGTTAATACAATTTTTGTGAAAGTCTTAATAATTATAACGGTTTTAGAGATAGAGGCCTAAAATGGGTTGCATTTTTACTCTTTGGGTCCAAGCTCTTAAAATAGTTTAACTAATAAATTGCAAAAATTAAAGAAATGATTTTATTACATTTTTGTAAAAGTTTCGTGAGTTAAATTTCTAACAATCGAAAATATAATCGTGCATGATCGTGCTTGACTACTTTCGCTCGTTAACGCACAAAAGTGAATAGGATTGAAAGTAAAGAGATGTTTAGAAAAAAATCTTCTCCAGATTAGAAAATTGAGGAATAGATTTTTTTTTTATTTTTTGTTAAAATTTTTTAATGACGATTATTTAAGCCACACCAAGTTTTTACGTCTACGATTTTTTTTTTCTTTTATTTTGCTACAACGCCCTCAGGCAATTATTATTTTCCACTTCCGTAATGTAACAATAGAAAAGGACAATAAAAACAAATAGTGCACACGTACGTAATAAAAAAATACTGAGAATTATTACCGAATAGGAGCCACCTCAAACTACCAAAAAGAAAAAAGAAATTGTCTACAAACAACAAACAGCCACACTAAACGAATTTTAATCAAACAAGCACCCATTAACTGTTCTACACCACCATTTTTATCCTTTTAATACGTTTGTATTTTAATTGTAGTGGTACGTGTATATTGTGTATTTGTCTAATTTTTCCTGAAGGCGTTAGATATTTGTAATTGATGCTTATCAGTTTAGCAGCAAAATACCTAGTGAATAAATATCTAGGGGATAATTGTGGTTTTTCTTCTTTATTATTTAATATTATTTTTTGTTTTTTGTTTTTTGTTTTTTTTTTGTTTTTGTTCATTCAAGACATGTATGAGCTCAAAATCGATATTTACTGTTGTTTGTTATGTTTAGAGGTTTTAAAAACAATTAAAAATCGAAATAAAAAAAGAGATGATTGTTGATAAACATTTGTAGATAAAATATTTGTATTTGTTTATTTGGTTCTGTTTCTGTCCGTTTGATTTTAACAAATACATGTTTGTCATTTGAAAGTGAAAATGACAGAAATAACAGGAACTGAATGAATTAACTAACAATCAACAAATATTTTTTTCAACAAATGTTGGCTTGAGAACTTTAACATCTTTTGTTTATTTAGGCTCAACTAATGTAGAAGATGAATTTTGTTAGGACAGGGTTGGAAAATCAAAAATTCCACTAAAAAGATTCCTAGTGGCAATTAAAATCGTGTTTTGCTAGACTCTCCTTCCCTTAGTGGATCTTCATTAATGCAGCAAACGAAAACATGTGCAAAATATAATTCGGTCAATTTTATTAATTCCAAAAAATATTTCATTCTACAAACTTAACATATAAAAAAAAAAGGAAAAACAAACTACAGTACTTCCTCGTTTACTGAATATTCATTCCATCCCTGGTAGATTGTTTCTGGATGCTATAGTTTGTTTACACAAATTACAATTTAACACACTCAGATGCATTACAAAAGCAGCAAAATGTTTGAAAGGAATCCAATATTTATTTGCAGTTAATGGCAAATTAAATGCATTTCGAGCAAAGAACCACAAATGATTGCGTTTCTTTGTTTGCCTTTTAGCAATGAAGACCAATTTTATTTTTCTAACTATATAAAAAAATGCAATTTTGATGTTAAAAATAGAATTATAGAATGGGGACCAAAATAAGAGAAAAAATTTTCTTCGTAAATTAAATGTTATTTCGAATTTGAAAGCATCGTGGAAAAGTATTATGCAAAACAAAAATGATATTTTAAAAGTTATATTATTTTAAAAAGTAAAATTTCCTAAAAAAATTTTGTATGCGATACCTTTTAAAAAATAAACTTTGGGAAAATTTACTGTATCACAGATGGAGAATGAGATTGATATATTCTAATTTTTTCTACAAAAAACTGTTTTAGACCCAATGAAATGTATACATATTGTCCAAGTATATTCTGTTTCCTTATATTTTAGCAAAGCAGTCGTATTGTGAACGCAAATAGTTTACGAACTTTGTGTTTAAAAACAACCTTATGAATGCAGAAGCGTTTTTTATATTAAGTTTTCTTTTTGTGAATATTTGGGAAAGAAGCAAACTCCTTTAATAACTTTAAAAATTTTTATTAATTGTCTTTGTCTGCAGAGGTGTAATCTACTTCCTCATTTGTGAGGTTATATTTCTACTCACATACATGTGACCGATTTACTGGTTTTGTGATTATTATGTTTAAAAATAATTGTAGCGGACTGCCCATATTTTTATTTCAATGTATTTTCGGGTTATATTTTATTCATGATTTTTATTATTATTTTTATTATTATTATTATTATTATTATTATTATTAATTATATTTTTATTATAAATATTATTATCAATTTAAAATTCCCCTTGTTCAGTTTTATTTTTATTATTATGATTATTGTTATTCCTATTATTATTTATTATTATAATTATTAAATTTATAATTAAAGAAAGCGAAACTAAAACCAAATCATAAAGTCATCACCGAACTGAAAATTCAGTCAACATCGAGTAAAAAAATAAAAATATGTACATATGTATGTATGTATGTAAATATTAAAACAAAAAATTGGAAAATTTAAGTATTTTAAAATTATTTAACAAAAATATAATAATCATGAAAAATTGATAATAACCCATTGTACTATTTATTTCCTGGTGATAGTTATCTTGTCAGAATATCCCGAAATTATTTGCTGATAAAGCAATTTTTTTTGCAGATTTTTTCTGTAAGTCGATAAAGCTAAATCTCCATCGCTAATAATCTAAAAAATATATATTTAAGGCCAGGATTCACTATCATACACAATCGTACGATTTAATCACACAAAAATCTGACAGAATTCTGTCCTACTTTAAAAATCGTTCCAAAATGGCGTCGTGTGTGCCACAATATAATACAAAAAAGATGCAAAAACATATGTTTTTAATATTTTGTTGTTTTTTCTCCTCATCATCTTAAAAAAATCAACCCTGATCGCATAGAGAAAAATATTTTATGAATTATTTCAAAAGATTATAAAATCGTACAGATCTGTCAAAAACTCTGTCACACACATACAATTATAGTCCACACTATCATACTTTTTGAGCACACATGAAATTTTTGACAGATCGTACGACTGAGTATCATAGTGAATCCTGGCCTTTAGCGATTTTTGGCTACAAATGATATTCTGTAACGCTTTTTGCCATAATTTGTTTTTAGCTTTTAAGCGATCAAGATTTAGATTTAACAATGAGAATTACAGAATATGACTTCAGGAACAATTAACGCAATCACTAATATTTTAACAATAGTAACATATGCATGCTTATAAACAAGATTATAAAAAGTGAAATCGAAACATCCAGAAACTGTGTAAAACCAACGAAATTTAAATTAAAAGCAACAACGGTTGATTGGACCTGTTAAATTAAATGTTAATTAAATTTTTAATCGCTTAATTATTAATCATTTTTCCAAGATTAGTTAAGTACTTAACTTTCAAGTTTATTGTCAGAATTAATTTGTGTCAAAAGCTATTATCAAATACTCTCTACATCGCTTTCTCCTTCTCTCTCTCTCTCTCTCTGTCTCTTATTTTCCTTAAACTTTGTTATGGTACAAAGCTGCTTGAAAAGGAAACTTGTGCGTTTTAACAATTTTGTCATTTTGTAATTTTGTCATACGTCTATTAAAAGCAAACAGTCTTCTATAAACTATAAAATTAGTTGTTTGTATTTTATTGCTACAAAAAAGCCAAATTGAGTAATAGATAATATAGTTTTTTTTTGTGTAACAAGCTTTTCAAGCTTTTTTTTAACTTCTTCGTAATCATCATTCACTTGTTGCACTAAAAAATCAAGTTGCTTTTAAAAACAGATTGTTACAAATAACAAAAACAACAATAAACAGGAATGGGTCATGACAGTGGGTTTAATTTATGGTTGTGGCCATAATTTGTTCTTTTCCAATAGCCAACTAACAAGCAGCTGATAAAATTAGGTGATTTATTTGTAACTTCTTGATTACTTTTTTTTTTGTTTCATCATTGTTATGATCGCCATATAATCCATCGATATCAACAACATCTGCTGGAGCTAATTAGTGACATTTCAGAACACGTCTAGTATTATTAAATGTTTTATTCTGTTTTTGGCCTTTATTGAGAGAGTAGTTTTCATATGTAGTTTAGTTAAGACTATAGTTTAGTTAAGACTATAATCTGTGAGATACTTTTGTAGAACACATTGACCTTATTATTCTAAAGAAAAGTTGTATTTATGGTAAAAAGAAAATAGTTTATGACATTTTTTCTTTGTAAAATAATTTTTATAGAAAAGTATACATTTCACATGTATGGTAAAATCAACTTAAATTGTAAGTTGAAATAAAAGTTGTTGTTGTTGTTGTAGCACAATGTTCTTAATAGAATATTGAAGTAATAAAAAGGAAATTTAGAAATCAAAATGTATCAGTAATTTTATTTTAGAAAAATGTGTCATGCCACAGTGCCATGATTTCTTATATTTAATAAATAAAAATAGTTTAGAACATGTTGTTGTTCTTGTTGTTGAAAAATATATTAATGAGCATACCACTGCTTTAAGACTTAAATTTTTATTATTCCTTGAAACATTTAAGTTAAAAATCTACAAAATTCTTGAAATTAACAAAAATTTTGAAAATTTTTTTTATCTGCAATAAGAAAAATCCTAATAATAAAACACATATGGGCTTTTATAAAGGTCATGTCATGCCTTTAAAATGCATGAAATTTCCGCAAATAATCAACATGCATACAACTTCTAACGCATGTGTAACGGCTGGGCAGGCAGCCAAAATAAGGAAGGAAGCAAGCACACGAAAACTAATACTAAAGCAGTTGGAGTCTATTGTTAAAATACAACTCCATTTACTAAAAACGTCAAAATTTTCGAATAACTGCATATGTCTTGCTATGCTACCAGAAAAGTATAAACATGAATACGTACATCTGTATGTATGTATAGATGTGTGAATAAAAATGGAAATTGGAATATTGAAGGAAAATATAAGGAAAACTACCAACAACAAGAAGACAATAATGCATTAAAACACAAGCACATGCTATAATAAACTAAAGACATAAAACAATAACAACAACACAAACATAAATATACAGAAAGGCAGACAAACGTTATAGGTACAAGGTAATTTCGTCATACAGTCATTCAGTCAGAGTCAGCCAATGTTTTGTTTATGGTTTTAAATCCTCTAAATTGAAGGGAAAATATGACTATAAGATACTTCTATTATTCATATTGTAATACATACATATGTTAAATTTGTTGTTGTTGCTGTGGCAATTGGTGTTTTTATTTTAAGAATTGAGTTGTTACAAAGTTGTTCATGTAAAAAAAAAAGAAAACTATTCATGAGTAAATTTACTTACTATGTATCACCATATCAACATAAACATACACGTGTATATTGTGTGTTAATATAAAAACAGTATGCATGTGTGTATGTATCTTCTGGCCGCTTTTTCCTTCTTTTCAATTTTATGGCTTTTGAACTTAAAATTTTAACCCTTTAGAAAAATTTAGAGGTCAATCAATATGATTAGTGAGAAATCTACTTTAGAATTAAACACTTTAAGATATACCAGATAAAACTATATCAACACCTCAATCATTATCTGTCAGAAAATCTCATGCATACAAAATGCCCACACTTTATAATCGGTGATAATTTTTGATAGTGCCTAAGATAATGAAGTTGGCTGCTAAGAAAAGAATTCCTTTTGTTGGACGTTATTAAAACGATGCTATTTTTTGCGATTCCCCTTTTATAGATGCGGCGAATTACGAATTTCAAATTAAAAGCTAAATGTAAAAATTTTGATTGCATGCCGTTAATGCATTAAAAATTTCATCGTAAAAACGTAGGATAAAATCGCTTTAACCTTAAAAGAAATTAAAAAAAAAACATTGAAAATGCCATCATATAAACCTGTACTAAGTTATGAACTTTTGCTTACCCTGTTTGCTTCTTTACCAAAATTAAAAAAAAAACAAGTAGAGTGCTATCTTCGGATATGCCGATTCCTATATACTCTTCACCATATATGTAAAAATGACATCGGCTTTTAATGGGTTAAGCATTTTTAAAATTTTTTAGTAATTTAGTAATAGAATTAAGGATCTCTTTATAAGTTTAAAAATAATACCCATATTGATATTTTAAAAAATTTGAAATTTTCAGAGGCCGGTAACTCGGAAAATATGGGCGAGCACCAATTTTTTCACTTGATGCTTTTTTCATATTTTTTAATTTTCTATCGGCCCATATATTTGTTTTTTATTGGAGTTGCTTCGTTGTTTCAAATAGTGTGGAAAAATTAAGGGGTAGCCGTGGTGTTTTGCCCGCTGCGTTTAAGGACATTGACCGATCTTGTTGATTTCCAATAGCACTTCTATCGACACCATGTCTGATCGAGTTAAGTACTTAAATTTGCAAAGTCCAACTTGATTTCAACACTAAAACGGACGGACAGTCGGACATCGCTCAATCGACTTCGCTATGCATAAGAAGTCAGAATATATATATTTTATGGGGTCGGAAATGGATATTCTAGAAATTAGAAACGGAGTGACAAACTTAGTTGTACCCTTTTTCACTTTTTGTCGAGAAGGGTATAAAAAATAAATTTTTTTTTTACCTTTATAACTAATTTTCTTTTCTCACTTTCTAAGCACTCTATTATTATTTTTTTATTTTTTCAATATTTCACCACAACGTTGGGTGGCATCTTCAGGAAACCGGAAATAAAAATATCAATAATTAGTTTTTTCAAACACAAATTCAAATTTATCAAACAAACTCAAAGCCAAAAGAAAAAAAAATCAAGTATTAAACACATACCTTCTCATAAAACATTAATTTAAAATTAGAAAAGAAATTAAAAAAGAAACATTAACATTAAAATAGGAAAAGAAAGAAGGTATAGAAAATATATGGATGTATAAAAGGAAACCAGCAAAGATTTTAAAAAGGAAGAAATGTTGCACGCAAAGCCGTAGTTTTTAGAAAAAAGTTCCCTGATTTCATTAGATCACTCTCATTGTAATATTTATACACCAGCGAAATATCCTACATTGCCTGGATGTTTTTAAAAATCAGTCGTTTTTCAACTTTAATTTTAATGTTGGATTGTGTAAGTGAAGAACCATTAAAGTTCACCAGAGGTCTAATAGAGAATATAAGAGTCTACTACTGGTATTTTATAATTGTTATTGTTCCCTCCCATTTTTATCATACAAGAATAAAAAAACTTTGAAAATTAAGTCCTATATGGAGTCTATAACTTTTTATTTTGTTTTAAACGAGTAAAATAAAATTTGTTAACCTACATTTCGTTCTAAACAATAATATGTGAATATAAATTAAATGATTTCGACGTAAAATAGTTACATACACACTTTCTCTTTAGGGTTAATTTAATGACACTCGAAGATCATTACATTTATTTAATTTAACGTTAAGAAAAAGGTGCGCCTCTTTCTACTAAAATAAACAACAGGCAAACAAGAAAATAACCAGCAACTTAATTTTCCTAATATTTAGCATCAGGCCTTCGGCTTTTTCTCTTATGTATTTCTATTTTAAGCATTTTAATAAAGTTAAATTTTTGACATTGATTCCATACATGTGTTCGACATCCGTTGTGGATAATTTTAGTTATTCTGGCAGACAAAATCTGTCGTTGTTGTGTTTAATGAAAAAAAAATTTTTTTTTCTGACTTTCTTTCCTGCACATCTTTCTAGATGTGAGAATAAATGTGTGGATTATGCATGCGTGAGCATGGGCTTAATGTTTAAATAGGATTTATTATGCCCTTGTTGTTGGGCAGCAATTCGAGTTGTTTTATTTTTAAAATGAAAAATTAACGTTTAATGGTTTAGACAAATAGCACGTGAACACTGAAAAATAATCTCTTTATTTTTTTACTTTTCCAGACAGGGATGTTGTTATAGTTTTCACGAGTACAATTATACTCATTAGACTTTTTCAATGAAATATAACATTTTCTAACAAGAGTTTCAAACATTTTAGCAATGATCGCCAAAAAAGACTTCGCGGACCGCGGGCACAAAATAACACTCAACAGAGAGAGTAAAATAAATAACACATGCAAAACTAAAAATCCATTTTTCTAAAAAATAAGTACACTTTGATTATTTTAGAACAATCATAAAAAATTTAAATTTGTTACTATCTTAAATCTGTTTTTTAACTTTAAAAATCATAAAACATACAAATTTAGTTTTTCAATAATCAATACTTATACATACATACATACGTATTCACAAAATATTAAAATAGATTTGAAATATATTTAAGGACAAATTTATATGGACAATTTGACAGAATATACATTTAAAAATTATTCTCACATACATTTTAAAACATTCTCAATTAAAACACACTCTCCAAATGCCGACTTTTAATTTTAGCTGGAGTAATGTAATAGACAACTGTTCATAAAATAAGCACAAATGTAAAAAAATCCATACACAATAAAGAATTGCTTGTTAACTTCCGTAAGATTTAACGTATCAAATTTATTTCAAATAAAATTATTTTTACCATTTAAAACTTACTGTTGCTGAGATGGTGGTCAGGCAAAACTGCCATTATAACATCAAATTTTACTTTCAGAAGAAACGACAAAGTCGTCAAAACGACTTTAACGACTTAATTGAAGTATTAAAAGCTCGTCAGATTACTATTTCAATATATGATTATTTTTAAAAATTTACACTTTTACTGTTATTTACGTACTTTAAAAAATACGTTTTTTGGTTACAAAATAAGGACAAATAACAATGAATTTTGTTTATATTTTTTTTTTTCAAAGACAAAAATCATTAAATATTTGATTGTAGTGTGAACATAAAACAAAATATTTTTTTGTCGGACACAATTTAAACAAAATATCAGAACAAATATTATCGTAAAATATTTCATCAATGTGAACGTACCTTAACATAATTTTTATTAAAGTCAGTAGTTCTGAAAAACATCAAATTAAAGTGCATGCTTGTAATCTTTTGATTATTAATCATATTAAGTGACATTTAATTCACTAACCTTTTAAGAAACTAGTTGTTCTTTGGATGTAGCCTAACGCCTGCACTTACAAAAATGCTTTTACAAAAACAAAATTAAGTTAAAAATATTTTTTCAAACACACACAAAAAACTGAAATAAAAACTAATTATTGATATTTTTGTATTCTGTTTCCTGAAGGTGCCACCCAACCAACGGTGTGGCGAAATATTAAAAAAATAAATAAGACATTAAAAATAATAAACAATATTTTTATTTATAAACTAACCTGGAGCTTAAAAAAATTAGAAAAAATTAAGCATTTTTAAAAAATTTAGTATTTCCTCAAAGATCTCTTTAAAAGCTTTAATATGATACCCATATTGATACTTCAAAACATTTAAAAATTTCAGAGCCCTGTAACTCGGAAAATATGGACGAGCGCCAATTTTTTCACTTGATGTTTTTTTTTTAATTTTTCATTCTATATCGCCCCATATATTTATTTTTTTGATTGGAATTACTTTATTGTTCTAAATGACATAAAAAAGTTAGAGGTAAGCGTGGCGTTTGCCTGCTGCCTCGAAGGACATGGACCAATAGCATCTCTTTCGACACTATATGTGATCGGTTCACATACTTATTTTTTTTTTTTTGTGAAATCAAGTTTGCCTTGGCAAAATTCATCAAATTCAATATATTATATTAAAATAATAATATCTACTGTCCAAGTTAAGGCTCCGCAAGGAAGACGCGCAAAACTTTTTATATAAAATATTTATTATGAATGTCGCTATATTAAAAAAACTTTATCTTTTTATTGAAAGGTTTATTAATCATAAGAATAAAAAGTTAGAAATATTTGAAAATAATATCAAAACCATTTTTTTTTTATTTTATCAAAACTGGGTCTAGAGCTTCTTCCATTACTTTTATGCACTTCTGTGAAAGTTTTTCCATGAAAAGTAATTGACTTTTAAAAAGAAAGTCGGTAAAAAAATAATATCCTCAAAATATCTGCGATATTTGTGCTTAAAAAGCAATACAATTGTTTTATTATATACCTCTCTCATTATTCCAAGCAATTAAATTTATGTCCATTAAGAATAATTTTAAAGTTTCTAATGTAACCGTTTTATTATTTAAATGTTTGTCCACTCCCGTTTAAGTGTTGAAAAATCGTACTTTAAATAGAAAAGAAATACGTGTATGTTTACCGGATAAGCGCATGAGTGACTTTTGTTTAATGTCTGTATTCATTTTTTTCCGCTTTATACGTTTACAAAAATAAAACTACAACCTACATCAACAAATTTTACATATTTATACGTACATATATGCACTCATCTAGTACTTGAACAAAAATACACACATAAGCATGGGAAAAAAATTTACCCCTTCTTAGTCAACAAAATTTCTCCCTACTTTATTTTTAATAAAAAACACATGGCCAAGCTAAAAGTTACGCAGGCGTGAGTTTAAAGATAGAATAAATTAGAGCTATAAAAAATAAAATAAACACTTTTTAATTGAAACTAAAAACAATTTCAAAATAAAATATTTTAAAACTTTCATAAACTTAAAAGTATCGGAAGAAGCAACAATATCTTCAAACAAAACTTCTCTCGTATTCAAGGTAGCCAGATTTAATAAATATTCGTCATTTTGACGATTTTAAGACCAACAAATTTGTTGGCGATTTAACAATAATTGAAAGCTAGTTCTAAGTAATTCTTTTGTCAATGTTGACCTTGAGTTCGATAAGTAAATGTATTAACTTTGCCACAGACAGTCTGTGGCATTTTTCTGTTGAATAAAATACTGGTAATAATAATATACAATTTATAAACCCCTGATACAATCTTGAAACTTTAAATAGAATTTTAACAAGTATATAGATTACAATTTTAAATAACAGCTGTATCTGGTTCTAAAAATATTCTAAATATTTTTGTGTAATGATTGGTTACTCACATTTACCATGCTTGAATTCACACTAGTAACTTTCGACCTACCTTCTAATTGCAGAGTCTCTTGTAATAGCTAACATTTGCATAAAAGGAATATCCTTCATACCTTCCACTTTTATCTTGTGTCTGTCCGTTCTCACTGTTAGCCAGTGCGGTTCGTCCATACGCAATATGCGCTATCGTCTCACCTTTTTTCGGGTGCAGTCTTTTACAATTTTTACCTTGAGTTTCCATGATCTGTCACTAAAGCGATTATCCAGCTTAAAGCAGACTTCCAGTCGATCGACTATTACTTGAGAGATCAATCAATATATCCACCTTTTGTGCGGTATTTCTGTCAATCCTTTCCTGGTTCTTCCATTGGCCTATAAAGACAGGCTTATTGGGCCATTCATAGAATTTACAATTATCCCAAATAATGACTACTGTTTCACAGTATCCCTAGAGCTAGCTTCGCAGGAGAATATTTAATTTAAAAACTGTTAGTCAATTTTATCAATCAATTGAATTTATTGCCCTCATACCAATTTAAATTTAATAAAAAACTTAAAACAGCTGAAAATATAAAGCTAACGAATAATAAAAGTATAAATATTTTTCAAAATAACCAACAGTTGCATTAGTTTTATTTTCGACAAACGGTTAACACGTGAAAAAAATGGTGTTCGTTTTTTGAATAGAGTTATATAAATTTGTTTGCATTTTTTTATTTAATTAAAAACAGAAAAATATAATTTTCTAATCTATAAAAAATGTATAAAAAATTTTATGTTGATGATTGTCTTTGCCAGTTTGACGATTTTAACGTACAATTTGGTTTTTTCCCCCAATTTTTTCTGGCAACTACTATGTTTGTTTAACCTCTTGGTCACTTTATTTTAAATTAAGGCGGACGGACGGACTAAAAATTATATTTCCAGTTTGCTAAACTATTAAATAGTATTTTTATGTTTTTAATGCAAACGTCTGTGTTTTTATTTTGTTAAACCTTTTCTAAGTCTTATTGTTGTTATTAGTGTGTACTTATTTTATAGCTATTGTTGTTGTTATTTTTATCTTTGAATTTTTTTTATTACTATAAAGTTGTTTTTGCTTAAGTACAGCAAGAGAGGAAGTTCAATGTCATATAATAAAATAAATTCTAAACATTCAACAGTAAATGTCCATATTCACACAAACATAAGCATTTTGCGATAATTTTGTTTAGGTTTGATATGTTGATTTGTATGAGGGTTTGAGTAGCAACTTAGACTTCAAACTCAAACCTTTTATCGTAAAAACATTCAACATAAAGTTTTAAGCGGGTAAAAGCATGGAACTTGATTGAAAAAAAAATTAAAAAACTAGAAACAATTTAGCTTTATTAAGCTTTTAATACGTCATTTTATGTTCTTTAATCTTGATGTTTTTATTTAACGACAATGCAAAGATAAATGTTGTAACATCATTGACTACACCAATAATAATTATATCAAAAATTTAATAATAATTATGTCAAGAACTTAAAATTTGAATAAAGTGAGAAAAATGCAAAAAAAAAGAAAAATATTAGATTACCAGAAAATCTAATTTTAAATATTTAGCGTTCTTAAATCAATAAAACGCTAAAGTAAAAGCAAAGAATGTTCACAAAAAAGTTTCCAATTTAGCGTGCGAGTAATGTGATTAAAGAAAGCACTGCAATAAAAGTAACGGTACTTTTTAATTGCTATGCAATAAAATATTTAAGAAACACTTAGAAAATATTTGGGAGCATTTTAAAGCCGTATGTTTTGGATCAAGAAAAGGACGTTAAAAATACTTTTAAAAAATTTCCAGGTTCCAATTTAACTCTAATAAAAATATATGTAAATATGGTGAAAGGTATATAAGATTCTTCATGTTTCTTTTTTTTCTTTTTTGATATCAACACTAACACGAAGTGACATGTCCGTCTACTTTGCTATACATAAGAACACAAGATTAGAAATTTTAACTTTACAAAATTTTTGAAAACAAAAAAAAAAACAATTTTTTGTGTATTTCTGCTAAAGAAATCGAATTCGAATAAAATAAGAAAATAAATTAAATTTACTTTCGAACTTACATAAATTTATTCATTCCCATTTTTATATTAATAATAATAGTTTTATAATCCTTATTTATTTAAATCCCGCTTTACGTAAATACAAAAAAAAAAAATACATTTCTTACCTTGCGGAGACATTTAAAAGAGCTGAAAAATTTCCAAAAAACAAATATAATTAATTTTAGTTAAATTGTATTAACTGTCAACAAACAAAACAATAAACAGATAAATAAATTTTCGTTTGTCATTTCGTTTATTTTATTCAAACAAAAATCTATTTGAAATACTATATAGTCATCGTTTATTTCATTTGTTAATAAAACACTTCAGAAGTCAATAAATGAGGGTTCATGACAACTCAAATAAATTAGAAGAAAAAACAATAACTACTCAATACTTGAATTCTAAACATTTTTTAAGATAAGTTAAACATTTTTGACAAAGGGGTGCTTTAACATTATATTCTTATTAACGCTGAAATAATGGTGGTTTTTATTTTTGCAATTTCTTTTTTTACAATATTAAATTGAAATTAAAAACTGACATCTGTCAAAAAACGGTCGAATATTTGCTTTTTTAAACTAGAAAAGCCGCCCACTATGGTTTTGCTACGCTCTGCCTCTTAATCTTTCCTTTTTTGCTAATTTTTCAACATATGTTCAAAATAAAAATAAAATGTTCAAATTATTTATTTTTCGTTTCCATTTTAATTTAATACAAGTTGTGTTCAATGTGCCTATAGTATTTAAGCAATAAGCCTGACGTCATTTACGATTTATTAACATGACCAATGATTGAACAAATTTAACAAGTAGTTGCCTTTTATATATGACTTGAAATTATTAATAAATTATTACCTCATACAAATTGTTAAAAAACAAACAAATATTTAAATGGTAATTGTTTGATTGTCAGATAACAATTTGTATTTGTTTGTGATGATGTATTTGGTAAAAAATTATAAATACTTGGAATTATGAATAGCCTTAATACTATATAAGGGAGTTGGTTTTATTAATAGAACTTAAATTATAAATAAACTAGCATTTTTACCCGGCTGTTCGTAAGTTCTTAAGAGAATGTATGATTTTATATGCTTGACCCACATTAGATTCTATGTGACTATGTAATAGTTAAAAATGTTGCCTTTTCAATTTCTGCTGTTATCTGCATTTTGTGTTTAGAGTATCAAATAATAACTAGCTTCTCCATAAAAAAAAAAAATAATAAAATATGGCAACACTTTACAAATCTGTAACAATATTAACAACTTGTTCTTTTAAGTATGCGGGTGGTTTTTATTTTATTAAATAAAGACTCTAAATTTGTATAAAAGTAGTTTTAGTAGTTTAAAAAAAAAATAATAAATAAATGGCAACGCTGCTTGCTACAGACATCACATTTATTCAAAAATTTCATCGCTTTTCTCATTTTTTCTTCGATATGGTGGAGACTTTGTTCTACGCAATAAGCGGTATTGACCGAAATTGAATAAGTCGTTACTTCCACCACTAAAGGCCACGACTTCACTGTCACACTCATTCGTACGATCTGTCATAAATTGCATGTGTGTTCAAAAAGTATAATAGTGTGGATTAAAAATATATATGTATGTATATAGGATAGTTCATAAAATAGCTTCGTTCCCCTACTTTTTGGGTAAAGTTGGCGAAAATGAGAGTAAACCCAAATTGTTCTCAATTAAAGACAAAAATGTCCAAAAGTACGGGAACATAAAACACCAAACTTTTATCCCAAAACAAAATGTCAAACAAAATACATATGGAGTTGTTCATAGTAAACATAAAAACACTAATATTTTCTGTGTTCTAAATTTTTTTTTTTATTATTATTTTTTTGGGATAAAACCTGTAAATAACACTTTTGGTAGACATTTGCGCGAATTAAACATAGAAATTTTTGTATTTGCTACTGTTTACTTTTCAATCAGCTGATTGTTTTTCAGTTTACACAATGTAGCCAAAGAAAAAGTCTAAGCTGTTTCGTGCAAAAAGAAGAAGAATTTTATTCTTTCAAAAGTTGTCTCTTCTACCAGAAATTGTAGTACGGGAACAGTTTTTGGTAACATTGGGATCCTGCATGATTCCTAAGTTGAGTACGGGAATGCACCTAATGTTTTCACTAACCGATCAGAATTCATTTTTTTTAGATGAGAAAAAACAACAAAATATTAAAACCATTTTTTGCGTCTTTTTGTCTAATATAACGCCATTTTGAAACGCTTTTTAAAATAGGACCGACTTTTGTCAGATTTTACTGTGATTTGAACGTACGATTGTGTATGATAGTGAATCCTGATCTTAACAAAGTGTGTTCGTGTAAGAATATAATAAAACGAAAAGGGAGCCCTCATGTGTACGAGGTGTATACGGTTTTATTAAACCAAAAGCTTTGAGTTCAAATCCCATCAGAGCCTTTTGTAGAAACAAAAGATATTTATTGTGGTTAAGTAAATAATTGGAAAACAGCAGTTGAAGCTTTCCGTAGTTGCGATTGAAAAAAGAAACCAATTTTAGTTTAGCCGCGGTAGATAAGTTAGTGAAGGAGTCTGTATAATAAAACAGTACAGGCGATAGTGAAAATGTAATAATATAACTACGTAAATGTAAATTACATTTATATTAATGTTATTGAGTTAATTTATAAGGCCTTCAAATTTGACGGCATCAGGTATTAGTTTTCAGGAGTTATATTGTTGCTTCAGCTAGTTCTTTCAAGTTAACAGTTAATATAAAAATACCAACAGTATCCTAATAGAAGAGCAGCCACTTGGCGAGAAGAAATCAGTATAAAAAATTTGTATGACATTTGTTGTTAACTAACGGCAAGCTAAAGCAAAATCAATCAACCCCTATGTGCCTAGGCAAAATGCTGATGAAGGATGTGGCGATCCTGGTTTCTCCTAAAATTATAATATAATTTATCATAATTTTTTTTTATTTGTTAATAAATTTTGTTAATTTTTTTATTTCAATTAGAAATAAAAATACATAGCGTTTATTTTATATCACCATAGATTAAAACCTTTTTTGTTTACATTTATATCAGTTTTTTTTTTCAAAATTAAAGCCTACAAACTACTTTCCAATTAAAGATCTATCTTTAATCCAATCTTAATTGATTGAGCTACAAATATCGTTCATTTAAATGATAAGCATTTATTGTGTTAGTTTTCAAAGGAGAGCAAGATTTGTCTTCCAAAATATGATGTGGATAACTTTTTTTAAAATCAGACCGGATAGCCTGATTTCAGCTTTGCTGGCAGAAAATAAGTTACGATGCAGGATAGTGAATCCTACATAATCTTGCAATTCCATAAAATTCAAGAGATTATTATGCTAATAATCGTCCAATTCTTAGAAAGAATATACCATTTTGTTTAAAATTTAAATTATTTTGATATATTTCATTTGCCTATTTTCTCACTTGAAAAGTCAATTATATCGGCTGTTTTTTAAGCACGAAAGAACTTTAAATTGTAAAAAATAACACAAAAAATTAAATTGTAATAAAGGATTTTTTTTATACGAAAGATCAGAACATGGCATTAATATTTAAAAAATGATTTCGAGCATATGGCCACCGCGGCTGCTCATGACGAATAACACGAACAGTGTTGGCCTCCAAAGCGTCAATTGTTGCTGGTTTATCAGCATTAACTAATGACTTCACATGCCCCACAGGAAATAATCAAGAGGTGTCAAGTCACACGACCTTGGAGGACAGTTGACAGGTCCATTTCTCGAAAGCAACTTATCGCCAAATTTTGATTTCAGTAACTCGATAGTTGCGGTCGCCGTATGGCACGCAGCGCCATCTTGTTGAAACCACATTTCTTCCGGATAAATGTCATCCATATTTAAAAAAATCAGTAATCATGGAGCGGTAACGATCATTTACCGTAACGTAAGATCCCGCCTCATTTTTTAAGAAAAAAGGTCCGATGATGCCACCAGCGTGTACACCACACCAAACGGTACATTTTTCTGGATGTCTGTAGGGTATGTTGTGGATTGGTCGCACTTCATTATCACTCTAGAAGTTTAAAACTCCATTCTAAAGTACAATCTTTTCTGTTTTTTGTTTTCAATTTTCAATCTGAGAAATTATAAAACTTAATTAATTTTTTAAAAATAATCACAAATAAATTATAAAAAGACAAACAAACTTAATAAAGACAAAATTAAAAAAAAAATTGTAGTAAATTTTGTTTTTTCTTACTTTTTTTCATTAAACACTGCAATATTTTTTAAACCAAAGAATTGAGGGAAAAAAACGACACAATATCATTTATTTCATTTCAAAAATTTTAAATCATTTTTCTGCTTGTATGAGATTTGGAGACAAAACGTTAATGCCACGAGTTTATTTCACATAAATTTTTTTATGGCTCAAAATAAAGAGAAAAGACAAACAAAATACACAATTAAATAAATAAACAAAAGGAAAGTGACAAACAAAATAAAACATTAGTCATACCCCAAAATCTATTTAAAATTAAATTAAATACATTTTTTTTTCTATTGCTTAATTACTTTTTTCACGTTTTGCTTTAACAGAAGGCGTTAAATTAAAATTAATTTTAAAATTACAATATCTTTGAAGATTACTCATTTAACATGTATTTAAGCAAAATTAATTAATTATTTTAATATTTAAATATTAAGAAGTTATTTTAGAAAAGTATTAAAACTAACTTTAAAATTTATTAGTCATATAATTCATCAATAAGATAATTTTTATACTTTGCATTTTGAATAACAGTTTGACTTCGTTATGTTATCATATTTATTAAATTATTAAGATTAATCATAAATGTTAAGTTTATAAACAACAACATTTGGGTGATGTCTATTTTGGGGCTACCATGATATTATCATTTATATTTAAAGCTCTTTGACC
The DNA here is from genome assembly GCA_916610165.2 of Gymnosoma rotundatum. Taxonomy (NCBI): domain Eukaryota; kingdom Metazoa; phylum Arthropoda; class Insecta; order Diptera; family Tachinidae; genus Gymnosoma; species Gymnosoma rotundatum. Next base: position 95,947,923 of record OU744340.1, read on the forward strand.
TAATGATTCGTTGATTCATTAACTTTTTTTTGAAAAAATTCATTACAAAAAATAGCAACTCAAAGTGACAATATATTTAAAGCAATTCCTTAAAAACTAGTGTATTATTCATATAGATATGAATATAAAAAATAAAAAATTTACAATTTGGTTAACAGCTTTGACCTAATGAGAATTATCAGCAGCTTCATACAGTATAATTCAATTTCATAATATACCTGTATAAAAATATAGTACTCCTTTAGGCATTTAAAGCATAAAGAAATTTTAATAACTTGTATTTTAAATAAAGAACAAGTAAGAATGCTATATTCGGCCATGCCGAATCTATATATATATATATATATATATATATATATATATATATATATATACCCTTCACCATTCTATGTAAATTTAGTTTAGTGAAGTAGCTCCCATCAAAAAAAGCAAATGTTGGGGTACCGAGGTCGCTCAATCGACAGACGGAGAACGCTCACTATGCATAAGAAGTCAGGGGGCAAATTACGGCATTCAATATCGATCGAAACTTACATTTAAATTCTATTGAAATTTCCACCGATATCGAATGCCGTAATTGGCTCCCTGAATATATATACTTTATGGGGTCGGAAATGGATATTGAAGAAATTACACACGGAATGACAAACTTAGTTATATATACCCTTTTTCTAATTTTTGTGTATGACAAGTAAGAGTATAATAAGTAAGAGTGCTTTATCGGCTATGCCGAATCTTGTATACCGTTCACCACATATGTACGTATAAGCACAAGTAACATGCTGCAGATTTCTATTGAAGAGCTTAAATAAAAATCGGCCTAAAAAATTCTTTCCTTCCATAAAGTTTTTCTGTACAAAAAATCATTTTTTCCGCAAATTGTAAATTTTGCTTAGGGTTGTTGTCCCAGCTTGGTAAATGAAAAGGTTAATGTTTCAGGTAAAAAGCTTACCACTTGTTATTACCTTTTCAATTAATTTTTTATCATAAATATAACCACCTGAAGGAATACAAGCGAAAGTTAAAGAAAATAGAGGCAGGCGTGGTATTTTACCAGCTGCCTCGAAGGACATGGACCAATCTTGCTGATTTTCATTAACAAATTTACGAAACTATGTCTAATCGATAGGCGTATTTTAATTTTCTTTAGCTCATCTAGTGCCTTGGAAAAGTTGATTTCAACCCGAACACGGACGGACAGACGAGCATCGCTCAATCGACTTCGCTATGTATAAGAACTCAGAATATATATACTTTCTCAAACGTAGATATATCCTTTTTCCGCCTGTGGGGAAGGGTATAATAAAAGCTATGGAAAAATTAGAGGCTGGCGTGATGTTTTGCCCGTTGCGTCGAAGGAGATGGATCGATCTAACTAATTTTCAATAGCAGAACTTTTGAAACTATATCTAGGCGATAGATCGTTTTGTTTTTGGATCCTGTTTTGCATAACGTCACTCTGCACTGAAGTAACTGATCTCGAATTGAGAACATATGTTAATAATATTTATATTCTATTTAAAATAGGAAGTTTCCCAGTAACATTTTCAAAAATTTATTCATGAGTGAAACTTGAGGGAAAAGTAATTTTTTTTTCTAGGGATTAATATTCAAGATAAGACTGAACATTTTTTATGTTTTTTTTAAAGTGACTGATTTTTTTATTATAATTTATTTCTGTACCTTTATTGAGTTCATTCACAATTTTTATACAAAATTAAAAAAAAAATCTACTAGCAACAGTTGCAGTTCCTTGCTCTCATTTTTTATGTGGTATGTCGACAGTAGTTTCAATTGTAGTTGGTATGTTAATTGCTTAAGTAAAGAATTGTTCTTTCAAAATCTGGACACATGTTTTTAAATTTCATTTTATAATGAATTTTGTACAAACAAACAAAAATATATGGGAATAACACATTCTGAAATTACAAAATAACTTGATAAAATAAAAAGGTCTGCAGAAACTGAGATCATGTATTGAAAATGAAAAGCTCAAAATTATTTATTCTTGATTAAAAATGAGCCTTCGGTTTAATGCTGGTCATACAAAACTCACTAAAATTTCATTCAAAGTGGAGGCAGGTATAACTCAGGCACTGCGTTACTATGGGCAACCAAAAATGCTTTGATTTTTTATTTTTAATTTTTTTTTTGTTTCGTATGAGTAGCATTTAACGAAAAACGTTTGTTGGCAGTTATTAACCCATAGCGTTCTGAAAAAATTTAGGGTTTATCTCCCACCCGATACAATCTATTTATCGTTTTTTTCTCATCTTGTCCCTGAAAACTTTTGACTTGTCTCATATGAATATTACAAGAACAAAATGTTTTAAATGCATTTAAGACCAATATTTTGGCACACAGACAATAACATTAGAAATATTAATAATTAAACGAATTAATTAAACAATTTTAAAATTAAAGTAAAAAGTGATATTCTCATTAACAAAAACTAATCAATAACATAGGAAAGGATACTTGTGCAAAGCTTTTTAGGGAGCGTTTGAAACTTGTTACATTTTATAATAATTTTTTACTTTCAATAAAATAAGATTAGATTTCAAATGAACAGTATATTCAATTACAATTGTATTTTTAATTCTGTGTTCTACTTTTATTTTTCAATTATTTATTTTACACTCCTACAGTTTATTGAACGCGTAAAAATTTGCAAGAAATAATTGAGCATCATTTAAATTGTAAATTGTTTATACAATCAAGTGTATTGTATAAATAAGTAATACAACAACAATATTTGCTACATATCCATTAAATTAAATTCCTAAAAAAAAATTTCTTTTTCTACAGCAACACACAGATGTAAAGTGATAAACAAACTTTTGAAATGTTAAATTGAAATGAAAAAGAAAAACTTTACAATTTTACACTATTTATAATGCCTTGATTTTCTTTTCTACATATTTAACAACAACAAAATCTTTGTATGAAACTAGGAATTTAATTTTGAAATTCTTTACAATGTTTTTATAATAAAAATTTTAATAATAAAAAATATATATTTCAATATTTGTAATAAAAAACAAATCCTACGAGGGCTGCTATATATATTTCTGGCCTGGCAACACTCTGTGCTGCCAAGTGCCATCTGACATTTCCATTGGAAAGTTTGTCATTTTTAAGCATAATCGTACTCAAAACGTTTTGACGTACGACCATTATTTGTGTTGTTTACAGTGAATTGAAAAAATTAATATAGAAAAAAATGGAATTAACTCGTGATAATTTTCGTGCCATCATTTTTCACAACTTTCGACGTGGATTATCACGACAAGAGTGCATTGATGAACTTAAATCTTTGTATGGCGATGAAGCACCATCCTATAGGACTGTGAAAAATTGGTATAATGAATTTAATCGTGGCGGAAGCTCGCTCAAAGACGAATTCCGTGAAGGTCGTCCAAAAACGGCTGTTGTGCCAGAAAACATTGATGCCGTGCGTGAACTCATAATGCAAGATCGACATGGGACATACCGAGAGATAGAGACATCCTTGGACATTTCTTCCACCAGCATACATTCGATACTGCATGAACACCTGGCCGTAAAAAAGGTTTGTTCTCGTTGGATCCCGCACAATTTGAAAGTCGCTCAAAAAAAGGCTCGTGTCGATTGGTGCAAAGAAATGTTGCAAAAATACGATTGCGGTGCTTCAAAAGACGTTTATAAGATCGTCACAGGTGACGAATCATGGATCTATGCGTATGAGCCCGAAACGAAACAACAATCGACCGTGTGGGTCTTCAAAAACGAGCAAAATCCAACGAAAGTTGTTCGTGGAAGAAGCACTTCGAAGCAAATGGTCGCCTGTTTCTTCGGTACAACTGGTCATGCGGCGACTGTTCCGCTTGAGCAACGTAGGACGGTCACTTCTGAGTGGTACACTACAATTTGTTTGCCTGAAGTCATCGGAGAAATTCGAAAAACCAACAAGAGAAGACGATTCATTGTTCACCATGACAATGCAAACTCTCACACATCGGTTCAAACCAGAGCGTTTTTGACCGGCCAAAACGTCGAATTAATCGGTTATCCGCCGTACAGCCCTGACTTGGCACCTAATGACTGCTTCTTGTTTCCGCACATCAAGAAAAAAATGCGTGGTCAACGATTTTCGTCGCCAGAAGAAGCTGTTGAATTGTCAAAAACCATGTTTTAGAGGTGTCTCAATCGGAGTGGAAAAAGTGCTTCGACAACTGGTTTGAGCGCATGCAAAAGTGTATAAATCATGCTGGAGAATACTTTGAAAAACAATAAAATCATTTTTGATTATAAATATTCGCATTTTCACTATTAGGCCAGAAATATATAGAGCAGCCCTCGTATAATATTTTTTTACTAAATCGTTAAATAAAGAATTTTAGTATTGAACCTTGAGTTCGCTCATAAAGGCCCGAATATTATACCTAATAACACGTTTAAGATTACCGTGACCGGTAACATGTGCTAATAAAAATTAGTGAGCACCGCAACTTGTAATTTAATCTGTTTGAAATCAAAATATAACCAGAGTAGATTTCACCAATTTGTTTGCTCTTATATGGAGTTTTAGCACAGGGTAGACATATTACGTTGGGTCTAAATTTTTCACATCTTTAAAATTCGAATTTGTTTTTAAAAGTAAAAGATTAACTGTGCACATTCTTAAGGCTTTATTCAAATGAAAAAAATATTAAAAGATTAATTGTTTATGTAAACATCTGGCAACACTCGCTATACACATGATTCTTTTTTATATAATTTGTATATCCTTCACTACTCTACAATAAATGAGTCTGTCATCCCGTTTGTAATTTTTACAATATTCATTTTCGACCGCATAAAGTATTTACTATTGATTCTTATACATAGGGAGTCGATTTCGCGATATTCATCTGTCATTAATCCGCTTGAAATCAATATTGCTATGACCCAAGATAAGCTACAGAAAACCACCTTCCTCTCAGACATAGTTTTGAAAGAGGTGCTTGAAATTTAACAATATCGGCATGGTATATGTTCAAAAAAGGCAAGCTCCTTTATATTTCTTACATTTACCAGATTGATTTATGCTTTTTGTTTATCGGTAATGATACCAACAATTTAAAAGATTTCTGAAAAAACCCGACTTTATTTCATCGCTAGTATTTATTCGTACACAACTCTCCGGGTTTTACTTGAACACTAATTTTACTTCGCTTTTTCCTCCTAGCGTTTATTGCATTAATTACAATTTAAGCCAAAATTAAAAAAAAAAACAATTCTTTTTTACGACAGTTGTTTATTGTTTATATAAATGTAAAAAAAATAAGTAATGATGATTTAATCAAATTGCGAATTTCATGAAAAGTTAATGAACTTTAATTTTAATTTACTTTTGGATAAAAATTATAAGAAATAAAAGCAACGCAAGTTTTTTTTTTAAGTAGCATTTAATTTTTGTTCTTGTTTTGTTTTTTTTTTTTTTTGTATATGATTAATTTGTTCAAGCAAGTTACACAAGTGCTATTGCTAAATATCGCTTTTGTAAAGAAGTTTTTTTGACACAACTTAAAAATTATTTTCTTTCTTCTAATATTTATTCGAATAAAATATTTGATCCTGGGATATTTTTATTTATAAAATGTAAATACGAAATGTGTTTCTTCATCCTTTAATTTCTACAATATTCCAAGGTTTTACTATAATTTAAAAATTTCACCACGAAGTTGATATTTCTAAAAAAAAAAAACGATTTTCAACAAATAATAAAAAATCATAAGTTTAAAATACAAATTAAACAAAACAGTACAAGATTCTAATAAAAACATTAAGCTTTTGCAAAAGCGATAATTTACAAAAGATTAAAGTTTAACAATAATACCACGTTTTTACAAAATAAAAAAAAGTTAATAAAAAATAAATATATGGCAGAATTTTATAAAAAGAAAACTTCATTTAGAGATTTTCTAAAAATAAATTTTTCATCCTAAAATTGAAGAATTCAAAAAACATGAGTTTTTTTCCATTAACTTGCAGAGTAAAACAAATTTTCACAAGAATACATTTCTATTTAATAAAAAAAACTTAAGATCTAGAGTTGCGATTATTATAGAATTAATATTTTAGCATTTTTAATAATAAAATTATTATTTTTATTTTTTGCAGTTTGGTGGTTGGTGCTCCTAAATTTGATACCTCTTCCTATCAAGAAAATGTTATAGAAGCCGGAGCTGTGTTCAATTGCGGCATGAACGATGGTGACTGTAATTTAGTGAAATTTGATTCGTCAAGTGAGTAATTAAGAATAATATTAACTTCATAACATATAAAGAAAAAAAAAAAACAAAAAAACTTAAGTTAAGAACCAGCATAAAATTCATATTAGACCATAAAGTTATAAAAAAGAAATTCATATAAATTGTGGTATTTAAAGAAAAATTCAAATTAAAGCCACAGGTGGCTTTATTTTTTTTTTTTCTCTTTTAGAATTTGAATAAAATAAATAAATTTACGTTATAAAAACTAACAGAAAGATTTAAATATTTGTCTTGTTGGGTGTCTTCGGCGATTATGCGTGATATTGCATTTTTTTCTAAACAAAAAACTATTCAGGACAGGCTATTGTTTGGCGTGTGTCAATAATTATTGCTGCAATTTGTTTTTAAAATTATTTAAATTTTTTGTTACATATTCCAGTGAATGACTTGGATGTTTTTTGATTTTTTTTATTTATTCAAAAAGTTTACAAAAATTGGCTAAAGTGTCAATGCATTAATAAATGTCTTGTTTACCTTGAATGTGTGCCACCATAGAATATTTGAATAGATGAATGGCGATGATGATCTCTAGAGAGCAAATGACATGATATGATGATCTTGATAAAATATTTATTTCTTACAGTTGATTTAAAGCAGTGTTTGGGCGTTTCAATGCTTCATCTGCCCACATCCATATAAACATCACAAACAAAAAAACCAAACCCCCCAAAAACACAGACATCTATTAACTGAAGACTACTTTTGTTTTCATGTTTTTTTTTCACATTCCAAACGCATTCAGCATTCAACAGTTTGAAGAGATATAAACCTACGCAGTGACGCAGTGTGTGCTATTTCTATTGCTCACATTTTCCGTTAAGTTTTTTCTTGTGTAGTTGATATAAATGTTTTTGTTTTTTGTGTTTTAGGGCAAAACTAGTTCACCTTAAAATACAGCAACTATTTGAATTAACTCCCAACTAAATGTAATTCAATTTGTTTGCAACAAACGGAAATTATTTTATGTTAAAATTATGTATCTAGACAAGACCAGCCAGCAATGCCAGCAACAAATAATGCAACACACAAAAAAAAATATTCAATTGCATATACGTTTGCATCTGTGACTAGACACAGGTACCTGACCAATAGATACAGCACAGCCAAGCAACAACATTTATTTACATCCACGATTTGCCAAGATCATAGAAAAGAATGTTGTTTTTGTTAGTGTAGATTTTGTTTAAAATTCATTTACGTTCGTTTTTTCATATCAAAGACATAATACAACAAAAAAAAAAACTTTAAATGTCTTTTTCTAAATTCACCATAAAGAAAATAAAATGCTGAAAATTACCATATTTCCGCATATGTTTAATGTTCACGTTGATGAAGATCATGATGTTGTGCAGTGCGTATCTTAACGAACAGAAGTCGTAAGGAGTTGTGTAATTTGTAAAAAAAAACATTCATTTTATTACAAATTTATACATATTAAAAATAGAAGACAAAATTACTTTTAAAATTATATAAAGACATATTTTATTACTGCTCCAAATAGACAAATAAAAAATATTAGTAAAAATCAAAGCAGAACCCTGGATCCCACATTAAAATTAAAACAAAAAAATTAAAAATCTTTGATAACTCCGTAAATTAAATTTAAATTTTATTCCCAACGAAGAATATTTTAGCCTCTAAGACAGGAATAGATAAATACATACAATATTTTTCTTCACTTATAAGTTAATGAAAAATCGCAATTTTGACAGAGAAAATAAATCAAACACAAAATGAACAAAATAAACTGCAATTTACTTGTAAACAGTTCTTTTAGTCAAAGACTGCAACAAGTGCAAAAGTTAATTTATAGTACCGTTGCTCAAACCAGTATAGATGATGGGTTCTTTTCTTAATACGAGGAATGTTTGAAATGTGCTACGATTGTGATATTTATGACTTTTATAATGAAATTGCGGACAACCCATTTCTAATGCGTATTTCGTAATGACCCTGTGAAAACAAGCTGTCTATAGTATCTTCATAAAAAAAGTTTCTTACTTTAGTTACAAAAACCGTCGTGCAATTTGTTTATAGGCAAATCTGCTGGGATGCTCATCTGTTCAGAAAAATCTAAAGAAAATGTGTGTTTAGGTGTCACACAAAATGCAACTCTAAACTTGCAGAGGTTTTTTTAAAAGATCAGGTTTTTTTTAAAGATCAGCAAATTGAAAAAACTTGTCCTACTTTTTGAACTCACCTGACAATTTTTACAGATTTAGGTACTATATCTCATATTGTGGTTAGGTCTTTATTAAACTCGGAAGCAAGAGAAAAGTCTAGGTTTGCGATATACGGCAGGTACAATGAGAGATTGTGAACAAAAAAAAAAAAAAAAAATAATAATAATAAAAAATAAATAAATAAATCACGGTTACTTTTTCAAATGTCGATAATAAACTCAGATCAATGCGGGTACTTAAGACTGTTCGATTATTCTTGAATACAACCCGTGTTTACAAAAGTGTGAGAAACGAATTATTTTGAGCAAAGGTTTTATGTCTTTAAGGGGGTTATTTTTATTTATCAACAATGAGCAAAAATGGGAGTAAAAATATCGATCTCATTACCAAATCCATTGCCACCAAAAAGGCATATACTTTAGGAATTAGCTTTAAACTTAGGTCGCTCATAGCATGAACATTACAATAACTATGATTCTCATTCTAATGCTAGCCAATTGTATATGATGAGTGCTGCTCTTTCATTATCTTATTTGAGCAAAAGAATAAAACAGAATCCCGCCACCCTTTTATAACTGTGATTCTTATTCTAATATTAGTCAATTCTGGAGTATCGTATGTGATCTGTATATCTCAGCATCTTATTCTAGCATGGAGGTATATATAAGAATCCTGCCACCCTTTTAGATTCACTGATTCCAAGCATTGTCAGACCCTGGCTCCAATCAATCCCTTTCCGCCTTATGTGAATTAATCCTCCCGGATTGACTTCTTACTGTGGGTGTCTTCTGAAGATATCCGACTACACTTCCTCTTTCTTGGTGACCGATGTTAAATTCCAGGATGAGTACCTACGGACATCTTAAGATCCTAAGCGGCATCGATGCAATAATCTATTGAGCCAAATGGACACCTTCTCGGTAAAAACCTTAAGGTACTTGCTCTTTCGTATTTGCTTCTAAATTTACTTACCCCTTCTCAGCTACGACTTTCGACTTCAGGATGAAGGTATTAGTTTAAGTTTCTGCTGTACAAGAAGTGTTTTCTACCCCCGATTAATCTGGTAAGCAAAATTCTCCAGCATCTTTCTTGGTAAATGCAATTTCAGAGATTGATCTCTCACTGTCTGCTACGTTTAGATGACATTCGGCAACCTTTTTTAAAGCCGACGAGTTTTGTAGGAATATGTTCCACCTGTGTAGGTGAGCAGTTACCTGTAATGGAAGATAACAGCTTTCTACAGTCCGTCGGATTAAAAAGAACAATTATATATAATTAAAAGATTAATTTAATAAAATAAACTAATAATTTCACTAAAATAATTTAATCTGAAAGTGGAATGAAGTTGGAGACATCATATTTCACAATTAATATTTTAGCATTTTCGAAATTATTAAAATAATATACATATGTACTTACATAAATTTTCCAAAACATATGTTACGTTAAAAAAAATGATAGAAAAGTACATTAATTGGATAAAAAGCAGAAATTTATGGAAAACTTAATTTTTCAGTGTGGGCGATTACATAAAAATGTCTGACATGTAATAAATTCCTAACTTCTAAATAATTAAAAATACCTTATAAATATCATGCTCCATATACAATAAAATTTACGTCACAGGTTTTAATTGAGGAAGTAAATATAAAAAAACGTTTTCCAATTTTATAGTTTTTTCTCTTCATTTTTTAAGAAATATGTTTAAGTATATATTTTGAAGCAAAGGGTGGATATTAACAATGTTCTTTGCGGCATTAGTTGTGTGATATGTAAAGCTTTCCCATTGGAATCCCATGTTATTTCATTCACATCATTAAATTTTCAGGCTGTGAAGTGTCGAAATGCTCTGTTCAGGGCTGACCTACACATACTCACTGACGATAATTTCGTAAAAATTGGGACGTTGTTCCAATTGCTGACTAAAATCGTCGACACGAAATTGGTTGTAAAATGTAAAATAGTCGCTTGGGAAAAATAACCATGTAAAATTTGAACGTGTTATTGCCACAAATGAACACTTAATTTAATAATAAAATCTAATCGTTTGCACATGTCGACATAAATATAACAGAATATAACAAAATAGAAAACAGGAAAAAGATGCAATACCACGAATTGTCAAATGCTTAAATACCCAAGTGGAAAATTGTTTTCAAAGGTTTATTTCATTTTGTTAAACAATTTAAGAAAATTGTTTTAATAGTTCTCTAAGGCAAATATTTACAATTTATTCAAAATGAACTTGGGACGGAATTAAAAATCATAAAATAAAAATTCTCGCTGGTAAGTGATTTTAATGGGTCATCATAACTCAGTCATAACTTTTATATAGTGATAAAACATTTATTTTTTAAAAAGTATTAAACTATTTTTTCGTATAGCTTTAATAAATACTATCTATCACCTCAGGACATTTTTTTTTCATTCGCATTATTGTCATTATACAAATTCTATCGCATAAAATTCTTTAAAAGCAAATCTGTTAAATATTAAACAAATCTCTTGACCAGTGCTGCCACAAGCAAAAAATTTTTACAACCAAAATTTGCTTTAAAAGTTACCAAATGAGAAAAAAATAACCAAATTTCAATATGTAGAATTTTTATTAAATAACATTTAAAATGGATACATATTTATAATGTAACTTATGTGATTTAAATTCAGTTAATAATAATAACAAAAATAAAATTCTTTTACCTACATATATATGTATGTATGTAATAAGTAACGATTGTACACGTATGTTTAAAAAAATAAAAGTTTGTTTAAAACAAAGTAAACAAAACTTGCAGTTCACAGTATAATAGTTTGAGACCACAGATTTACTTATTAAAAGTTCATTGCATTTTGAAGTGAAATTTCACATTCAGCAAAATTAAAAGCTGTTGACAGTGTTGTAAAAGAAAAGTATTATAAGCAAATGAGTAGCAATAAAGGCGAATTCATAACAGGTGGCTGCACTGGCGATTTTAGTCACAGCTGTTTTATTTTCAGTTGTCTTGGTAGCAATTCGAAAAATTTAAGAATATAAAAGCTTAAAAAGTATAACATAACAAATATGTACATGTGTATTATTATTTTGGAGAAAAAATAACCAAAATGAGAAAAATATTCACATCTCCACATTAAAGAAAAAAATAACCACTTTTGGTTAGAAATAACCAAAAACGGCAGCCCTGCTCTTGACCACAAAAAAAGCAAAAACAAAAAAATATTATGTTGATTATACACTTTAGAGAAACACATTCTTGCTGCTCTTTTTTTTTGTAGTTGCCTAAATTTGCACAATGAAGCAATAGAAACAAATTGTGGCAACATATTTTCAATTCGTGGTTTTCCTATATTTACGTAGAAAATAAAATTTCTCTCCTTCTTATGCGTTCAATTTATTGCACCTAGAGGTCTGTGTGCGGATGTGCAAATAAAATTATATGCTTGTTTGCCTTTGTTGTTGTTGTTATTACATATTTGTAAATTTTGTGGCTAATGCGCGATTGATGATGAAAGCCCGCGCGTGCGCCTCGTAAATAAAAAAGAAAAAAAAATTTTTGCAACAATAACAAGACCACAAAACTTACCACAGCAAAGTACATATTGAGTGAATGTATGACTGAGGGCTGCGTAAGAGCATATTCGTATAAAGAACCACATGAAAGAACCATCAGCAAACATTTGTTATTTACGAGCAAAAATAAGTACTTGATGTACTTTGAAAGAATAAAAAAGTCTTGTTATTTCCATATTGCATCCCGTTTCACAATTAATGTCTAAATATGGGTCTTTTCATTGACACAAATCGATAAATAAATCATTGTGATTTTCGGTAACTTAAAAAAAAAGTTTTATTTTGTATTTCTCTAAATATTAAGCAGAGTTTAAAATATAGGGGGATCTTTCTGGGGCACAGTTTTTACATAAAAAGCATTTAATTTTTTCAAGTTTACAAAATTTGTATTAAAAAAATTATTTGTTTAATACTTATTTAAATTTTTTAACACCTTTACGTGCAGGTAACTATTTAAAAACTCCCAACTGTCTGTGAAGTCAAAATCTATTCGTAGCTCAACAGGTTCGTTATTTTAAATGGGGAACAGTTTTACACCCCTTTTGGCTGTTGCCAGAGAAAAGTCGTATCTAGTATTTTGGACAAGAAATTTAAATAAGTCCGCCAAGTACAAGTTGAAATCAAACTTGAAGGCTTCGGTACTAAGTATTAGTCATCAATTAATTGTAAATTTTAAGTTTTTATCTTTTGTTTTCTAAAATTTAAAGTGTGCCGCTTGCCAATATAAGCCGATATAAGTAGAAGTCACGTCTTGTATGGCACACTCTTTAATATTTAGTTTATGTTTTTATATTTGCCTTTATAATCACGAACGAACAGTCTTTCTGCACTCACTTTTTGATATTTATGATCAGTGTACTCTGCAAGTTTTCATGAATATATTGACACTTAAATTGAATTTGCATAACTTATAAACGCATAACTGTGTCTAGCGACGCGTCTCGATTTTTGGCTCAACGGGTTGGTTAAACAAAAAACTTGTGCGCATATGAAGTGAAATTGATCCACAAAAGAACCCAAAGACTTCATTACATCTATAAAAATGGGACTTACTGAAATCAAATATTGGGAAAACTGGATTTCAATAAATGGGCTGTGAATTGAGCTCTATATTTCCTATCCCTGATATTTGCTGATAAATCAGCAACAATTAACGCCAACATTATTCCTGGTATTCGTGACATGGTCAGCAATGCTCAAAAAATTGGCACAAATTGGAAGTCCAGAATGCGCTTCATCAAGCGCAGAGCATGCCGTTCCATTTTCAAATGATGATGTCATGTATTGATCTTTTGAGTTAAACTTTGTTTTGATTCAAATTTAATTTTTATCTTATCGTTTGCACTCATGCTATTTATTCAAAGTATCAACATCGTATGGAAGCCCTCATAAGTCTTTATACTGAGACATATAAATAAGACCAGAGAGCTGAAAGAAAAGCAACCAACTTAGAAATGTGCGTAAAATTTAAATTTATGCAAAACATCTTGTCTACAGCCGCGAAGACTGTAGTTAATGTTTATAGTTTTGTCTATGGGAGATAATAATGATGAAGATGATGTTGATGATGGCTCCATATATGAGTTTGTGAATAAACTTTATATGATTAGCATGCAAAATACTTTACATTTTCTACGCCACCATTACCGCGGCCACAAGAATTTTTTTTCTTTTGTAAAGCAAATAAAAACCATAAATTTAAGAATGATCAAGCGAGCGCATCATCATTATCTTAGAAGGTATAACGAGCATTTCTTTCACATCTTTAGGCTTTTCTTAAAGTAACGGCCGTATTAACATTCATTAACTAAAGTGAAGACACCGTCTGCAATTGTTTGTTGTAGTTTTCTACTTTTTTTCTCTCTCCTTAAACAATGGTTGTGTTCATGAAGTGCAATAAATACGTTAATTCATGGTTATTACTCGGTGGGTAATAGTCAACATATTTATGGTTAAGAAAGAAATATATTAAGAGTAAGAACGAGATGGTCGCCTGCCGCCGCTGTTGGTTACTTTAACACAAGATAAATAAATAAACGTTTAGCTAGTGTACAGAGAAAAAAGCGGTGGCGCAGAGGTGGGGGTATACTTTTTTCGGGAGAAAGTACTTTATTCAAACTCAACTTCTTTGTGCTCAAGCGCCAATAAGTCTTAATTAAAGTTAATGTAATCATGAGGACCTGTCTACTGTGTTCTGCAAAACTTTTCTTGAAACCATTGTTCTCATTAAAGCAGATGGAAGCTACGGATATTGCAGACGTAAGCAATCTCTGAGTTTTGCTGTAAAAGCTACTTCTGAGTTTATTTAGACCTCCTCGATTGATAGCGAATTCCTATCAAACAAAGCACGCCGTATGGTTTAATAGTAAAATTATACGTGAGTTAGCTGCAAAGCAGTCAGTACGTTTCCAAAACGTACCGCGCGACAAGGCATCCGTTGTACGAAACAAGTCTATTGTGGAAGGCTAAACTCGTCTAACACGTGACTAAGGACCTCATGAAATTAAATATTTTCGATAGGAGACCAACAACGCCGTCCAATGCAACAATAAAATTGAAGTTTACTCTAATGGATATGACAAAGCGACTTATCAGTTGTGTAAATCAAGTGCAAATGTAAAATATTTGGCAAAGAAACTAATAGAAAAATGAAACTCAGTATAAGTCTAAATTTTTGAAATTTTTACTTTAAAGTCACACGGATTTAAGGTACGCTGTTATGAAGTATTTTGTTTCCACAAATGCAGACATTTTTTCTTAACAAAAAGGCAAATTTCGCACCTAATTGAAGACAAATATTTTTATACTTTCCATTCATTTATTTTTATTTCATTTATTTATAATCATATAATAATATATTTATTTCGCTTTTTCGATCCCCTTTAAAAGGACTCTTCCTTAACGTCTCTGCCAACACAAGATAAGATCGTGTCAAACATTAACACTTTATTATTTTTATTTTGCTTTGGCATAAAAACTAACCCAAACAGAAGCGTAAGCAAATGAATATTTAAAATGTGGACAACAAATCAAGTGTAGCAAAAATTTTTACGACAGTAAAAGAGGTTTGAAGTAGAAAAAAAAAACAAGAACGAAAATAAGATGAATGTGTTAATGAATGCTAAGTTGACTGCTTTTAGGTAACAGAGAGCAAAACAGCAACATTCACATTAAAAAAATACTACGACTATAATGTAAACACATTCATTTGCAAGGAAAGTCACACCGAGAACAGAGCTGGAAAATGCAACAGTAAGGAACTTTAAGGTTATTGAAAATAATAAGTTATTGCTTAAATAGCTTTTTTATTAATTTTTTTTTTTTTTGCCACCTTTACACTTGTGATAGAAATTACTATATAAGTGTTTCATATGCTGTGTTTCATATGCAAAGATTTAGGAGTTTGGTATACTTTTTCTGATCCCGGAATTTGTATTATTTTGTAAATAATAACTTATTAAACAGTTAAGTGTACAATATTCTTCTGTGCCGAATCTTATAAACCCTTCACCAAAAGGATTGAGTATATATTTTCAAAAAATATTGGGTTTTGCTTTAGAAAAATGTTAAACTGTTTATAATTTTTTTCGGCTTTGAGTAAAGTTTAAAGTTTTTTAT
Organism: Gymnosoma rotundatum; assembly: GCA_916610165.2. Classification (NCBI taxonomy): domain Eukaryota; kingdom Metazoa; phylum Arthropoda; class Insecta; order Diptera; family Tachinidae; genus Gymnosoma; species Gymnosoma rotundatum. The sequence continues at coordinate 95,963,588 of OU744340.1, forward strand.
TGCAAATACAATTTGTTTGGAAAAATTTTAGTTTATGGTGAATTTTTTCGGAAAGTAAATACATTGGTGAATTTTTAATTATTCAGTGAAATACCAATATTTTGCTTATACAGTTTTAAATGAAATTTTCATTATTTTTATTACAAATATAATTTTGTAGCAAAGTTTGAAATGTTAAAAAAATTTAGATGATTTACTGATAACCAAATCACGAGCTTATGATAACTCGATTTAGCAAAATACCGAGATTTAGGATTCGATGTTAAATTTTTGCTCCACTTACAGTAATCTATAGTGGACTACGTACAATAAATTTTGCTTTTAAAGCGCTGTAAAAATACTTCTTCATAAACAAAATATCAATTTTCCATCCCTGTACCATAGGTAGTGAGAGGTGGCTACATCGTGGTAATCATGATCATTATCCACGTAAATGGTGTGATATTGATGTTTCATGCTGGGTGTTAGTTTTGTTTTCTTACCAGTATTTGTTAAGTTAAATCAATAAAAAAGATGGATGAATGGAAAGTTAATTTAATGGATGATCATGTTAAATGTTTGTGATCAATTGAGCAATAACTTTTTATGTTTAGCAATAATTTTTCTAAGCCATTGCATGCAAAAATATTGTTTTTTTGCAATCTTTCTGTTGTTGTTAGTTGCATTGGCGTGATTTGACTGATTAACTTCTAAAAGCCGCTTGAACAAATTAGCATCGACGACAGTATTGTCAACGTCATCGATATTGCCGCCGTTGTCATCGTCGTCCCTGTCATTACGGTCGTCATTGTCTTTTCTTCTTTAAATAAATCAATTTTTGATTTGTATGTAAATGGTTGTTAAAGTGATAATAACAGCATTCGTCATTGTTGAGACGTTTTGACTTTTCAACCAATTGAATTTCAATTCACGAGTTTATTTAAAGCGGAAGCCGTTTGCCATCCATACCCATTTAGGAAGTGAAGTATGTATGTAAAAACAGTGACTTTAAGTGGTACCTTCGCAGCAACAATAGCAGCAGCACAACACAGCCAGTTACCGCAAAAAGTATATAAGAGCCATGCAATAAAAAAAAATGAAGAGCCAATAAATATGCAAAAACAGTGAAACAGAAGAGAGACACAATATTTATGATTGGTATTAAAGATTGAAGTTAATAAACAATGACAGAAGTTTCCGCTCAATTTACACATACTTACAAAAATAAAAATAGTTTTTTAATGGGTGGACAGTCATGTTCAAATTCTATATTTTTTTGCATTCTAAAGATGATAATAATATTTTTATTAAATCATAAATGACGTGAGCTTTTCTTTCCTAAAGGGGCTGTATGATTGAATTTGACTGTTATTAAATTTACTTAGAACTAGTTAGAAAATGTGAAGACCTTTTAATAGCCGCTTCAGTAATTAATTATCTAACGCAAAGAGCAAAATTGTAAAGATCATGAAATCAGATCATTAAGATCATAAAATTGTAGAGATCATCAATCACGAATAGATATTAATAATTTATATAATTTTCAAATAACAAGAACACAAGAAATAGTTTACGATGTTAAGTTTGCGTTAATTATCATTATAAAGGGTGTTATTTTAAGCCCGAGAGATTTTCAAATTGTAAAAAATAACATTAAAAATTAAATTATAATGAAGAATTTTCTTATACGAATGATCAGAACATGGCATTAATATTTAAAAATGATTTGGGGCATAATGCTATCGCAACTGCTCATGACAAAGCACATTCTGGATGCCCAATTTTGGGTCACTTTTTCAAGTACTGCTGGCCGTATGTCACGAATAAAATGAACAAAGTTGGCCTCTAATTGTTGCTGGTTTATCAGCATACACCAGTGACTTCACGTGGCCCCACATAAAATGATCGAAAGGTGTCAAATCGCACGACCTTGGAGGCCAATAGACAGTTCCATTTGATTTCAATAACTCGATGGTTGCGGTTGCCGTATGGCACGTAGCGCTATGTTGTTGAAACCGCATTTCATCTAGATTAATGTCATACACATTTTCAAAGAAAAAAATCATTAATCATGGCGCGTTAACGATCTCCATTTACCGTAACTTGAGATCTGACCTCATTTTTGAAGAAATAAGGTCCAGTGATGCCTTCAGCGTGTAAACCACACCAAACAGTGCATTTTTCTTGATGCAAGGGAGTCTGTAGGGTCTCACTCTACATGCGGCAATTTTGTTTATTAACAACCTCGTTAAGCCAAAATTGAGCAAAATTTGGCGATAAAACAACGGGTCAGTTATTAACTGCTGTAGAGCCCTATCGGCGAAAGAACGGTGACTATAATAGTGTATTCATAATGATTTGCCAAAGTTTACTGAAAATAATAAAAAAAAGTTCATCAAAATTTAATTTTTATTGTGTTATTTTTTATAATTTAATGTTCTATTGGGCTTAAAAAACACCCAAACATATTTGAAAATTATTTCATAGTGAGTTAACTAAATATTAATGTATTGCAGAGTTATGAGATCTAACAATACAACTTAACTAAGAAAGGCAGAGAAGAAATTGTTGCCCTTAAAGACCATTTATGCAGTTCACCAACACCCTTGTATTGTTGTATCGATTGTAATATTGTTTTACAGTACATATATGAAATTATCTTGTTGTAATTTTTATTTTAAAAATGATGCAACTTAACATATTTATTTAACTTTCAGGTGCTAGAAATCAATTACATATGTAGAGAAGTCAAACAGCGGTATAATTAAATGCTTTGGGTCTTTTTGAAAATGTAATCATGTGACTGTGTCATAATTTCCGCAACATAATGGCCAAAGCAGACGTATTTTTGAACAAGTTAATAAAAAGAATTATATAATCCAAAAAAATTATATCACTTTTCGACAAGGCCCCGGCGAGATTCGAACTCACGATCTCCTGTTTACTAGACAGGCGCTTTAACCAACTAAGCCACGGCGCCACTTCTTTTAATAGTATGATAAGTGCATCAGAACAGAATTGTCTGTTCTTTTGTTATTTATATTTCAACATACTTAATACTTTTCGAACTCCAAGGCTCTTTAAAATTGTTTATTTGTTAGATTTTTTAATATAGAATTTTCTCCCTGGCACACTTATTAGACGAAGTTACACATTTTGATTTTAAATTGCTAAAAATATAAAATAAAGAAAAATTAAAAATAATAGAATATACAATAGAATAGAAAGTAGAATATCAATTAAATAGTTGCTACTCATCGGGCTAACTTTTTGAAGCACTGCTGGTAGAATGTAACGAATGCAGTGTAAAATTTTAGCCTCTAAGACGTCACTTGTTGCAGATTCATTAGTAGAAATCAGTGACTTCAAGTAGTGGCCGTAGAGGCCACTTAACAGCTGCATTTCCTAATAGAATAAAACTAGCTGCAGTAAACGCTGCTTTTTTCTGTATGTAATGGATTCTGTAGGGTCTGTTGTAGATTGCTCTCGTTTCATTTGCGGCAATTTTGTTTATTTACAAAAAGAAAAGAATTTCTGCTTAAAGCAACAACCAAATCAAGTTATTATTAGCTCGAGACCCTATTGAATCTTCTGCAGTGAAAGCTGCAAAATAAACAAAACGAAAAAATGGCAAAAGTAAATTGAAAAAGTTCCTTTCCTCGTTAAAAAAAAAAAAGCGAAACGTGTCGTGGTCTTACTAATCTAGAATTAATTTAAACCGCAGCAATGGAAAGATTTAGACGATTATGACCAAAACTCTTCTCCATACACCAAAGACACATACTGGATTTCATTTTGATTTTGTATATCCTATAATCTTCCGTATTAGTTCCAACATAAAACTTCTTTTTATAAAAAGTATGTATTATCATAAATTACTTTGTCATACAATACATTTTGTCATGGTTTTCAATATTAATTATGAAGGAGTTTATTGAGAATTAATCAATTGTAAACAGTAAAATAAAATCAATGATTTCAATTAAAAGCTAAACTTTGTCATCGGAAGGCACAACACAAAAATTGAAATTTTAAAATTTTGTTTTAACTCTTTAGAGGCATAAAGCCATTTATATCTGCAGAATACGTATTTATGTGGGTTCCAAAGCCTCAATACGATTTATGTGATTTCAGAAAACCAAATTTCGAACATGGAAAAAATCATCATAAAGAATCTCTATCAGATTTAGTCGTTAGATCTGTCAAAAATTGTATGAGTGTAGAAAAAGTATGACAGTCTAGACTTTTTTTTTATTTTATTTTTTTTTTTTTTTTTTATTAGGACCAGCACTCAGGGGATGACCCCTACTTATGCAATGCATTGTGCCAGAACTAGGAAACTAGGTTATGGGAAGGGGGATAGAGGGAGTAGTGCTTGTGGACATTTGATTTGAATCTTTGCACATTGAAAGTGACAGGAAAGACGTCTGCGGGGAGTTTATTCCACATACGAAGTGTTCGGCTAAAAAACGAATTCTCTATGAAATGCGTAGTGCGATTCACTGGCCAATCGACCACAAAGGAATGCGCTCTTGATGCAGAACGCGTTACGAGTACGAAATTACGGTTTTCAGGAACAAGTTACCTGATTTCATAAGAGCACATTCCGTTGTAGTAAAAATAAAACAGTGAAACGCACCACACATTGCGTCGATGCTTCAGTCAGTCAACAGAGCTGGATATCCTACATGACAGGATAGACTTAAAGTGCATGAAGATTTTTTGACAGGTCTCTTTGATTTGTTTTTGCTTGACTGTGTGGAAACTATAAAAAACATTTTTTTTTTGTTTTTTTTTGAGCAAGACAAAATTCTAACTAATTTTCTTGTGAGTAAATTACAGCCTTTAGAATGATTTAGTTGTTAATTTTTTAGGGTTGCCAACAGTATATTGTGAAATTTGATATAATAACACTTTTGTTAAGTTTAATATTTATTAATAATTCGGTTTTCTCTTTTTTTCTATTTACCATAATTCTTTTTAATTTGTCAGACTTAAGTAAATGTTTTATAAGATTAAAAGGTATGAAATTTAATTAAAAAATAAAACTCAAAATTCTATAATTTGCACCAATTATAACCACAACAACAATGTAAATACACCACAAAATATTTTTATATTTTAAATTAAGAAGAATCATAATATTATGATCAAGAAAATTAATACAAACTGTGTGTTCACAAAAATTATTATTATTTTTTTTTTTTTGTTTTATTCTTGTGAGATAATTGTGCTCATGCTTCAGTTTTGATTTTAAAAAGAATGCATTCTAAAAACTTCCGCTTTATTTTAGTCACGGAAAATTATTTCTCTATTTTAATTCAACCACTGCGATTAATAACGATTCACAAAAAAATGTAATAAACACCATTTCCATATTTTAGTTTTGGGATATTTTAAGGTCAATCATACAATTATATAAATTGAAAATATATAGAAATGTTGTGGAACGCAAGATAGAAGTTTAAGTTTAAAAGGTGAAATCATTTCATATGCACCCACAATAACAACTTGTGCAGTTATCTCACGAAGCCTGTTGTTGTCGAAAAAAAAATAACGATATTCGGCTGAAAAAGCTTGCATGGAGTTCATAATCTTTGACGAAGTGAGTCTCGAATACTAAATCAATAAAACTCGTAACCCGGAAGATTCCATTATCTGTTGAAGGTCTTAAGTTGAGTTCAGCGCAGCATGTACAAATGCCTGAAATAAAATATAAAAAATCATGGTTCTATGTACCTTAAAATCATACGATATAGATGGAAAACTTGAACTTACCTCTGATTAAGTGACTTTCATTTCGACAAAAGAAACCTTAAACCATCGAACCTGAGCCCATTATTTATTTCTTTGCTTTTCTGAGATACCGCGACCTTATCAACACTAGGGGCTACTGAAACAAAATCATAAAAACCTGCTCGCTTATTGGATTTAACAAGAAAACTTAAAACGTTAGTCACATAAATTATTTTATTAAATTATTTTTTTTTCTTTTTTTTTGGAAATGGTGTAATTATATAAAATAAATGTAAACTTTAAATGCATACTTTATTTACTTTATAAATATTCTGTTTGAAAATGGTCATTATAAAACCAAACATATGTGTCTGATTATGTTCACAACGTTGATGACTATTTTAGAAACTGTGGATGTTAATTGGCATCTCTCCTTTTTTTCTCTCTCTTCATCTAGCTGCGTGTCACATCTTGTGTCTGTTGTTTATTTATAAAAAATTTAAACTGCTTTTTAATTGAGCCATTCTTTGTTTATGATTGTTTTTGATTAATTGTCTAGCTGATTTTTTTTTATTTAGTTTTCAGTGTTTTATAAAACTTTTTCATTATGAAATTTATTTATACATTTTTTTATATTTTCATTATTATTTTTACAGGCAATAATCGGAATACACATGGCGATGTGATTGATCGCAAGTCGTATCAATGGTTGGGTGCAACAGTGGCAACCAGTCGCGATAACGATTTAGTAGTGGTAAGTACAAGTTAATTTTTAGTTCATTGCTACGAAAAATATAATTCTTTGTGATGGTTTTTATATATGGTATTTGGATCTCTACGTTTGAAAATTGATTAACAAAATTAACAAATAACAAGTAAGAGTGCTAAACTCGGCTATGCCAAATCTTATATACCCTCCACCATCTATGTAAATCTAGTTTAGTGAAGTAATTCCATTCAAAAAATCAAATATTGGGGTGACAGAGAATTAAAAAATAAAAACTAAAAAATGATGCTGCATATATATAATTTTACATAAAAATGACATCGGCTCTTAAGGGGTTAAGTATTTTTAAAAAATTTTAGTATTTTTTTAAGGATGTCTTCAAAAGCTTACCCATATTGATATTTAAAAAAATTCGAAATATTCAGAGCCCCGTACTCGGAAAATATGGGCGAGCGTAATTTTTTTTACTTGAGGTTTTTCTTTTTTCTTATTTTTAATTTTCTATCGCCCCATGTATATATTTTTTTCATTTGGAGTCAATTAATTGCTCCAAATGACATGAAAAAATTAGAGGTAGGCGTGGTGTTTTGCCAGCTGCCTCGAAGAACATGTACCGCTCATGCTGATTTCCAATAGCACTTCTTTCGACACTATATCTGATCGGTTGACATATTTATTTTTCTTGTGCCGCGGCAAACTAACAACACTAACACGGACGGACAGACGGACATCACTCAATCGATTTCGCTATGCATAAGAAGTCAGAATTTATATACTTTATGGGGTCGGAAATGGATATTGTAGAAATTACACACGGAATGACAAACTTATATATAACCTTAATTAAAGACACAGGAATATTTTTTATTTAATTTTTATAAAAAACTTCGTGCTATTTTTTAATCATCCCGATTTAGTTAATTACCGATATTGGTTATTGAGGGTCAAAGCACGTCTCGATGGCTATTTTGTTACCGCTTACTTAACTCTTCAGGAAACTTCTGACAAACATTTTAAATAAACTAAAGATTTTTATTCAAGCAATAAAGTAAAGACAAAAATTAAAGTTTAAGCAAAAACAACAATAACCAACAGTAATTCTATTTTCCTTTCTCCACTGTATACGGTTGACTTTTTTTCGGCTTTTTTATACAGTTCTGACAAACATTTTAAATAAACTAAAGATTTTTGTTCAATCAATTAAGCAAAGAGAAAAATCAAATTTTAAGCAAAAACAACAATAACCAACAGTATTTCTATTTTGCTTTCTCTACGGTATACGGCTGACTTTTTTTTGGCTCTTTTATACAGTTGAAAGAGGATGAAAAATAAAATATAAAAAACACTACGATAATTTATTTCTATGCACAGGCACTTTGCAAATTATTTATATTTTTTACTTATAACCTTTATATATCCTTTATATACCTTTTTTCACTTTTTGTGGTGAAGGGTATACAAAAAATCTTTTGAAGCAATCAAGTGATATAACGCAAACAAATTGGGAACCGAATTTAAAACACAAAAACTAACGACTTATTTTATCCAATAAGTCGTTGAACTTTTTAGTTTTAAATTGTACCAAAAATAGTAACAATTTCCCCGGCTTTAATTTATTAAACATTAAACACAATACATTTGTGCTGTATAGCTGTATACTGGTACCTCTGTGCCGCATAACGTAGAAATTTCTTGGTTTTAAGCTAGAAGCGCTTGACAGTATATCCAGAATTCAGTGTAAAAGTACACTCCTTAATTTGATATTCTCCTGGTGAATTTCAGTAGTGAAAACTTTCTTCCCCTGCTGCATATCATTTTTACAAATTTGTTATTTTGTCGTTCGAGCTGGAGTTAAAAGAATTTAAGTCATTTATTGTCATGTGATTTTATTAAGGTCGTAATTTCCAATTTATAACAATATTATAAAAAATATTTGGGAACTAATTAAATAAAATGGTCATGCACACTTCAATGTCCGACCGATTTAAAATTTATTACAACTAATTTAAATTTACTGATTTTTAGTCAGATCTGTTCAAAAATAAAAAGAAATAAAAAAGATTTCCAGAATATTATCTGCAGTTCCGGAATATAAAATACCTATCGATTTTCCCATCTACTTTTTTGCATTTAGCGCCATTATAGATCAAGACTTAAATTTTGTCCAACAATATCTTCTTTCTTATGTTTTCTTTTTAGGAAATCTAACACGCCAACCGTATGTTTTTTTCCGAAATATAAAACTCGTTAACAAATTAAAATCAAAAGTGACTTCATGTTAAATATTTATTTAAGATGATTATTTGTAAACCGCTTATTACTTTCAATTTCTTTAAGTAATAAGATTACAAACGTAATAAACACATTTTAGCGACAAATTTAAACGTCTACAAACTAGACAACCATGAACTAAATACTACAATTTCTAGGTGGGCTTATTTCTAAGGCTTAAATTGTTGCTGTTAATATTGTTATATTTCTACTACAATTTTAGGGTGGGTGGCTGATTAAAAAATAATTTTAACTTCTTTTTTTCTTTTTTTTTTTTTTGGTTTTTGGGCCAAGTATAAATGCAAAGGTGGGAATTAAATTATCAAATAAAATGTTTACGATAGTTTCGTCGACAAGTCTTTAAAATCATGACTTGAAAAAGCTGTAACGTGCACAATATAATGTGTTTCTTGTAGCCATAAAGAAAAATATTGTTTTCACTTTTTATTAAACAGCTAAAATGCAAACACAAAACCTAGAAACAATTACAACAACTACAACAGCATAAAAAAGCAAGTGAAAGAAGGTAAAAAAAAATCATTGTAACCATTAAATTGTTTGCTTTTAAATCTTATTGGGTCATTTGTAGTCGCCTGGTCTCAGGTCAGTGTATAACGACAGACAGACGGACAAATGTTTCTTTATACAAACGTGTGTGGCTTGCCCTATTAAGGTGTGTTCACATTTAGCTTCAAATTGTATTAAAGCAGTTTTAATGTTCTTTTAATTGTTAACGATTTAACTATCGGTTTTGTTTGCCCCTTAAAGGAGGATAAACAAAACGTGTTAAATGAAGGGAAATCCATACAATTGTTAATTTTCATTTACACCAGGTTTATTTAGTTTTGTTTATTTTTCTTGTTTGTGTTATAATGAAAGCTCAATTAATGAACAAGTATCATCATCACTATCATTATCAATATCACAGTCATTAGGGTTTTATGTCAGGGTGTATTTAGTATTTAGTATTTTTTAGTGTTAAATACATTTTTTGTAGTCTTTTTAATCAGTGCAAATGTTTGTTATTGAAATTTTTGTGGCTTTAAATTTGTTTCGAATTTTATGACTTCTGTGTTCGAGTTATCGCTTTTATTTTTTTTTAATTTGACCTTCAATCATTAAAAACACAGCTTGGCTAAGAAATGCGAGAAATACCTGGTTTTAACTTTTCAAAAGAGAAGTGCTAATGGTTTTAATTCATTTCTCAAATTGTTTTTTTTTTTCAAATCTTAAAGTGGTGTTGCCAACTTTTACCTTCCTTTTAACGTATTAACAATAAATGATTCTTGCAAAAAATACTATTTTAAAACATGCAGACTATCAGAGGTCCATCAAATGTGAAATAAAAACTGTTAGCATGAGTTTTGTATAAAAAAAAAAAACATTATAACAGCCACTGTATTCACACGCTGCGAATAATTCAAAATTCTTTTTCATACGATTTAAAAGGTTGTCCGATAAGTATAATAAGGGAACTCTTTAAATTTGTATTATGATACTAACGGGTACAGTTAGGTACCGTGAAATAACTCCCGAAAAAGTAATGAAATTACTCCTAACGAAAAATTCAAAAATCCCATACAAATTGGGAGTTATTTCATAATGAATTAACTCCCAATTTTTTCATTGAATTTCATAATGAATTAACTCCCAATTTTTTCATTGAATTCTGTAGGGAGTTTTTTCATTTATATTGATTGTTTTAATGTTTTTTATTTCTCCTCCATTCCCCTTATCGGGATTGATTTTTTCCCTCGAAATTTTTTCCCTTTTCCCTTAGATTTGTTCACTTAAATTTTGCTGGGGAACTGCATACATTATGCCAGTTTTTATATGTTTTTATTAGAATATTTACATCATTAACACATTTTTTTAATTCAACATCAGTTAGTGCAGTGCAGACTGACATTACGCTCGTCAAGATGCAAAACAAAGAGATTTATCTATTGGTTATAAATTTATGAAGATTTTTTATTAAAAAAATATTTTTTAAATGATCCGATACAAAAATTTATTTTATTGAAATGGGTCAGTACCAATGTCTAGGGCATGTTAGACAGACAGCCGTGTTGCCACAGCCCACTTGGGTCCATTGATTGGACCTTTTGTATCTAGGGTAACTTCAAGGGCTTTTAAGCGTCTTGCACGTCACGTTTTTGAAATGAAATTGTTCTCTGTTGTAGTATCTCCTCCTCTTACAACAACACAATAGCACCAATCATTAACATTTCTAAATTTGTCATAACTTTAAAAAAATTTGAATATTTTTTTCCCTATTAATATTTTCTTCTTCCTAATTTGTATTCAGTACGAATTGATAGCGGGAACAAACGTTCCCATGAAACTCACGATAGCAATTTTCCCTTCATGGGGAATGAAAATTTCATGGAAACAAAAATTTCACATTTTTTTTTCACTATAGGGGTGATTGTAAATTTTTTCCAATTTATTGCTCTTTTTCCAATACTGAATTCTGCGCAATCGCTATTACTTCCCTTAGGACGAGATCTTACATGGCTTTAATGTGATACTTATACTTATACCAGCTTGTATTCGATATTCGCCAAAAATATTATTTCCTCGATTATATCGTTTGATGTTAAAAGTTTAAGTATTCTATCAGCATTGCAGTTATTAATTTTAGGGGCTATCAGATGCACTAGACACTATTCTTTTTAAATTATCAGTGTACTCGTATAACCATTACAAGACTTAAGCCTCGACTGTATATTTATCTGAGTCGGAGAAAATAGCTACAGTATGTAATTTACTGCTTCGCCTTTTTACGCGAAAACTATCTCCAAATTCAAGAGACGTTCCTCACATTTCTCGCGATAGTAGGGATTTTCAGACTACACTTCTATTCGGTGAAAATTTACTCCTTTTTTCACCAAAATATTTTTGCGTAATTTCATTGGACCTCTAGTCCATGGTACAGTAGAAATTAAAATAAGTTTACAACCAGCCAAATTTTCGTGATGTATGCTGTGCGACTAGGGATAAATTTTTCAGGACTTTTTGCGAATCATTAACATTAAGGCTCGAATCTACACACTCTTGTTAGACATCTCTCTAAGGTCTGCTGAAGTTTGAGGCTTCACCAACTCATTCAAGTACCCGGACTGTCCAATAATTGTTATTTTAACGATACTAAGACAGGGTTGAACTGCTGTTTGTCATTTATTCGCCGTTAAATAACTTATCCGCTGAGTCAACTGAAATTTCTTTACACTCAAAGCGTTGCTGGGATTTAAACTCATATCCAAAATATTCTGTTTAACACACACTGAGACACTTGCATCATTGCAGCTAACTTTAGTGTTTTTTCGATTCAAACTCACTAAACGAATAACAACAACGTAAGCTCTTGTTGTTACAGAAATGTTTGTCAAGGGTTGCCAAATCATTTTTTTTTGTCAGAATATTTACAACCAGGTCTTATATTTCAATTTAATTTCTTAAAAAACCCATTAATAGAAAGTTTATAAAAATAATAGGCCTTGAATTGTTGTTTTATAGCTGGTGTGGCCGTTTGGAGTTCTCTATAGTTTAATTTATTTTAAAATGACACGCCTACTACCCAGTTGGTTGACATTCTTATTTAAAAAAACAGAACATGAAGTTAAGAGTTTTCATCTGTTCTATTTTTTTTTCTTTTTGGAACAAATAGATTTTTTTGTAAATAAAAAATGTTCATTGTTTTGATGTGGTTTTTAAAAATTTTTTATTTTTCCGCTTTATTGTATCATTCAAGTGTCACACACAGCATGCTGTCAAACTTCTTCAAATGTTAGTTTTTGTTCTTGAGTTGAGCCAGTCACATTTACGACAGAATGTGTCAAAGAAAGAAATCATACATGCAGCCGAATATTAAACCTAACGGACACTAAAAAGTGATTTAAATAAGAAAACCAGATGGTGAAAAAAAGTATTTAATAAATAAAATTTTAAAACATTGGAAGTTAAAAATATGCCACCTATTACCAGTTAAAGAAATAATTAAATTTTATTTATTTATTTATTTTTGGAGCTCATTGGACGATTCTGCACTGCCATGTTAAAAGCAATAATTTAACACTTGAATTTGACACATACTGGGAGAGTCGTTTCCTTTAACAAAATTAAATATTAACACTAAAGTTTTTAGCCATCCATATCAAACTAGCAGATGCCAAAACTTAAAAAAAAATTTAATAATAAAAGTGTCATTTAAAAAGTACCGAAAGAAAACTTAATAACAATATCAATTGACACCATCTTAAATAAAATCTTTAAAAGTAATGCAAAAAAAAAAACAAAACAAAAATTTTTTTTATTCAAAAACAATTCTTAACTATAAAACATAAACGAATCGTGGTGACTTTTGACCCCACAAAAAAACACTCCTTTTCAAAGAAGCCTGCCTGCCTTGCCTGGCTTAGCTTAGCTGCCTTCAATGGAATACAATAACAAGCCGCTAATGGATTAATATGATCAAAGATGACTGGTCACAATAAACAACAACGACAAAGAGACAAAAAATACAATATACAATGGCAACAAAATCCAGTAAAAAAAATATCAATAAAAGAAATATTTAAATTTTATGTGGCAAATTCAAGCCAAATAAGGTGATGCAAATATAGGAAAGCAGCTAAGGATACATAATAATATTAACGACCATTTGACAACGTGACATGACAATTTTTTCTCAAAACAATATATAAAGATATTTGGCTTACGAAACAAGAGTAAAAATATATGCAAACACACGTAAACATAGTTTTACTCGAGTTTTTCCTAATTTCTCAGGTATAACTACAACTTACATAAAAATTGATTTTAAGGAATCTACCAATTGAATGCTAAAATTTTAGTACTTTCATCATTTAAGATTTTTTCTTATGAGTAAGAATGCCTACTCATGTTGTGATCAATGTAATTTTGCTTCTTATATTGTAAGATCTTTTTATTTAATGCCATCAGAAAATCGATTTATATTATATTGTTAGCAGTTAAAAATGCATAACAATTCAATACGATCGATATTTGATTAAGAAGAAATACAGTTGCAGAAAAAATTATGGCACAAATACAGAATTTGTTGTTGTTTTTAATACATTTTTAATTATTTATTTAACTTTTAATAATTTCTTACGGTATAATAAACTTATAATGCTTTTTCAAAACCTACTTTAAAAATAATATTTTTGATGGGAACATTTTTAAGCGAATTCTACGAAGGTAATTTTTTCAATTTGTAGTTTTTAATTTATTTATTTTTCGGTAAATAAAAAAAAACAATTAAAAAAATTATTTTTAAAAGAGTACTTTTTTAAAAGGTACCTAAAAAAGTACTTTTTGCAAAAGGTCAACTTTCAGTTTTTTTAGTTATATTTCAAAACCGCAACTTTTTTAAAGTGAATAACAAGTACTTTTTAAGCGTACTTTTTTTTAAAGAATTTTCTAAGTGTTCAACCAAAGTGTTTTTCGAAAGTGGTATTTGTAATATAAATTTTCAGTTCTTGACTTGGTCTTTTTACCTGCCATTATTAAGAAGAACTTTATTGAGCAAAGTTGTGTTTAGAAAGACTTTTATAATGAAATATTTTTTATCGCTGCAAAAGTTTATTTATTTGCTCTTAGTACAGAACCTATTATTTAAGTGTTTAATAAATTTATTGAAAAAATCTCAACATTAAACTATTTATTAGAGGTGCAGTTTTAAAAAAAGTATGTTATTGCAAACCATTTTTGTGGAATTTTATTTTTTACGGAATTCAATTCATTATCAAAGAAAATTTTTTCCTATTTTTTACCGTTATTTATGTATTTTAAAAAATATTTCTTTCTAAATTTTTCTTTTAATCATAACATCAAAATATTTCTGCGGAGGTTCTTTCATAAAAAACTTTTTTTAATATTTATTTGTATATAAACTTCTTAAAAAAAGTGTTGATGATTAAAAATTTCAAATGATCTGGTCGAAGGTACTTATTTTAAAACACCCCGTTTCAAAGGATACACATTATAGGATTCAATTTACGAAACCAAAAGGAGCTTAAAAATTGATTTTTAAAAAGAACTTTTTTAGTTTTTAGTTTTTATAACAAGTTGTATACTACAAAAGAAACAGTTTTATCGTATCTTCTATTAATGATGATTATCTTTTGCTATTAATGATTATTATTTTGTCTATAAATTGAGGCTCTCATTCGATTTACTAAACTAAGTGCAATAGTTTTTGCAAAAAACAGATAGATTTAGATAGAGTGTTAAATTTTCAACTATAAAAACTTTGGGACTGATGAAAGGACATTTAAATAAAAATTGAGGTGTTTAAGTCTGGATAATTATACTATATTATTTGTGATTGCTTTTCGGGTTATGGGTTTAGCGTGAGAAAAGGCAAATCTACATGCTTGACTTTACCCGTCTCGTAAATCGCCTAAAAAATGAGGCTTTCTATTTTTTTTTTATTGCAATACGAAGTTTTTGAAGTTTACATTGTTAAAAATAGTGCTAAAACATTCACCACTGTTGCTTCTAAACAAAGATCTTTGATGCTTGTGATTATTTCATGGCTTCATATTGTAGGTGCATAAAAAAATGTTGGCTTTCAATAAAACGAATTGTTCTTTTTTTTCTTGCTACTCACTACCTTGTTCCCCCTACCAATTCGGTTGCAAGAACAAACAAACACACAACAACAAAAAAAACTGATCTTCAGCTTTAAGCTGTTGTTGGTTATTGTTGCCTTCAATAATGACAAGAGTATCTACGCCAACAATAATAACAACAATGATAACAATGATATGCCTGCCCCTGGTTCACAGGTTCCTTGTTTTTACAGCTTTTTGATATTTTTATCGTTGTTGTTGTTACTGTTTTTGTTGATCTTATTGTGAATTTTAAAACACGAATGTGTTCACAATTGAATTTTGTGGTGCAACTACAGAAACCAACAACAACAACAACAATAATTACCAAATTGCAGTAGATTTGTACTCTCATACATTTTAAGTTTATTTTGTGAATTTTTTTTACTGAATTTTTTCCAAATATGTTTTTTTCACAACTATGATAGCAACGATTATTTGCCAAAAATGGTCAGAATGACCATTTAAAAACAAAAAGAAAAAAAAAAGCCGAAGATAAAAATTGTAATAAATAAAAACAAAACTTGAATGAATTGTAAGAAAATTGTTTGCAAGATTTTTAAAGATTTTTTTTGTTGTGAAACTATTTTTGGAGATTTAAAAGAAAAATGATTTTACTCTGTCGTGTGCTTTTTTTCACAGATTTTCTTTATAGATTTTCTACTTGTGGTAAATCATGATTTAACTTAAGAAAGAAGGGGTTTCACTTAAAAGTTGTGTGAATATTACATATATATTCCAAAACCATCGATGACCAACAGAAATCATAGTAAGGAACCGATTTTCAATCTTATAGACACTCCCAAACAGCATTCTAGAGATCATCATATATTTCCTTCATCGGGATTTCATTGCCGTCTATAATGCAGTTTTTAACCAATTAATGCATCTCTTCGTGCTCAGTTTTTAAGCCTTAAAACTGTTACGTTACATTACATTGCGTCATTAGAGAACAGGAGTTAATCTTAACAACCGTCCAATTCTTCTCAGTATTCAGTGTTGTCGCCTGGAAATTCTCGACGTAATTACACATCTCTTTGTTCAACCAGGCAACAGTATTTATATGCACTTTACTTATTTCGACTAGCGGTTATCGATCGCATTTCTTTTCAACGAGATAGTGTAATCACAGCTGTTCAGGCTAAGGTCTCTATTGGCTTCTAGATTCAGCTTAATTCTCAGCCGCATCCACACAAACATTGTTTTCCTTAATTATCATATCTCTGTTAAACGGGTTATTGACGGTAATCGCCAACAATCGGATGCTTTTAATGTCTATAAGAGGTCTCTCCCCTTTCCTGATTCAATGGGTTTGAATATTCCAAAGTTGCCAACCTTAAAAGTCTATTTCGATCTTCCTTGTCATTTTCTTTTCAAATGTAAGAACTCGCCTCTTGTATAATGGACCGATTTCTTCACAACATTAACGGTCACCCTCTTAGGGGTTTACTTTTCCGTTTATTGTACGTCTTGCTTGAGCCATCTGCGCAGAGACCTACATTACGCAGGTTACTTTCTATTAAAGGTTGAGGAAGACGGGTATTTATAGTTTTTACACTGGCAAAAGAGTTACTCTTCGCTATGAATTTGTTGCGATCTTACTGTGCCACTGTGAACTACAATAATTTCAAAAAGATATTTCTTTCTACGTAATTTAGTTGACTGACAATGGCACAATCTTTTAAAAAGCTCCGTTAAATTCTCAGTTTGAGAACTAATAGCAGGAAACTCTACGCTTTATGTAGAGTTCTACTGCAACCGGGCACAGTGAACTAAGGAATGGCAATGGTTTCGATAGGCTCCGTTTTCAAAGAAGAAAGAGGTCATGAACAAATGTATTATTTCAAAGTGGTACTCACGTTGATGCTCGTGAGTTTTTTACCCGCTGTTACGAATACTGTGTGTTTAAACCCTTTAACAGAAACAATATACTCTTGTACATTTCTGAAAGAAGCCTGGTTCCACTTGTCACCAATTTACACATCTGAGCGTATAATGCTACATCGAAAACTTTCTGCAAAATTGTTTGTCACGCAGTTAGGATCTGTTAGCTCGTTCGCTTTTTTAACATGCCCCAGTATCATTAGGCTTAACAGCAACTATGTGGCCACTAAGCCTGCCAGAAGCCAAAATTTAAATTTTCTAAAATTTTTGCATTAGTGAAATATTTAAAATTCATGATTTTAGCAAACCCTATAATATCAGGCAATCTAAAGTCTAACTTAAGCTTTGAATAAGTTATTTACTTTTAAAGTTTGATTTTTTTTTTGGTTGCTTGCCTGTTTTTTTCTGTTTGATTTTATAAAAAATTTGAAATTCAAAATAAATTTTTTTTTGTTAAACCCAAACAACAGTCAGATACAACCATTGTTCTAAGGAATCTTAAAATATTTCAAAACAACTTAAACACTGCCATACAAAGAAAGAAAAAATAAATAAAATAATATAAAAGATTTTTTTCTTTTGTATAAATTTGTAAAAGTAATTGTTTTATGATCCAAGCAACATTCACCTGAACAATAACAAAAAAATAAAAAGAGTTGGAGGGATCAGCCATAAAGGATTTAACAGCAAAGAAGCAGTACATGTAAGGTTTCAATGAAATCAAATAAAACACTTTTTTTTTGTAAAATTTTCAGCGCATTTTTTTCTACTACTGATGAACGACTGACTGCTGCTGTTTTGCCTGGTCTTAAAGTGACCATATTTGGTTGACAGGTTGCCTTCGTCTTATAAGTGAACATAAATGTTTGTTTAAATAAAGTCTTTTTTGTATTTCATGTGTACGCAACATTCAATATTCCACCATCTATCTATGCAACAATTTATTCCCTGTCAGCCATATCCACCAAGTATCGCCAGCTATCCATTGTATGAATCATGTCATTTCAGTCTTTTTTTCAGTTATTTTTTTTTTTTTTGAAGATTTCAATTGATGCGATCATATATTTTGTATATATATAAAATATTTTATTTATTGTTTTGTAGTTTTGATTTTTTTTTTATAATGTTTAAAAAAACGTTTTATTGTTGTGGACTTTTATTAACATGGCCTGAATGAAGTTTTTTTTTTGTCTTCATCCACATGGTATTGTTTTTTTTTTTTTTTGAAACTGTATTTTTATTTATTTATGTTTAAATAATATTTTAAACGTCTTATTGATTTGATTTCTTTTGCAGGCATGTGCTCCACGTTACGTTTTCCATACAATAACTCCTAAAAAGAATTTACGCTGGGATCCCATTGGTACGTGTTTTACCACAAGAAACTTTACGCATTTCAATGAGGTCTCACCATGTCGTACAAGTAAGTTTTATAAAAATTTTCTGCTTAAATTCACATAAATAAAACAATTTTTATTGAAATTTTATTCAAATAAATTTTGAAGTAAAAGATTTAAGAAGTTATTACGAAAAAACAAAGCGAAACATCGTTAATGTCATAAAAGAAGATGGATGGATGGTTCGGACACATTTCCAAATAAAATGTAAATGACAGTAAAGTTTGTCATTTCAAATATTTTTTCTATTACCTAAATTATTTATTTATTTAACATTTGTTTTATTTTACCAAGCTTCTTGTTTTGGGGTTATTCAGGTCACTTTGTGTATGTGTGTTTTTTTTTTCTGTATAATACTGGTTTCTAGTTTTTGTCTATTTCTTCTATGAATTTGTTTTAATTATTGATGTAGACAAGCATGTCTCGGGAGTCCAAAAGAAATTTAGCCGAAATATATATTTTTTTCCTTTTTTTCTGAAGGGCTGTAGTGCCACTCAAAAAAGATTTCTAGTCGCACTTACGTTTTAATGGTTTGAAAAGGTTTCACGCTTACTAAATTACTTCTTCCAGTTCTATAGTACCCAATATCACATGTTTCATTTTATTGGTTATCGATCTTTTGCACAAGAACAAGGTCTGGAATTTGAGACCCTAAAAACGCTGAAACCACTTAGTCAGTTCTTACACCACATGATTGGATATGCGCCTAAATGAAGATCAGTTTCCCTACTTTAGGACTATCATTTCAGAAACAAAACGCCATTAATATTTACGCTATCGCCACGTTAAATGTCTACTTGACATTAGTATCGCCTTAGATATTTTCGCTGTATCCATAATGACGTCCAATGTTTTAATGTTTCTGATGTTATCTTTGGTGATTCCATTAACCAATTTGCAAATGCGTGGCTGTTGTGTTTCCATATTATGATAAAAACTTTTATGTGGATCTTTGAGTTATGTTCGATTTCAAAATGTGATCATGGTAACTGTTGCCTTAATATTAACGTGTGAATTATTCTTATGCTACATTTAATTCTGGTTGGTTAACAAACACATCAACTTAAGACGTAAGCAGAGTTTTTGATGCCTTTGCAAAAGAAAATTTTAAAATGCTTTTTCTCTAGTTAAAAAGCCTATTAACTTTAAGAATAGACAAATGATTTCAATTGAACACAAAAGTGGTGAAATTGTTTGTGAATTGGCTTATTAACAGATTCACTTTTTCATGTTGTACCTTCTGAGCCTAAAACCAGTGGAATGCCAGAATACTTCTACATTTAAAAGAAAAATTTTTCAAAACATTTAAGCCTTTTCTCCTTACAATTTGTCTGACTTTAATAATTTTTTATCAAATTTGTATTTTTTTTTTTCTTTCTCGCTATATGAAAATTATGATATCGTGGAGTTTTTTTAAAGTATTGGTGGGTTTTCAGATTTTGGAGTTTTTATTTTTTTTATTTTCTTAAAGAGAAGTAGCACTTAAGGCAACCGTGCCCATTTAGTTATCTTCCTTATACCCTTCACCATAAAAAGTGGAAAAAGGGTATATATAAGTTTGTCAGTCCGTGTGGAATTTCTACAATATCCATTTCCGAACCCATGAAGTATATATATTCTGACTTCTGTCCGTCCGTCCGTGTTAGTGTTGAAATCAAGTTTGACTCGGCAAATAAATATGTCAATTGATTAGATATAGAGTCGAAAGAGATGCTATTGGAATACAGCATGATCGGTAATGTCCTTCCAGGCAGCAGGCAAAACACCACGCTTACCTCTAAATTTTTCACATCATTTGGAACAATGATGTAACTCCAATAAAAAAAAAAAACAAATATATTGGGAGATAAAGAATCAAAAAATAAGAAAAAAAAAACATTAAGTTAAAAAATTTTGCTTTCGCCCATATTTTCCGAGTTACGGGCCTCCTAAATTTTCAAATATTTTAATTATCAATATGGGTATCATTTTAAAGCTTTTGAATAGATCTTTAAGGAAATACTAGAATTTTGTAAAAATGGCGTTTTGTTGTAAAATTATATAAATGTATTACTTAAAATTTTTTCCTAATTTTTAAATATGTGTCACCTCAATATTTGCTTTTTTGATTGGAGTAACTTCACTAAACTAGATTTACATAAATGTTGAAATGTATACTCGTATAAGATTCGGCATAGCCGAATATAGCACCCTTACTTGTTTTTTTGTTTGGAACCGTGCTACATTCTTTAGGAGAGGGATAGATGAGAGTTAAGACAGGTGGTGAAAGGAGAAATATATAGTATAGCCATTTTATTAGTAATTTTTTCTTCCTCGGAAAATATGCTATAAAGAAGTACCGACGAAGAAGGCTGTATGTTGTAATGTTAATTCTGAATTTGTATTTTTACCATTAAACAGAAAAAGCATTTATATTTTTTGATTGCCGCTAGGTTTTAACCCTGGCCAACCACATTTGTAGTCAATGTGCATACCACCATGATAATAATGGGTCATAAAAAGTGTACACCAAACATATCACAGATTAGTGTGCTGGAGACGAAGTAACACAAATGCTTTCGAAACGGTATCTCAAAAGTGTCAATCCTTCATAACTTGTTGAATTTTTTTTATGAAAAAATTGATACTTTGCCAGATAGCATTATGAACATCTATTTTCAATGCCATTTTATTGACAAAATTTGTTTTGGCTTTTTGAAATTAAGGACTACAATTTTAAGCTCCTTATAGATTAACTTTTTAAGATTTAGAAAGTTACAGAATGCGAACGATGAAATTTTAGTATCGATTATTTTGGAATTAAAAAGAAATTAGTTATTCTAATATTCTAAGTTCTTTTATACTACTCCGCACTACTTTGTGAAACACTCTTTAAAAAAATTTAAGAAACTCTGGTGTTTTAAAGGACACACAAATTCTATTAAGACACACAGCAATTTGTTACAAGTTTCACATATTTTTTCCTTTCCAACATTGTCGACATCATCGTCGTCGTCGCTGAAGACGTTTAACATTTAAAACATTTTCTTTAGAGTTAAAGTTATTTCAAAACAAATAAATTCCTTGATTGAAAAGCAATTTGTTAATCATTCCATATGCGTGCCTCTGCTTGTGACCATAAAAGGATAATTGTTCGCTAAGGAATTAAAACATTTGGAAGCAAAAACTGCCACGGAAACAAAAACATAGCAAATCTATACTTTCAACCAACACAAAACCATTTTCTGGAGAGAAACTATAGGAAGTGCATTCCTATTATTGTGTGTGCGTAAAATGTTTGCTTCAAATAACGCATTGTCAAGGGTTAAACTTTATAAAATAAAAATCCTTCTTTGTCATATAGTCGGTAGTAGGGAAGTATGTGTGTGTCTTTTTGCCTTTTAAAAAGCCAAGTAAAAAAAAAACAGAAGCAGAAGCATAAACACACTCACTTTTCTACTATTTCTTTTTACCATGATCGTGCGCCAGATCAAATTAAACGATAACAATTTGTCTCTGAAGTGTTTCAATTTAAACATTTGCCCAGTCAAGTTAACCGCTCTGATGTACAAAAAAAAAATCAACAACCAACAACAACATAAACCACAAATGGACATGTAATAAAAGAGAAGAGGGAAAAATATGTCATACCAAACTCAGACTAAGAACTGAATTAAAATAAAAATATAAAATAAAAAACCAACAAAAAAAACAAGAAAAGGTTCGTATTTGTCGCTGATGTTTGAATAGTACAGACTTAACCGCAAGAACAAGTACACAAAAACAACATGCAACACGGTTGAATTGTTGTTGCCTTGAATTGCTAACCAAGACAGCCAGCAATATAAAAAATTATTTTAAAAAGGGAAGGATAGCTTAAGAAAAATATTAACGTTTTGTTCAAAAGTTTTATACAGGTTAAACAAGGGACTTAATTTTTAAGAAACTTAATAAAAAAAACATGGGCTCTAGTGTAAAATTAAAATTAAATTTAATTGTGTTTTTTTTAAGTAAAAGAAATCCCAGATTAAAATCAAGCTCTTGAATAGAACTGTAATAATTGCAAGGCCTTCCTAAAAGGTACGAAAAATATTTATGAAGTTAAATGAAGATATTTTGGATAATATTTTTTCTGCTTTAAAGATTTTTTAACAATTAATAATTTTTTCTCTTGAGGTTAAATTATTATTACATATAGGTAAAACTCACTTCACACGAAAACACTAGTGATTGTAAAGGTAATCAACTAATGAACGGTGCTGTCGCAAGAAACTGGAATGTTTCAAATAACAACTTCCAGAGGAGTTGCAAAATAAAGACCGAGAGAAGGTCTTCTCCGCCAGTTCGATACTGCAAAATAAGGAACACATGTCACAATGTCGTCTTACAGGAATTCCTAACATTAAAGGATTTTATACTGACACCAGTTGTTTTATGAACTGCTTAGTTTATCGGGCATATTTCCTATAAGGTACTAATATTACCAGCAGAGTATTCTCTTCCTCAAATGGCGCTTATACCTTCAACGATACGATTTTATTTTGTCTTTAGGACCAAATATTTTTCTTTTTTTCAATTCTTTTTTTTTTAGAAAGGAGCAGAATACAGCATTTAAGTATTTAAAAGGTGAAAACGCAACCCGTCTTCCCGTCTGTCACAGTAAAAGGTTTTCAAATGTATCTTATATGTGTTTAATGCGGCATTTTCCACTTTGAAATTTTTCACATTTTTCTATACGAAATTTTTTTAATTTTAGCATTTTAACTCGCTTGTTTTTGTTATTTATATTTTTGATTTTTATGGAATCTCTAAATTTGCATTAATTATATTTGTTGTTTTCCTTTAAAGCTTTTAATGCAACGTTTTCTTATCATAAAATTTCTCCGCATTTTCGAGATTTTTTTTTACGAATGTTGTAATTTTTCTATTTTTTCTGGAGTCCGTATTTTTTAATTTTTTGAAGTTTCTAATTTCTTTGAGATTTGTGCTTTTTTATCAAAATTATTTTTTATATAAGCAAGATTTGATAATATGTTTTTATATTTTTACCCTTTTGGATTTCAAAATCAGTTTTATATATAATAAACTTTGTTCAGTTTTGCATTTTTGCATTTTTGCATTTTTGTGATTTAGTGATTTTTTTTATTTTGCAATTTCTTTTTGAATTGCTCCAATTTTAACTGTCATCCCTAAATTAGCGCGTAAGACGCAAAGCAATGTAATTCATAGCTTTTGCGCTGGAATGTCATCCCTAAATAAGAGCGTCAACTTTGTGTCTTCAGCAGTAATGTTAACTCATTTTATTTTATAACACTCGCTGTATAAGAATAAAGAAGAAATAAAACCACTAGATTGCCTTGAAAATAACTAAATTGTCATTACTTTTCAACCATAACAACACAAAACAAACGAACAAGCAGCCATCTTTACTTCCTAACGCACTGCCAAAATTAGATTTTCCAATTGGTAAGCGTTGACGCCGTGCTATTTAGGGATGCTTCATACATTTTGTATGAACATGAGAAATTTTGACTGATATCTTGCGCTGTACGCGCTAATTTAGGGATGGCAGTAAGTATTTTTCCTAATGTAGATATGCTTTTGCGATCATTTTTTTTTTGTGGTTTCTTATAGTCATTGACTCCACTTTTAGGCCCGTTATTATTTTAATGTTATGTAATTTCTTGTTCTAGTTCCAATTTTGGCGATTTATTTAACTTCGTATGTGTCGAGCAAATATAATCTTCTCTAAAACATTTTAAATGTTCCGACTTTTTTTCAAAAAGCCCTTAGCCATCATTCCCGCTTGCTTACCACATCATTGTTGATTTTTCTTTAAAGTTACACTAAAACCCAAAGACCATTGCTAAAACCCAATTTAGTTATTCAATATATTGTGTTTGTTGTTTCTGTTCAGCTCTCGAGTAGCCGTTCGTGTAAATTTTTGAACACTTAAACATTATGTTGAATGTGAGTTTTTTTTTTTTTTTTTTTTGCTTTAGATTCAGTTTCCTTATGCCGAGTGATTTTTATTCGAATAAAAAATTAAGAAAATAAAAACATTTAAAAAGCTAGTAATTTCTCATAATAAAATCGCCCCCGTATAGAATTTCAATTAGTTGTTACTACATTACCTTACACTTTTTTTTCTTGGGTCTTTTCATTTATGTATTTGAAAACAATATATATTTCATCAAGCAACAACTAATCATTTTTAAAAGGACTGACTGGTAATCTGTCTGTTTGTTTTTCTGTTTGTACGACGATCAGACAGCCAAAGAAATTCATGCTAAATTTATACCAGTGCTTCATAATTTTTTTTGTAAACGATTTGAAATATTTAATGCGTTAAGTTGGTATTTATTGCTCTTGCAAGCGTTGGAATGAGAAAAAAGCCCTTCCTTCTTGTTTCTTGATAAAGTTTTTTCCAATACAATTTTTATACAAAACGTTAAGATAGTTGTCGAGTCTTACGCAGTTAACAGAATGTTAAACAGAACATTATAGCTGAGATTTGAAAGGCATTAACCCATAAGGAACCGCGAGTATTGCCTTGCAGTATTTTTAACTTTAATGTTCGGCATTTAAAACAATCTTATATACGTATGTATAAATGATTGGTTTACGAAGCAATTGTAAGGTGTGATGATTTTAATTTTACGTACATAAGAATGATGGGTGACATTACTGGTGACTGGTGGCTGTATTGCTGTTAATGAACATATAGGAGCTACAGCAGATACTTTGATATTTTTCGCTGAGGAGATAATAATATTACTGTTGACTATAGCAAGAAGTACGCTGTGTGAAGCTGCAAAAATTTCCTCTACACTGACTTCTAGAAGTTTTATACTTATTTCACTAAAGCAAACCAGTACTGGTGTGGGTTCCTTTTCATTCCTAATTTCTTTAAACGCTAACAGTTCAGCATATAATCAAGCCTGAATGTGATTTAAAGATTTTCTTTTGACCTCCACGTATAGCCCACACTAAACCAACAATATAAAGAGGATTATAAAATAGTTAAACATCGACTGTGCTACTACGCACCCTTAAAGGATCAAAGGTAAGAAGAACAAGCATATTTTTCAGGTAGCAAAAGACGCATTCAAGTGCCTAGGTTTTCTGGCACAATGCGTTGCATAAGTAGGGGTCATCACCTGAGTTCTAGTGCTAATAAAAAAAATAAAAAATGCGGGCATTGCTTGCATAAATTTGGGGTTCAAATCTGTTTATGGCCTATAAAATTTCTGAGGACTTTTTTCCTTTACAATATGTGTTTTTTTTTTTCTTTTTTTATGAAACCGCGTGGTAATAAACGCTCTAACAGAAATTTCAAACTGAAAAACAAAGTAACAACTTCTAAAGAAAAAATAAAAAAAACTTAAATAATCCCCTTCTAAATAAACTTTTTACTCAGGTTTCATTTAATTGCAAATCCCATGTATATAAAGTTTCAAATTGTAACAAATACTTTAATTTCTTTTTGACATTTTTTACTTGTGGTTTCGCTCAGTGAATCCTTAAAATTTATATTTCACAATAATATTTTTTAATTAGAAATTTCAAAGCAGCAAATATTTCTTTAAATAAAAATTATTTTTTAGGCTGCTCACTAAAGAAACTGTGATAAAACACATTTTAAATTAATTTACATATATTCTAAAAATAGTTTTTGAAATGTCACCGGAAACTCTTTTAAAATGTTTAAAACTAGAAAATAATTTAACTAAAAATAGAAAAACATAAACATGTTTTTAAGGGAGGTTTTTTTATTTTTATGAAGTGATGTGCGTACGGGTGTAACTTATTTTCATGGAAATATATATAAAAAAGAAGAGAACTCAAATGTTTGACATCTGTTACACACTTGTAAATAATAAAAAAGTGAGTCAAATGAAAATTTTCTTTTCATATAAATTAAAAAAAAAATTGTTAGATAGAAATTTTAATGGTGCATATGTAAATAATCAAATTTTATATTTTGTAAAAATATATCAAATTTTATTTTTTTTTAAATAACCTGCCTCAAAAATTACTTGGTAAAAATTTTTTATTATCTTAAATATAAATTTAAAAAGGTTCTACTTTAAAAACGCGTTTTTTAAAGAATTTGCTTTTGAACGCAGTTTTTAAAAATTTCAATTTATAAAGGTACTTTTTACAAAAAGTATTTTTGTAAAATATAGTTATTCAAAGAGTGCTTTTGCTAAAACTATTTCTGTAAAAGCTACTAAGGTACTTCTTTAGAAGTACTTGCGGAAAGCAACACACTTTTAAAGCGTCAATTTTAAAGAAAAAAAAATAAAAGTTCTTTTCTCTTTGTTCCTTTAGTTTTTAAACGCATTTTTGTAAAAAAAATATATTTTTAAGAGATACAATTTCAAAAGTTAAGAATAGAAAAATTAATTTTGTTTAATATGTTTTACAAAAACATCTTTTGTGAAAACGAGTTTTTCTAAAATTCCTTTGGTAAAAGATACCTTTTCAAATAAAGTCTTTCTTTGTGGAAAGTGTTTTAAATGCATGTTTTAAAGGTACTTTTTTAATGTACCCTCTTAAGAGGGTTCTTTTTTAAATGTAATTTCGGATAACTACCTATTTACAAAATACTTTGTTACAAGTAATTTAAAGAAAACATATTTTTCGGTGGATAATTTTTGTGAAAGGTACTTTTTTAAAAGTACTTTTATCTAATAGTAATTTTTTTAAAGGTACTTACTTTTTTAAATGTGTTTTTGAAAAATAACTTTTAAAAAACATATTTCTTAAAGGTCTTCTTATACAAACATATTATTTTTTTAAAAGAAACTTTTTTGAGGGAGTTTGGGTATTAAATACAAAAAAGAAAATATTTTTTATATGTAATTAATAAATATCTTTGTTAGATAAAAGCCAGTTTGTTTTAAAATAAAGCTCCGCTAAGTCATTTTTAAATGATTTATTAAGAGAAACTTAAAGGTATTTTTTCACATGGTAAAGTTTTATTGTGTGGTTCTTTTGAAAATGCATGTGAAAATGTACTCTTTTGAAATTTAAGTGAAATTAAAAAAAAAATACTTTTAGTGAAATTAAAAAAAAAAATAGTTTTAATTTTTATTTATTTAATGTTTTAAACGAACTATTTAAAAAGTACTATTTTCCCTGCAAAGTACTTTGTAAATCATTTGTTTGTTTTTTAAAGTATTATTTTTAAAACGTTGATTTTAAGCAATTTTTCGTTAACATACTGTTTTCCGAAGTTTTTTTTTAATTAACAAATGAGATTCTTAAAATATTTATTTAAAACGTCCCTATTTTAGGAGCTTTATAAAAAAAAAACCATTTTGTTCATTATATGTTTAAAAGGTACTTTTGTATAGAAAGCTTTTTTAAATCAAATTTTTTTATAATTAAAAAATGTTTTCTTTAAAAACTTATGCCTATTTTGTAATTTCAGACAATTGGGGTTATCATCGTCAAGGTTATTGTCAAGCTGGTTTCAGTGCTGCTGCTAGTGGTGTAAGTACTATTTATCATTTAAAACAAAAATATTAATTTCTAAAAGAAAAAAAAAAAAAAAATTTAAGAGATTCACAAATAACCAACCAATACAACAGTTTTTAAAAAAAAAATTAACATGAAGTAACCTGCACGTTTTCATATGAAAAAACTATTTTTCTTAAATGTAACCAAACGAAAAAAAAGAATGACTTCAATTCGAAACGTGTAGAGAATTTTTTGATATTTTGCATGACTTTTATTCTTAAATTCTGGCAAAAAATAAAGTTAAAAAAAACCATTTAACACTTCTGTTTTCGGAAGAATTTGATGATTTTTTGTTTGCCATTTTTCTTTAAACAATTCCATTTAAAAGCATAAAAATACGAATAAATTAAATCAGACATTGTATTCAAATTATTTTCCATAAAAAAGGTGCAAATTTAAATTTGTTTGTTTAATTTTTTTTGTTGTAATTTTTGCATTTGCAGGGTGGTGATCGTTTATATGTTGGTGCTCCTGGTAGCTGGTATTGGCAAGGTACGTTTATTTAAAATGTTTCCATTCTTTTATTATTTTGACATTTTGTTTCTTTTATTATTTAGTTTATTTATTTCAATATTGTATGTTATTTTTTTATTTTATTTATTTAAACAAAAGTAGTCATTATCAAAGATAAATATTGTAATTTTGTTTATATATACTTAAGCCACAGCACAGAGCATGGCGAAATAATACAATGTGGTCGCGATGGCGAATACATTAATTTCGCCGTAAACGCTAAATTTCAAACTCCATATATAAAAAATATGTATAATTATTTTTTTATATAGTATTTGACATTTAGCGTTTACGTCGAAAATCAATGAATTCGTCATCGAGACCACCTGTAATATTTCGCCCTGGCACAGAGTATGAAGTTACTTAAAACGCAAAACGCCCTCACTAAGCATTATATACTTTTTAATGAGTTTAAAAATTTATGACAAAAAAATTAAGACTTCTCTTATTTGCGATGACGGCGAACCACCTATTTTATCTTAGTTTTTTTAAAACTGTTATATTATGATAAAAATTTTAGTTTCAGTACCTTTTCAAATAAAAAAAGTTTTTTCTGAATTAAAAACAGTCGTACAGAAACAGAAAAAAGTGGTCCCACGGTTAGACCTAGATTTTGTAAAAACTCTACCTATAACTTCATATATAAATGACTTTCTAGTCCAAAATTATTGAATGATGTCAGTCAGTCCGTTTTATACTAGATGCACATGGAAGAATATTTAAATCAGTTTTGCGATTTTTTAATTTTTTTTCACCTTATAAGATGTGATTAAAATTAACGTCTATACCTGGCACGGGGCCCTTACCAGACGGAGGTCTTACCACTATTTTGTCGCAATTTTAAGATTATGACTTGCAGGACCGTGAAACTTCCTCTTGCTATATGGTTAGAGTCTAGCCAAACTCCGTCTGTTAAGAGTGTAACATCACACTTTCATTTATTCCGCAACAGCCTTCAGGTATAGACTTTTATTTAACTACAGCCACTACGTGTAGCCCGAAGGGACCTCACCAGTAACCGACTACAGAGAGGGGCGGCTCTGTATGGGCGGTTCCCGTGATGCCAGTTTATTTAGGGATACTGGTGCATCCTTCGACGGTATCCCATTGTCTATCCAGATTAGGTGCCTGCACAACCGCGGGTCTAGTTCGCCCTTTACCGCGAGAACACTTCGTCTGTGCCTAGGTTAGCTCAGCCAGACTCTTAGTGCTTCCAGGGGAAGTGACTCTTTATAAGTTAGCACTAAAGTTAATGTAAATAAAATCAAAGCAGTGAATTTATTTAAGGGGGCAGATAAGTCCCTGAGTTTTTAAATGTCTCGCTTCTTAACCAAAAAGGGCAAAACTGCTTATGTCAACAGAAATCTACGATTTGACTCCTCTTAAAATTTAAACAAAGCAAAAATGCAATAAGTCTTCCAAAAAATATGCGAGTTTCATTAACGTATTATATTTATGAAAATATATAAACAAGGATGGGCGCACGACAGTTTTTAACTCACGTTCACGCACCCATACGCTTTTTCATACGCAGTTATTCGAAAAAACTTTTCGCCGTGCAACATCATGTTAAAAGCATGACAATTATGTATTTTCTTTGTCACTCACTCTTGCCCTATAACTCCTATCTCGATATGCCTTGGGCTGGAAATTTATAATTATGATACGAAATTGATTGTTGTATGCAGAGTTGGAAGTTTAACAAGGCAGCTTTTACCAAGAAAAATAAAAAACCTTGAACGAGCTTCAAGAAATTCTATGTACAATAATTCGTTTAGTGCGATTCCTGAGAAAACTAAAACAAATGTAAAATTTGGAGTATGCTAGCAGTAAGTCTAGAAGGTCAAATTAATAAATTATAAACATAAACCTAAATTAAAAAAATACATACATTTTTAATGTGAATGTGTGGTGCCACGCTTTTTGGGAAGTTAAGTGGTCTGCACTGAGCAAAGAGTACATAATTCTTGTATGTTATTCGAGCAATTGTATATTTTTATCTATACATACAATAAAACTTTAGCGAAGTCATTTCTGTACATGAAATATGTTTTGAAAATTTTGTTGTTTTTGTAGATAGTAATCGATATAGAATACAAAACACCTATTTTTGGATGTCTGTGTTCGCATCAAGTAAAAACTACTGGATGGATTTGAACAAGATTTCGTAAAGAGATCCCTTAGAACCTTGGCTCCAACAAAAAACACTTTATTTCCGTAAAAATAGGTCATTTCGTAGACAAAAAAAATTTTAAATGGTACTTAAACAATTGTCAGCACTTTATATTTTTCTGGATGGAAAAAATTTTAACACTGTCTACAGAACTCAGGAAATAATAGTTAAATTTGAATTTGAAGAAAATAAAAAATGGCACATAGACGAAGTCGTAGGCACTGCTAGTTTTTAGTTGATTTCTGGCCATTCTGAAAAACTAATTAAATATTCATTAGCGAGGTTTGCGTTTTAAGTAACGATTTATACATGAAGTTGAAAGCTGTTTTTTAAAATCCTTAAAACTAATGAGCATGTGTTAGTAAAGTAATATTATGAAAGTTTGTGATCCTAGCAAGCTTTTGCCTCTATGTATAAATACTCCAAGTTGGGATCGACCCAAAACCCCCGTATTTCTCCCTTCCAAAAAAAACAAACATTTCTTTTATTAGCCCTTTTTTAGTTGTATCTTTTGTAAAATAATTGTTATTTTATTGTAACGTAAATTTAAATTTAGTTAAATGTTTTTTCTTTTCCATTCTAAAGACCTTGTAAGAGTTGTGTCTCCCCAATTTTAATATTGGAATGTCTTACATCTTTAAAATCCCCTTAGGTTTTATATTAATATAAAAAATATATATGTAATGGAAAACGATCGATTTAAGAACAATGAATTGATTATGAATTTGTTTGCGCTTTTAAAAATTAATTTTCATACATTTTCAAAAAAAAAAATAATTTTTTGTGTTAAGTGTTGAAATCAATCTTAATTCATCACACTTTTTAATACCGAAAGTTTACAAATCGATCGATTTCTATCACATATGTATATGTATATTTTATTTTGTTGCTAATTTTGGGAGACAGGGGTTTGTTTTATTCGTCAGAATAAAAACTGCATGTTCCTATTTGTAGTCTTTATTTTTTTTTTTTTTTTTTTTTTTTGTTATCAAATTGTTACCGTGTCTATGTCTATATGTTCGTGTTAAGCTACTCAAGGATTTAAAATACCCACTAAAATATGTACAAGTTCTAAAACTAGAGACTCCCGCATTGAGCTCACTTTAGCTCCATAGTTCCATTCTTAAGTTTTCAATTTTTTTTTAGTTTATTTATTTCTTCTATTTATCGTTATACGGATCTACTAAAGGCTCAGACTGTTTACGTAAAGACTGTCAACTAATGTCCGACCTTGTTCAGCAAAGTGATCTAAACTAAAAAAGATCCCTCATTTTAAGGAACTGACAAGCACAGCTCTAATTAAATCAATTTTTTTAAGATTAAATTTATTCCACAGGTTAATTAGGCGTCTAGGAATCTGTTATTTGGAATTTTAATTTTGTTGTGTAAATGAATGATAATATTTGATGTAATTCTTGTGTGTGAGCGATGCAACTCTTTTCTAAAAATTAATTTTTTCGAAGGGACAAGAGAGCTGACATGATCACGTTATAATTTCTTTAAATGCCCAAAATAAGGATCTGTGATGTATTTAATGACAGTGAAAGGGTCCAAGTATAAAAGCAAAACAGAAATTATAACAAAAAGTGAAATTCCAAATAAAAAGTTTAAGAAAAAATCTTGGCCACAGATAAAGATTTTTTACAACTAAAATATTAAAAAAAAAATAATCAAAGAGAATGCTTTTAATTCGATCGATTGCCAGATATCACTATTCTTGTTGTATTAAATTCAGAAAGAAGCATTTGATAACATGTACATAAAATTTGTCTGGGTATTTTTATATATTTTAATTTAAGTGAAAAAAAAATGATTCAAGCGATTTTTTAATTTGCATGTTTTATAGTGAATAAGTCAATATTAAAATTAATTTACCAATAAACTGATAAAAATGGATCACCTAAGTATTTTGATGAATTTATTTTCTAATAATCATAAAACTTTATTAATTTTAAAAATATATGACATTTAGAGTACTTGGTAGGCTGAAAAATATGTTTTACTGAAGAAGAATAAGACAAATTTCCTAGCGAATTTATTCCTCGTCCAGACACGCAATTTTTTGTTTCTTCAATTTTCTTAAAATTACTTTTATAATTGCATTCGTTACACACGTTTCTGCAATTCTGTCTTGATTACATAGATTTTGTGTTTTGCTTAAAACGACGGATATAAAAATAAAAGAGAATTGTAAATACATAAAACAGTGTACCCGCTTCTATTCTTCTTTCCGCGCTCTCTCTCTCTCTCTCTCTCTCTCTCTCAACACATCTAAGAGTTGCGCAACAAAACTTGCAAAGTGTGGATGGTGACTTATATTTAAGCAAACACTCTTTAGTTATTCTTTTATTTTTTATAAATTTCATTTCTTTGACAAAGCTTTCACATTTGCATACTTTAGAGTTTACTTAGAACACTTTTAAATAAAGCATATTTTTAAGCTTTGTTAATAAGGACTTATTCCGCTTAAAATTGGAATTTAAAAAAACTTATAATTTTTTAAATTATAATTTATTTAAATATTTCTGTATAAACTATTCCATAAATTATCTTACCATACACATTTAAAATTAAAGCTTAAGTTTTGTAAAGAAAAATATTTATTTAAAAGTTTATTAGACAAATTTCCAAATGGAATTTTTAGTAATCTTCAATGCTTATGAAATTTTGTAAAATTTTTTCTATGTTCATAAGTGCAAAAAGAAAAAAGCGCAAAAAGAAAAAAGCGCAAAAAGTAAAAAACAAGAAAAAAAATTCGAGAAGAGAAGGATCTCTTTGTGGTACCTCAACACTAAGAAGGTTTTCGTGAATTCACGAAAAGAACCAGACACAGCCAGCAAACGAGCCCTTCAGTAACCTCTATCTTTTTGATACAGATAGCAGTCCTTTATCTAAAACTAAACTTAAAAATTCAATCTGTTCAAGCCACATTTGAATAGTCCTTAATTATCTTTTCATGTTTTTTGAATCTTTGAAACAGAGCTGTTTTACACCTACTAATTTCCTGCTATAAAACTAAAGAAATATCTCAGCATTAACAGATTTCTGTCGATTGGAGAGGTGGTCGCAACAAAGAAACTCTATTTTTCTCAGTGTTGAAGAATCTGAAAAATTATTAAACAAATTGTTGCAAATAAATATATTTAGAAAAAAAATGTATTTTATGCAAAAAATCAAGCAATTTATATTTTATTATATTAGATTTAGATAACTTAGATGACATAAATTATTATTAGTGTAATTAGCGAAAATAATTCTTCCTCAGAATAAGTCTTAAAATATTTCCTTTTAATGTTAATCTAGGTTAATTGCAGGGAAAAAATATCCATATGACCATTACGCTACTGCTTATATAGCTTATCAGTGAATCAGTGTTGCCAGGGAAAGATATAAAAAACTTACGCTTTTTCTTCAAAAAAGTTACATTTTTTCATTTAAAGTTACATAAGGTTTTCCTTACATAAATAATGATTTAATGTTATAAATATAAAATATGGTAAAAAAAATTTTTTTTCATAGTTCAGAGAAAATAATAAGACAACAAATTCATTTACTGAACAAAAACAAAAAAAAAATAGAAAAATGTGAGAAAAAAATTTTAGCCCGGTGATCCACATGAGTATTTAAATCAGAACTCAATATTAATATTCCTGAATGAAAAAGTACATACTCTTGCCATTCAATACAAATAGTTAAAGTAGTATTTTTTATAAATCCGTTTGACCTTTTTCTTGGAAGGATTGAGCTTGGATAGAATTTTCTTCACTAATTATTTTAAAAAGACAAATTTAAGTCTTATTTGCTTAAAACTTCAACACTTAATTACTGAAAATTTTTCAGTAATATAATGCAATTACTTAAGGCAATTAAAATAATGTTCGCAAGTTTGAAAAGAATACTTAAGGCCGGGGCACATAGAATCCGTCATATGTTAAAATTTAACATATTCAACTGACAAGTCAGTTAAAACACATATATTCTTATGAGTGTTGTCACAATCAGTACGTTGAATACATTGACAGCTATCAATTGCATCTTCTTCTTCTTTGTTACGTTTTAAGTCTCTCTATTGTACTCTTTTTTTTTTTTGGCAGATACATGAAAAGCAGTATTGCCGTTTGGTTACATTTTTTGCAGTTTTTGTGACTTTTGAAAATTTTGTTACATTGCAATTTTTTTTTATATTACGCCAAATTAGTTAGGTTAGGAAAGTTAGGAAAACTTTTGGTACAAACACGAAATTAAGTAATATCACTGAAAAAGTTTTTGTTTTATTATTTCAGGTAAGAATCTCTCTTAACATACCAATTAGATTTTAATAACAAAGGTTACCTGCGAATGCAATCAAAATCCCATGTAAAAAATTACTGAAAAACTAGTTTTAAATATACAAAAAATAACGCTTCTGAAGTTTTACTCTGTTCAATTCGTGAGAAATCATGAATTGCTTCTTGCTGCATGCATAGAAACAGCAAAATGTTTCTGGCAACAATTCTTTCCAACTGTGAAATAAATGAGCTGCATTTCGTACTTTAACTAATTTAATTGAATGGCGAGAGCATGCACTATTTCATACCAAAATATTAGTATTGAGTCCTTACTTAAATCCTCATGAGTATCATCAGTATGAAATTTTTTTTCATACGTATTTATTCTTTTTATTTTCGTTTTGTTTTTGTTCAGTAAAAGAATTTTCTGTTTTGTTATTTTCCCTGACATGTGGAATACAACTTTTTACTATATTTTATATAAATTACATTAAATTACTACTTATTTAAGAAAATTTTCAAAATGTAACTTTAAATGAAAAAATGTAACTATTCCCCTGTCTTTCTCTGGCAACACTGATTAAATGATAAACAGCTGATTTAATATCCGTCAGCAAAGTACTCATTGTGCCAACCTCATCCGTCGTTACTTTGACTTCAGCTGAATACGTCAAAGTACAACGTATGACAGATTCTATGTTCCCCTGCCTTAAGTTTTTCGCACGAAATGAAGCTCATATTCAGCGTTGCCACACAAGAAATTGACTTCCTACCAATAATTTTCAAAAATCCTACCAAAATCGTTCACAGCCTACCAAAAATTTAAAAATGCGTTTCTTGCACATAAACTCTGTTATACTCACTTGGATTTTTTCCGTAATTGTTGAGGTGGAAATTTGTCTTTTGCTGATTTTTAAGATGGATGTTATGATTTAAAATAGTTTTAGAGCATATTATGCAGAATGAACACCCATCCCTTTCCTGGAGCCAATCAAATTCGCTCAACCATTCGGTTCTAAATTTTTTTTTACTGTTTCTTTACATGCAATGTTAGTAAATATTTATGTAATTAATCGGTACATAAGTATATACAATTAAAAAAGTTTACTTACTTTTCCATTTTGTCTGTTAATTGTTTTAATACAAACACTTGTAAATAAGACTTCACTCAAAAGTATTGTTAATTTCAATTTCATAATATTGTTCGCGTTTCTTAAACCAGAGATGGTTATAGCTTTAATCATCTATATGCAAAAAAGCAGAGATGTTTTTATTACACCTAAAACAGTTTTTGAAAACAGTGGTAAAAATATTCACGGTTATTGTTTATTTAATTCAAAGTTACATTTTTTTATTTTATGTTCTGAATTTTTAAGGTAAAAAATTTACTATTGCTAAAAATTTGCTACAGGAGGAAAACCTACCAAAAATTTAAAAAAAACGCAACAAACCAACCAAACTACCAAACTGTTTTTTAAAAACGAAAAACTACCAAGTTTGGTCCGATTGGACCAAAGCGGCAACGCTGCTCATATTATTTCGCAATTGGAAAAATTGTTGACAGAAACATTTTGCTGTTTCTTAACATGAAGCAAGAAACATTTCGTGATTTATTACTTATAAAACAGAGTAAAACTTCAGCAAGTTTATTTTTTATTATTTTAAACTAATTTTTATTTGGGATTTTAACAGTATTTGCAAGTAACGTTTGTTATTAAAATCGAGTTGATATGTTAAGAGAGGTTGACACATTAAAAGCGGTTCGTACCTCAAATTATGAAACAAGTACTTTTTTACTGATAAAACTTTATTTTGTAGCTGTACCAAAAGTTACGAAAGTTTTGCCAAATACAACATTATACGTGTTATGTGAAGCCTTCAAAAAAAGTAAGCAAACGGCAACGCTGCAGTTAATTCTAAAAGATTCCAAATAATAAATTTTCATATTTCCTATTTCTTATTTTAAACAAATATTTTATATTATTTAATTTTATTATTTTTATATTTTTAAGTCGTTGGATTCTTAACAGTTGTACAAATGGTGTAGGAGAAAAATGAAGTTTTTTTTGGCTAAAAACATATTCCCATATTTCTGTACATACTTACATATTTTGAACATTTTTAATTTATTTGTTTTAATTTAAATTTAATTTTTTTAAGTTTAAATTACAAAGGGTTCTCGCTTGTGGTTTTTACAAGTGGGTTTGAAACAAAACATACAATTTGCAATAGGCTTTGAATTTACCAATTGTATTTATTTTATTTTAATTAGTTAATTATTTTAAATTTATTTAGTTTTATTTATTTCCTTAGCTTTAATTTATGTCCTTTAATTATTAATCAAAATTTAAATATTTCTTTCTTATTTCCTGCTCGTGTTTTAAACTCTACTACTACTACTACTACTGTGCACTTTCCCACCAAAAACAAAAACAAAAAAAAATAAAAATAAAAAACCAAACGTATAACTGTCTTAATGTGTTTAATTTAAAATTAATTCCTAAATAAATATACAAATGTTGTGTGTAATGTGTTTTTTGTTATTTACCTCAAAACAAAATAAAAAACAAAACAAATTAAAACTTTAATAATGTTAACTAAAACCCATTACCAAAATAAAGGACAAGCCTACTCAGTATCGCCAGATGCAACATTCCCCTATAAGCCGCCATTTTATCAGCCTTTCGGTACCGGAGGTAATAAAATCAACAACGTTAAATAAATAAATTGTCTTGTTCCACAAAAAACGCTAAATTATTTAAAAGTAAAACGCATATAAAAACGTTACAAATAAAACCCATAAAAAAACATTGTATATTTTTTATTATATTTTTCATCAAATCAATTAATATTGATTCACTCTTTAAAAGCTTTAGTTGAATTATGATCATATTTTTATAATTAATTTTAATGCTTCTTTCATTTTATTTAAGATTTTTTTCTTATCATTCAACATGTTTTTTTCTTTAAAAATTTTCAACTTAAATTATTTATTATATTTTTTATATTAAAAGCTTTTACTTAAAAAAATTTCGTTGCATTGTACTGACCCTGTTTGTGAAATGGTTTTAGTTGTATTCACAAACGAATACTTCAAGATCATAATAAATCAAACTCTTTGCTAAATCGGAGCTTTATTTTTTCTTTATAGCTTAAAAATTCGCTCTTTTTTTATTCTTTAATCATTTTTAGCATTTAAATCAGAAATGAAAATCATCATTGGAATGGTAAAATCATTATTATATTCATTTATTTAATATTTTGTTCAAATTTTTTGGTCATTGGTATGATTTTAAAACTAAATACAATTTAATACATTACAACACACAACCCAATCTTAATCACTATTAAATCATTATTATCATTTATGCAATTATTTTTTTATTAATTTTATTAAAAGAACATTTTTTATTTTTATTTGTTCTTTTATGTTATTAACAGCTGATGTTAGAGGCCTTGATTTTTTAATAACTATAATTTATTGAAAAGATTATTTTTTATGTACAATACTTTTTTAAAATTTACATTTTTTAATAAAACTTTCGAAAGCCTTTCTTAAACTGACACTTCTCCAAAAGGTAGTTTTTTTAAAAACTTACCTTTTTGAAAGGCATACTTCTTTTATATGCAGCCCTAAAAAGTACTTTTTATAACTAGTTTTAAAAAAGTACCTTCGAAAAAAGTACTTAAATTTTGAAAAAAGTACTTGAATTATAGCTTCGCTTTAGAAGCGTCTCCTTAAAAAAGCTCATTAATAAAAATACCTTATAACATATATTTCTTAAAAAAGTTTATTTTAAGAGCCAGTTTTTGTGAAAAGACTTATTTACATAAAGTGCTCTTCAATAAATTTAAAACACTCGTTTGTAATTATAGAAAAAGTTAAGTTTGAAATAGATTTATTAAAGGGCACTTTTTGAAAGGCAATTTTTTGAACGTACCTGTTTTAAAAGTAATTCTATAAAAGGTCCATTTTATACTTGAAAAAAATTTTTTTTAGTTTTTAAAAAAGTTCCTACTTTTTTCGTATTCGAACAAAAAATAGTTTAAGTTGAATAAGTCTTAATAAAAAGAACTGTCTGTCTTAGTAAAAGTACTTGCTTTCTCATTAAAAGTACTTTCTCTTCTTTAACCGTACGTTATGCAAAGGACTTACTTTTTTATTTGTTTTTCTACTTGTGAAAATTAATTTTATAAAAGGCACCTTTTAAATAGGACTAACTTTTAAGAGGAAATTTTGTAAAAATAAATTTTAAAATTGCTTTAGAGTTATTTGAAAAATACTTTTTTTCTTTTTTAATTAAATTACAAAAATAATTTTATTAGAAAGTACTTTCCATAGTTGTTTTAGAAAAGCCTTTCCTTTAGCTATAGGTTTTGTAAAACATTTTTTGAAAGGTAACATATTTATAGGTATGTTTTATTTATTTTTAAAAGTACTTTTTTCAAAACTTATTTTTTAAGTACTTTTTTAATTTTATGTAGTATATTTGTTTTCAATTACTTTCCAAAACAAATATTAAAATAAAACTAGTCGATTATTTTTTTTACATAACTCAAAATTAATTTTACATTAAAATAAAGTCCTCAAAATTAGGAAATCTTCAGTCATGTCTGTGGTAAAATTGTAACCCATTAAATCACAAGCGGCGTAAGTTATAGCGTATGTTGCTGGTAAATAAACATCTAAACATTTTAATGTTGCATGTTGTTTTTAATATCCTGTTTGGCTTTTTTTGGTTGTTGTAGCTTTATTAATATTAGACATATTTGTTATTTTGGCATTTTATTAAATATAATTAACAAAAACTAATCGCAAAAATTTATATTATAAAATTTAAATTACACAAATGGAACTTTATAAAATTAATATTCAAATTATTTGTTTAGGGCAAACGTATTCCTACGATGTTACTAGACCCGAAAATCAAGTCTATTCCACCGCCGAAAGTAGTTCATCTGATGACGATTCGTATTTAGGTTACTCTATGATCACCGGTGATTTTAATGGTGATCGTGTGGAAGATATTGCCATTGGCATGCCCAGAGGTGCTGGCTTATTGGGCAAGATTGTTGTGAATAAATGGAATATGGTGAATATATTTAATATAACCGGTCGTCAAATTGGTGAATACTTTGGTTATGCTATGGCTACATCCGATGTGGATGGTGATGGTTTAGATGATTTGATTATTGGTGCTCCCATGTATAGTGAACCTGGCAATGCTGAGGGAAAGTATGATGTGGGTCGTGTATATATACTGTTGCAGACGAGTACAAATGATGTAAGTTTTCTTGATGATCTTTCATGTTGTCATGTACTTAAAAATAAATTTTTCTTAAAATTTTAAGGCTACTAGATGGTCCACAGAGCATATCCGTGATGGCTTTAACACCAAGGGCCGTTTTGGCTTGTCGCTAACCACTTTGGGTGACATTAATCGTGATGGTTATGGTGATTTTGCAGTTGGTGCCCCTTATGATGGCCCATTTGGTCGTGGTATTGTGTATGTGTTCCATGGCTCTGCCAATGGACCCCTGTCAAAACCATCTCAGATTATAAAATCCGAGGATATTGTGGAAGGTGCTCCTTATCCTCGTACTTTTGGATTTTCCTTGTCTGGTGGTTTGGATATGGATGGCAATACTTATCCAGATTTAGCTGTAGGTGCTTATGCATCGGATCAAGTTTTCATTTTTAAATCCCGTCCTGTTGCTGCCGTCAATGCCATGACATCTTTTGCCAGTCCCTCCAAACTGATAAATATTGAGGAGAAACATTGTCAGACAGTGCGTGATGGCAAGCGAGTGGCTTGTACTGACATTACTACCTGCTGGAGCTATACCGGCGAATATTTACCCAATGTTTTGGAATTTGATGTGTCGTGGGTGTTGGATGCTAAAAAACCAAAAAATCCCCGTATGTTTTTCTTGCTGGACGAAGGCCGAAATATACGTAATTTAACAATTACTTTGGCTTTTGGCAAGAATTTCTGTCGTAATGAGACTGTCTACCTGATTGATAATGTTCAGGATAAGTTGACGCCTTTGGAGGTAGAGACACGTTACAATTTACGTTCCAGCAGGAGGTCCGCAAGCATGGTGAGACGTAAACGTGATGCTTTGGAACCAGTAATAGATCAAAATCGTGAAATTGTTCAAAGAGATGCCATAAATATACAAAAGAACTGTGGTGCTGATAACATATGTGAACCAGATCTTAGACTAGAAATTAAGTAAGTATTTCTTATTTTGCACACTTTCCTTAAATCCAACATCTAACTGCTTTATTTTCTTTGCAGAACTGTTGACAAGTATCTTCTGGGATCCCGCGAACCTTTATTCATTGAAGTATTGATCTCCAATATGAATGAAGATGCATTTGAAGCTGCCTTCTATATGGTTATGCCCAAGGATTTAGATTTTAAGAAAATTCAGCAAATCGGTGACAAAACTGATACTCCCATTACTTGTACCGCACCTTCTGAGACTAACAATTATACTTTAAAGTGTGACATAGG
This sequence comes from Gymnosoma rotundatum, assembly GCA_916610165.2. Classification (NCBI taxonomy): domain Eukaryota; kingdom Metazoa; phylum Arthropoda; class Insecta; order Diptera; family Tachinidae; genus Gymnosoma; species Gymnosoma rotundatum. The sequence goes on from OU744340.1 coordinate 96,005,202, forward strand.
CAATCCTTTACAGTCGAATAAAGTGGCCAACTTTAAGGTGGTTATGTTGCCTTCCCACAAGGTAGGCATGGCTCCTAGTTATGATTTTTTTATGGAAGCCAATTCAACAAATATTGAGAAACCTGGCTCTCACTTTGACAATATTATACGCAAGAGTATTAGCATTTGGGTGGAGACTGATTTGGCCATTGATGGCACCTCGTTGCCTGATTTTGCCTTGTATAAGGCTTCAGATTACCAGCCTATTGAAAATGCCACTAAAGAAGAAGACTTGGGTCCACAAGTAGTTCATTTGTACAATATATTTAACAAGGGTCCTTCGACCATCGATGAGGCCATAGTGTTTATACATTATCCTTATCAAACAGCTGCTGGTGACTATCTCATGTACATGACCAATCAACCCGAAACACATGGTAATATTCAGTGTGATCCCCATGTTAATGTTAACACTTTGAATTTACAATTGGATCAAAATCTTGTACGCAAATCCTACTTAGAGGAGAGAGGTGCCGTTATAAGGGCACATGGCGCCTATGAAAGTTCGAGTTCTAGTTCAAGTGGCCATAGCGGAGTTTACATAGAAAAATCCCATGGTCTAAATCAAGGTGGAGCTAATGTGGTATCCATTGGCGGTGGCAGACAATTGACTAACGAAGAAAAGACTCGTTTGGAAAAAGAAGACGAACAAGCTGCTTCAGGTGATGCTTCCTATGTACACTCGCAACGTGCTAATGCAGCAGCTCAGGCCAACACTCAAGGAGGTTCTGGTGGCAGTTGGGCTTGGTCTTGGAACTCAACGGGTACTGGTAGTGGCCCATCAGTGGTAGTACAAACTAGAAATAGTTCTGTCTATTACGATGAAAGGGGTCAACCTCATGTAGTGGAAAGTAGTACTGAATATGTTACTAACTTGCAAAACGTGCCCAGAACCTATAATCACTACCCGCAACATTCAGCTAACTATCAACAAGTTAGTGAAGCTGCTAAACAGCAGCAATTCCAACAAGAACAAGATTCAATCGGTGCTCATAATGCTAGAGGTCATATTCAGATGGCTGGTGCCCCGGGTGCAGCGCAATATCAAAGAACATACGTTTCTTCAGGTGCCCCACAGAGAGTTCAATATTCCTCTTCTTCATCAACAGGTGGAGCCTACAGACCTCAACAGCAACAACAACCACGACAACAATTGAATCATCGCGTAGGCAGTGATGCAACCTACAATAGTTTTGCTGCGGGCGATGGTACCTTTGAGAAAGCAGCAGTTGGAGGTCAAGGTTTTCGCACTGGCACATTAGATCTGGGTACCCTTAATCGTGGAAACGTAGAGCAGGAATTACGGACCCACAGCCAACCGCAAGCAAGCAGCTACAATTATCATCAAACCTATTCCAGCGGTACACCTCAATCAAATGCCAACTACCATCAAGCATCCTCCTCATCTTCCTCCAACTATGGCGGCAATAAACCTTACTATGGTCTCGAAAATGAAGATTACTATGACGAAGACTACAACAGCCAAGCAGGCCAGCAGGCTTCTCAAAAATGGTCTCACTCCTCTTCTTCCTCCCAACCCCATCGAAGAGTACGTCGCGACGAACCTGAGCCTGTCGAAACAACACAAATAGACTTAAATTCGCCTTGCAAGGCTGCCAAATGTGAAACACTACGTTGTGTGGCTCGCAATTTGGGTAAAGATGATGGGGTTTGGATTGCCATACGTACACGTATGGTGGCCAAAACTATGGACAAATTAGCGGGTAGTGTTCCACTTAATGTCTCAACTATGGCGGTGTCACATGTCACGAAATTGCCATATATTGGTGAGCCTAAAGACGATATTATACGATCACATGAGATTTTCTATAAGGCTGTACCGGAACCCACACCAGTGCCCGATGTTGTACCTTTGTGGGTTGTAGTATTAGCGGCCTGTGCTGGAGCTTTAATATTATTGCTGTTAATATTCCTGCTTTATAAAGTGAGTTTTTTTTAATCAAATTTTTTTTTTAATTTTCAAATTGTTAAATTTGTTTTCTTTTTTTCAATAGTGTGGCTTTTTCAACCGTAATCGTCCCACCGATCACTCAATGGAGCGCCAACCTTTACGTAATGGTTACCATGCTGACGAGCATCTGTAAATAATTAACCTGACACAAGTGCTTTCCATTTAACTTACAAAGAAAACTCCAAGTGTTTCTTTAATAAAAATTAATTGCCTTTAATAACATTAGTTTTTAAAAATATTGTAGAATTACAAGAACTCAAATCAAAGCACGAAGAGAACTTAACAAAACTATAAATAAAAAATTTGACTCTTTTATGAAAAGAGTTGTTTATAATCTATGTTTAGAAAATATAACACCAACTCTGTTACAAATTTTACACGAAAAGAAAGTTCTTGTAATTAAAAAAAATCTATTGTTTTTTTAATACAAACTAACGGCTCCTAGTCACCAAAAATATATAAACATAAAGAAATAATTTTGTTGAAATAATTATTAAGAGTATTTTGCCATAAAATCGAACGATAAATATAAAAAAAGAATATTTTAAAAAGTGTTAAACGCAACACTTAAAATAATGAAATTATTTTAAAGATGAACCTATTGAGAATTTTATGAAACGTTAAAGTGCTAAAAAATTTTAAAATATTTATTTACAATTTTTACTAAAATCTTAACGATTAATTAAACAACAAAAAATTATTTTATAAAATGAAAAAAAAAAATCAAAATCGAATTGAAAACTAATTTAAAAATATCAATAAAAGAATTTTCCTTATAAAGTAAAATAAAGGAAGAATTTTTTTATTTTGTAAGCAATTTTATCTGCCACAGTATGTTTGTAATGAAATGACTAATTTTTTTTTTTTTTTTTTGTGTGTAAATTTTTTTGTGTTCTAATTTTAAAGTGTGAATGTTTATTGAGAGTGTATAATGAATGACTATTTAAATTATTCTTTTTTAATTTTATAATATTATTAACCTTAAATTTTTACTTTTATCTGCTATTAATTTTTAAAATTTTGTAAAGGAACTTTAAGCCAGAAATAATTTATAAAAATTGTTATAAATATAAAATTTTTTATACTTATTTTTTTAACAATAAGCACAATTTATGCTTACGATACATACATTTCAAACGAATTTTTATTTATAATTTTTTTTTATGTTAAAAAAAATGATTTGACAAATTTAAATTTAAAAGCTATAAATTATTTTTAACTATTTATGTATATAAGAAGTATTCACATAGTTTTTCTTCATGTGTAAAGCCTTTTTTCTAATTTATTAACGGTACTTATTAACTGCAGATTTATTTTTATGTAATTAGTTTTGCTTTTAACCCACTAAGTTGTGTAAATGATTTAAAAAACAAATGCAATAAAAAAAAAATAAAAATTGTAATATTGAAATACGTTTTTTTTTAATTGATAACGAACATTTGCCCGTGACATCCTTTATGTTACAAAAAGTACGAAAGTTAGTTTTCACTTTTTTCCAGACCAAAGGTTTTCAAAGTCATTTCTTATGACACAGAAAATGTTTGGTTAAATAATTAGAACATAAAATCATAAAAAAAACAAAATTACAGTTACAGTTATTTAACACACATGGCCATTCTTTGAACTAAAAAAGAGAACTACAAATTCGTTTATATTTTTAACCGACTTAAAAAAAAGAAGGAGGATATCAATTCGACTGAATGTTACTTTTTTTATATTTGTGCCTCCATAACTCAGTTATTTCTGGATCGATTTTGAAAACTGCTCAGAGCTTGGTCCCGATTTAAAAACAGTTCATAATCTTAAAAATTAAAGGGTGTCCCCATACATCACATTTATTGCATGTGTATTATAAGCCATAAAGTCAAATTAAAATTAAAAAAAAATTGCGTATCACTATGGCAACCAATGGCTAAAAGTTATACACAAATAAATCTAAATATTAAAGAGTGACCCCATATGGGCCTATCTTTTGAAACATATTCTCAAAATTAATGTAGTTTGATCTATATGGTCGAATCTTTTGTATCGTTATATACAATTACTTGAAAATTAGACAGAATTTTCACTACTTTGTTTGGTATAAGAAGAAGTGTAAATATTTTTTAATTATAAATTAAACTGTTAAACCGTTATAGACCGTCTGCTACAACAACAAGTATAAAATTTGAATTTGGAAATTAAGGGGTGACCTTATAGCTGCTGTAATTTGACGCCAAACTTTTAAATAGTTGTAGATAGACGGTTAAAATTAAGAAGGAGCTGTAGTGCTAAGTCTGCTATAACAAGTATAAAGTTTGTAGATGGAATATAAAGAGGTCCCAATAGCGAATGTAGTTTGAGAGTAATGTGGCCTTACTTTTGAACCGCTATAGACAGACACATCAAATCTCTGTTAAAGTCGGTTATTTCGCAAGAATTGTGAATTATTTGTTCTCATTTTAAATTAAAATATAAAAGGAAAATAAGTAAGAAGTCAGAAACTATAAGGAACAAGGTCTAACACCGCATTGCCTAAAGTTAAAATATATATACATATATAGTTCGTTCCCTGAAAAATTTTTATTGAATTTTGTAATGATAACTGCCAGCCTTTGCATATTTAGCTTTTAAAAAAGTGTTCCCTTTTGGGATTTTGCGAAGCCTTTCAAAAAGCTGAATTTATCAACTTGACAAGAAAAGTACTTGAAAGCATTTGACTGGCCTAATATTTCACTATATATCTTACGAAAAATTAGGAAAGTTCTAAGCCAATCACTCAAGAACTTTCCCAAAATTGTATCCCTATTTTGGCCGATTATTCCAATGAACGTCCTGTCGTCTAAAGAAAATTTTATTCTAACGTCCGAAAATACAACAATAGTTTACTCATCGAATACGCTCTTAACTTTTTTTGCAAACTGCAAAAAAACCTTCTACAGCGGTTTTTGTTTGCAGTAATTAAGATATGCTTTCACGTTTCATTATTATGCTATGGAATTTTATCTTTATTAGAGAATAACAGTCACTGCTTTATTATTAATTATATAATTTAATTTTTGGTGAAGAAATTATAGAGCACCTTCAGCATTAATAACACATACTGTCATATGTACCTAGTGCAACGATTCTTTAAAACTCTTCTTAACTCTTAAACGTACAACATTTGTAGATGTGTAAAATATTAATTATAGTAACAAGCTAAAGCCCAAGTACTTTTTCGATTTTTAGGTTAAAAACACGTGGTATCGGTTACATACGTACTGCGAACTGTACACTATTAACAATTTTTATACTCACTGTACTACGTAACTATACGGCGACATCTATTTGTAACGATTAACACCATATAATTATTTATCTTGGTTTTATCTCAAACTACGTTTAAGAACCACAAATAAAATTAGTATTTTGACTCTACTGAACAACTTATCTCCGACGCAAACCAAAGTTGTACGTATTGGTCGTCTTAAAGTAATTATCGATAAACGAATTAAGTGAACTTGTTGAATGTGATTTTTATAACAGTAAATTCAAAGTTTTATAACAGTATTGCCATTTTTTTAATTTTTAAAGGTGTAACCAAGAATTTACAACAAATTTAATATTAGGAGTTCGTATATTAAATTGTGTTTATTTCAATAATGAGATAATGAACGAAATATTTAAACAGCCCAAGTCTTAAATCATACTTTTAAACTCAAAGCCGATAAAATAAAGTAATTTTTTAACTATCCTTATGTGTGAACCAGATGGGTTTCTGTAAAAGTAACATAACGAGACCGTTTTGCTTATGCTTTTAAAATTATTTTTTGAAGATAATGAGAAACAAATCTTTTAACGTTTAAAAAATAAAAAAAATGCTTAATGGACATAGGTGTGTACAATGGTACTTTTACTGATTCAAATAGTACAGTTATACTAACTATGTCAGTTCTCGTATATATCAACACAGGCAGTGTTTCTTATCCCTATAAAAATGTATCTAGAGAAAAAACTATAAATATTAATATCAAGCATTGAGTTGAAATTAACACAATGGCCACAGGATAGATTTATTTTAGTAAATTTATTCGAAAACAGGAAAGATTTATTTTAGTAAATTTATTTGAAAACAAAGTTTTTGTTTTTAGCACAAATAACTTAAATGGTTTTTATACTGCTACTGGAATCATTGTAGTTTTTATCCAAAAAGTACTCAAAAAACTTTGAAACTCTTTAGCAATCCGAACGTTTTGGGTGTAGCTTTAGGCGTTAAAAAAAGACATAAGCAGGTGTACATGAAAGGCACTCATAAGAATTTCTAAAACAATTGAATCACGTTGAAATAATTTAAAAGTGAACTAAAACTGCACAAGTAATTAATTTTATTACATGGTTTATAAAGCAAATTTTTGTTTTAGTGTGGAAATTATACAAAGTAGTTGACGATTCACAGCAGTGAATAGTACCGACGGTGCCGATACTACCTTCACAACAATCAGTATAAAAGTGGAACAGCATCTTTGTATGTGGACTACATCTTTCCAAATTAATATTGATTGATTATGATTTTTAGCTACAAGGGTACTTAGGTAAGAGAGATAGTTGCAGCATTGTGTGCTGCTGCAGTCTATTTTTACAAGTTTCCTGTAGAAAACGCCTGTAAATAAAATTTATAAATAAATTTTTTTCTTAAAAAAAATTTTAAAATTAAAATAAAAATGAACTTAAGCTGAATTAATCAATTTATAAATAAGTTATTAAAATATTAAACAATTCAACTAATAATTTTAATAAAACTAAAAATTTATTATTTACCATATTGTTTTCATTAACAAAATTTGCAGTTAAATTGGTCTTTTTGGAAAACACTATGGTTTGTACATTATACTACGAATAAAAGTTATATATAACGATTACAATAACAACTTGGCAGCCAGCGTTGCCAAAATGATGATTTTATCATATTTTTGATGATTTTTGAATCAAAATATGATTTGATGATTTTTTTTCTTAAATTATGGTTTCTAATAATTAAAAATTATGATTTTTGTATTTCAAGTGTGTAGTACTTTAATTGTAATTTTACTACATAGTGAAGATAAGTTTTGTATCAGCTTGTAAACAAAACAAAATTTTTCAAAGCTCATCCTGTCAAATACATATGTATTAGAAACTGCAACGCCTTTACTTAAAATTTTTAGACAATTTTATACAAACAGAATATGTGAAAATGAGTCACAATAACGACCTTGACTTTGAAAACAAAAGTCTATTTCTACACAACGATAAAGTCTATCTGGGTGTTTTTGTTAAACAAAAAATTTCTAGCTCAAAGCTCACTGCAAATTAAAAAAGTGAATTTATTGAAAATTGTCTGGCATTTTACATTGAGTTATGTAAACAAGTATTAAAATTATTTGATTTTAACGATACGCTTTTAAAAGAGCTCTCATGTCTTGATCCTTTGAAAATTATAAAGTGAAAAATGAAGTCTCTGACAGGCTTAATACATAATTTTCCAAATTTAATTAGTGAAAAGGATTTTCAAAATTTAGATAACGAATTTAGAGAACTCCGCTTTACAAAATTCAGTGATCATTTTACAACTCTAGATAATCTTAGCTGTAAGAAATTTTGGTCAAAAGTTTCAAAAATAACTCGTACTGACAACATTCCAGGTTTTCCGGTGTTGTCAAAATTTGTTCAAAACTTAATAAGTCTTCCTATTTCTTCAGCAAATGTCGAACAAATATACTCAACGGCCAATTTAAACAAAACTTAATATAGAAAAAGATTAGACAACAGTACTCTCGAATAAGAAACTGTTTCTGCTATAATTTAAAAGTTAACCAAGATATCATTAAAAATATGAAACCCTATATATATTAGAGTAATAGTTCTTCATAAAACTTTGTACACTCTTAACAATAATAATTTAAATATATACAATGTATGTTAATATATGTATTTTAATTATAATTTTTAAAAAAATTTTGTATTGAAAAAATGATGATTTTTTTCCGTAAAATATGATTTTTTTTTCTGCATATGATGATTTTCTTTTCAAAGCTTCTGGCAACGCTGTTGGCAGCCCTGCTGCGATGACATTGAGAGAAAAAAGAGAACACAATTTAGTGAAGATACATTTTTTTTTTTGCTAATTTAGTGTATGGCATTTTTTGTTTTTGTTTTGGTTTGGCTTTTTTTGTGTTTTTGGGGAGCTCATTGGGATTTGTTGGTATATCTCCTATGGAATTAACAAATTTCATGGTTAAGCAATCAGTCATTCAGCTGCTGTATTCGGAACAGTACGCAAAAAATAAAAATTGTGAGTGGGGAAATCGCAAGCGAATATGTGTGTGAAAGTGCTCCAATACAACAAACAAAATTTTTGTTGATATATTTAATTTTAGCTGTTAATTAAGCATAAAAAAATCAAAATATAAATAAAAACCAAAAAAAAATCGTTTTGCATTCTTGCAGTCTTCTTTTCCATTATAAAAAAACGAAAGAAAATTATGTGCGCCTAAAAGAAAAACAAGATATTTTTAGACAATAAAGCAATAAAAATAAAACATAAACAGTACAAAAATTAATTGTTTATTATAAAGTTCATTTTTATTTTCTTTGAAAAATTTTCACAAACAATAATAAAAAATTCTATATATGTATGTATGTATTTACTGTGTCCCATGCAGTTAATCTTAAATAAAATTAAATTTTTGAATAATTGTAGCTAAATGACATGTAAGTTTAAATCGCTTAAAATAAATGGACTTAGTGAGTTTTTGCTAAATTGTTTTTAATATTTGCTTTCCGTTTTTATTTAACTTTCCACTCTAATCGAAATGATTGTGTTTATTTAAGCGTTTTCACTTTTAATCTGCTGAACAATAAATATGTTCCCACCACAGAGATGCCACAGGTGTTGAATAATTGAAATAGTTACAACATTTTTAATTAATGCCTCCTGTGATTTTTTGTAGCTTTATGATTAACTAGCTAAATATTTATTAAGCGATGTTATGCTACTTCTAGGGATGATATTTTTTAAACCCTACACATTGCTCTTATTTTATTATGATATCATCAAAGGAAACTTTATAAAAAAAGATTTTTACGGAAAAGAACAGTCAAAAAGTTAAAGGACTACTAAGAAATAGGAACAAAGTAGATTTCTGAAAAATTAATTTTAAGGACGTCAGCTGAATTTTGCGAAAATTAATTCGAAAAATCTAAGACCTGAATTGGAGCGCATAATAATATCCCAGACATAGTTTTGAGTATCTGCGGGATCAGAGGCACAAACTAGTTAAAGTCACCAGGCTAACACATGATTAGGCGATTTTAAATTTGCATGAGCAAGACGCTTTTGCGTCGTGTGACTGTAGTAGCTTGATTAAAACTTAAAGGCCAGAGTTCCGATAGGAGAATTACCAAAGTTTTGGTAAAATATATGTAAATGCAATAGATTTCTTCAAAGGAAATGAAAGACAATTTTATTGACGAGTAAAGTTAGGGCCAAGTGTTTCTTTTTTAATGTTTGTGGTATTTCTTATATCAACTTCTTGGAGAGATAAAACATTAAATCGCACAAAAAATTATGCTTAAACTCTCCCTCGCTGTCGTCAACTTTTTTAAGAAATTAATTCATATTTTCTAAGATCCCTTAACTGGAATGAAAAAAAAAAATTAAACCGGTATTATGAATCCCTGTATTACTTTAGTTGTTCGAATATGTAAATAACACTTTTTAAAATATGAAAAATATTACTGTAATGACAAGATTTTATATAAAATAAAAACAACGTTTCAAAGTAGTAATACACTTTGGTACAAAGTTTTTAATTCTATTTGGAACTTTTTAACATGGATTTATTGCTTTTGTTGATCTGGTAACACTGCATAAAAAAGTAAGAAATATTTAAATGACCATTTAAAAATCGTACTAACAAGGAAAAAATTACTTTAAATTTTATAATGACTATTTTTATTATTTTCTTCTTGTGAGTCTGTCCAATGTTTGTGGCGTTTATAAAAAGAGCAAGGTTAACGTTTAAGTGGATACAAAGTTCATTACTTCATGCTTAATGCAACAAAATCACGTTGCGTATTTTTATCTTTTTTTATAAATATGAAAAGCAAGACAATAAAAATGCTTAAATAATTTCTAGTTTTATAGTTTTTTCGAATTTAGTTTACTGTTTTCTTTTTGTGTGTAAAATTGTTCATGTATTAACTATTGTTCCCACTACTGTTGGGTCGATCCGGAACGACCTACATAGTTTCGCTGACAGACTCCCTAAAAGGAACGGTTCAGACTGTAACTAGGTGGCTTATTTATCGCAATCAGTATTGAAAATAAAAAAAAGGATTTTAATGTAGTTTTTTATTTGACCTTTTTAATTAAAAAATAAAAAAGGATACTTATTGCCATTTTCATAACAAGTAAAATAAATTTAAAATGTGTTTTATGACAAAATTTCTATACAAATTTGTCCTAAAATACATTTCAGATCTATTTTAATATTTTATGAATACGGCACTTAAAAAGAGAATTAAAAGATAAAAAATTAAGTACTATATATATATAATTTAACATAAAAATGTCATCGGCTCTAATAGGTTAAGCATTTTTAAATAGTTTTAGTATTTGCTAAAAGATCGCTTTAAAAGCTTTTAAATGATGCCCATATTGATCTTAAAAAATATCGTGCACTATGGTACTTTTTTATGAAATGTGTAGAGGCCCGTTATGTGGAAAATATGGGCGAGCGTGAGTTTTTTCTCTTTACTTTACTAAACTAAATCTGTTCCAAATGATATGGAAAATTAGAGGCAGGTGTGGCGTTTTACCCGCTGCCTGGATTTTCAATAGCAAAATATTCGAAACTATGTCTAATCGATTGGCGCATTAAAATTTTATCTAGCTCAACTAGTGCTTTAGCAAAGCTAGTTTCAACCCGAACACGGACGGACAGTCGGACATCGCTCAATCGACTTCGCTGTGAATAAGAACTTAGAATATACATATATACTTTATGGAGGCAGCATTGTATATTGTAGAAATTACAAACTGAATGACAAACTTAAATATACCCTTTTTCTACTTTTTGTGATGAACGGTATAAAAAAGAACGATGAATGAAAATAGCGATCTAGTTCCTTATATCCTTCGGCCCCACGGTAATTTGAAAACAATTTATTTTGGACATATTTCGAAATCTCAAGAACAACTGAAGATATCTTAATGAAATTTTACAGAAGTAAAGCAGAGTGGAGCTGCGAACGGTCGACCACTTTGGGAAAACAGGGTCTTCTGGGTAGATAGATTTTTTAAATTTAATTAAACTTTAAAAATATCCTGGTAATTTTTTTGATTTTAGGAGAAAATTGGCTTAAAATTTTTACGACTATTGTTACTTTAGTCTAACATATTTAATTGTTTTCTTATTCGACAGAATCATATTACAGTTTATCAATTGGATTTGTTTTACTATTTTTTTTTTACTTTCTCATTTTGAGAGTTCAAAGTTCTGCTTAGATAATAAAGCCTATCTTTAATTTTGGTACGTTGTGCGATTTTAGTATTCAAATTTGTGTGTTTTGGCACTTTTTGAAGATTAACTATTTTTTCTAATTCTATTAAAGAGTAGTTTCTCTAAATGCGAAGGAACATTTCTTTCGCAAAGTTACATTAAAAACAAAAACAAATTGTTTATATTTTGTTTTTGTTTTCAATACAAGTATACGAAAGAAGCGTTCGTTCGCATTTAGTGAAATCTGCATTTACCAATTAATTTCTTGTTTGCTTTTTATTTTTAGTACATTTTGATGAAACAACACGGGCTTACAATTAAACGTGAGAAAATGTGAGAGAAGCAAAGTTTTCGATTAATATTCTGATAAAAAAAAAAACATTTCCATACTAAGTTCACTTTAGTTACAGGTCAGCAAGACGATTTAGCGATTTCTGTATGTGTTGGTGATAAAATCGTATAATAATATACATATGCTTACATTAAGCTGATCATTTAGTTTCCTTCTGAAAAGCACTTTTTTTTAGTCATTTTAATTAAATTTTTTTCACAAGTTTATTCGAAAAGAAAAAAATGCAGACAAAAAAACATTTAAACGTGCTCAAAGTAATAAAAAAATAACATCTTTTGAAAATATTTTCATGCCTTCAAACTAATAAAAATATAACATTAAAATCTTTTTATAATTCGAACTTTCTGTCAGTCACTCACCCGAAACTTTTTTAGACTAAAAATTTAAACCACTAATCATATGAATTTAACTGAACGTAATTGGATTTGATTAGGTAAATTATAGTTTATTCAAATAAATTTAAAGGTCAAACATGCAAGTAAATCATAAGTCACAATAAAAATGGAACTAAGTTGTGATTTTGTTGCAACAAGATTTGCATGGAAAAGTATTGTCATATAAAAAGCAAAAAACAAGCTTAAAATTAAGAAAAAGCTTAATATTTTAAGTTGGAATCATTAATTTAAAATTTTAATTTTATATTCAACTTGTTAAATTTTTGAAGAAGAATTTTTAAAATTTTTGTTGAAAAATGAACTGGCAAACAAACACAAAGAATTACAGTGGGGCAGGAACTTAATATTTTGGAAATAAATCACTAATTTATTAACGGTTGGACTTATACACAAAATTGCACAAACACGCTAGTAGCAGAGCTGTAATTGAACTTGACTTTGACGTACAAGTTTTCGAACTCGTCAGCAGTGCCGCAATTGATCCCCTCATAAAGTCTTCAAATCCCATTATAAACCGTATTGAAATCACTTTTCCAAAAATATTACAAAACTTTCCCTACCTTGGAGAGAAAATGTAGTGTAAATAAAAGAGAAACAAAATAATTATAAATATGATCCTATAAACTAATAATATTGAATAAAAAGGTCATAATCGTTATTGCCTTTTAGAGCCTTTAGGCAGATTAAGAGAAAAACCTACAAAAAATTACAAAACGAAAAAAGTAGTTGCACCTGATAAGAAATACCCTCAAAAATGCATACAGCCTAACAACCAGAATAACTAATGAGGATTTTAAATGCTGTTACCTATCTACATTAAAAAAAGTTTAAGGCTAAAAAATTTCGAATTGTAACTTGAATAAATAAAATGTCTAAGCCGTTATTTGCTGCAGATTAAATCTTATTCCTGAGCTAAAAACGGTATTCTGTAGAGCAATTCACTAACTTTAAACAATACGCCAATAGTAATAATTGTTGACATTTTCTGTTGTTTGCAATAGCGATTAAGTAATTCACTAACTTCAGCTTGTCGATAATAGACACGAGTTGAAATTGAATGACATCTCTGTCAACTATTAAACGAAAAACACAAAAGAGAACAGTAAGAACATGCGACCACACGATTCCAAATAATACATTTTCTTATTAAAATATTTGTGTGTGCACGTTGCTTATTTATGAAAATTGTTTAGAATTTTTATTTTTTCATTTAATCTTGTAAAAAAATTAAAGAAAAAATAAAAGTATTTACTCAATGGTTACAAAAAGTATTAAAATTTTTTTCAGTTTTTTATGGCTTTTTGCCTTATTGATTCAATGGAGTTCTCATTTAATCAATTTAGCTTTAAATATAAGACTCTCAGATTTTCCTTACAAAATTTGGGTAGAATCCACTGATGAGCTATATATGAGCAGTAGCGAAATGGCCATATGGATATGCTTTTCCCGCAGTAATACATTTCATTTTTTAGTTTAGTTTAAAAAAATAAATATTTCATGAGAATATCATGAAATATTTATATTTGAAGGAATCAAGCACAATTAAAGTAAGCTATTAAAAATTTAAATTATGAAAATTAATATTAATGCACAAAGTTTAAGTTTTTTTTAATTAGCTACTAGAAACATTCGCATAAACTCTTAAATGCGATAATTTGACACTAGGAATTATCTTCGGAAACGCAAGCCGAGAAAGAGGAATACTAATATAGCAAGACAATTTTTATAAAACAAGCAGTGTGTATTTATGAATAATTTCGTTTTTATGTGTATAAAATCTATTTTTTTTTTTTGCAAAAATAAATATAAGAAATATGATTTTAAATATATATATATATATATATATATATAATCATTATTATTATATTCTGAATTAAATAATTAGAAAAAACCACTTGCTCGTCATCGATAGTCATATAGTTAACCGTTTAAAATCACATGATTTCAGTATGTTTTGTACGCAGAACACTTTTTGCGTAATTTGAAATCACGTTGACAAAAAGTGATTTGTAGAACAGACCTGTATTTTTCGTTTATTTTGTCGACATAATTAAAAACGCAAAAATTATTGTCGCTTTCTTAATGATGAGCAACTCGCTAAGTATATCAACTTGTTTAAAGCAAAGGCGATTATGTATCATTAAACGTGTTACTGAATAGGAAAATCGACAATTTTGTTGTTAAGTCAATTTAAAAAATCGATAGTCGTTAAAAAAAAGAGTAGTGAAACGCACTACTGGGGCTGCAATAGTAATTTATTTTTGTTTAGAGTAGAACAAAACTTCGAAAGAATATTTGAACTAAAATATCATTGAAACTACAAGAGCTAAAAAGACATTGTAAAATTACAATTTAACTAGGAATGAGTGAACTAAAATGAGTGATTACTAAAATGAACTATATGGCACAAGTCTATTGCAAAACATTTGGTCCCAAATATCGTCGTTTGCTAATTTAAAAAATTCAACTCGTGCAACAATTGAAACTACACCATCACCACTTGAGGCATAGATTTCGTGAATGGGCCCAAAACAAGATTACTATTGATCCTGATTTTCATAAGCAAATTTTGTTTAGCGATGAAGCTCACTTTTGGTTGAATGGTTACGTCAATAAACAAAACTGCCGTACTTGGAGTGATAGTAATCCACCTCAAGTGTATGTTGAAACACCGTTACATCCAGAAAGACTGTTTGGTGTTCTCAATGGGCTGGTTAAATTATTCATCTGTACTGCTTTAAAAACGATGCTGGTCAGAACGTTATAGTCAATGGTGATCAGTATAGCGCCATGATTGCTGACTTTTTCGCTAATCAATTAAACAATTATGATGTGCAGGAGCTGTGGTTTCAAAAGACGGTAAAACATGTCACAAAACTCGTGCCACAATTGATTTATTTAAGAAAACATCTAGTAACCGCATAGTTTCACTTCTCGAACCCGTAAATTGGCCTCCAAGATCGTGCGATCTAACACCACTACTCTATTAGGTGAGGGGATATGTGAAGTTGCTAGTATACGCCGACAAGCCTAAACGGTAGTGTTTTTGCCGATATATGCCCACAATTTTAAAAAAGTCACCGAATATTGGACCTCCAGATTAGGACCTAGCCTAGCCAGCCGTGGCGGTCATATGCTAGCAATCATATATAAATTATAATACCAGAAGTTTATCTTTCGAATAAAGTAAATGTCATGTCAATTTAAAAAATTTATTTTAGTTCATTCCATTTCAAAGTTCTATATATCAATAAGCAGCACGCTTTTTATCATCTTGTCGCTATACATTGTAAGGTCGATTTTATGTATCTCATAAAGAAATTTAGAGGCCACAATTCGTTACACATTAAGATAAGCACATCCTTAAATTTCAAGCTGTTTATGGATTTATAGCAACCAGAAGAATACTTCATTTTTTAGTAAGCTTTGCATAAATTCGCAGACTCTAGGCTTTTAATGACATTAAGAATATGGTTTACTCAAGTGGTAAAGGTTCCAGTTACAAAAAGTTAAACTAATTAAATAGTTTAACAAGAAACGAAAATTTACTAAAAAGTTTGACTTCCTTCTATCTTTCGATTTACTTTAGGTGGATTTCTTATTTTTTTTAATTAGCGCTTAAAAAATTTATACATTTTTGTTGCATACAACAAACTTAAGCTAACTGAAACTAAAAAACAAAAAAATATTTTGTTGTATAAAGTTCATTTTAGCATTATAATGTGCGATAATTGGAGTAATTAATAATTAAATTTTCTTATCGTGCAATATTAAATTTTATTATTTTTTATTTAGAAACTCAACGAAGCCTTTGTTCAAATAAAAAAAAATTGCAACTTCTAAATTCCTTTTTAATTTTCTTTATTTTTTTTTTACGTTCTTAGACATGCGCATGTTTAAAGGTTAAAGTTCAATTAAGGAAGCTGTCAGGGAGACACGTTGGTGCTTTTTTACAAGCAAATTAAACTTAAGAAAAATTACATTATGACAAGAAAAGTAATGAAGGAAAAACTCTGAAGAGGAAGTTTTTCTAATATAAAAGTTAATTATTAGTTAGTAAATTGTTTAATAATGATAATTCTATGTATTCATGTATGAAATTAACTTAGTTATGATAGTTTTATGATGCAGCAAATTTATTTCTAAAAATAAAAGATTTTGCAAAGCAAAAACTCGTATCGCACAAATATAGCAAACTTAGCCGTTCTGCTCAAAATATCTCCCAACGACTATTCTGGATAGCTGCGCTCTAAAACCATTCTCAATGACTTTATGCTTGTTAATTTAGTGAATGGGAATTAAAGACCATTTGAGGGTAAATTACAGCATTCGATATCAATCGAAATTTACATTTAAATTCTATTAAAATTTCGATCGATATCGAGTGCCGTAATTTGCCCACTGATTTTGAAAGAATGGAGCACAATGGAAATTCTGAAGGCGACTTCTACTGGCCAGTCATGTGCAATTTAACGTTCCAGACTACTTTTTGTAAGGTTTTCTGCATATAAACTCTTAAAGTCCTTAAAGATAAAAAATTAAAAATTAATGCTGGATACCATTTCCCCGACTTAATGAAAACAGTTTTGACATATTTCTAAAACAGAACAAAAGTTTTTCATGCATTAAAAAATCAGAACCAAGAACCAAGGGTTAGAACCTTTAGTGCACTCAAAATATAGCTCTTTTAGTATTGCTACGAAATTATTGGCCAGTGGCCATCAATCATTTGGCCCAGGTAATTAAATTGTTCAGATATTTATTCATTCTCTTTGTGAATATAACAATCGGGATTATCCAATGAAAACACAAAATTTTTAGCAAAAGGCAGCCATAATTACAACAGAAAAAAAGCATGTGTATGAAGTAAACATTCGATGAAGCAGAAATATTTCATTCAGTATAGAGATGGAAAAATTTTTTTTCGTTTGGTGAATGGCTCCGTCCGAAATGAAAGATTATTGGTTGAAAAACTAAAGCCATATAAATAAAGATCACGTCAATATTGAGACACCCTTTTAGTTAGTGAAATTCTACCTACATGTTGCTAGAGCGCGTGTCTGCCAAACGATCAAAAGTGCTATATTCGGCTATGCCGAATCTTTCATACATTTCACTCTATACGTATGTAAGTCTAGTTTAGTAAAGTAACTCTAATAAAAAAAAAACAAATATTGGAGTGACAGAGATTAAAAAATAAAAGAAAGAATTAAGTACTATATATAATATAACATAAAACTGTCATTGGTTCTTAATGGGTTAAGAATTTTTTAATAATTATAGTATTTCCTTAAAGATCTCTTTAAATGCTTTTAAATGATACCACTATTGATATTTTAAAAAATATGGTGCTCAATCGTACTTTTTTATAAAATGTTGAGGAGCCCATAACACGGAAAATATAGGCGACTGCCAATTTTTTCACGTGATGTTTTGTGTTTTTTTTTTTTAATTCTTTAACGGACTATAAGTTTTTTTTTATCGAAGTTACTTCATTGTTCTAAATGATATGGAAAAATTAAAACCAGCTGTGGTGTTTTGCCCACTGCCTCTAAGGAGATGGACCGATCTTGCTGATCTTCCATAGCAAAATTTCCCATGTCTAAATGGCGTATTTAAATTTCCTCTAGCTTCTCTGTTGTCTTGGCAAAGTTGATTTCAACCCGAACACGGACGGACAGACGGACATCGCTCAATCGACTTCGCTATGCATAAAAACTTAGAATATACAGTGAAACCTCTCAAAACGGACACCTCCTATAACCGGACACCTCTAATAACCGGTTAAGTTTTGTAGAAACAACATGGTCATTAGTTTTTTCGTATAAAGTTCATACCCATAACCGGACACTCTAATAACCTGACGCGGGCTCTAAATTAAAAAAAAAATAATGTTCAGAATATCTCTTATAAGCGGACAAATGAGTAATATCACGGCTTTGATTGCTTCACTAAGGCTTCCTTTTTTAAAGGCTAATCTAAGTGAAATAGCAGTGCAACTGAATATTTCTGCATCAAATGGATGGTTAGAAAGATGGTAGAAAAGAAATAATGTTACTTTCATATGTATAACTACAGAAGCTGCAGATGTAAATCAGGTAGATGTGCAGGAGTTCATGGCCAAGTTGCCATCCATATTGCATGCGTATAATCAGGATATTTACAATGCTGATGAGAGTGGGCTTTTCTTCCTCGCTTTACCTGATAAAACTCTTGCTCTAAAATCCGAAAAATGCATTAGTGGAAAATTTTCGAAAAATAGACTAACAATTTTTCTTTGTGTTAATCTAATTGGCTGTTAGTCAAGCAATTAAAAAATTTTCCTGTTAAAGATCTTCCAGTAAACTAGAAATTTAACAAAATGGCATGGACAACTCGAGATATCATGAGTAAATGGCTGCAGCAGTTTAACAGAAAAATTTGATGATGATATTCCACTTACAACGTATGCAAGTGTTCGGTCAATCGAATGACTTTGACGAATTTTTAAAAAACGAAGATGACTGCATTGAAATAATAAATCTTAGCTATGATTTGTAGATTAGTGACTCTAAAAATTCTGAAGATGAAGAACATGAAACAATACGCGACTCCATAAATGCTTATGATCAAGCATTAACATTTAAAGTCATTTTGAAACCAAGTAAAAGCAGTCTGCTCTAAATGTATTTTTTCAACCACGATAAACCAATAAGTAATGAAATGTAGCATTTAAAAATAAAATAAAAAATTAAATATATAAAAGAATGAGTACCTCTCTTATATGGTGTTCATACATGCGTTTTTAATTGAAACAATATTCAGTTAATTGTCAATATATTTTTAGTGTTCATACATACTCAATATTGATACGACAATTAGCAATTGACAACTGAAAAAAATTGTTTAAATTTTTATTTTTTGTGTTTGTGGTTTTTATCATACTAAATGGAAAAACATTTTGTTTTAAAAAAAGCGTTTATTTATTGCAATAGAAAAATAAAAATTTTTCAAGCAGTGCTTTCCAGTTTATATTTCAAATTAAATATCTTAAAAAAAAGAATAAAATTTGGAAATCCTGTTGGAGTTGGAGGAAGCAGCAGTTCCTGCTTTTTTCAGTTTAAGAGGAAAGATCATACGTCATTTCACAGAATCCTCTTCTTTTTTGATTTCACGCCTGTTGATGAATAAAAAAGTTATTAACAATAAATAATTTGCTAATAAATTTGATTTTAATAAGTTTTCCACCCTTAATTTGTTTGTCCATTTTTTTTTTTGTTTGTTTATTTTTGTTGACGTTTGTTTAGTACTGTTCATTGCGAAATAATACAGGTGAACGGACGGGCGAAAAAGCCCATCAGCTGTATACGTTGCAGTTGTCAAAAAAATTTGTCAAAAATAAATTACCACAACATGGAACCGCATTTGCAGTTCCTGATGTGTATAATCAAAATATACGTAAAAAGATAGTAAAAATTATTGTTAACACATTTATAGTTAATTTCTTGGTTTTTGTGTGGAAGATTATGTTAGTCTTCAATTGGTCAACGTGCAAGAATGGAACGATGCATGTGATTTGGGCAAACTAGTGGTACAATAGAATTTTGGTCACACTTTTCATGGATTTTAATTTTTAAGTAACTTAATTTTTATATTTTTCTTATTCACTATTTCACTTTTTTTCATCAAATATATTTTTTTTTTTTTTTTGACAACATACCTAAATTTTTTTTTTTTTTTTTTTTTTGTAGCAACAAATTGCCTGTTGGTTTTTGTGTTGTTGGATTGTTGTAGCCGTGCAGTCACCTGTATTTATTCGCCTTGGTACTGTTGTTGTAAAAGTATGTTCAGTTAGTATTGTTCTTTTTACTAAACACACTTCTGACAGTGTTGCATTATAAATTTTACTCATTATTAAAACAATTATCTCTTAATTGGCAATAAGTAAATTGTAATTTTTGTATGAAAATTTAGTCTCAATAATGGACTTAATTGTAATAATTTGAAAATTGCTGCATGTATGAACACCATATTAAGCGAAAATATATTATACTTACTATTGCATAAAAAATAAATAATTGATTGTACGCTAAAAAATGTCTGTCGCATCACTTAAAAACTATTTAATAAATTTAAATGATATTTTGTGGAGAGGTAATTTAGAACCCATGTCAATATATGGGATATCTGGTATCCGAGAACATTTTAGTACGCACGTTTACTGATTTAATGGCCCCAAAAAACGTGACAGCAAATTGTCTTATGTAAAGAACTTTTCAATAACGGGTTTTATATTGTTGTAACTCTTTTAAGACTTGTGGTCAATGCAGACAAAGTATTAGGCGTTAGCTACCTTAGAATTAGAACGAAAATTTAAATATAATGCTTCTAAAGTTTTTACCACTTCTGTTTTATTTAATAAAAACAAAAACATTTTATAATGTTATTACTTTGCTCTATTTAGCTGCAATTTTGATTTGTTTACAAAATTTAAAATGAAATTTGTTTACAAAATTAAATAACTTTATGTTCTAAATGCCCAGTTAATTTAAATACAAATCTCTTTTTAAAAGCATTTAATAAAATAAAATATTTATTTAACTGATACCTCTTGTGGTTACAAATAAAAAAGGAAATACCATGCATTTTTTTGGTTATAAAGATAAGAAGACAAGTATCATTTACATAAAAAAGAAATAAAAAATGAAAAAAAAAATTGAAGTGCTCTGTTTGGTTGTGCAGAATTTTGTATGTTTTTACGATAATAAAAAATATGAGTGTAAAGATAAAAACATTGAGTAAAAATACGTTTTTGTATTTTGTGTTGGTATTGTTTGTAGAAAAAAGTTCTTGTTGTTTGACAACAGATGACTCTACATGTGATATTTGGCCGATCAGCAATAACAATCTAAATTTTAAATTAAAAATTTTAACTTTTAAATTTTATTATTGCTTTAATAATAATATTATAGCGAATTTAGCTGCTTAGACTAGAAAACTCAATTTTAAAGCTACAAAAAATGTAGAAGTACAATATTAGCAACAACTCTATTTATTTCTATCTCGACAACAACTCGTTGTTGTTTCGAAAAAAAAAACATAACTTTAATTATTAATTTCCAAAGTGCTCGTGCATTAAATATTTTCATTTCATTATCGTATGCAGATGAAAAGAAAAATTAAAGTACATGTTGGTTATTCTTGTTTTCCTCAAACTTTGATTTAAACTAATTTAATCATTAGTTTTACTAACAGTTTGTGAGAAGATTCCTGAAAGGAATAAGTTTTGTCATTCCGTTTGTAATTTCACGCTCAATCGACTTCGCTTTGCGTAAGAAATCAGTCTGCATATATATACTTTATGGGGTTGGAATGGATATTGTAGAAATTACACACGGAATGACAAACTTTTGTATAACCTTTTGCCACTTTTTGTGGTGAAGGGTATAATAAAAAACAAAGTAAAACTACATGTTATCACAATTTCTCTGTAAATTCGTAAGGTGAAATCACGATAATGTTCAATTTACGTTTATTAAATTTAAGCTTTATTACCGATTAAATATTTATATAGAAATTAAACTTTGCCGTGATTGAATTTTAAGTCTAAATGGCCTTTTTAAGTCTAAATGGCCTTTTTAAGTCTAAATGGCCTTTTTCTTCAATGCTGTTTCCCCAAAAATATCTGTGGTTTGGAATAAATAAATTAAGGTTGCTTTAAATTAACTTATAAGTAATGGATTTATTCCACTTTCAAAAGTAATATTTGTGCGATAGAATTGTAGGGCAAACTGTTTTTATTTATTTTATTTCAAGATAGAACTTAATTGAAATTGTAATTGTAGCTATGGAGAGAAAGAGTCTTTGAATCATTAAAATTACCCCTAACTTAGTTTTTTTTTTTAAATGGACTTATACAACTTTCAAAAAAACCAGCTCAATTAATCCTTTTTTAATATTTGTTTTTTACAGTTGCATTTACAGTGAAGTTTGGAATTTGTGGTCTTTGTCTATAAGATATCTGAAGAGAATTTGACTTTTTCTTGAAGTTAAGTTAGATTAAATTAATTTTTGATTTTTGTGCAATTACGATTTTTGTTTAAACAAAATTTCGGAATTTTCGGTTCTTAAATCAAATTTAAATTTCTTTAAAAATTTTAAATTTTGTTACTAAACTTTCGATGCCTTTATTAAATGTAGAATTTGAGATAAAAAAGTTAATCAATTAAAATTAAAACTTTTTAGACATTTATCAATCAGTTAGAGAATTCTTGAGTTATCGTTGAAATATTTGTTTAATGAATAATGCAAATTTGGTAAATTTTTGATATTTCATTTTTTTTAAAAACATTTATTATTATTTTCTGTTGCAATTGAAGTTTTCAGATGCCATATTAATTTTATGTTTAAATATGCGTAGATGTAATATATCTGAAAACGTTATTATTTATTTGTGTACATAAATTTAAAATTTTAAAAAATCGTTAATATTTTTTGCAGCTTTAAGAGATACGTTTGCATGTGACTCAAATATTAAAATTTCAATGTTGTGTTGTTAAATGCTTAATTCATTGATTTTTAAAGTTTTATCATGCCAAAGAAATTTTTTATCTAAAAATTTAGAATAGAAGCTTTAATTGTTTTGCTTGTTTTTGTTTACAAATTTTAAGGGTTTAATTTTTTGCAGCGAATTTTTACACTTTTTTCTTTCTGTAATCAGATATTAATCAAGTGTTGAAACAATGACAGCACCAAATTTTTTTTTTAATATTTCATTAATCTTGTCGAAAACCTAATTAATAAATCAACAAACAAAGGAGACACCAAACTTTATTTTTTAATATAAAATTATCTAACAAAAATTTATGTAGCCCTCATAAATGAGCAACATACTCGTACACACGCACACAGTTAGAAATTAGTCATGCTACTAAAAATGAATCGTATTTCTTTATTATTTATTTTAACAATTTACACCTTTAGTCTTGATAATTATTTTTCATCACAAATAAAACAAGTTAGAGCGCTATATATATATATAATTTTACATAAAATGCCATCGGCTTTTAGTGGGTTAGACATTCTTTAAAACGATACCCATGTTGATATTTTAAAAAATTTGAAAGTTTCAGAGCCCCGTAACTCGGAAAATATGGGCGAGTGGCAATTTTTTCACTGGATTTTTTTTCTTATTTTTTAATTCTCTATTGCCCTATATATTTTTTTTTTTGATTAGAGTTACTTTATCGTTCTAAATGACTCGAAGCACATGGACCGATCATGCTGATTTCCAATAGCACCTCTTTCCACACATGGATTGATATTGATTTTAACACTATGCATAATAACTCAGAATATATATACTTTATGGTGTCGAAAATTCCACTTATTGTAGAGAAGGGTATACAAATAAAAGAGAGTGAGATTTTAAGGAATATTTTACTTGTAACATGTTCTTAAAACTCTATAAATAAAGGAGAATTTAAAGAGTCTTATGAATTCTCCATATTTATTCATATTTTTCTATGTTTTTCCCTTATTTGCATATAAAATATAATAATATAAAAGACACACAAAGTTTAATGAAATTTCATATGAGTGACAGACACAATAATATTTAGAATATAATATGCGGCTCATTAGCATAATAATAAGAATAATACAAAAACAAAAAATAAAATAAAAGAATAAAGAAAATAAAGAATTTGCATCATTTCCCTATTAAAGAAAACAAAAAGACACAAGCTGTACTGGATTTATTAAAACGTAATGGTCAATTAAATAGCACACGCTAAATAACAACAATTAGTTATAGTTTTTTTTTTCAAATTTACATTTATGTAACTTAAAATAAGTTATTAACTTAACTAATTTAGCATACAATCCAATCTGTAATTTTTAGTCATGCTTTAGCCCGGTGTTGCATGCGTCTAATTAAAGGGCTCTCGAAGTACGTTACACAGCAGAAATAATTTGTGAAATCGAAAAACGAAATTATAAGGAATGGATCTAATCTATAATAAGGTCTGTAGCTAAAGGAACACAAAGATAAACAAATTTATTGATCTGTATATTGTTACGAAAATAAGATCTGGCAACTCCTACATATCTGAAAACAACAGTGTTATTGTTGTCCGTATGTGCCTGGTAAAAAACAGAGGTGAATAAATTACTTTCACTAGTGAAGTGTGTGTTTAATAATACGACAATTATCCAACACAATTCGAGTAGCCCCAATGGCTGCGTTGGTAGAAGTGCGTGCTTGCTGTAAAACGGGAGATTATTAAGTTCATAAGTTTGATTTGACCATTAGTCGACCGCGGCGCATAGAATCCGTCATACTTTTTAATTTTATGTAGAATTGTGTAGTTCGTGAACGACCTAGTACAATTGAATTAAAAGAGTTTAAACTATATAGAGTGCTCTTTTTACTGAGCCTTTTCTAATTCATCATTATTTATATTAAAACAAATATAAAATGAAGCTTAAGCGAAACCCTAAAAGTTATTTTAGTACAAATTAAGGAAAAAGATTCATTTTTGTAATCAGAAAATATATTATTATGCACCAAAAATCTTTTTTAAGTTTAACGGCTTACAAAAATACAGTCAGATAATTAATCTTTAATTGTTTTTCAATTGCACAATTTTTCATTAGTATATGTGAATATGTTTCTAGTTTGTGATAAATTTATCACAGACACTAAAATGTGTATGAGCTGAAAATAATTGAACTAAACAGATCAGCTGGATTCGCTCAATTGTTTTAGCTAACTAAGTCAGCTTTGAACTAAATGAGGGAACTAGTTCGTTCTAATGAGCTGAGCTGAAAAGAGCTGATAAACCCAATTCTAGTTTTATGTATTCTTCTGAAAAGAAAGTAACGACGAAGGAAGTTGTCACAATTAAGTACTTTTCTGATAGATAAAAAAATCAATAAAACACAGCAAGAGAGAAAACAAAACAAGTACAAGAAGCAAATGGTAGCAGGCAAAATATTCAACGTACATCAAAAATGAAAAGTCGTCCAACTTTTGTACTTTACGCTGATGGAAACGTACTGATTGTGACAACACTTATAAGAATACGCGTATTTTAACTTAAGGCCTAATTAGTCTTAACTTTCTGCTGCTTTTCTGTTCCGTGCCGTTCTGCTTCTTAAATTATTGTGATAAATAGAGAAAACCCAATACACAACAAACAAAAACTACAATTACAATAACAAAAATGTTTCACAATTTTGCGATAACACTACCAAACAACTGTCAAGTAACTTAATGCTGAGTTCAATTTTATACTGATTCGAACGGAACAGAACAGAACGTCAAAGTAGTAACAAACCACAAATACATATTTTTCATTTAACAGAAACTGATCAGCTGATTCGTCACGGAACGAAAAGTAAATACTAATTCTGTCTTTACTTGTCATTTGAAAAAGACAAAGTCATACGTTACATGATGGATTCTATGTGCCCCGGCCTAAAGGCAATTATTGTGTGAAGTAAAGACAGATAATTTAATAAAGACATCTAATTTAATATTAGTGTAGCAGGTAATTGTGAAAGCCCCCTTTATAATAAAAAAAAAACTCTAGCTATTAGCGCAAGGAAGTAACAAAATAATAACAATGTATGGCAGCGGTGTGCTCTGGCTATTGGATTTAAGGAGATGACTGACTTAGATGTACGTGTTAAGTGGTTTAGCTTACTAAACAAGGCATCAAGTAGTGCGATATCTCGCGGTGTGAACAGCTGCATTTAGAATAACGCATATTTAGTGAACAAGGGTTCATAGGATTCAAGTATAGCTAGAGCCACGTTTGCCCAAAAAAGACTTAACAATATGTTTCAAACTTTATCTAAGCAGTTCAGCGGTTTAGAAAAGGAATAAAGTCCGCCCGTCTAGATAAGAATTTATCTACGTCTATAAATTAAATTTTAAATGTTACAATATTTTGTTGACAAAGGATGCTATAACTTTACCCCAAACTGTTGACTTAAAAAATTTGAAGGTCATTCCATGTTTAAAATACTAGGACAACTTATTAAAAAAAGAAAAATCTGAAACCACAATTTGAAGTATTTATAATATTTTTAATATTCTAGCAGCAGCATTTCGATCTTTATTAGACTTAAAATTTGAATGTCATTTTTATTAAAAACATCGTCATCCACACAAAAAAAAAAAAACAAAAACAAGTGAAACAGCAGGACCAATAATATATAAATGCCAGAAGCCGAAATCATATTTGGCACAACAACAGCAAACTTACGTTGTGACGTCTCTTGGAATGACAATAGAAGTGTTATTTCCATAAAAAAGATTTTTTAAATATGTGTTTGTAGGTTTATTCCATTTTATGAAATCTCTTGACATACTCGTACGTAATAAAAATAACAATTTGTGCCAAATATCTAAATCAAAAATGTACTTTTTGCAACAAAAATTATGTACCAACTTTAAAATTTTATTGACACACTGGTCTTTTAAAAACTCTTGGTTTATTTAAAAAGCGAAACAAGTGATAACATAATCCAAGCATTCAAGACAGAAACTGCAGAAACAACATAATAATTTGTGGACGCAACTACAATTTCGAAAGAGAATTTAAGAGAATTGCAAGAATCTAATTTATCCCAACAGTATTAAATAAAATAGTACTTTAATTCCTTTATTTTTTATATGGAAATTAAAGAGCAAGAGTGGAAAAACAATAGCTGTCCTTACCGATAGCCAAACTGTTGGCACGACGCTTAGTTCGTATGATTTCACCTCCAAACTAGCCTGAGAACACCGTATAAAACTGAATCAGTAAAACATATTTAAGAACACAGGAATGAGTTTTTGCACCTTTTTGTTTATTTGGAAATTTTGTGTTTTTTATTAAAATAATTATACATTTTAATTTAATTAATTATTTAATTAGAAAAGTTTAAATTTATTTTTTAATTAAATATTTAATTAAGTCAATTAAAAAGTTTATTAGCTTTACAAAAACATATTTTTTATTATAAATGTATAGGAATGAGAAGGAATTAGAAAGTGTTAAGAGCACTATTAAATGATATTTAAGGTCCGTTATTATAAACTGGAAATAATTAAGATTTTTTAGGCCTTATGTAAATAGCGTCTGACTCAAGTCTGAAAGATTCTGATAAGCTTAAGTTTAGTTGATCAGTCCCTAAAATGGTAGCTCAATTTAAGTTCAAAGTGTAACCGAGAATAACTTACTTGCCTCACAGCTAGAGCCATCATGACAATCGGGGGTAAATTAATAATAGAAAGTACAGCTAATTTAAGGATGAAGGTCTCAGGCTATATTAGGTCTTCGAGTGACGTTTCCTGGTTTATGAAAGACACTACTATTTTTAATTAAAGGATTTTAGTTATTAATTATTTTGCAACTACGATTGTTGTAAATATTTTGTGCTTTCAATACGGGTAAGTCAGAGTATATCTAACCGTTAATGCAAGAAGTTTCCCAAAGAGCTAAGTAAGCTGTAGTGAAATGACCATCGAGACGCGCTTTGACCGTCAATAATCAATATTAGTAATTATTTTAATTAAGATAATTTAAAAAAATAGCACAATGTTTTTCTTTTGAAAAATAAACTGAGAAAAATGAATTTAATTTTGAACATCGTTTGAACTCTTTGCTGGCGCACTTTTATCCGTAAACTTCACACTGCTGAAGACAAACTCATAGTTTTTTATGAGATAGAGGCATGTGAATAAAAATTTCTACTATTTTTTTATTTATTTTTTGTAAACTTACTTAAACCACATTAATTTTATATAGTACTTTTTATCTAAAAAAAAATACTGTTATAGCTAAAAGTATTGTTCCAATTCAAAATAAAAACTTTCTATGCCTGAAATATATTAGATACATATACTGTATACATTTGTATGTACTTTGTTAATTTATTTTAGATTTACTATTCTTCTGTTATTATTTTTAACACAATGTGTTAGAGAAACAAAAACGTTAAAGAAGACATACAACTGCAACTTGTTGTGTAAAATAGCAAAGCGTTCAAAATCTAACGAAGTGTTCCAAAATAAGAGGAAAAACAACAACAAACCCACATGCCATTACATCCACACAAAAAAAAAACCAAACAAAATTGATGACGTATTAAGTTTATTTTTTATTTTATACAGTAGAGTAGACTTTGCAATATATGACGTCATAATATATTTTAGAGGGAAAATAATGAAAATTTTTTAGACACTGCACAAATGTGGAAATGGAGAAGAGCGATTGCTCAGTGAGAGAAGAAATATAAATTAAGTTTTTAGACACTGTTGCCCAACTTGGCGAATTTTTGTCATTTTAACGATTTCTAAAGCTAAAAAAGTAATTTTCGTGATACCCTGGACTTGACGGTGTCTTTGATGGTACCTTATACAGACATAAAACTTAAGAAGAATGGACAGATTAAATAAAAATCAAATCTCGTTTTGCAATGACTAATTGCTTTTTGTTGTCTCTCAGACGAAAAGAAGATAACTACCGCTATCGAACCGCGCTTTCCAAGCATTGTGACTGTTTTATCGTTACTACAATAAATTTTTTGGCGTATGGCATGTTCTTTATTAAGAGCCAATTCAACGATTGATTGGTCAGTAAATCACATATCGCATTACAGAAAAATTTGGTTTTTAGCCTTCGAATGTTCACAAACGCTTTTCCTTTATCTTTTACCATATAACCTATATTCCTAGTTCCGGCATAATTCGGTGCACAAAAGTAAATTTTGAAAAGTTTAGGGAAAATTAAGAAAAATAAACATAGAAAAACTAAAAAGAAATGAATTAACATCGGATACTATTGAAACCTAAACTACAACATCGAAAGGGAAAACTCCTAACGCTGAAATGCACAGTCACCTATGATTTATTGTCTATTTCTTTAAACGGCAGAAAATTTTTCGATAATATCTCATCCAAACAAAAACGTAAAAATGTTGTTAGATTCTGAACTACAGTGAAGGTGTGCAGCACTGACTAGTATTAGTCTAAAGAATACGATCCAATTTTGCGACATTAGGAAATTTCAAGCTTGTATTTGACGTAATATTAAGCCAAAATATAACTAATTCCTTAAAAGTGTTCTTGTAATATTTAAATAATAATAATATCTTTACCGTATTCAAATAAGTCGCTTTATTTTCTACACAATAAAATTAACTCATAGTTGGTAGCTCTGTTAGCTGCTTAAAAATATTTGAGAAGAAAAAAACAAGAGCTCGTCGTAGCGTGTTTCATGTTGTTGCACAAACAATATTCTGTTCAGTTTTATTTTGGGGTTCAAACAGTTTGGTGCAAGTTAAAAAAAAATATCTTAAAACGCGGAAAAAGTGATTGGGGTTTGCTTGAAAAAATACAAACATTGAAGGAAATCAGAAAAAAAAATTTGTTGCAAACAAACGGCTTTCAAAAAGTAAAGAAACAACAAGCAACAAAAAGAAAAAAATTTTACAAATACAAATTTTAAAATCGTGTTAATTAATAATAAGAAGATTAAAAAATAGAAAATATTTAAACAAAATGCAAAGCAGTGGAGACAAAAATTAGATAATTGTGTCCTTAAACTTGTGGTTAACAGTAGCAAAGAAGAAGAAGAATACAAAACATTTTTTTTTTCAACAAAAAATTATTAGAAAATTTTTATTTGCTGCTGCTGGTTGCTGTTTGTTGCCCACATATTTTTGGCACATGCGTGTGTCAGCGAACAAAAAGTACAAATTTACGTTCAAATTGGATTACGATAGCAACGGCAACAACTACAACAATCACTGCATGGAGAAAAAATAATATCAACAACATTTTAAATAATGTTTGTAGCAGAAGTATGTTTCTCAAACGTAAAGTAACAACAACATTAAGTAATTATGTTAGTGTTATATGAATTTGTGTCTGTAAGTCTGTAGGTCTGTCAAACCCAGAGCAGCAGCAAATATTTGCTTCAAAATATATGTATTAATATTTAAACATAGCTTGTGAGGAAAAGCCAAGCAACTTCCCAATAAGTTATAACTTTAAGGAATTAATTCTTTTAAGTGGCATTTAAAAAAAAAATTGGGCATTCGAACCCCGAAAATATTCTTCCTATACTTTCAGGACCCACGAGACAGGATAACCCAACACAAAATGGTCCATTGATGGGGCTTAAGTTATTGATAAATTTTTTTTAAACATGAATTTATTAACGATTTAAAGTATAATTTATAAACCCCATTAGTGGGGCATATAACGAGTTTAGTAATGGGAAAATGCATAAATAATTAGGTTCATTTATATTCTCACTTTTTATTTACTGGTTGCACTTCATGCCCTGGGCGCATGCATGCAAGTGTACAGAAAGAAGAAACTTAACCAAGAGGTTCACTACAAGGAATTGCAAAGTTGAAAGCCAGAAACATATTTGCATACATACGTAGCATTCTTTAAAGAATTGGCACGCACACCGAACAGATGCTAGATTATATTTCGTGCCAGCATAAAGCTAATGGTCCAAAAGGACAAGTAGCAAAATTAGAGTACATATCTTTGGTCCAAACAAAATCCACTTTAGTTATTCTATAAACTTACTCCGTACACTTTGTTAACAACACTATTAAACACTTTAACACAAGCAAGTGTGACATTCTGCTTAGTACTTTTTTACATCTAGTGCGATTTTTATTTATAGGCGATTTAATACGTCTAGATTCTGCTAATATAAAAAGATCTGGTAGCTTTTCCAAGTTATTTATTTTATGCCTGTTTTAAAGCAGATATGGGGATGCGCCAATTAATTAATGCAGCTAATAAAGCAGGATCTCCTAGTCAAATAAAATTTTATCTTCTTTGTTGCTCCGTAATAGTCAAACCATTTATATAGGACTTAGAGTGTATTCAAAAAGAGTCTTGCAGTCTTTAATGGATTACAGAAAATTAGTGGACTTTCGTGAAACCAAATTAAAGCCTCTTAAAGGAACTACTTAAAAATGATTTCAAATAAAACAGTAACATTGTATTGTATTTTCTTTGCGGCAAATATTTTTCATCTTTTAAAAGTTCGGTTTTTTCCTTATGGGCAAATGTTGACAAGCAAACAACAGCAGTTTAACATGTTTTGGTTTCGCTAAATATTTTTTTCTTTTATTAATATTAGTCTTCAGCTTTCCTAAAGCATTTAAAGGCAAGAACGACCTTAACCTACGAGTTTTTTGTTGTTTTTTTATGTAAACACTCTAAAATGCAGGCTGGCCAGATTGCATTTAATTCCTTTAAGTTTTACTATTTTTGCTGGATGAAATCCTTTTTAAAGTTAAAATTTTTGATATACCAGTGGGATGTAATGATCTTTCGTAGAATTTTATTTTGGCATCTTAAAATTTTTTCTAAATTTAAAACGGAGGCAGCGCCCTATAACTGTTTCAACGTCGCTTCTATAAGGCTATTCTCGGTCAAGCGGAAATTAATTCGAGAAAAAGGGCATGCGTACTTTTCAACTCATCAACCTTTTACCTCTACAGATATCGGGATGCTAGGGCTTACGTTAATACTAAGAAATGTATGTCATCAGCAATGGTCGATGAGTGGGCACGAATACTGTTTCGCATATCAAATATAAGTATATAAGAAATATAAGATAGTTTCTAGTTCTAGTTTTATTGAGCAACCTGCCTCAATGGGGCGATGTTTTCTTAAATTTTTAGTTTATCAAATAGTTAAAACGTTTGGTAAAATACAAGTAGATCTTTATATTCAACTTTTGTGTAACCGTTTTTGGCTTCGATAACATCGTTAACAATAAATAAAATCTTCCATTCTAAAAGATAGCGCTCAAGGCGTACGACACGAACACGGACAGGCAGACAGACATCGCTCAACCGACTTCGCTATGTATAAGAACTCATAATATGCAAACATATATACTTTATCGGGTCGAAAATGAATATTGTAGAAATTTCAAACAGAATGAAAAACTTAGATATACCCTTTTTCACCTATGATGAGGGGTATAAAAAAATCATCGAACATGAAATAAGAATTTCAATTATCTATCTTTAACGGCATAAATGATAAGTTCTTATACATTAATTTACGTAACCTAGAGAGACACCCTTTAATTCCTAATTATAAAATTTTATACTTGTTGTTTTATAGTGAAATTAACAATACAAAAGAAATTGTTAAACAAGTAAGAGTGCTACATTCGGCTATACCGAATCTAATATATCCTTCATCATGTATGTAAATCTATTTTAGTAAATTAACTCCATTTAAAAAAGCAAATATTGAGGTGATAAAGAATTAATAATTAAAAAAAAAAATTTGGTACTGCATATATATAATTTTACATAAAATTGCAATCGGCTCTTAATGGGTTAATCATTTCAAAAATGTTTAGCATTTTCTTAAAGATCTCTTCAATAGCTTTTAAATGATACCCATCAAAAAATTTGTAAATTGAGTGCCCGTAACTCGGAAAATGAGGTCGAGCGCCAATTTTTTCACTTGATGTTTTTTTTTATTTTTTAATTCTAAATTAGAGGTAGGCGTGGTATTTTGCCTGCTGCCTCGAAGGACATGGACCGTTCATACTGATTTTCAAGAGCACATCTTTCGACACTATATCTGATCGATTGACACATTTATTTTTTTTCCAAGGCAAACTTGATTTCAACACTAACACGGACGGACATCGCTTAATCGACTTTGCTATGCATAAGAAGGTAGAATATATATAATTTATGGGGTCGGAAATGGATTTTGTAGAAATTACACACTTTTTTCACTTTTTGTGGTGAAGGGTATAAAAGCAAGGTTATATAGTCAACCTAAGTCACATATAAGAACATCCTGTTATATCGGACATAGAAATAAAGACTCTGTCTATCGTTTCAATATTTAATCCATATATTACAAATAACATCATCTATGGATTCACCCGTAGCAAATTTCGAGTGTGAGTCAATAGCGGTTCAAAAGATAAAGTCAAATAACATCAGCTAAGAACATATCTTTTTTTGTTCTTGAATTTGTGCATATATATTTAAATTTTAAAAGGCTTAAAAGATAAGGCAATATAAATAAAATAACATCACACATAGAGACACCCTTTAATTTCCAATTTTATCTTTAATACTTATTGTTATAGACGACACAATAATAACACGTTCTGTCTAATTTTCAACAGTCTGTCTATAATGGTTAAAAAGTAGTGCTATATAAATCAAACATAATTAAATAAGTAGCACCCTTTTGTTATAATTTTAAATAATTGTATTTGTTGTTGTACATATTCTGTGAAATTTTTAAGTGTTAAATTTTTAACACTTCAAAAGATACGGCCATATAAGTCAAATTTTGTCTCTTATGGGGACAGTACTTTAATATTAAGTTTTTTTTATTAACTTTTGTAATAAAAATAACCTTTCATCTAAAAAAATCAAGATCAGTTCAAAAATAATTAAGTTCTGCGGTCACACATATAAAAAAACACTAGGCAAAATGATAACCTTCTTCTTTTTTGAAGTCTGTTAATAAAACTTTCTAATGTGGATAAAAATGACCAATGATCTGGCTTAAGTAATTAGTAAAAGATATCTTAATATCAGTTTATCCCCCAATAAATAAATTGTGATTTTACTACAAAATGTTAAAGGTTATGAGCTCAATGTTATTCAACTTTTCTGTTTTGCTCTTGCGGACATTTGAAGTTCAATTTAAAAGAACTATTGTGGTGATTTTCCTTTTATTCTGCAACAAAAGTTTTAAATGTCATAAAATATGCTTTATAAAGAGGTCAATATTCAACTCAGCTATGTGTGTATATGTGTAAAATAATGTTCACAATTTCATGAATAAAATTTGCAAATAAAACAGTGATAAATTTTTAAAATTTAAATCCTTGTACGTTATTGATAAAAAAAAAATCAATTTAGAAAGGGAAGGAACCTAACTATGAATGCAAACAAGGGGAAAAAGCACAGATAACCGTGACAACAATATTATGCTCTCTGTAACAATATATTTTTGGTAGTCTTTTACTAACATGCAAAGACAACATCAAAATCGATATCCCGAAGGTGCCAACAAAATTGTAAGAAAAAAATTTCATGTGAGGAAAAGCTTTAGATTTTGTTTTTTTTTTTTATAGCTGGTTAACAATTGCTTTAAAACTTTTTTTCACCTAGTTCTGCTTATATCAGTATCTTTTTAAATAAAAACGGGAGTTTCCATCTTGTTTATTAAAATCTTGAACAAGTATTTCAAAAAGATCAACTTGAAATTTTTACATATGATTCTCGCTTACCATAAGATGCATTAGGCTCTATTTATCTGAAATATTTGGAATTGTAAATTATTGCTTAATTATTATATGCATTGACTAAAATTTGGCATTTCGTATGACGAAGTTGACAAAAAACATTTACTTGAAAATCCCAACTGTACGGATTGTTATTGCCTGTATAATTCTTATATTTAAAAATCTCTCTCCAGTTATTTATAGTCTCTTCAATATTAACCTTTTTATTAAATATAAATTTTTTATATCACAAAAATAAATATGTAGTAATTGGTGAAAACCTCATTAATTTTTCTTATGATAAACACAAACACCTATACCAATACAAACGAACACGCTGCCTCGAAGGGCATGGAACGATCTTTCTATTTTAAATGGCTAAATTTTCGAAACTATGTCTGATCGATTGGCTCTTTTAGTGTCTTGGTAAAGTTGATTTCAAAAGGAACACGTACGGACAGACGGAGATCTCTCAATCGACTTCGCTATGCAAAAGAACTTAGAATATATATGTATACTTTATGGCTTTGGAAGTGGATATTGTAGACATTACAAAGGGGGGGTGCAGGGTAAGAAAATCACTGTGGGAAAAAAGTGGAAAAATCTTTTGCCTAGTTAGTACTTACCCATTCGTTTATGCGTACACGAAAAAAATATCGCTAGATTTAATCGAAAAATTAATAAATTGGCAACCCTAGTTTCTTAGTTATAAATTTTATTGAGGGTTTTCGAAATATTTGCCACAATTGTATGTCCTAAACGGGAATATTCGTTTGCGGATGAACGATGACTTTAAACAAACAAATTACATATAGTGCTAAACACTGGTCCGGGATGTGCCACAAACCTCATTTATTTTATATGTATATGTTTTCTGGATATATCTTGTCTTTTCCTTTGAAATGTTACTGACAACACTTAAATCAATTTTTTTTTCTCTTTCTAAAACGGTAACAAAAAGTTAATAACGAAAATTCTGTTTGAACTTGCCATTTAAAAGAAAAAACCGAATGTTTTTTTTTAATTTTTGATACGCCTTCCATGATTACATTACTACTCGAAATACGACTGTTTCAATTTGAAAGCCAGAATCCTTCTCCATCCGATGACTAAATGAAATAATACACTTGCATAAAGCATTTATGTTTTTTATTGGTCATATAATATAATGCAAATAATTACTTACTAGTTCAATAACAATAATAATAACAAGCAGACAAACAAACATCTTTAGAAAAGTAGGTTGATTTTAAACAACAATGACACCAGCAAGATGGCATCAAAAAATAAAAACTTTTGCCTTTATTAAGCACTACATTGATTGTGGTGTTTAACGGTAGTGGTGTCACATTATTTCATTTTTCCTGTTTTTTTTTTCTTTCTCTGTTCAATTGGACTATTAAATACTCATACACACACATATATCTACTTGCATGTGTTCAATTATATCCTTTGATGTAAAGAATACATAATTCTTCTGCTGAAGTGTGACACATATGTAATCCAAGTGACATTTGTTTATTATTACACTTGTGTTAGTGTCTAGTTTTTTTTATTAAACTATATAAACACAGACATATATATCTACATAAATTATTGGTGTATGTTTCACAAATGATGTCGTTTAATAATCAACCATACTTAAGGAAACTAAGGCAGCCTGAAAATTCCTTTTAAATTTTAGATAAGAGAAAAATGTGAAATGGACTCATTTCTGATTACCGAAATACATGTAAAACAAATTGAAAAAAAAAAAACTTTGTGTTGATCAATAAAATTCTTCAGATTTGTCTAACGTATATGTTTTTTACATATGACTTGTCAGTTTGTAAAGCTAAATGTAATTCCATATGTATATCAAAGTTGCATTTGAAATTATGCGCTTAAACTTACAAGGTAAATCATTGTTTATAACTGTTGTTTTTTATTATTTAAGCATTTTACAGCTGATGTCACCAAAGTCGTCAACTTTATTTAGCTTTCATCGATTTTAATGCTTTTTGTCATTATAAAGAGAGTAAAAGTAACGAAAGAAAAAATTTGCACCACCGAAGTCAGATGCTTTGTAATATTAAAATAGAACACGCTCTAAACAAAAATTTGTCATTCGTTTTGTACTTAAGTTTTTAAATTTTTTAAACGTGACAAGTCATATGTAAAAAACATATAGTCTAAAAAAACCTTGGTATTGGCTAATTTATATTAAAAATATGACTTCAAAAATAAAAAAGGCCAATGTTTTATCCAGTAGTCAAATTTTGAATACGGAAAACAGTGGAGTGGAATAGCTTTATTTAGCAATTGCAATTGCACAATAGGGACTATTCTACTATTTTTTTAGTCCGCAGATATTTTAATGCTGTAGAGTTATACCAATGAAGTAGGAAAAACTTAACACAAATAAAAAGTTTATATGTTACTAAATTAGCAGCGGCTGGGATACGAACTCAGGGTACCAAATCATCAATTATATGCGTTGCAGTCACCGTATTAACTATCTCAGCTATGGCAAATTCATTAAGGTTCAATAAAAAGTCTTCGCATTGCTAATGATTTGATGTTTATATTTTCCAATTCAATCGAACGTTGTTATAATGAAATTACGAGGAAAGGAATTTATAGAAAATTTTATTTCTTAATCACAATACGGAATGGGCGTTACAGTACCTTTTTTGTTTTTAATGCCACGGACTGGTTGTCAAGAAAACCCATAGATATTCCGTATGTCTGAAATGATGTTGTATTTCACAAATACGATAAGGCTCTATCATTTTATTGAAATAAAAATATACAATACTTAAATCTTTATTAGAGACATACCTTTTTTCCTTTTAAAAAAACTACGAGGTATGAAGAACCAGCTACGCTTTCATGAATGGCAGTTTTTTGCTTGAAATTAAAAACAAGGGCGGTGGCTGCGTTGATAGAGTCTAGGGTCTGTTTGTTGTACAACAAAACAATTACGAGTTATAAGTTCAACTCCCAACAGCGTCATAAATGTAGAAAGAATAAATTGTTAATGACAAGTTGTTTAAGAAACCAGTAAATGGAA
This sequence comes from Gymnosoma rotundatum, assembly GCA_916610165.2. NCBI lineage: Eukaryota > Metazoa > Arthropoda > Insecta > Diptera > Tachinidae > Gymnosoma > Gymnosoma rotundatum. Next base: position 96,042,801 of record OU744340.1, read on the forward strand.
AATAGCCGCTTATACGTTCAGAGTCTCTGAATTAAAAAAACAAGGTAAATAATTATTATGTAGCCGCAGTAGATGAGTTATCGAAAGCGGCTGTATAGTAAATCTTGGTCCAAATCTTAGCGTAGCATTGGTAAGTGAGGCTTGATTGAGGTGTTAATGGTTGCGCGGTTTCAATGCGTATGGTTGCTAAATAAGACATCGAGTATTTTGAGGGTCGCATGAGTAATACGTATCGTAGATACCTGCGTAAGTTCGTAAAACCTTATGTTTAACATTAAGCCAGGAGTTGACAAGTAAGAAATGGAAGAAGTAGAGAATAATTAAAAAAAGTTGTCCGCCTGGTATTTGCTATCAAGAGAGAAGGAGCAATTCAGGCAATAATACCTATTTAGTTATTTTTGTAACCGTGCTACATTATAGGGGGAAGGGATAGATTAGAGATAAGACAGATGGTAAAAGCCGCCATTTTATTAGTTATTTTACTTCGCCGGCGAATATGCTATGAAGAAGACCGACAAAGGAGGCTGCATGTTGTAATGTTTATTCTGAATATGTATTTATACAGAAAAAACCCTTTATTGCCGCAGGGGTCGAACCCTGGCCAACCAGATTTATAGTGAACGTGCTTACCACCATGACTACAGCAGCCTGGCAAAAATATTTCTGTTTTTAATCAGAAGTGTATTTTATTCAAGATAACTATCGTGATCACTGTAATTTAAAAAAATGTTAGCACAATTTTGTTTAGTTTATTGAATTTTATTGAATAATATAGCAGCAGATGAATATATTATTACTTTACTCCTTCCACTCATGCCAGTGTTAGCAGAAATAGATGAATGCAAGTAATTTAATGTTAAATAATGCTTATTATTTGTATTAGAGCATAAAAAAGACAACATGGTTTTAGGATAATTAATAGCATATCTGTTTCGGCTGGAATTTAGTATTTAAAAAATTTTTGAAAATTAACTTAAATTGAAGTAGAACACTAATGTATTATTAGGTTCATTAATAAATGACTGTTAATGATAACATAAATTAATATTTGATTATTATTTTTTTAGTTCTATTAACATTTCTGTTGTATAAAGATTATTTCGATTTTTGAGATATCGTGTGTGAAAGTATGTGTGTAGGTTTAAGGAAGTATAGATAATTTATATTTAGGTTTATAAAAGCATCACAGATAATAAAAGCCATTTTAATTAACAAAATGATATAAGATCACGCAATATTTTATCCCGTATTTAATTAACACTTCCAGTAATGTAAGTTAGTTACTTTATTATTGTCTAACACACGATCTTCGTGGCCAAATTAATTTAATTTTTAAGTCAAAGAAATACACACCGAAAATTTCTCTTTCTCCGCATTTAGCTATTTAATTTTCCTTCACATTACAGTGGACGAGAAATATTCCACATTAAGCACGTTTATTGATTTTGTTTAGGTGAAAAAATAAAGTCCTTCTAGATATGTAAGTTTGAATGAAGCAAATCAGTTTTATACACTAGGAGTGTTATTCTTGTGTGATTCTTGCTCGACAGTCGTAAAGCTTTGTTTTTATTAAGCACACCCAGATAAATTTGCAAGATATGGCCTTTCGTGATCCTAACAAAACTAGAGTGTTTTTTGATTTGAAAAATCTGTAGCACAAGTGTATATCTAAAGGTTATTTATTTTAACAAAGACAATACTAAAGTTTTTACATTTTGCTGTTATTTTTTTGAAAGGCGTTACTTTTAAGGGAATAAAATTGCAATTGACAAATAAATAGATATTGTGCAAAGAAAAGAAGTCTCGTACACGGGCTTCTCCACAACTAAGCATCTTTAGGAATAAGAGATACTTACACTATTCAACATTTGCTCAATCCTCAATGTAGAGGAACCAGTCGCATGAAAGACTGAAGCTCGAAGATTATATACAAGACCTATAAGACTAATGCTACTGATATTATTATCTAGAACCCATGCTAGGTATGAGTAAGCTCGAACAACGAACTATATAGAGACAGAAATAGGAATGACAGTATCAAATGCCGACCCTAACAAAAAAGTAAAAACATTATTTCGAGAAAAATATTTTGAAATTACCACACGTATCAAGCGTTTTTAATTGGCTAATTAAATTGGGGAAATTATAACTTCGTTACTGCGTTTAATCACCTTAATGTAAAATATGCTCCGGTTACTCTTTTTACATGTTTAACGACAAATAGATAATCGTTATTGCTTTGAATTGCTGGCCGTCATATTATTATTCCCTTCACCACAAAAAGTGGAAAAATTAAAATTAAATTAAAATTAATTTTTATTGAACATTTGTTTTAAAATAGAATTAAATTAAAACTATTTTTTGTAGAAAAATTTAATTATCAACAAAATAATATGACATTTCAACATGCAAAGACAAATATATGTATATATTTTTATTTTTTACTTGAAAAATGTTTTTATCCCTGCTAATACGGAGAATTTGCTTTAATTAAAATAGATCGATAATTATTTTTAAGCTCATTTAAACTGAAATACGATAAGTCAACAAAGAAAAAAACACTTTGCTGACATTGTTTGAGAATTGTCAAATATTGAGCAAAATGTGTAATGAATGGAATGTTCAAATACAGATGACATGATAAATGAATTCATTGATTTTTATTTAGCAATTTTCTGGTTAAAATATTTTCACAGGAAAAATACTTAAAAGCAAAAAAAAAAAAACAAAGAAAAAAACACACAACAATTAACATCAAAATTCGAAGGAAAGGCAACATTTAGGTTAAAGCAAACTGTTAAATATAAAAGTTTTACATAAAGAACTATTTATGGAATAAATCGGCAATTTCTAAACGGATGGACCGATTGAAATTTTATTTCACATACAAGTGCCAGAGGAAAAGTTTTGTAGTTTGAGCTATCCAGATCATATATATATATATATATATATATATATATATTTTTTTTTTTTATCTTTTATTACTTTTATTTTTTCTCACTTTAAGAACCGTTAACGAATTCTTTTTGTGATTTTACAAAACCTTGCTCCCATTCCTGTCGAAATGTAGGAGAGCACTGTTATCAAAATTTTTTTGCAATTTACTTTCCAGCAAAGTGGAACCAAAAAAATTTTCAAGCCCAATTTCTTAACTGTATAAGAAAATATGCGATTTTTAAATTTATAAAAATGACAAATTTTTAAAATTTTTGGTCAAAAAAGCAACATCAATCCTTTTTTCATAAAGAGAAAATTTCTTAAAGAATCTTTGATATTTTTCCACTCTTTTGAAAGGCATCATTATAGAGATGATTGCTGCACAAAAAAATTTAAGCAGTTTGGTAAATGTGAACCATCTCAAATTTAACTAACTGGCAACGTTTTTTTAAATCATTATTTCCAAAAATCTTTCATGGCCCTGAAGTCAAATTTGAATTTAAGTTTTAAAAAAATTCCAATATTGAGATTTTTGATGTATAATTTGGAAATTCGAGATTCGTTTTCTTTAAACTAGAATCATTTTTATCATAAATTATAAGGACTGTTTGAAATAATCGTTTAGTTTCTATTTTGGCCGATGAAACAAGTCCATCATTTTCCTAATTTTTTTCCAGCATTTTAATTCATTCTAAGGTTGTCGTTGTATCGTTTTAAAATGTTATTCAAGCCCTATTTATCAAAAAAAAATAAACGAAAAAGTGTTTTTCTTGGGTAGTATAAAGCACTAAGTGTAGCTATGAAGACCTTAACTGGTATCACTGCTACCATGTAAGTAAATACACCCAATTCTCTTTTTACACGTAGATTGGTTCCAGATAAATCCGTGTAAATAAAGACATTGATCGTGTGCAAAAATAGGAGATTGGTTCCTTATTAGTAAAACCTAATAAAATTAGGGAAAAATCAAGGATTTTTTAGGAGCAAATATTAACTTTTATTTTACTTTTATTTTACTAAATACATATATATATATTATGTTTATTTGAACTCTACGCTAAAAATTAATTCAAATTCAATGCGTGACAATTTAAGAACCTAAAAACATTTACTTATATTAAATAGTTATGTACATATGTTAATAACCAAAAAATTGGTTTTTAAATTTTTAAGAAAAAAAATTAAAAATTCTTTACTAAACGTCTTATTGCATTGGTATGCTCTAAACGCATTCTCCACAGCAAGATACACGAACACTCGACAGCAAATGACGCTAGCAACATTTGTCGCCTTGTACGCAGCTACATTATTATTTTGAAGGCAGCAGCTACATAATAAAAATACGAATTAACTGTATTTCAGTGATGTTAGTTAAGCGATTTTTAAAGAAGTATCTCCGATTTATAAATAAAAAAATGTTTTAACTATTTTGTAAGAAGCTAAATAGAGTAGAATAATTCGTTTGGATTGTTGTTAAGATTGAAAATATATAGAAGTATTTCTCAGAAGCAATAATAAAAACAGTAGTGTGTGTCACGTAGTTTTTTGTCCACTAAAATAAAAAATACTAAAAACAACAGTTTTTGATATCTATTAAAATCAATCGTGTTATGTATTTACAGATATCCCATACGACAATTAAAATTATTATAAGTTCTTCAATCAGCAAGTACTAATAACAGAAGTAAATTTTTAACTAAATGTTGTCCACACAAAAAAGGAATTTGAGTTTTATGTACATCTTTGTACATTCCTCAGAAATTTTTACAATTATTCTTCGTACACTTTCGCCATGACTATTGTAGTATTTTTAATTCGTCGGTGTGGCATTTCTAATTTTTTTTTAAATCCAAATTTAAAATTTTTCTATATACAAAACTAAAATGTGCTGACAACTGTTTAAGTACAATTATACCGGTAAAATTGGGTAATTTTACATTGGTTTCTCTATTTTTCTACGAAAAAAAAATCCGTATTTGAACCAAGGTTCTAAAGGATCTCCTCACAAAACTTGACTCAAATTTATCCAGCAGCACTTACGTGAGACAGATAACAATTCAATAAATAGGTATTTTGTATTCCAAATCAATTATTGTCTTCACCAGCAACACTATTTTCCTTAAATATTTCATGTACTGAAATTATGCTGTTACAGTTTTATTATAGATTTACACCTAAATCTTTAAATAAATAATTTTTATTTTATATTTTTATTGTTTTTTCGTTTTTCATAATAAGAGATTTTAAGCGCTTTTTATTTTACATGTCTTAAGTACTGACATCACTTAACTGTTTATTGTCGCCAATAAAAATAGTGGTCTAAACACATTCGAGACAGCAGCTACCGACTGCAAAATGTCAGAATTAGAATACATGTGTTTATATGAGAATGATTAATTTGTGACAGCAAGGCAACAAGGCGGCAGGTTGTTGTATGGGCTGAATTCGCCGCTGCAGTCAAATTAAACTAATTTCTATTTTTATTGGCGACAATAAACAGTTTAGTGATGTCAGTACTACTAGACATGTAAAATAATAAGTGCTAAAAATCTCTTATTATGAAATATTTAAAAATATTTAAGAAAAATTGCTGGTGAAGACAATAATTGATTTGGAATACAAAATATCTATTTATTGAATTCTTATCTGTTTAACGTAAGTGCTGCTGGATAGATTTGAGTAAAATTTTGTAAGGAGATCCTTTAGAACCTTGGTTCAAACACGGATTTTTTTTCGTAAAAAATAGAGAAACCAATGCAAAATCACACAATTTTACCGGTATAATTGTACTTAAACAGTTGTCAGCACATTTTAGTTTTGTATATAGAACAATTTTAACACTTTTTACATACTTTTCAATAATATTTTCGAATTTTGAATTTAAAAAAAAAAAAATAAAACTTCCACACCGACCAATTAAAAATACTACAATTGTCATGGCGAAAGTGTACGAAGAATAATTGTAAAAATTTCTGAGGAATGTATTAAGATGTACATAAAACTAAAATTCCTTTTTTGTGTGGACAACATTTAGTTAAAAATTTACTTCTGTTCTTAGTACTTGCTGGTTGAAGTACTTATATTAATTTCAATTGTCGTATGGGATATCTGTAATACATAACACGATTGGTTTTAATAGATATCAGAAACTGTTGTTTTTAGTATTTTTTATTTTATTGGACAAGAAACTACGTGACACACACTACTGTTTTTATTATTGCTTCTGAGAAATACTTCTATATATTTTCAATCTTAAAGACAATCCAAACGAATTATTCTACTCTTTAAATAGCCTCTTACAAAATAGTTAAAACATTTTTTTAATTATAAATCGGAGCTGATTCTTTAAAAATCGCTAAAATAACATCACTGAAATACAGTTAGTTTGTATTTTTATTATGTAGCTGCTGCCTTCAAAATAATTATGTAGCTGCGTACAAGGCGACAAATGTTGCTAGCGTCATTTGCTGTCGTGTGTTCGTGTATCTTGCTGTGGCGAATGTGTTTAGAGCATAGAAATTAGCATGGCGAAAATATACCAGGTGGCCGCAATGGCGAATTCATTAATTTCGCCGTAAACTCTAAATGTCAAACTCCATATATAAAAAATATGTATAACAGTTTATTGTATGGAGTTTGACATTTCACGTTTGCGGCAAAAATTATGAATTCGCCATTGCGACCACCTGGTATTATTTCGCCATGGAAATTAGTTTAATTTGATTGCAGCGGCGAATTCAGCCCAGACAACAACCTGCCGCCTTGTTGCCTTGCTGTCAACAAGTTAATCCTTCTTATATAAACACATGCATTCTAATTCTGACATTTTACAGTCGGTAGCTGCTGTCTCGAATGTGTTCAGTGCAATAGTTTACAAAATTTTAACACATTTTAGTTGATTTGACCATAAATTTGCTTTTATCTACAAAGGGAATTCCCCTGAATTTTTGCTATTTACAGTTGATCTAAAACAGTAAACTTGCTGGCAAGGCGAATTAAGTACAAGGTGATAGCGGTGGCGAATTCAATTCTTTTACCATGTATTCTAACTGTCAAACTCCATATATAAAAAATGTATCTAACTGTTATACAGATTTTTTATATATGGAGTTTGACAGTTAGAATACCAGGGAAAAGAATTGAATTCGCCACCGCTATCACCTTGTATTTAATTCGCCTTGCTTGCTGGTATCCACAAACAGGGAATTCGCCTAAATTTGTGATGTAAACATATGTATTTCACAAAAATCAAATTTAAGCCCAAAAATTTTGAATCGAGCTAAACTGAAAAATCGCGTAAAAAATATTAAATATTTTCATTTTTTAAAGCGTGTTAAATCAAAACCGTGTAAAAAAAGAATTAGGTGTATATCATTCATACCAACGCAAAAATAGAAAATATATATAAAAAGTACCAGCCAACAACTAACAAAACAACAAAAACATTATTCTTAATTGATATTCAAATTAATTAATTAACTTAATTTGGTATAAGATTACTTTTTTTCTCAAGGTTCATGGTAAAGAAGCCCTGGCTTCGGCTTTTATTGTGTCTGCTTTTTTGTGAACATTTAAACAAGACATACTAACCATTATTGTGCGAAAGTACATATACATGCCTCAATAGAAATTATATTAAGTAATTGTGAAAACAAAGACATTTTCATGGTTCAACTAACAACGCAACTAAAAAAAACACACAAACCTTAAAACAAAACTAAAAAAAAATCAAATACAAGCTAGATTACAGATTTTTACATAAAAAAATAACAATTCACAGTATGAACATTACCAAGAACCAAGAAATTAAAATACAAATTACTACCCCACGACTTGGGTGTCCTTTCTAATTTTCTTAAAATTTAAATTTAGAAAAATGTGTTTTCAAGTATTTATTCCAGAGTTTTGTAGGAAGAATTAATAACTTCTAGAGTTTTCGTACAACCCTACCAGCAAAATTGAGTGCTTTCACATTTGTACCTCTATTTTCTCTACGAAATGACTTATTTTTACAAAAAAAAAAGAGTTCCATATTGGAACCAAAGTTCTAAGAAATCTCCTCACAAAATTTTATTCAAATCCATCAAGTAGAGTTTACATGATGCAAACACAGACAGACAGACAGACAAACAAACAAAAATTCCAAAAATTGATGTTTTGTATTTTATATCGATTACTACCTTAATACATCAACACCAAATTTTTCATCTACAGAAATGACCCCGTTACAGTTTTATTACATGTAACATGTAGTAACTAAGTACAACGAGAGCTGGCTGAAAAGAAATTTGACGTAATGATACAATATAAAGAATTTATCAATTCCAACGTCATGAAGTGTTAAAATATATTCTGGATTATACCTGGCCTGGTATCCGCGGCATTGACGGTTAATAACATAAAATGTAAAATTTGCCATAAAAACTCTAAATTTTTTTTTCCAAATTTTGACAAAACTCTACAAAAACTGAAGTTTCGCGAAAGTAAATCGAAAGTTCACCAATTTTGATTTTTTCCAACAAACAAAAAATATATGAAAATTGACAAATTGATTAAATAATTAGTTTCATTGAAATTTGGAAACTTTAATAGAAATTCAAGAATACATGCCATAACAAAATTTTTCTAAACTACATATGTGAAAACTAACGGAAATACCTAAATTTACAAAACAAACTAATATTTTAAAAAACCAAAAAAACAAATATATTTAAAAAAAAAACAGAAATATTGAAAATTACTGCCGGTTTTTCTAAATGGGAACGAACCAAGGCGAATAAATTATAAGGTGGTAGCGATGGCGAATTCATTGTTTACTTTTTTATATCTAGTTTGACATTCGTGCTTATGGCGAATATTAACGAATTCACCATCGCTACCACCTTATAATTTATTCGCCTTGGGAATAAACACATCTTAGTTACATTGAAAACAAAAACAAATTTTTATATTTTGTTTTCAATACAAGTATGCGAAAGAAGCGTTCGTTCACATTTACTGAAATGAGCAGTTAGAATTTTTACAAATAAAAATATAAAGTTTAACGCCAAAAATAAATTATACGGAAAATTTTCAATTTTAGATAAATATCTATATATAATATACTATATATTATATTGTAGATAAAAATAAAAAATGTTCAAAAAAGTCAAGGCTTAACAACAAATAATAGAAATTTTTCATAACTCACCATAAAAAAACTTCGATTCAAAAGGAATAATAAATTTTACAAGAAAATGAAAAAAAGATGGAGATTCGCCATAAATTCACTAAAAAAAAACCACAACTGAATGAACAATTTTCAGTCAGGCTTAAGTTTATGTATTTCTTTATTCTTATTCTACAAATTTTTTAAGAAAACGGAAAAAATCTGTAGATAAACATAAAACTAGATAAAATAAATGATGAATAAGGAAAGCAGAGAAAAAACTGTAGGTGGTAATAAAATTTCGCTTTAACTAACTAGTAGTTGTTGATAATCAGATACTTCTCGGAAACTTTTTACTTAACTTGGTTTATTTAAAAGATAATGTTTACAGCGTAATATTTCATTCCAATTGTTTCTAGATTGTATTTTTATACCCTTCACCACAAAAAGTAGAAGAAGGGTATAACTAAGTTTGTATATTCTGACTTCTTATGCATAGCGAAGTCGATTGTCGTTCGTGTTAGTGAGAAAATTTAAATACGCCAATCGATCAGACATAGTGTCGAAAGAGGTTCTATAATCAGCATGATCGGTCCATCTCATTCGAGGTAGCGGGCACCTACCTCTAATTTTTTTATATCATTTGGAACAATGAGCGATAGAGAATTAAAAAATAAGAAAAAACATCAAGTGAAAAAATTAGCGGTCACCCATATATACCGAGTTACGGGCGTCTTAAATTTTTAAATTTTTTAAAATATCAATATGGGTATCATTTAAAAGCTTATATAGAGATCTTAAAAGAAATACTAAAATTTTTTAAAAATGCTTAATCATTAAGAGCCGATGACATTTTTATGTTAACTTATAGAAATGTAGTACATAATTTTTAAATCCCAGAAGTTGCCCAGAAACTCGGTAGTCAAAAATCATCCAACTATTGAAATTCACAAAAAAATTAAATCTTACTAAAAAGCTTAATTTAACCTAAATAGGATTTCAAGCTAAATAATTGTTTAATTAAAATGATGAATCTTTATAAGATTCAACACATATATTATCCAACCCTTTTTTATTTTTTATTGGTCTTTGCCTTGATTGATTTTTGCATTTTATGCAGCCGTTTTATAGTAATTGTCACATCTAAGATTCTAACCATCTACAGCTGCTATAAATAATTTTCATTTTTTTTAAATGCCGATATTTTCATTGTAGCAATGTTAAATCTGAATTGAAAATGAAGCTTGTGCTAAGCTTTAAAGACGATACAATCCATCCAAATGAAAAAGCACCTGTATATGTAAACTACATTTGAGTTCTATTATATTGTAGAAAAATATTTCTTACGACTTTTCAAACTACCCTCGCTTTACTAGCCTATAGATAAATACCGTGTAAAAAAACCTTAGCCTTATATCCCCAAATGCTTTAATGAAAACCAATAAAGTGCTCAATATTTTTCCTTTATTTTTTTTTTATAATTATGAGGTCATCACTACATTTTCTTATAATTCTCAAATGTCTTCATGCAGCAAATCAGTCTAAATGTTAAAAAAAAGCCCATATTTATACCATTACTTTTTACTCACTGTTCTTGTTGTTTCTGCTTGAGATAATTTCAAAATAAATTTTTCCTTATTTTATTTTCAGTATAAAAAATAAATTTTAATTCACTGCAGGAGAAAATAGCAAAACAGCAACAAAAAATACTGCAATTCTTAGAAAAGCTACGAGAATTTTTTTATGTTTTCTAAAAGAGAAGAAGAGGTGAAGGCGACTAAAATGGAAGGAATTTAAGCAAATAATCCAATGCAAATAATAAATTTTAAAATTTTCTTAAAAAAAATAGAATAAATACAACAAACAAACGCTGGTGATCATCATTATAATTCTATTTAATAAAAGATGTTAATTAAGGAGTATCACATCCCGCTGCCGCTAACAGTAGAGGAATATCGTATTGCCCAGCTGTACATGATAGCGGTAAGTAATCATAATAACTGATATCGTAAACAGTCGACCTTACTCACCATAATTTAAGATGAAATATTTTTAACCATTTTTCATATACTTTGCCTTCAATCAAATATTTTTATATTTTCAAACTTTAATTACCAGTCAGACAAACTGTAATACACCTTAGTTAACAATTTAAATACAGTCTTGCTTTATTTTATCATTTACAAGCAGTGTTGCCAGCACTAAAAAATTAGTTAAAAAATATAACTAATTAAATAAATTTTCTTTACCGCTCACTTAACTCTTCAGGAAACTTCTGACAAACCTTTTAAATAAACTAAAGATTTTTGTCCAAACAATAAAGCAAAGACAAAAATCAAAGTTTAAGCAAAAACAACAATAACCAATAGTAATTCTATTTTTCTTTCTCTGCTGTATAATGCTCTGAACACATTCGCCACAGCAAGATACACGAACACACGACAGCAAATGCCGCTAGCAACATTTGTCGCCTTGTATTCAGCTACATAATTATTTTGAAGGCAGCAGCTACATAATAAAAATACGAATTAACTGTATTTAAGTGATGTTATTTAAACGATTTTTAAAGAGGCAGCTCCGATTTATAATTAAAAAATGTTTTAACTATTTTGTAAGAGGCTATTTATGTACTGTTTCTGTATTACAGGCGATCAACTCGTTTCAAAAATTTATATGAAAAGCACTCAGTTGTTTGAGTTATTTCCATATAAATTTTTTAGACGAGTTGATCGCCTGTAATATAGAAACAGCACATTAAAGAGTAGAATAATTCGTTTGGATTGTCCTTAAGATTGAAAATATATAGAAGTAATTCAAAAAGCAATAATAAGTACAATAGTGTGTGTTGCGTAGTTTCTTGTCCACTAAAATAAAGAATACTAAAAACAACAGTATTTACAGATATCCCATACGACAATTGAAATTAATATAAGTACTTCAACCAGCAAGTACTAAGAACAGAAGTAAATTTTTAACTAAATGTTGTCCACACAAAAAAGGAATTTTAGTTTTATGTACATCTTAATACATTCCTCAGAAATTTTTACAATTAATCTTCGTACACTTTTGCCATGACTATTGTAGTATTTTTAATTCGTCGGTATGGCATTTCTACTTTTTTTTTAAATTCAAATTTCGAAAAATATGTTTTAAGCAATTATTGAAAAGTATGTAAAAGGTGTTAAAATTTTTCTATATACAAAACTAAAATGTGCTGACAACTGATTAAGTACAATTATACCGGTAAAATTGTGTGATTTTATATTGGTTTCTATATTTTTCTACGAAAAAAATCAGTGTTTGAACTAAGGTTCTAAGGGATCTCCTCACAAAATTTTACTTAAATCTATCCAGCAGCACTTACGTGCTAAGATAGAATTCAATAAATAGGTATTTTGTATTCCAAATCAATTATTGTCTTCATTGTTTTCCTTAAATATTTCATGTACTGCAATTATTCTTTTACAGTTTTATTATAGATTTACACTTAAATCTTTAAATAAATAATTTTTATTTTATATTTTTATTGTTCTTTTAGTTTTTAATAATAAGAGATTTTTAGCATTATTAATAAATTAATCATTCTCATATAAACACATGCATTCTAATTCTTACATTTTGTAGTCGGTAGCTGCTGTCTCGAATGTGTTCAGAGCATAAGACAGAATTTTTTTCGGCTCTTTTATACAGTTGAAAGAAGATGAAAAATAAAATATCACAAAACACCAAGATAACTTATTTTATGCACGGGCACTTTGCAAAATTAAATTATTTTTAAAAACGGGATTTTTTTATAATTTTATTGATTAATTTTCAAAAATTCTTTTTTCGTACTATTTTCCCGATTTATTATTTAAATCACCGATATTGATTATTGAGGGTCAAAGCACGTCTCAATATCGGTGATTTAAATAATAAATCGGGAAAATAGCACGAAAAAAAGAATTGTTGAAAATTAATCAATAAAAAATTTAAATTTTCAGTTCTAATTTATTTTTATTTTACATTTTAATACGCAATTAAATCTAACATATTTCTTTGTAGAAATATAAATAAAATAATGTTCGTTGGTAACTTCCTAACATGAAAACAGCTAAATTGTGCCGCTAAAATATTTTCTCTTTTTTTCAATAAATCGAAATTGGTTATAATGAAAAGAAAAACTTTAAAAATTACTATTTCACGAATGCATTTTTAATTCCTTCTAAATTAGTAAAAGGTTGCCAAGTGCGGAAACGGAAAGGAAACAAAGGTTTCCGTACCATGTGTGAGCAGACATTTCATTTTTAATTTTATCTTTTTAAGGGAGTTTTCATTTGATAGTTGACCAGTGTTTTTATAGATGATAAAATTTTGTTCGGCTTAAGGTGACGTTAAAATATTAAAAATGAAAAACAATATAAATATTGTAATCATTTTCTTGCGAAAACAAAGTGGACAAACAAGTAAGTCCAATGAATGCTTGTATATTAAGTAAAATAGTTTTAGTAACGATTTCAAACGTCTTATTCACTTGAAAACATTAAAGTGTTTCATAGCTTCAAACATATTTCTCAATAATTTCTTCAGAGTTCTTGCAGAAATTATCGAACACATCCATCTTTAAAATAGGCAAAATCCATTATAGAAGGAGTCTTTGTTCTAGAGGATGCAGAGTTGTCCGTAAGAAAAAATAAATTGAGTGAAATATGTTTTTAAGATTTATTTTAAAATAATTGGGAATGTCTGAATATTGTTTTACGGAACCGGATTATCAACGTATTGCTTTTTAGAAATTCCAAGAGGAAGTAAATAGTTATCATTTACTTTAACTTCAAATATCGAACGAATATAGCAGATACCGAGGAGCACACTCTCCACAAATTTTGTGTTGTTCTATCATAAAGTGCAGGAGAGAGCGAAGAAGCTCATCGGTGATACGAGGGCTGCTATATATATTTCTGGCCTGGCAACACTGAGTGCTGCCAAGTGCAATCTGACATTTCCATTGGAAAGTTTGTCATTTTTAAGCATAATCGTACTCAAAACGTTTTGACGTACGACCATTATTTGTGTTGTTTACAGTGACTTGAAAAAATTAATATAGAAAAAAATTGAATTAACTCGTGAACATTTTCGTGCCATCATTTTTCACAACTTTCGACGTAGATTATCACGACAAGAGTGAATTGATGAACTTAAATCTTTGTATGGCGATAAGGCACCATCCTATAGCACTGTGAAAAATTGTTATAATGAATTTAATCGTGGCCGAAGCTCGCTCAAAGACGAATTCCGTGAAGGTCGTCCAAAAACGGCTGTTGTGCCAGAGAACATTGATGCCGTGCGTGAACTCATAATGCAAGATCGACATGCGACATACCGAGAGATAGAGACATCCTTAGACATTTCTTTCACCAGCATACATTCGATACTGCATGAACACATGGCCGTAAAAAAGGTTTGTTCTCGTTGGATCCCGCCCAATTTGAAAGTCACTCAAAAAAACGCTCGTGTCGATTAGTGCAAAGAAATGTTGCAAAAATACGATTGCGGTGCTTCAAAAGACGTTTATAAGATCGTCACAGGTGACGAATCATGGATCTATGCGTATGAGCCCGAAACGAAACAACAATCGACCGTGTGGGTCTTCAAAGACGAGCAAAATTCAACGAAAGTTGTTCGTGGAAGAAGCACTTCGAAGCAAATGGTCGCCTGTTTCGTCGGCAAAACTGGTCATGTGGCGACTGTTCCGCTTGAGCAACGTAGGACGGTCACTTCTGAGTGGTACACTACAATTTGTTTGCCTGAAGTTATCGGAATCATTGTTCACCATGACCATGCGAGCTCTCACACATCGGCTCAAACCAGAGCATTTTTGACCGGCCAAAACGTCGAATTAATGGGTCATCCGCCGTACAACCCTGACTTGGCACCTAATGACTTCTTCTTGTTTCCGCATATCAAGAAAAAAATGCGTGGTCAACGATTTTCGTCGCCAGAAAAACTGTTGAAGTGTTCAAAAACCATGTTTTAGAGGTGTATCAATCGGAGTGGAAAAAGTGATTCGACAACTGCTTTGAGCGCATGCAAAAGTGTATAAATCATGCTCGAGAATACTTTGAAAAACAGTAAAACCATTTTTGATTATAAATAATTGCATTTTCACTATTAGGCCAGAGAGAGCCCTCGTAGTAGGGTATGTGGCTTGAAATGTAGCTATCAATTTTACGTTATGCTTACTGTTTGCATAAAACATTGTTTATTATACTTACGTACTATATACTTTCTATATTAACATGATTGAATAATTAAAAGAACGGTGAACCTAACTTCCTCAGGTCCTATTCAAAAAACACATATTGTAATTTTTCCTTAATTTAAGATTTGTTATCTGTTTAATTTTTATAGAAAAAAAGTCGTGAAGAAAGTCATGGCGAAGGCAGCGGGGTTGAAATTATTATAAACGAACCCTACAATGATGGTCCGAACGGCAAAGGTCAATATACGAAAAAGATTTATCATGTAGGAAGTCATTTGCCCGGCTGGATTAAAAGTAAGTTAGAGACCTGAATTATTCTAATAGTACAAAAAACCTTCATGAATCATATTTGAATAAATAAAAAGGTCTTTTGCCTAAGAGTGCTTTAACGGTAGAGGAGGAAGCCTGGAATGCGTATCCATACACGCGTACACGTTACACTTGTCCATTTGTGGAAAAATTTTCTTTAGACATAGAAACCTACTATTTTCCCGATAATGGCTATCAGGAGAATGTTTTCAAATTGACAGGCAATGAATTAAGAAATCGGGAAATAGGTGAGTATTTTAGGAAATTCTTATTTTGAAATATTTCACTTAATTTTATTTTTTTAGACTGCATTGATATTGTCAAGGATCAATTGTATGGTGGAGACTATGTTAAAGAAGAAGATCCAAAATTATTTGTATCGGAAAAAACAGGGCGAGGGCCCTTAAGCGAAGACTGGCTGGAAGAATATTGGCGTGAAGTGAAAGGCAAAAGCCAACCTACAGCCCGTAATATGTCATTGATGTGTGCCTACAAAATCTGTCGTGTTGAATTTCGCTACTGGGGCATGCAAACTAAATTAGAGAAATTCATACACGATGTTGCACTAAGAAAAACTATGCTAAGAGCACATCGTCAAGCCTGGGCCTGGCAGGACGAATGGTATGGTCTTACAATTGAAGATATTCGTGAAATTGAAAGACAAACGCAAAAAGCATTAGCACGTAAAATGGGTGGTGGTGAATTAAGTGGCGACGAAGAGGAGGAAGAAGGTAAGTAAAGTAGATGCAAGATAAAATATTTTATGAATAAAACCTGCTTTAAAAAAATAACTAATTTTTAAAATAATAATTTTTATTAGAAAGTGTTTCTGAACACCACTTGGAATCTCATTCAGCCGACACCGAGGAGCGTGTTATTGTTAAAGAACCTCCTATTGTTACACAACAACCACCCAGCGAAGAAGCCTCTTCGGAGGATGAGGAAGTAGCCGAACAAAATAATTCAAGTGAAAGATCACGTTCTCAAAGTATACAAATAAATAAATCAAAATCTGGCTCTAAGGCAGGCGATTTACATTCACCCTTGGGATCGGCTCATAGCTTTGAGCTACAGGTAAGATTAAACGACCTATCGATCAATATTCTGTATAAGAAACTTTACTTGATGTAGCATGATATTTGTAACAGTATAGAAAAAATGTTGTTTTTTTTTTTAATTTTATGGAATTCGGATTTAATAGGACTCTAAAAGCTTAGATGTCAAACAAAGTAGCTTTTTGGTAATGGAGCCTTAAAGGCTGAATAAATATTTATATTTTCCATATATTTGAAAGCTGTTGCTAAATGAAAAAGATTTAACAAAAATGGCTTTCGAAAACAGTTGGGAACCTTTTAGATAGTATTACTCTAACCTTTCCATGCCGCATTAGTCATAACCTTTAAACCATAACCAATGAAAAACAGATTTTCTGTTTCAAGTGTTTTACATTTAAAACTAGATTAAGAGGGCTTGCCAAATATTCGAGTCAATCTGGAAACATTGAAACGTGGGACAGAAATGAGGTATTTTGGAAATAAATCAGCCCTTTCTAAACGACTAAACAGACTGCAATGGTATATATTTCTAGATTCATTAGAGATGTTGTATCTTAACTTTCTGTTATTTAATTGAAGGCGGTGCTGCGTACATAAAATAAGAATCGAGTGGGAAGTTTAGTGAAAGTTCCTTCCGACTTCTGAAATTTACTTAAAATTCTTACTTTTGCAGGAACTATTAGAATGAATACACTACTCTGCAGAGAAATCCTCCTTTAATATCCGACATACAATACTTTCAGACCCCATTACGCCACTTATGAAGAGTGTGGAAAACTCAATCTCTAAACTGAAAACTCTTCTGCTACTAGGCACTGTAAATTAGCACCAAATAATCGAGTAGTTTACAAATTACTGATATATTTCCAAAAAATTTTCGTTTCTGTCCTACTGTGCAATTTTCTTATAGAAAACAAACAAAAATATGAATCCATAAAATCAGTTCATATCGGGACAATATTAAATGAGGCCGAAGCTTATGAAACACCTTCTCGACTTAAACGAGCATCCTTAAAATAAAAGGTGCACACGCATCATTGAATTGAATATGTAGTTAAAATAAATCCAAAATATATTGTTCTATATTTGATATCATCATAATGGCAAGATCTTGTAAGTAAAAACTTATTTTTCACAAAAGCTTAAAGAACATTAAAACGTTAAACTTCATTTGAAGTTATTGTTCACAATCCGAATTTCATAAATATTTTTAACCAACTAAATGGTTTAAAAAATTTAAAAATAATTCACTGAAACAAAGGTAAGAATATAATTGTCACTTTTCTAGTGGACAATTTTTTTTTTTGTCAATTTGATGTTTTGTATGTTGTATTATTTCTTTTCGTTTTCTTTTATTCTTATCTCCTTTTGTTCCTTTGTCCTTAATATCATCACGGCAAATACAAATTTATTCTACGAAATAATCCTGCGCTTAACTACAAAACGTTTAGCAGCATGCCAAAAATGCTAAGCGTAAAAATGTAAGTTTTACGTTAAAAATTAAATAATTGTAAAGCAAAGTAAATGTAATAAATGCCTGATAGCTTACAAAGGAACAACTATACAGTCCATGTTGAATACCGAAATCAGATTTCAAAATATCTTAAGTTATGAAAAACGTAAACAAATTTATTGTTCGCTTTGCTTTTCGCTTTGCTTTGATGACGTAAAATTTTATCGTATTATTTTCACTTGATGTATTTAAATACAATTTGCAGGTGGCGAATTGGCGAATGGAACGTTTGGAAGTTGATTCAAAATCAAATTCGGAAGAAGAGTTTTTCGATTGTGTGGGTGAGTGTGTTACTTAGCAGTAAAAAATATATATTTGGGTCTTTGCTGCAAGAGTGTCATAACTGAAGATTTTTAATTTCTTCAAGCATGTAGAAGTATTCTTTCGTGATAAACTTCTGTCTCAGCAAAAAACGAATACTTTATCTTCTAACGTGTGAATTTTTTTTTATTGAGATAAGTCTCTCTTGCAGCAAAGGCTTCCTATGAATTAAGGTTTTTATTACATGAGAGAATTTGCCAATTTCAGATACCAATGATAGTAATTCTTTGGCTAAATGGAGTTCATTGGAGTTGTTGGGAGAGCCAGATGATAGTCCGCCACCACACAGCAGTGGTCTGGGTAAAAATAAACAGGAGGATAGCATATTTAATCAGGATTTTTTGATGCGAGTGGCCTCCGAACGAGGAACCAAAAGACAATTGCGTTCTTCGCAAAGTATGGAAAAAACGCATGATGTATCACCGCCTGGTTCACCAAGTACACCATCCTGTTCTACCACCATACTGATATTGGTAGTACACGCTGGAAGTGTATTGGGTAAGTTTTTTTTTCTCAATTTATCATCCTCCAATAATTAAATTATTTTTTTCTTTTTTGCTTTAAGATGCCACCAGTGAGTTGACTTCTAAAAAATCTGATGTCACCACATTTCGTGGTGCTTTTGAAGCTGTTATGCGTCAACATTATCCGAGCCTTTTAACACATGTAACCATTAAAATGGTACCATGTCCATCCATTTGTACCGATGCTTTGGGCATTTTATCTAGTTTAAGTCCATACTCGTTTGATTCGTCGCCCTCGGCAGATATACCGAATATTGCAGATGTTCCTATCGGTGCAATACCATTATTGGCTGTTTCATCACCAGAATTTCAGGATACTGTCAATAAAACTATACTGGCAGCTAATATTGTCTACCAAGAGTTCCTTAAGTCTGAGGAGGGTCGTGGATTTTCAGGACAAATTGTAGTTTTGGGTGATTCAATGGGTTCGCTATTAGCCTACGAGGCTTTGTGTCGCAACAGTAGCAATGATGGCGGCAGTCGGTCTTCATGCAATACCGATTATGACGAACGTTTTGATGATACTGAATTGGATGCTAAACGTTTATTAGTGGCTCCTTCGCCACGTCGAAGACGTTCCTCTTCCTCGAGTGATTCGAAACATGCAAAGTTAGATTTTGATGTGGGTGATTTCTTTATGTTTGGCTCTCCACTGTCTATTGTATTGGCAGCCAGAAAGTTACATGATTCTAAAACTGGTAAGTACTACAGAGAGTCGTGTCGAAATATAAGTTCTTCAATTTAATTATTCACTTTTTAGCTCTTCAACGACCCAACTGTAATCAGGTTTATAACATGTTCCATCCTACCGATCCAACGGCTTCCCGTTTAGAACCTTTAGTAAGTGCTAGATTCTCTATGCTGGCGCCAGTCAATGTGCCGCGCTATGCCAAATATCCTTTAGGGAATGGCCAGCCTCTACACTTGCGTAGGTTTTGATGTTTGTTTCCTAGAATAATTATTTGATATTTAACATTTTCAGTGGAGGTTATACAAACAAATCCCCAACATTTTAATGAATCGAATAACATGATGTGTGGACGCCGTTTGTCAGATGCTTCCTTGCAAAGTACAGTATCTGGTCTAGTAGAAAATGTTTCTTTAAGCACCATTAATTCATGTAAGTTTGCTAGTTGGTAGAAGCTAAACTAACATTAAATATGTAAATCAATAATAACTGTAAATACAACATACGAAAGGTCATGAATAGCCTTGGCTTTAATTTCTTTGATAAAATTTTATTGTTGCTTAATCTTTTAGTACAAATGAAATGGTGGGGCACAAAGCGTTTAGACTACGCCCTCTATTGTCCTGAAGGTTTAGGTAATTTTCCAGCCAATGCTTTGCCACATTTATTCCATGCCAGCTACTGGGAAAGTGCTGATGTTATAGCATTTATATTAAGACAAGTAAGCATTCTTTGTACTTCACCAATATGTTCCATCATAATATTTATTTTTTATTGTTTTTCTCTTGTAGATTGGTAAATTTGAAGGCATTCCATATGTTACATCTATGGACAATAAAGAAACTGTACACTTTAATCCCGGGCAACCTCGTGAGAAGTGGATACGAAAACGTACCTCAGTTAAATTGAAAAACGTGGCTGCCAATCATCGTGCAAACGATGTGATAGTATTGGAGGGTCGTGAACAACGACTCAATGCTCGTTTCATGTATGGTCCCTTGGATATGATCACCTTGCATGGCGAAAAAGTTGATATACACATTATGAAAGATCCACCTGCTGGCGAGTGGAGTTTTCTGAGTACAGAAGTAACTGATAAAACTGGTCGTATTTCCTATAGCATTCCCAATAATGTAGCATTCGGTTATGGCATTTATCCCATAAAAATGGTAGTTAGAGGAGATCACACTTCGGTGGATTGTTATTTAGCTGTGGTGCCGCCTTTAACGGAATGCGTAGTCTTTAGTATAGATGGTTCATTTACGGCCTCAATGTCAGTGACTGGCCGTGATCCTAAAGTAAGAGCTGGTGCTGTGGACGTTTGTCGCCACTGGCAGGAGCTCGGTTATTTATTGATCTATGTAACGGGCAGACCGGACATGCAACAGCAACGTGTTGTGTCCTGGTTAAGTCAACATAATTTTCCTCATGGTCTTATATCATTTGCCGATGGTCTTTCCACTGACCCGTTGGGTCATAAAACCGCCTATTTAAATAATCTAGTGCAAAATCATGGAATATCAATAATGGCTGCTTATGGCAGCAGTAAGGATATCACTGTTTATACGAATATTGGTTTAAGACCAGATCAGATATTTATAGTGGGAAAGGTAAATTGCTTTTAATTATTGAAAACAAAAAAATTGATTTCATTTTATTTTCTTTTAAAGGTTAGCAAAAAATTGCAAACCAATGCAACAGTTCTAAATGAAGGCTATGCCGCTCATTTGTCGGCTTTGCAGGCTGTAGGCGGTTCTCGTCCAGCCAAAGGCAATGCACGTATGGTTATACCACGAGGTTGTTTCAATTTACCTGGTCAAACTACTAATCCACGACGTAGAAGGTAAGTCCAGTTTAAAGATTTGAAAATATGCGTTACGTATATGCAAGTTTACTTAGTAGTGTATTGAAATGAGACGATTATTATCCTGTGTATGTGTTCTTATTACCTAGGTCCACAATTATCATAAGAACTTAAACTGTAGATTTGTTGGCATAAGTTTAAGGAAAACGATTGCCGGTTTTTAAGTAAATAGAAAAGTTATAGCTCATAGGTGTTTAGTTGAAGGTAAAGAAAAACCCGGAAAACCGCACACATGTAAACTGCAGAGCTTTGCCATCGCCAGAACAAATTTATCTTCAATTCATTCGCTTTAAAATTGCAATTTAGGAATTAAAACACTAGAACATTTATATACGTGTTCTACATAATTTTTAAAAGCCTTTTCCAGCCCAAGACGAAAATTCCAAAAAATGCTAATTTTGGGATTATTGTTCCAAACAATAATTTTTTGTAATCTCTTTTCTTTTTAATGAAATGTGTCTTACGCTTAAAAATTTTATTTTAATATTGTTAATAAAAAAACATTTTACTGCATACTACCAAAAATAAGTTAAAAAGCGGTTTTGGCGAAATGTGGAGTGACTTTCAGATATTAGAAATAATTTTGTTCATTTTTATTTTTTCTATTTAGATTAAAAATTTTTATATTTAATAAAAAGAAAAAAAGTTTTAAAAATATGTATGTCTAAGTTTCTTTTCTTTGAGAAGCAACAGTGGCCATTTTTAAAATTCTTTAATGTTTCAGATTAAAATTTTAACTAAATTACGAATCTATTTTTGCTTTGTTATAAGCAGAGTAGTCGTTCTTGTTTTTTTTTTATTCTGTCCCACTGTGCATTACTACTATATTATTGTGCATGAAATATATTCTATAAATTGCCTTTTAAAACCAAATCCTGGCAATTAAATCCACTCGCCTTAATGGAACTATTTCCCGCCTTAAAACTGGCATTAAAACACCTAATATTTCTACGTATAAAGTTTAAGTTCTTATGAATTAAAATGAAATCACTGTAATTTTTACCCAAAATTTGTGTATTTGTAAATGTAATTGATGTCAAAAAAGTAAAATCGGCAGCAGCACATTAAATTAATCTGTATGTATGAAAATTGTTTATAATGTTTTATTATTTATTTCTGCGTTGTTGTTGTTGTTATAAATTTTTAATCAAGAACTCACAATTCATTACTGGATATATTTTTTTAAAGGCTGGTTGAATTAGAACTAATTATCCCACAATGGCTTTGGTAGTTTGTTATTTTTATTTTGTTTATTTATTATTTTTTAATAAATTTATTTTTGTTTCTATTATTTCTACTAACACCAATTATTATAATTATGCTTAACTTTTTTTACATTTTTTTGTATAAGTGAACAAAATTTACCGAAATTTCATGCCACCAGCAATGTAATTGACAAATCTTACACAACCAACAACTTGCAAATTCACGAGGAAGAAGAATGTTATGAGTTTTGAAAGTAATTATAGAGTATTGGACAAAATTAAAAATTATTTATTTATAATATTTTATTTTTATATTAAAAACATTTATTCTTATTGAATTTAAATTTAAATAATATCAAGATATAAAATATTTACTCAATTCACAACCTATTGTAAACAGGGATGCAAAGATTTGTAAAGTTTTACCTTTTTTGTTACGCCGAAAGCTTATGTTGTACAATTTTCATTTCCCCATTTTATCGTTAAAATATTTTTATACGTATTTTACACGACGGCATTTTGCATGAAACTAGTTTCATGAAATTCTTGTTTGTTGGCAAGAAGTGTACAGACGCAAGTGGGGTAAACAAAATGGCATGGTTTGAATTTTGAGGGGATTTTTTTACATATGCTTTGTGTACGTTCGCTGAATATGTTTTGTTGTTTGTGCGTTATTTGAAATAACACAAACAACTGCAGTAACGAATATGAAATGAAAAGCGAAATGTACAAATTCTGATGCAAGGAAAAATTTAATAGTATAAGTACGCGATAAAACTCGCTGATGCTTTTTAACGGAATTGAAAAATTTCCATGAAATAATCGCATGTGTTAATTTGGAATTACTTGGAAACCCATTTGGCTTCTGATCTCTTAATTTATTAACTTTTTTTTATTAACTTTTTTACTTTTATTTATTGGTTGTATTTTGTACCTATTCACGTCTTGCAACTTATTCACCACAATTATACTAAGCTTTTTTTGAGAGAAAAACTTAAACGTGGCATAGCCGAATATAGCACTCTTTCTTTTTTTTTTTTTTTTTGTTATTTTTTTAAAAAAAGGGTTCAAAAATATTGGTACAATAAGATTCAAAAAGTACAATTTTATAATGGAATTCGCATGAAGTTGAAACTTTCATTTTGCATCCTTGATGATGTTTAGTTGTACGAAATACCAGTCTCAATGTTAAACTTTTAAAAATGTCAAATTGTTAAAAAGTAAAACAATAAAATTTATATAAAAAAAATCAAAATTTAAGACTACTTATCTATGTACAGATAGAAGAGAATGTGTTTAACTTAAGTGTATTATGTCCCTTCTAGAAAATTCATAAAACCGTTAACATATAAATTACCAACAAAATTTGTACAACTATTGTAGAATCCGGCGACTTAGTACATATACAACAGGTTGTGAAGTGATCAAATATATTTAAAGAATTTCATTATATTACACCAACATCGTGATATAACAATTGTATGTTTGTAAACTTGTATGTATATGAAAATATTTAAGATTATTTTACACTAAGCAAAACATTACACAATAATGAGTGTGATGAAAGAGAAGTGATACTACAATCAATATCATACTAATTTTAGATAATAATAATTCAGACTATTCAAAGTTAAAAAAAAAATAAAAATAAATAAAAAAAATAAGACTCCACATTTTCTAAATATGTTGACCATGATATCTTCTCTTGTATACCAAATCAAGGCTTTTTGGACACTTTTACTATTGCATTGTGGCCTTAACGCTTCCTGTTTTTTATGTTATTTGACTCACTTTCCTAGATTGCCTTAAATTGAGTCCAATTTAAAGATAGCACATAAATGTTCCGCTCCTTTGACTTATATTTAAAAGATGAGATACGAATTAAAGTCAGTATCTGCCATGTCCAACATTATAAGAATTCTAGTTTAATGGCTGATTGAACCATTATCCTTAATTTCAACACTGGCACAAGTTAGACGGCACATTCTTTTTATTATTTGTTCACGCGTTCACGTGACACCTGCTCATTTGGGCCTAAAGATATGTTGCTGCCTTACATCATGTAAGAAGTACACGATAATCGGGCGTTAACATTTCAAAGTTCCGCATATTGATTCTTATGCTACGAGTGTTAGTTTCCAGTTCCCAATTCCTGTGAATTACAATTTTTAAACAGGAGAAGTTAATTTTCAGATTATGGACCGTGAGAAAAAATATAAGTTACATAAGCCTAACTGCTGATCAATTAAAAGGCAAGAAAGCTAGACTTAATTTTAGTTTGATAGTTGCTTAAACAGTTTTATCCAATATTTGCCTAATGTGATTATTTCTTAAAAAAAATTATAAAAAATAAAATAAACAAAATTTATTTAGGCATGAAATCTAAAATAAAAACAAAAACATATTTGTTGAAATTAAAAAAACAATACTTCTGAATTTAATGCCGCTCTATCATCACGCTCTTAAAATATGTGTAAACGTTTGATTATTTAAAACTTCTTTTTAATTTTTACATTCATTTTTTCTTTTTTCATGTTTTATTACTTTAATTTCTAATGAAAAAAAAAATAATTAAAACCATGGTGCACTTCCTTTAACTAACAAACAATTGATCCTTAATTCACAATAAAATTCCTGGAAACACTCATATCACTATCCTCTGTAATTGTTACATCCCACACAAAATTAAAAATTATTAGGCTGCATGAGCAACAGGAAGCTTAAACCTGCAAACATAGATGTCCAGCATCATAGGAAAAGGCAAGCCGAGAAATGTTATTTGTTTTTTCTTTCATTTATTTATTTTAAATGTTGTTAAGCCAAAAAAAGAAGCAAGTAACAAAAGTTACAAATTTATATAGTAGAACAATCAAAAATTGTTAATGCCAAATGATATTGAAAATTCAGAAAAAATTATTAAACCTTAATTAATCATGTTAAATTATATTTTAAAAATCCCACAAAAAACCTTTCCCCACCTACTTTTCTAACAAAACTAATTAAAAAAAAACCACTCTATCATAAACCACTACGCTCCTAATACCAACCACTTGTAGCAACGAGACCGGTCTATCTTCGCCAATACGCAGTGGCTACTTAAAACGTAAAACCTACTTTAGTCACCAATAGAACTGTAAAAGCCAAATGATCAAATCACAATGCAAAAGTTCCTGTTATCGGAATATTTATCAAATTCACCACCAACAACCAACCAACCAACCACCATCATCATGTTATTAGAAGAGCTTACATCAGTTATAACAAAACAAAAAAATCCATGATTGAAAAGCAGTTTAGAAAAAAAAGACACGTCAACTAATAGAGAGACGTTTGTTAAATTCAATTAAAAATATCTTCCAAATACTCATTTAAATAGCTGAGATATCATTGCAATTTACGCCAATAATTAACAAAATAAAAAAGCGAAAACATCACCCAGAAAACATCGCTTAAGCAAATACTTATTCAAAGACTCGATTTCATTTTAAATGCAACAAAAACATACAAAAATAGCTGGAAAATCATGCATCATTTTTAAACACAATTTTGTGTGAAAGAAAATAATATTTTAATATAATAATTGTTATTGTTCAATTAAAATTATAAGAACAATTAAAGAAATAATAATAAGACGTCGTCTATCGTTTGTCACGCAGTAAGTATCAATTACAAAAACATAAAAATATATAAATTTTATATATTAAAAAACGTATAGCATACTTTAAGGTGTTTGAACAGTGAAAACTAAATATGACGAAATCTTATATTATTTTCGAAAACTCCAGTTATATTCGACCATTTTCTATTAATCACATATTGGGTGTTCGCATTCGTAAGAAATTTAGTTAATTTAAATAGCAAAAGTTAAAACTAAGTTTTCAAATTTAAAAAGTGTATTGATGTTAAGCATTTTTCTCCAACAGTTCTTTTTGCATCGGCGAATTAGGGAGAACATTCTGTTTGAAAAGTAACAAAATTATTTTTGTTTTTTTTTTTTTTTTTAATTAAATAAAATCTTTTTTTACCCTAATGATATAACGAACAAACTTCAGTAAAAACTTGCTGGTAATGAAAATTAAATTGCAATATCAGTAAAAATTTATGAATTGCTGAATTTTTTCAGTAATCGTTAAAAATTTACTGATAATGCAAACTAATGGCCAGTTTTTGACTTCATATTTAAATACGCATTTAGTTAATTCATTATGATCGTTCTTATTTAACTATGATTAAAATATGGCAGCATTACGAAATATCAACATAAATCTCCTTTGTTTATGAAAAACAGCTGCTAACAAACACAATGAATTGCAAGTTTTGTGAAAAATATTTTAAATATATTAAAAAATGTCAGCGGTACTCATATTTTCACCACCTAAACTTATTTTATTTATTAATTTAACTTTTTAATTAATATTTTCATTAAGAAATGTATGCAAAACATAAAATATTGTTCTATCAATGGCTAAAATGTTTGTTTAGTTTTGCGAAACAACAACAAAAAATGCCATAACCATATGTTAAAACTATATTATTTAAATGGACTTTAAATGCGCAAGATTGGTCATTTAAGTTTTATTTAAGTGTGCATTGAAAAACTGAATTTTGTACTTAAATAGAACTTAAATATAAATGACTTTTAAATACGAAGTCAAAAACTGGCCCTAAGTTTCGATATCAGTAAAAATTTTACTAGCTACCACAATTTTGAATGCAGTTAAAAGAAAGAATTCTCTATCATACACAAACGTACGATTTAATCACACAAAAATCTGACAGTATTCTATACTACTTTAAAAATTGTTTCAAAATGGCGTCGCACGTGCCACACTATTATACAAAAAAGATGCAAAACATATGGCTTTAACATCTTGTTGTTTTTTCTTCTCACGGAGAAAAATATTTTATGAATTATTTCAAAAGATTTTAAAATCGTACAGATCTGTCAAAAAGTCTGTTACACACATAGACATTTAATCCACACTATCATACCTATTGAGCACACATGCTATTTTTGACATACCGTACGACTGGGTATGATAGTGAATCCTAGCCTTAAAATGTAATGCAGTTTTCCCAAGTATGATAACTACTCAACTGCATAATTTTTTTTCACATTAAAAAATAGTTGTGTCCTTTATTTCTTCGTATTGTTTCGCAAAAACAAAATAAAAACAGATTGCACACATAAAAGCTTAAGAAACTGTGATCATAACAAATACGATAATCTACACTGGGATCTTCGATTTTATATTCAATTCGTAATTCTTAACCATACATTTTTATGTGATAAAACTATGTCATATTCACTAATTCATTAATACAACTAGAAGTTGTTCTTAGCTACGTTTTTAAAAACAAATGGAGATTGCAGCCCCCAATTGTCCTCTTACAGATATCATATTCTCGAAAGGTGAAACGTCATAACATCCAAGGAAGTAACATAATGCACATGGACATTATGTCACACTACGATGCGACATAATGCCACTCAAAGTAGAGTCATAAAGTTCATGGATATTATAGGTAAACTTTATGGTATTCTATATAAGAAAGATCCTTTCGCCTGACCAAAGGCCTGCTATGCAGAAAATCTTTGGTAAACCAACCCGATGATGGTTATACTATACAGGAGAAAGTCCCTGCATCCGGTAGAAGGACACCTATGCAAAAATCTTTGGTAAACGAAGCCCGTGTTAGTTTTACCATAGCGGAGAGAATTTTGCGCCGGGCCGAAGGTCGACTATGAGGAAAATCTTTAATAAGCGAAGCCGTTGTTATTTTAATTTATGACACTTTAATAAGTGACGCTATGTCCATACTAAAGATGACACAATGACATTATGATCTTTTTTAAAGCTATACAATTTCCGTGGACATTATGCCCTTGGACACTATGACATACCACTTTTTCGAACCAAAAAGATGTAAATATTTCCTTGAAATAATTTATAACAGTAAAAGGTTTCACATTAACTCAAATAAGAACAAATATAAAAAATGTAGTCAAGCTTAAAGGTACAATTATGCGAACGTCCACGTAAGCTAACCTAACGGCCGTTTGTTTTTAAATATACTAAAACAATGCAAACGCTTACCGAAATTAACTGTCACGTTTCCGGAACGCTTCAACCTGTATAAAATAGGTTTTGACGGCATTGTTACGTGACATTCGTAAGATAGTGCTG
The DNA here is from genome assembly GCA_916610165.2 of Gymnosoma rotundatum. Classification (NCBI taxonomy): domain Eukaryota; kingdom Metazoa; phylum Arthropoda; class Insecta; order Diptera; family Tachinidae; genus Gymnosoma; species Gymnosoma rotundatum. Next base: position 96,071,794 of record OU744340.1, read on the forward strand.
GAATTATATGTGATAAGTACCATTGCGGCACATTTGCCCTTTTTAGGTACTTTTTAAGTATTGATAATAATTGTATCATTCATCAGTTTTTATTATTTTGCTTAATAAAAGTATAATAAATAAATAGTTACATTAAATACATAATAATATTTTTTAAAACAGATAATTAAATTTGTCAATACATTGCACATATTGCAATGTAAAATATTTTTCGAAGCGAAATTAGTACTTTTTCTAAATTTACATGTACGGAACAGTGCCCGTAACTATGCCACAAATCTCAACACTGTTCTGAACAGCTGCAGCAAATTGAAAATTGTGTTAGGTTTTGTAATTTTATATTTTAGCTTTTATAGTTTTTTTTGCGAAACAATTGTACTTATTCCTTTTTGGGTTTTTGAAATTAAAATTACAAACAAAATTATAATCACACGCGAACAAATTGTGCTGCACAATGTTTTATTTTTGTTTATTTTATTGACATGCGTCACATTTGAAAAGTTTCTATAAGTACATGAACGACCGTACGTTAAAATACGTTAAGTTTTTCTTACATCAACGTTCGCATAACGAGGCCTTTTGTTCATTAAGGTTTAATGTCCAATATCATAAACATAAATATTTATTAGATACGAGAATCACTTTTTCCGTTCACTGTTTGACTACAGCCAAAAAGTATGCTGTACAAAATTAATAATAATTTATTGGATTTACATTTAAACTGTGTGTGTGAAACATAAACAAAAATCCTTAATCTATTTGCAGAAAATGTATTGAAAGACTATTTTGCATTTGCATCTTATAGGTACCTGGCTAGAAAGACTGTATCCTCCTGTTGTTTGATGGTATTACAAACCACATAAAAAATGTTTATGCAAAAATCACCATTAAAAAGAACAAAATACACATACATAAATTTAAACTATAAATAAAATGATAACATATAAAGATCTAAATTTAAAATTTAATTTAAAATTCTAAAAACTTTTTATGATTAACTGAAAAACTGAAGAAAGCAAAAAAAGAAATACATAAAAAAAGTTGATGTTAGAAGTAAATTAATTTGTGAAATATTGAATGACGAAAAAATACAGAATTGTTCCATAAGATTTTAGCAAATTATTGTAATGACTTTTATAGAGTAAGAAAACTGTTTCAAATAACTATAGCTTAAAATTTTATTTGTAAACGTAGAGGGTAAAGTAATTTAAATCTGTTTATCAAAGAAAATTAATAAACTTGATTTTTTAAATAATGCCAAGCTGTGTCAAAACAAACTTTTGCTATAAAACAAATTTTAAACTTTTATGAAAAAATTAGTTAAATTTAAGGCGAATTAAATACTAGGTGGCCACACTGCCACAAAAAAATATCTGACGTCTTTTGTTGTTGCAAAGTTCCACGTTGATGTCAAAAATAGTTGACTAAGCAAGAGGAGGTCGAATTTAATTAATTTATTTATTCAAGTATCAATACAAAAGAATTTATTTAATTCATACATTTATCATCATTTGGTGCTTTAAATGAAGTTGTAATAGTTGGTTTCATTCTCCTACATGTGCAGCAATATAATATGATTATATTTGGTTTTGAAATTTAATTAAAAAAATTATTTATTTTTATTTTTTTATTTCCAAATCATTTGAAATTTATTTTTAATTATTTTAGAATTTTGACAACAACGTCGAACATAAACAAAAATCAGCTGGGCTATTAAGACCACCTGTAAATTAATGCGTCTTGGTTAAATTGTTTAATATTTTAACAAATGAATTAAAATTAATTTTGCGTTACGTTCATTTTTATTTTAATATTTAAACATTTTGTAAGGAAGAAAAATTCTGGTAATGTTGAGAAGTATATTTTGCCACTGGCGCATGAGAAACTAAGACATCATACACACCCTTAAGTATTCTCTAAGATGTAAGGATGGGCAACACATATTCTCTTACTGTTACTGTTAATATTTCGGGTCGTTATACTGAAATTGCTTTTGGTTTTAGTTCAAAATTTTAAAGGGCTACATGAATATCTGAAATAAAAAAAATGAACTATGTATGCTGAATGTTCTTTTTTTTACTCACTGTATATTTCATAAATAAATTTAATTTTAAAATAAACAGGTAATTGAATGAAAAAGTAAAATAAACATTAAAAAAGGATGTCCCCATTTATAATTCTCATACATCCTTGAATATAATTGGCGGTAACCAAAAACTTATATGTATTAATTGCAAAAAACAAAACAAAAAAATAAACTCAATAATTTGTAGGGTGTACCCATTGTAGAGACGTGTTTTGATGTATCAGTGGTATAAGTCCATTTGTTCATATAGAGAGATATTCAAGGATTTGCGTTTGAATCAATTTAAAAAAACTATTGGCCAACTTTAATGAATTCGAGTGATGTTTTTTACACTATACACCTATTAAATTTTATTAAGAAATAATGATTAGTAAAATTATTTGAAAAAATAACAGATTCCTTTGGGTCCACATGGAGTTCTTTCACTTCTAACACTTTCTTCTAGAAATAAAAACAGAAGCAAATTTAAGTCCATATTTTTATAGACTAAAATAAAATTTTATGTAAAAAGTAACAGTTAAAATGAAGACACTTATAAACACGAAGAACCAAATTGTAAAAAATTTATTTCGGTTATGTTAAAAATATAAAAATGCAAATTATTATTAATCTTTAAATAAGACAAAGATATTTTACACTCTTTTTCTTTAACATTAGCATTTGAATGGAACATTTTCTTTTACACTAATTTTGTAAGGTTTAAAATTTCTCTCTGCCGTCTTGGGCAGTTTATAATTAAGACTTTTCCTTTAATGCTGTTTCCACAACTGCAAAATATCTGTCGTATGGCAGAAATTAATAAAAGTTCTTTTTATTAAACTTATTAGGTATGGACTTATTCCACTTTAAAAAAAAAATTTTGTGCGATAGAACTGTTTTTGTTTATTTTATGTTAAGATAAAACTATTGAAAATGTGTTTGTAACTTCGGAGAGAAGGACTCTATAGCTCATTAAAATTACCGTTAACTTAGTTTTTGAATAAGTGGACTTATACCATTTTAAAAAAAAACCAAGCAGACTTGAAATTAAAAAAAAAAAAAATCAAATCACTTTAATGTTTGACGCCAATGGGGCAAAATTGAAAACTTTTGACACAGCTTTTAATTGGGAACTAAAATGAATTTGTTTTTAATTTCATCAAGTGTAGGTTTCTAAATGTTAAAGTTTTCAAATTACAATATTTATTTCTCGATAAGTTTAAAAAAGTTTGATTTTAAATATTCTGGAAACTAACAATATTCTTATTGAAACAAAAAAAAACATATTTTATTTAAAGTATTAGACACTTAAGATATTAAATTGTTGTTTTTAGCAATTAAGAAATTTAAATAAGTGGTTAAGAATCAGTGTACACTATGTTTCATTAAGATCTTAAAAACTTATTTCGTATTTATAAGCAAGAATCAAACTCGAAATGAACGAAAAAGTAGTAAAACTTTTTTATTGGTAAGTTTCCCTAAAAAAATAAAACAAATACTCATTAGAGAAGAATGGGTTTTTATTTTCTTCTTACAAAAAAAAGTATTTTTGACCCACCATATTACCTGAAAAAAAATGCATGGTAAAAATAGTACAACAAATTCACCAGATAAATAAACAAAAGTTTACTATACTTTTTAATATTTAAAATTTAACAAAGTAAAAAGCAAAAAATATTTTTGGAAGAAATCATCAATAAATATCCACAAATATGTCGCTAAAATTCGTAACTAAGGCGTATCACATCTCGTGTAACTAAGCATCCACTAACTACACTGTAAAAAATTAAATTCATGAAATATACAATAAAGGTTTTCATGTCACCAATTGCCAAAAAGCTAAGTTTTGCACTAGTTGACTTGAGCATCCATTGGAGCAACAATAAAGCTTATAACAATGAAATATAAAAGAAGTCATTTTCTTATTAAAGTTTTCGCTAACAAATAAAATCATATTCAGACCTTCTTCAAAAAATATGAAATCAAACATTCTTTTATCTTATTGATGCATCATTTTCTGTAATTGAAAACACATAAAAAATCTTCATTTAATTTTCGCCTTAACAGAAAAAAAAATTATTTCGGTTACTCTTTTTTACTATTTAAGTAAACATTGCATTAAAACACTCGGACCAAATCCCTGTAATAAGAGCCGTGGTTTAATGTAAAATAATAATGCCAAAAAGATGCTTTTGGCTAAACGAAACTCTTATGCAAAATACTTTGGTGGCTTGCTGGTGCACAAATAAACTAAAACAATGTATTTCAGGCGAAAATCCGCGTAGTCACATAAAGCGTGAAATGACTTTATCAGATTCTTAGACCATCAGATTTTAACAGCCTTACTGACAGCTTAATTGCTATTAAGCCATTTCGTCTGAGACGGTAATATAAACTTAAGACCAGTAATATAAACTTATCTTGTCTAAATAAAATTAAAAACAGAAATTGCCCTGAAAAAAAAACTAAATTGACATTACTTGCCAACAATTACAAAAGTAATTCCGAGGCGAATCGATAACAGGTGCATTAGTTAACTAATGCTGCCTTAAGATGATAGTTAATTTTTTAATCGCGTATGTCAAAATTACTTATTTTTTATTGTAACTGTTTGACAGCTGAACTGAATTTAATAAATTGCTTTTAAACCTGCCATGAATTCGCCTTGAGCGAATCTGAAAAACAAAAAAATGAGCAAATCTTCTATTTACTTCCTAATGTGCTGTCGATTTTTTAATTTAAAAACATGGACATGAGAATTTGTTATATATAGACGGCATTTTACGCAACAGAAAATTCAAACTTAAGGGTTTTGTATACTGAAAACTCAGATAAATGTATATAACTTGGTTGAGATCAACTCTACTCTCAATTAAATATTATTAGGCAAGGTGTATCAATACCAGGCGGTCACGATGGCCAATTCAGATTACGACAAGGCAAATTAATACAGGTGACCGCACGGCTACAACACTCCAATAACACAAAAACAACAGGCAATTTGTTGCTACAAAATCTAGGTTTGTTGTCAAAAAATATTATAAAAAAATAAAATATATTTGATGAGCAAAAGTGGTTGTTGTTTTAAAAATAAAAAATAAAATTATAAAAAATTAAGTTAAATACAAATGAAAATCCAGGAAAATTGTGACCGAAATTATATTGTACCACTAGCTTTCCCAAATCACATGTTTCATTCTCGTTCGTTGACCATTTGAAGACTAATCTCCATATTTCACCATATACCTCAACAAGTTCATCGCCGAAGCGAGCATAAAGTCTTAAAATTGATTAGCACAACCATTAGGAAATCTTCCAAAAATCAGTTTCAGAACAATGTTCTGGATTTGATTGTTAATTATAGCGAAATTGTACACTCTCTAATCGACGTTTTTATGTTACATTCAACAGTTCAGTGTTAAAAAGCGACCTTGAAGCTATCACACATTCATCTCCCAATAAAAGGCTTTACTTTGTCACATCAGCGCCACCAACAGTACATGCAGAGACCACATAATTAACCACAAAAAAAAGGCAAGGAACTTATAAACGTGTTAACAATAATGTCACTATCTTTTTACTCATATTTTGATTATACACATCAAAAACTGCAAATATGGAATTTCAATAATTATTTTCTCTTCTATTAGAAATAAAACTAAATTAGTTTTTTAAATTTTTTTTAACAAATAATTTATTTTTGAGAATATTTTTCTTTGACAACTGCGACGTATACAGGTGCGTTCACCCAAGGCGAATTAATACAGGTGGCCGCACGGCTACAAAAATCCAACAACACAAAAAACAACAGGCAATTTGTTGCTACAAAATTATGTATGCTGTCAAAAAAATATTGTAAAAAAACAAACAAAATAAAAAAATATATTTGATGAAAAAAATGGTTGTAATTATCAGAATAAGAAAATTATAAAAATTAAGTTACATTAAAATAAAAATACAGGAAAAGTGACCAAAATTCTTTTGTACCACTAGTTTGCTCAAATCACATGCATCGTTCCATTCTTGCACGGTGACCATTTGAAGACTATCATAATCTTCCACAAAAAAACCAAGGAATTATAAATGTGTTAACAATAATTTCACTATCTTTTTACGCATATTTTGATTATACACATCAGGAACTGCAAATACGGTTCCATGTTGTGGTAGTTTTCTCTAGGAATTTCAATTGTTTGTTTTCTATTAGCAATCAAAAAAAAATTAAATTAAAAAAATTTAACAAATTATTTATTTTTGACAAATTATTTTGACAACTGTAATGTATACAGCTGATGGGCTTTTTCGCCCGTGCGTTCACCTGTATTATTTCGCCATGCGTTCACCGGTATTATTTCGCCATGGATTACGACCAATTTTATTTAATGAAAAATGAAAAAGTATTTAAGTATCTTTTTCTCATATACAAAAAAAGGAAGGACAAAATAAAAAATTTGTTCAATTATATTTTTACGGTGTATGAAATGCAGAGATGTGAACGTATTAATTTACGAATTTGTCTTCAAACCCTTTAGAAAAAGTACGAACTTAAATATTTGGAAAATAAACTAAAGAAAAAAAATTATATCGGAACTAAATAAAAGATTTCATTTTCTAGAGAAAATAAAAAAATATTTTTTAATAAACTTTAAACTACAAAGATTAACATTTTTAAAATATTACTAAATAAAAAAAAAACAATTATTTACTAATAATAAAATAAAAGAAATATATATTTTCATGATAATGATATTAAACCTAAATATACATGTATTATATAATTATTATAATTTTAAGTGAAAAAATAACAAAATATAAACTGGCTTAATTATTTATTCTGGGCGAAAGTTAAAGTTTAAAAAATAAAAAAAAATAATAATAAGATGGCAAATTGTAATTCAACAAAAGTTTTGAAAAAATAAAAACAGATTTGTTTGTAAAGCACTCTGATCTCCGCTACTTTATTCGTTATAAAGCCAACAAAAACCCAGTTTTATTAAAGGACATTTCAAATGTTCAACAAAAATTTGAATTAAAGAAACTTTAATTAAAAAAACAAAACTCTCTTCAATACATTTTATTATTTTGTTTAACAAAACTAAGAAGCAGAGAGTATGTTCTGTCCCTAAAAAGCTATTTATTAAAAAGTATTGCAAATATAAAAAAAAAATACAGAAATAAAATATAAGCAAATAAATAAATGTGCATTTATGCAAAATATTTAATTATTCAAAAAACATTTTTAATCAATGATTTCTTTAAAAATCAGGTAAGTGAATCTTGCATTTTCTGAAGGCACTCCCCAAATTATCCTTTAGAAAAATAAACAAATTATAACTCCTTTTTTTTAAACTTCAAGAGTGAAATATTTGCAGTAGCGTTTCTTTTTGACTTTTTACTGATTTGTGTTTTTGTTAAAATTTACATTTTTATTAAATTTTATTATTTTATATAAAACTTCCATTTTTAAGATAAATCTTGAGTTGTTTGATTATATCTATTTAGAATTCTAGGTAAATTTTCCATTTTTTCTGTGTTTTTTTTTTTTATCAAAATTTGGCTTTCGCTTAAAACTTCTTTTTTTTTTTGCTAATATTAGAACTTTTAATGATATTTCGTTTTCCTAATAAAAAAAATTAAGATTAATGGATGAAATATCTATTCCTTGGTGAAGAACTTTTAAATTTTTAACTAAGCACTTCGGTTGTTAAAGAAATTTAAATTTCAAAGAATTTTATTTATTTTAAAAAATTGTCGAATCTTTTGAAACTCATTTTTATTTTTTTCGGTTTCCATACACAAATTGTAAAAACATAACTCAAAAAACTGAGTGCTTTTCATATAAATTTTTCAGACGAGTTGATCGCCTGTAATATAGAAACAGCACATTAATTTAAATTTACTCAAATTATGTTCTCCTATGTCAACTGCAACAAGTTAATAAAAATGAAAGGGTGACTCAGAGATGGTAGAAAACCCTTCGCGTGAGTGAAACACACACCAATCATATGTTATTTATAAATTTTCTGTACGTTGATAAAATTTTATTTGTTTTTTTTTCTTTTTGTTGTTTGTAATCTTTCGATATTTTGGGTGATCCCTGCATTGAGATTTGCAAAATTCAAATTTTTTAAGGTCGATGGTGTAGGTGTAAAGCAGTAAGCAAATTTGTTAAATCTTTTATGCATCAATCTTTTCCATCTATAATGGTGCCTTTAGAAAAAATAAATAAATTAAGTTTTTAAGAAGTTTTCCTTTTTCACAAAAAAAAAATTAATAAAAGTACAAAATTAGTTTCGATGTCGAATTAACAATTGTATTTTTTTTTAATAATAAAATTGGGCTAAAGTGTTTTTTAGTTTCTCGGTTTAGCAAATTGGAGAAGATAAACATAAATTTTTTAAAAAGAGTATTAAAAAAATTTTAATATAATTTTTAAATACAAATAACTCATTAACTACAGTGCTTAATTTTAAAGGCATTTCAACCTGTAATCAGCGGAAAAACAAAAAAATTGCAAGGCTTTAATGTCGTTGCATATTCCTGAAAATTTTGTAAAATTCAATCTTTTGATCTGAACGCGACCACTCCTCTGCTTCCAGAAATTGCTAATTTAAGGAAGCGGTAGCGATATGGCCATCAACAATTGCTTTCAATGTCAATAATCAACATCGGTGATTTGTTAATAAAATCGGGGTTATTCAAAAAAATATCGCAATAATTTGTTGGAAATTAATTTTGTAAAAGTTTCCTGTGTTTTTAATTTAAAATTAAAGTTGTTTGATATTTTAATTTTTTAAATGATTTTTTATTTTCCCCCTTTTTCATAGTTTTCGATTTTATGATAAATTTTCGCATTCTAGATGGAAATTCCTTTTTTTAATTTTTATTCTTTGGTTAATTCTGTGCTCACAAGGAAGCACAAGTCGTTTTGTGACTTGGCTTAACAGAATTTTTTTATTAAGTATCGTCACGTTATAAAAGGTACAGTTTTTGGCCTACAACAATAAAAGTTTGAGTGCATTACCCATTTGTATGTAAATAGTACAACAACAACGATTGTCCTAACTGGACTTTAGGTGTTATTCTGTACCCACAGAATTTGCGATTTCTAGCCACGTATTTTCAAAATGCTTATTAATTATCGCCCTAGTATAATATTATCTTAATTAAATCTATAATATTCATTTAAAATTAAAATACCTGGAATATCATGCTTTTACTTCGTGACAGAAAAGTTCAATAAATAAGTTTTTATTTATTAAAAAGTAAATATTGTTTCAAGAACTATAAACAATTATGTAAATAAGTAATAAAATAAAACAGAAAAGGGGTTTTTGTTTTGATATTACTTTTACTCTTTAAAGAGCAGAATAAGCTTTTCAATAGCATTTGTTTCTTATTATTCTGTGCGTTCAGTTGCCAACTCATTTCGTGATATTATTTTGATAAGATGAAACCCCTCTCATTAATAATATCAGGCGCTGAGGTTTATTTGAGGTCTATCTGCCATCCCTATATTAGCGCGTAAAACGCAAAGCAATGTATCAAATTGCATTTGCGCTGGAATGTCATCCCTAAATAAGAGCGTCAACTTTAGGTCTGTCTGGGTACTTTTCCAGTAGCTAATACTCAGTAAATTTTTTTGGGAGAGTAAGACCAATTTTACTCTGTCGGCTGAAAATATATCAAAAAGTACGCAGACAGCATCCAGTAAAATCTTGCAAGAAAACAGCTGATCGGTGTGTAAACAATTGAAATAACAAGGCAAAAGATTTACGCAAAATTAAATTGAAAACCGATCGCATAGGATTTTAAACAGTAACCTCGATATCCGGAAATGTCTTCGAAATTCCTCTTTGCAGTAATTGGGCACTATTTCTTCCACATACAGCTTTACACAACTTCTTTCTTTTGGCTTCATAAGAAAAGGCTTTAGACTGGAAAATATATCATTGCCTATGCATCTATTTTGTAGTATACTTAAAATTGTTTTGTTTATTATAATTTTTTATAAACATTAAAAATCAACACAATTCTAACTACTTACCTATGCCATTGTTAAATTTCAATTTTTATTTTTTTCACAAAAATTATTTCATTCAAAAAGTAAATAAAAACAGCTGTTCAAACTAGTTGCAAAATCTTGCAAGAAGAAATTTCTCCAGTAACATTTTGCAAGTTCTCTAACTGCCAACTGTCAAAAAATTCTCTTTTTGGCTCTCTCGCTGAAACAAATTTGGAGTACGCAGACAACATTTTGCAAGATTTTGCAACATTTTGCAGAAAATTATGCAAAATATGTGTACGCAGACAGACCTTTTGTGTCTTTAAGAGTAATGGTAACTGTTTTTATTTTATAAAACCCGCTGTATAAGAATAAAGAGGAGATAAAACCGCTAGATTGCCTTGAAAATCAATAAATTGTCTAAATTTGATTTTCTAATTGCTAAGCGTTGACGCTTATGACGCTTGACAGATATATTGCGCTTTACGCGCTAATTTAGGGATGCCAGTATACGCAATAACAGCGTTGCTACAAGCTTTGAGAAGAAAATCATCATATGCAAGAAAAAAATCATATTTTATGGGAAAAATTATCATTTTTTCAATACAAAATTTTATTTCAAAATTATAATTAAAATAATATATGTAATTGACATACATAGTTTATATTTAAATTATTATTGTTAAGAGTGTACGAAGTTTTACGAAGAACTTTTACTATAATATATACAGGGTTTCATATTTTTAATAATATCTTGGTTAATTTTAAAATTATAGCAGGAACGGTTTCTTATTGCTAAGTAATCTTTTGCGTATAAGATACCTTCGAGATTGCTGTTGTCTAATCTATTTCTATTTTTAGTTTTGTTTAAATTAACTGTTAAGAATATTCGTTCGACATTTGCTGAAGAAATGGGAAGACTTATTAAGTTTTGAACAAATGTTGACAACACCGGAAAAGCTGGAATGTTGTCAGCACGAGTTATTTTTGAAATTTTTGACCAAAATTCCTCACTGCTAAGATTATCTAGAGTTGTAAAATGATCACTGAATTTTATAAAACGGAGTTCTTTAAATTGGTTATCTAAATTAAATATCCTTTCACTAATTAAATTTGGAAAATTGTGTATTAAGCCTGTCAGAGAATTAATTATTCTATTTATAATTTTCAAAGGGTCAAGATATGAGAGCTCTTTTAAAAACGTATCTTTAAAATAAAACCGTTTTTATATTTGTCTACCTAATTTAATGTAGATTGCCACACAATTTTTATTAAATTAATTTTTTCATTTGCAGTGAGCTTTGAGGTAGAAATCTTTTGTTTAACAAAAACACCCAGAAATAGACTTTAATTTCAAAGTCACATTTTATGTATTTGACAGGTTGAGCTTTGAAAAATTTTGTTTTGTTTACAAGAAGCTGATACAAAACTTAACTTCACTATGTACTATGAAAGTACTAAACACTTGAAATAAAAAAATCATAGTTTTTATAAATTAGAAATCATATTCTTAGAAAAAAAAATCATCAAATCATATTTTGTTTCAAAAATCATCAAAAATATCATAAAATCATCATTTTGGTAACAGTGACCACGACGCTAAAATGAGATTAATTTGAGGTCTATACGTAAGAAAATTATGTGTTGGAGCGAATTTGAGGTTTGTTGAGATAGATATTTCACATCTCAATCCAAGTATGTACTGTATATACTGTCGCTATATCTGTCAAAAACGACATATACATACGTCCAAAAAATAGTATAGTGTCTATTAAAATAAAAAGTGTAACAGATTCAAAAAAAGTTCATTAAACAATTCTTTCCATACGATCAGAGTTGCATCCTGGCGCCTAAACTTGCTATTTTTCTAAGCAGGACAGAATTCCTTGAGGTTTTCTTGTGAATTAATCATACGAATGTATAGGAGTCAGTTAAAGCCTTGGAAATAACATCTTTGATTGTGGCTTCATTTGAATGCATAAAAAATAGCGCTGTTCTTTTGGTGATTAGATCTGTAGTCTTATGCTTTAATTCTCGTAGCTAAATCTAAATCTCGATCGCTAAAAAGCTAAAAATAAATTACAACAAAAAATGTTACAGAATACCATTTTTAACCAAAAATCCTGAAATAGATTTTTTTTAAGTTTTAGTGATGGATCTTTAGCTTTAGCGATTAAAAGAATAAGGCTGCTGATACTATTTTATTAAACGACACCATCACTTTGACTGAATTAACTTTGACAAACATTTAAAATTAAAAATTTTATAATTGATTTCAATCCTCTACAAACTGCAGCAATTATAAAAAATGCAATTATAAAATTAATCAACAATTTAATAAGAGCGAAATCATTTATTGTGAAATCTACTTAATTTTTAATTATTAATTCTAGCATTTCGTCAGAAAAAAACAGTTTCCATCATATTTTTCTTACTAGCCCAACACTACTAAAGAGATGTTAATTTATTTATGGTGACCAGCGTTGCCGCTTTGGTCCAATCGGACCAAACTTGGTAGTTTTTCGTTTTTAAAAAACAGTTTGGTAGTTTGGTTGGTTTGTTGCATTTTTTTTAAATTATTGGTAGGTTTTCCTTCTGTAGCAAATTTTTAGCAATAGTAAATTTTTTACCTTAAAAATTTAGAACATAAAATAAAAAATGTAACTTTGAATTAAATAAACAATAACTGTGAATAGTCTTATCACTGTTTTCAAAAACTGTTTTAGGTGTAATAAAAAACATCTCTGCTTTTTTGCATAAAGATGATTAAAGCTATAACCATCTCTGGTCTAAGAAACGCGAACAATATTATGAAATTGAAATTAACAATATTTTTCAGTGAAGTCTTATTTACAAGTGTTTGTATTAACAAAATTAACAGACAAAATGGAAAAGTAAGTTAACTTTTTTAATTGTATATATGTACCTTTTAATTCCATAAATATTTACTAATATTGCATATAAAGAATCAGTCAAAAAAAATTTAGAACCGAATGGTTGAGCGAATTTGATTGGCTCCAGGAAAGGGATGGATGTTCATTCTGCATAATATGCTCTAAAACTATTTAAAATCATAACATCCATCTTAAAAATCACCAAAAGACAAATTTCCACCTCAACAATTACGGAAAAAAACAAGTGTGTATAACAGAGTTTATGTGCAAGAAACGCATTTTTATATTTTTGGTAGGCTGTGAACGGCTTTGGTAGGATTTTTGAAGATTATTGGTAGGAAGTCAATTTCTTGTGTGGCAACGCTGATGGTGACTATTTAAAAGTTTAAGCAGAGAATTCAGACAGAAATTAAATTTCTCTCCTCCTTTTAATAAGAATAACTCTTGCGCAGATTTAAATTGAGAACCAGAGAGAACATAGAGTACAGCGTTGCCGCTTTGGTCCAATCGGACCAAACTTGGTAGTTTTTTGTTTTTAAAAAACAGTTTGGTAGTTTGGTTGGTTTGTTGCATTTTTTTTAATTTTTGGTAGGATTTCCTCCTGCCGCAATTTTTTAGTAATAGTAAATTTTTCACCTTAAAAATTTAGAACATAAAATTAAAAAAAAATGTAACTGAATTATATAAACAATAACTTTGAATAGTGTTACCACTGTTTTCAAAAACTGTTTTAGGTGTAATAAAAAAATATCTCTGCTTTTTTGCATAGAGATGATTAAAGCTATAACCATCTCTGGTTTAAGAAACCCGAACAATATTATAAAATTAACAATATTTTTGAGTGAGGGTTTATTTTCAAGTGTATGCATTAAAAAAATTAAAAGACAAATTGGAAAAGTAAGTAAACTTTTTTAATTGTAAATACGTTCCTTTTAAATACATAAATATTTGCTAATATTGCATGTATTTTTTTCAGATTCTTATCAAAAACTCCAAAATTAATTGAGAAAATATAATTTAGAATGACGACATTCCATCAACCAGGTAGAACCGCTCTTAAAATTCCCAAAATCCCAAAAATCATTTTAAACACTCTTAAAATTTTTGTTTTAAAACATTTTTAAATAATATAATACTTTTAGTGAACACTGTAAAGAAACAGTCAATAGAAAATTTAGAACCGAATGGTTGAGCGAATTTGATTGGCTCTAGGAAAGGGATGGGTGTTCATACTAAAAAGACAAACTTCCAATACAATTACGAAAAAAAAACCAAATGAGTATAACAGAGTTTATGTGCAAGAAATGCTTTTTTAAATTTTTGGTAGGCTGTGAACGATTTTGGTAGGATTTTTGAAAATTATTGGTAGGAAGTCAATTTCTTGTGTGGCAACGCTGATAGAGTAAACGGATGGCATTTTTAAAAAATAGTATTAACTCTTTGTTTGTTGTAGAGGAAACTTGGTTAACTACAAAAAACATCTGCTCCTCGTTGTACGTTTATATCTAAATTTATTTTCAATCAGTGACTGAATACTTATTTGTTTCAATGAATCAATTGTTGCCATATAAAATTGTAAAATCTAACAAAAAAGAAAATCTCATTTTCAGATAATCCTTTTATTACATTCTACGGTCACAGGTCGCCGGCATAACTTAGAAATTATCATCTTTACTTCTTTAAAGCGGTCAAACCTATTTCTGTTTCTTTTCTTCCGAGAGTTTAGTACAAAAGAAATGTAATAATGCTAATCGGCTTAATTTTGATAAAAACTTTCTGCTTTTACGAAAAGTTTATAAGAGGAAGAATTATGACAAAGTTAATAAAATCATATCGGACAAATGGCCACTTCCCAAGTTAATGCATATTTGTAAGTACTTATTGTACTACATTTCAAATTCAGATTATAAATTTAGTTTGATTTTTTATAGCTTAAGATATGAAAGCTTTGCGCTTTATTATGGCAAATCCATCAATCACTCGGCCTAAAAAAAGGAGCTGTAAAAACCCCATAGCTGCATTTGTTCTCATAGCTCTAGCAAATTGCACGCTGTACGCTGACCATTTACGTTTTAGGCGGTTCCTTCAGCGTCCTTACAAAAATAAAGGCAAATTATTTTTTCAATAAAGAAGACAAGGAATTAAAATTTTTTATAAACATTATTTAATAAATTTTTGGACAAGAAATTTTTTTTAATCATTCAAAACGTTAATATAAATTTTTAACTCATAATATTTTATTTCTTTAAAATATTTAAATCAATGCCGTACAACAAGTGTAAGATGTACTTAAATATTCAATATTATAAGAACATGTGGCGGTTGTATTGAATCATGGGCATGGCACACTTTCATTTTACTTTAAATGAGAATTTAGTTTTATTCCTGTGGTGCTTCCGTTAAGACGTGGAATTTATAATCGGAAAATTAACACGCTTTTTTAGTGCGTTTGATAATTTTGGTTCGCAAAAGCGGCTGAAAAACTTAATAGGAAAATTCATATATGTATTACATAAAAAAAACTATTCGTAACAAAAATTTTCTTTCATAAAGAAGAAATCGTGTTTTTATATATTTTACAACTAAATTAAATGAAATTTTATCCCACTTAATGTAGCTGAATGACAATTTGGAAACACACAGCCAAGTTTATTGCGATTATATTGAAAAAATTATAAAAAAGCGCAAAGTAAAAAGAAAGTGAAGCAAAAACAAATTTTATGGTTAAATAAAATAAATTTAAAAATTTTTTTTCTTAAACAATTAAAAAAAGTAAGTAAAATTCCTTCTTTCTAAAAAACAAATAAGGAAGTAAATAGATGCATTCCGCCAAAACTATTGAATTAAAAAACTGACCTTTAAAACAGAAAGATATTGTGGTTTCGTTGTGTTCAGATATAATTTTGAAATAATTTCAATTTTTATTGAATTATTGGCTATTTTGCACAAATCGTTTGTGTTTGTATATTTTCACGTAAATAAATTGAATTAAAATTTTCCATAGACAGGTTATCAGTTTAATTTACAAAATATACATTTAATTACATTTTAAATTTACTTTTACATTTTTCATAGCACGTTGTAATGAAATGTGTATAATATTTGGGAAATGTGTGTTCATTATACGAATCAACAATCCACTAAATATAATAGCTGAAGGTTTTGTTTATTTAATATTTTGTTTTTATAAAACTCTCATTTAGTTAAAGAAGTTTTAAACTTAAGATAACCTAACCTAACGTAACAGAAAAACAAACAAATTATCTATTCATTAGTCGGTTTAAGTAAATCATAAAATTGTTTAAGGTTTTTAAAAAAAAATATTTTTCGAGATTAATCAAGAGCTTGAAGCTTGCTACTGATTAAATCCCTTTTTATACCCTTCACCACAGGTAGAAAAAGTTTGTTATTCCGTGTGTAATTTCTACAATATCTATTTTCGACCTCATAAAGTATATATATTCTGACTTCTTACGCATAGCCTGTCCGTCCGTATTAGTGTTGCCCCGGCAAACTTGTTTTCACAATAGAAATAAATATGTCAATCTATCAGTTATAGTGTCGAAAGAGGTGCTATTGGAAATCAGCATGATCGGTCCATGTTCTTTGAGGCAGCAGGCAAAACACCTCGCCTACCTCTAATTTTTATATGCCATTTGCAACAATAATGTAACTCAAATCAAAGAAAATAAATATATGGGGCGATAGAGAATTAAAAAATAAAAAAAAACTTCCGGTGAAAAATTTGGCGCTGGAACATATTATCCGAGTTACGGGGCTCTGAAATTTTCAAATTTTTTTAAATATCAATACAGGTATAATTTTAAAGCTTTGGAAGAGATCTTTAATGAAAAACTTAAATTTTTTTAAAAATGGTTAACCCATTAAGGGCCGATGTCATTTGCCACTAAGACGCTACTAAAATAATTTTTTTCTGTAGATAAAAAAATTTATAATTAAATTAATGAAAACTGACTTATTTTCGGCTTTTTGGTTCTTTTTAATTTAACTTCTAAACATTTTTAGAAAGAAAAATTATTTTTTTATTTTTATTCAATTAAATTATTTTCTTTCTAAAAATGTTTAGAAATTAAATTAAAAAGAACCAAAAAGCCGAAAATAAGTCAATTTTTATTAATTTATAAAAATCGATGGTTCGAATCCTGATGGGGGAAAAATTTTAAAATTAAAAATCTATAATTCTCAAATTAGAAGTTGCCTTATGATATGTAGAAATTTGTAATTGCTTACTATCTAAATACTTCTTTATAAATGACTCTCAATGAATTAAATAAAATAATATATTAGTTATTTGACCTTAATACTTATTTATTTATTATTTATTGTATTAAAAAAAAAAGAAAAAAAAACAACATTAATATTTTTGTTTCGTATTTCCTAAAGATGCCACTCAACGGTGTGGGGAAATATTAAAAAAAAAATTAAAAATAATGGACAATATTTTTATTAAAATAAATAGTGCCTAAAAAAAGAAATAGGTATGTTTCTTTACTCTAGTTTGGGATCCCGTGGGTTTTTAAAAAAGTAAAGTTCTTCTTCTTCTTATTTCCGTAAAGAAATAGTCATAATATAAACTCTTATAATATTGTTGTCATTTAATAAACTGTGATATTAATTTTAAAATTGTTATAATATGGATTTATGACAAGTATTAGCTTTTTCAGTTTTTATTTTTAAATTTGTAAACTTTTTCAACGCAATTATTTTCAACAAAATCTTGGGACGAAAATTTTCACTTTTTGGACTTCGCATTTTTGCTTTGTAAACTTATTCTTATCACATTTTCCTAATTAATTCTATATTAATTTAATTACACAAAAACTGAAACTATATAAATATATAAATCTTTAAGCTCATTTTAATTCTTATTGTGAAACTTAGTGTAGAAAAAAAATTAAAATGAAAGGTAAATCATCATAGAATTTTTAAAGTATTTTTTCTTTTTTCTTGATAAAGTTGCTGCAAATTTTTCAAGTCTATATGATTAATTTTATCATTAATTTTCTGCAGTAATATTTTCCATACAACAGAAAAACGAATTTTAAAATATGTTTCTTTGCTTCGGGTGTACTTTTTAGCTCTAATATCTGTAACTTTACTATCACCTTTATTACGCCCAGGTCTGATACTCTTAAGAAATTTAACGTTATCAATTGATTTTAAAAATTTATGATCTAAATACATAACATCATTGGGTCTAGGGTTTTGTTTTTTATAGCTCTTTCTATTATGGAATGAACGCTATTTGCCTCCATTTGTATATTGCTAATTTTTTGCACAAAATCAATGCCAGGTTTAATAGCCGCATTTTGCAGAGCATTGCCCGTACCACAATTTTTATTTTGATATATACAACCATCGCTAATAAAGATTAATTTTTTTGGGACTATCGTTTCAACAAAGAACTTTGTTTTCTATAAAATGGTCCCAAATACTTGCGAAATCTTCGGAACTCAGACCACCTTCCACTTCACTCCACAAAAAACAAAAAGCTTCTTTATTTCTAAGATTTTAGAAAACCAAATTATGGAAATGAAGTTTCGTACGGTAATACAGTGTAGACGTGTGTTTCATTGTCAATGTCATTGAACTTTTCATTCCTAGCTTTTTCTTTCTTTTGTTGGAGAAGTTTATAAGTTTCTTGAGATAAATTTCATGCTGAAAAACGTACTTATAATTTGCATTGGCCTTTTTTCGGAGAAAAAAGAGAAAGATTTTTTACTCCAAATGTATTATAAAAAAATTGTGTGTTTTTTCCAACACACCAGTCGTTAACATGAAAATGGTATAATTGCAATTTAGAACGTCATTCTGTTAGATATATTTAGATAGATATTTTTTTAGTGCACTGATAGAAAAAATCATCGTTGGTTTGATGACGCTATAACATCAAAATTTAAACATCAATGTTATGAAAGATGTCATTAATAAAGTATAAAATGGCATCAATGCAATGACAGACATCATCATAGAATTTTGTCATATTTTAGATGTCATCTAAGTTATGACTACAATGTCATCAACTTGATGCAATATTTCGTATACGATTATTTCGTAAAATATATATTTAAGAAAAAATAAATAGAGTTTTCATAATTCCAGTTAGCATTTTAATTGCAACTTGATTATTTTTTTTTCATAATGTTTATTTTTAAAAAAGTTTTTATGAATTTAAAAAATAAAATCACATTGATGTAAGTTCATCATCATTATTATGACCAAACAAATATATAACTAAATACGCACGGCCTTTTGAAAACAATGCTTAAAAAGCAAAAGCATATATACAACGAAGATGATGACACCCCGTCGTTATATTGATGACACATAATTATGATTATAATCATCAAATTAGGCGCCAACGTAAAAAGTAATGAGAGGAAAGTGCTAAACACAGAGAATTTTCTCATATTCATAGGGAATGATGTTAATATGTCATCAGATTGATGAACTTTTAGCATCATATTGTTGACACAAGAGATGACAAAATAAGCAAATAATGACATGGTTAACATCACAACAATGACAAGTGTCACGGGGTCAAAAACGAAGACATTTGTCATTGAATTGATGTTAAATTACTTTAGCGTTATGATGATGTTTCTATCAGTGTGACAGCACGACATCATGGCGACTCCATTGCTGGTATAGAATAAAAAAACAAGTAAAGAAATTCTTTTCTTCTGAATAACCAATACTTCTTAGAGCACTTATTCTTGAATTTAGAGTTTTATTCGTCCAATTGGTTACAGTTTGCCTACCAATTGCCAACGTATTCAAAAAAATGTTTTACAAACCCTTATAATTATGTTATCTACTTACAAAAAATATTGCAGTGTTTGACATTTTTTAGATTTGTTTTCCTCTTTTCGATTTCTCGTCCTTTTAATTGTAGGGTTTTGAATCATCGTATTTACATATATTTTTTTCACTAAAAATCCTTAAATATTTCTACCTATTTTTCTCAGAGATATCTGTGAACTTTAAAGCAGAGCTTCCTTTTGTTTTTAGTAATTCCAACCACTGTCTGTATTCCCTTTTTCAAAAAAAAAACTTTATTTCTAACTGAATTCCAAGATGGGGTTCTAAGCGAGAAACCTTTTTCTACGAGCTCTCGTTTTCGGATCAAATTCGAAAGAATTGTCAGAGTACGTATTAAACCATATGGAACAAGTCCCACAACACCGTCGTCTGCTTCAATTCCATAGTTTTGTGTTAAATCCATACCAATTTCTTAAAAATAGATAATAAAATTATTGTAAATAACATTAAATATTATTGTATTCAAATAAAAACTAAAATCTAAACATTTGCCTTTTTAAAAAAAAGCTAAAGGCCAGAATTCAATATTATACAGAATCGCACAATTTAATCACACAAAAATCTGACAGAATTCTGTCCTACTTTAAAAATCGTTTTAAGATGGCGTTGCAAGTGTCACACTATTATACAAAAAAGATGCAAAAACATATGGTTTTAATATATTGTTGTTTTAGCTCCTCATCATCTTAAAAAAAATCAACCCTGATGGCATGGAGAAAAGTATTTTATGAATTATTTCAAAAGATTAAAAAATCGTACAGATCTGTCAAAAAGTCTGTCACGCACATACACTTTTAATCCACACTATCATACTTTTTGAGCACACATGCAATTTTTACATATCGCACAACTCAGTATGATAGTGAATCCCGGCCTGTAGTATTATTTTTTTCTTATTACGAGATCTTATCTTATTACGAGATCTCGTAGATCTCAAATTTTCACGTCTTTAGAAAAAATAGAACAGAAAACAATTTATTCGATTGAATAAATTAATATTCGTGCCTTTAATATTTTTCGTAGTTTTGTGGTCTTTGCGTTTTTTGCAAAGCGCAAAATTACAACAACTTTAAACTATATAATGACATTTATCGTTGTCGCAAAATATATATTTTGTATAGTATTACCGTTTTGCATTAAAATCTCAATTTCGGAAAAAAGTGGACTTAGCGTTTTTGCGAATTACAATAACGATATTCAAAATTAACTACAATTTGGACGCAAAGAAATTGAATAAATTTGACCTATTGTCACATGCATCAATAATATGCATCAATCTAATCTTAATTTCAAAGTCTTTCTCTTTTCTTCACATTTAAAAATTAGTAAACAGTTTGATTAAAATGAATGTGTTAATTAAAAAGTTTAAAGATCAAATAAAAACTAATTACAAAGATAAATTTAACTTTAACCTATAATATTAATTATGATTTTTTGATTATAATTTCGTTAACAAATACTTATTAAAAGTGTTTGTAGAATTCACGTGTTTAAAATAAAATTTTTTATGCTCATCAAAATTTCCTTATCAGAATAAAAAATAAACAAAATCTTTCATGCCTGAGAAATAAAAATAAATAAAAACAAGTATGAGTGCTATATTCAGCTATGCCGAATCTTATATACCCTTCATCATATATTTATATCTACTTTATTGCAGAAACTTTAATCAAAAAAGCAAATATTGGGGTGACAGAGATTTAAAAAATAAAAAACTTTTTGGTACTGCATATATATAATTTTACATAAAAATAGTATCGGCCCTTTATGGGTTAAGCATTTTCATAATATTTTTGTATTTTCTTAAAGATCTCTTTAAAAGCTTTAAAATGATACCCATATTGATATTTTAAAATATTTGAAAATTTAATTTCAGAGCTCCGTAACTCGAAACTAAAAAGGTAAAAAGCAGTAAAAATTTTTTTTCTTATTTGTACTAAAAATGCGAAGTACTGAGCTGTTACTAGTTGTGGCGAAAAACTTATAAAGATCTTTGCTAGAGAGTGAAAATATAAATTTAGTATTTAAATAGTTTGTCAAGGTTACCAAAGTTGCCATATAAATTTGGCATAAAATCGCCAAATCATAATATAAAAAAGACTAGGAAAAAAATAATGATACTAGGAATGCCAAATGACGTCCTTTGGACAGCTTTTTAATAATTTAATCCTCTAGTGTTTTGGATGCTCAAAAGTGTTCCGCCGACTGCTACTCCTCTTCACACTCCCTTCCAAGTTAATTTTAATATTGAATTATTACGTTGCACAAAAGTAGTTTGTGCTTATTGCCAAAGATTTTGAAATTGTTTAAGAAACTAAACTTTTAGCAATAGAAGCAAAAATATTTTAGCTCGAATGATTTTGACGATTTGTTACACCAAAAAAATCTAACAACTCTGAATGTATTTAAGCAAACATTTTTTTTTTGTTTTAGTTATCTGTGCTGTGGCTTTAAAAAAGCTCGTGGGTATTATAATATATTTTTCACAATTAGTTTAGCTCACATGATGTTTTTGCAAACAAACAAAAGATTTTGCATTTTTTTTTTTTTTGTTTTTTGTAATGGTAAATAATTTAGTACCTTTTTGTGTTTATCACCTAACAATTGTTAATCTAAATATGAAAAACAAGAACCGCAACGAATAAGTTTTATATAATTAAAAGTTTAATGTTAATTATTAAAGTAAAGAAAGTTTTTTTAATTAGCTCGTTCAAAAACTATTGAATTTGTTAACAATTTACAGTGTTTGTTCAACCTGAAGCTTCAATCCAACACAGCAGAAAAACATTTTGAAATCGCGATTTATTTTAGAAATTTATTCTAATCTATAGCATTTAGCCAAAGACAGAAAAGACAGAAAGACATAAACTTTCATCAAGTTAGTCGGGCCCTTGTGAAGAATCACATGTACGAATACAATAAGAACACTTTGAACTTTTTTGACTTAAGTTGAAAGTATTTAAGGATCTATTTATATTTTTATTTAAGGATCTATTTATATGTCAAGTTTTTTTAAAATCAGTTTACAAAAATGTCAGCTTTTCCGCTCTGATAAAAAACATAGCCTCTTGATTCGATAGTATTGAATCCTCTAGATAAGGATTTCGTTTTGTTTGAAATTTTTGTAGCTTTTTGCCACTTATCGTTTCTTTAGGTCCTAGTTAAAGAAAACAGCCTGGATCACTATCTACATAAGCAAACTGAAAGTTTGGGATTGTTCGAAATAGCATCAATGCGCTGCATCTGATGCGTATGTGTGATTTGTTTGCGATGCCGATGCAAACAAAACAGCTGATGCTGATACCTACTCAATGCGCAGAGAAGAAGAAATTATCAATGTTTACAACTTCTAAAGCTTAAACATTAAAAATGGTTTTATAACATCTTTAAACTATATAAAAGAGCCGAAAAAAGGTCAGCCGTATACAGTGGATAAAGAAAAGTAAAATCAAAATTGATTATTGTTGTTTTTGCTTGAACTTCGGTTTTGTCTTTACTGAATTGTTTAGACAAAAATCTTTAGTTTACTTAAAATATTTGTGAGAGGTTTCCTGACGAGCTAAGTGAGCGGTAGCGAAATGGCCATCGAGATCTTCACCTTCAATAATCAATACCGGGAAATTAGCATGATAAATTTAGGGTATAATTTATTTAATAATAAAGTTGTTTATTGCTTTTTTTTCTCTTCCATGTCCAAACGAACTCTTATTAACAGGTTCAAAAATTTTACATTTAATTCAGTTCTAGAAATGCATAAACAAATGTAATTTAACAAAGAAAAATTTGTAAATATCAAATTAAATACTTACTCATCCATCGCATCCGCTATTTTTGTGATGCGTGTTTGTCTGTTTGATGTTTGTTTGCGCATCGTAAATTTCTGTGATGCATTTTAGAACACAAGACATTTGCCGTGATATTAACTGGTGTTTTTTAGAACGCACTACGCATCAGACGCGATGCATTTCTAAACAAGCCCTCTTATTCCATATATTTCATAACTCATTTCCCCATTTTTTCCTCTATGGGTCCGGTTTTCGAAATCGGACTTAGTATACTGCACTTTTAAAACATATTTTAAATTGCGTTAAAATTTGTAAAGCCGTATAACAGTGCCCGAATTCCACCTTTTCCTAGTTTCGAAAGCGAACAAGAATTACCCATTTTTCTTATTAGCTCTCAAAAACCATGTGCCAAATTTTATTAAAATCATTCAATCCATAAAACTGTTCAGTTTTTTCTTCCTTATATATCCTCTATGTTTGATTTCTTATCTTTCTTTAATTAAGGTAGGATTGCTTAAGCCAGCTCATCAGGAAACCTTTATCAAAATTTTTAGCTAATTAAATTATAAATAAAAAAATATGCAATTGCTTGTGCAAATTGTTGGATCATTGTTAATTTTTTCGTTCTCTTGAGAAATTAAAAAATAACCGTGTTGCTTTTATTTTAATACGCCTTATAACTGTATTAAGAGTTGGCATGTAACCAACCTAATGGATTGAAAGAAAAACAACAGTGCTATATTCGGCTATGCCGATTCTTACATACCCTTCACAATATATGTAAAACTAGTTTAGTGAAGTAACTCCAATCAAAAAAACAAATATTGAGGTGACAGAGAATTAAAAATAAGTAAAAAGAAATAGTTACTATATATAATTTTGCTTAAAAATGTCTTTGGCTCTTAATGGGTTAAGCGTTTTTTAAAATTTAATATTTCCTTAAAGCTTTTAAATGATAACCATATTATCAGGCATGTCACAGAACTCAATTCCGATCAAAAGCGGTTTCAATTCCGTAAATTGGTTCTTTAGAAAACGAAAAACCAAAAATTTCTTCGGAATCAAACCACTTTTAAATTTCACACTGGAATTTAGTTTCTTTAAAATTTTGTTATTCACAAGTTTCAAATTTACTTTTATTATGTGTCCTTATTAAGATTAGCCTGACGAGCTAAGTAAGCGATAGCGAAACGGCCATCGAGACGTGCTTTCACCTTCAACAATCAATACCGGGAAAATAGCACGGTAAATTAAAAGTTTAATTTATATTAGTCTTGTTGTTTACTTTGGTGTGCGCAATATTGCCACGTTTAAATAAAAAGGTGAGTTTTAAGCATTTTTTAGAAATAAGCAAAATCGATCGGAATCTGAAGAAGGCAAAACAAAATAGATCGGAATTCTTAATACGGAATTAAAACCTTTCCGATCGGAATTTGTGACATGGCTGTATACAGTGCACAAACGTACTTTTCTACAAAAAGTTCACAGGCTCGTAACTCGGATAATATGGGCTAACGCCAATTTTTTCACTGGATATTTTTTTTCGTTTTTTTTTATTGGAGTTATTTCACTAAACTAGATATATTCCAAATGGTATGGAAAAATAAAAAGCAGGTGTGGATATTATCCGCTGCCACGAAGGATATGGACCGATCTTGCTGATTTTCAACAGCAAAATTGTCGAAAGTATGTCTGATTAATTGGCGTATTAAAATTATATCTAGCTCATCTAGTGCCTTAGCGATGTTGATTTATACTCGAATGGCCAGACAGACGAGCATCGCTCAATCGACTTGGCAATGCATAAGAAGTCAGAATATATATACCTAGTGTGGTCGGAATTGGATATTGTAAAAATAACACACGGAATAACAAACTTTTTCCATTGTGGCTAATTTTTGTTAAAGCCGTAACCTTTTTGTAAGGGCTTCTTAAATAACTCTTTTTTTGTTTTTGAAGTTTTTGTACTTAAAGAAAAATGTTTTTGGCTTTTCTAAATATTTTGATAAAGGTTTCCTGATGAGCTGTTTTAAGCAAACGGCGACATACGTGGTAACTAACCAGTATTTCCAACTAACAAGTTAATTGAATTTTTATTTAAAAATATTATAGGATATTAGCATATAATTCTCAAAACAATTTTATGGATAAATATATAATAGTTTGATAATAATTTATTTTAAAACTTTATTAAAAAAAATTCTAGATGTCTCATCCAAACGGTAACGGTTATAGCGAACCAAAAGATATTCCAACAAATGGAAATGGTATTGGATGCTTGAATGCAGATGAAACCGATGATGGAGGCCTTACAATGAAATTACGTTTTACAACAATTACCTCTTTGGACCATCCAGTGCCGCCATCCCCAACAAAAAGTTCCTCACTTAAGCGAAACACGAGTTATGGAAATCTCATGCCAGCAGAAACAAAGGAAACTAGAGTAAAAGTTATTTACACAGGAGGTACCATAGGAATGGTAAGAAATGAAAGAAATGGTAAGTTTAAAAAAAATATCACAAAAAACAACAATATTCAATATTGATTTGAACACAGTTTTAGCTCCCATGCCAAACTCATTAGTAAAACGTATACGAAAATATCCTAATATGCACGATGAAGATTATGCCCAGAAAAGATTTGGACAATCGGCTTCTATGGCTCCCTTAGTTTTACCTTATGTACAGGGTGAAAGCAATCGCGTGATTTATCAAATTACGGAATATGCTCCCTTATTAGACTCCAGTAATATGACGATGCACGACTGGGCTAGAATAGCAACTGATATTCATGTATGTTAATTTTCACAAACTAAAAACTAAAGTTTTTTAACATTTTCATTTATATTTTTTCAGCAATCTTATGAATTCTTCGATGGCTTTGTGGTTCTACATGGTACCGACACTTTATCCTACACTGCATCAGCCTTATCATTCATGTTAGAGAATCTCGGCAAAACTGTGATAATAACGGGCTCGCAAATACCAATTTTCGAGACCCGTACTGACGGCAAAGACAATTTCACCTCGGCCCTTATAATTGCTGGCAATTATGTTATACCCGAGGTTTGTGTCTTTTTTGGCAATAAACTTATGCGAGGCAATCGCACTGTGAAAGTTAGTTCATGTTCGTTGGATGCTTTCGATAGCCCAAATGTTCCTCCGCTGGCACATATTGGCATTAATGTGGATGTAGACTATAGACTAATCTTTAGACCTTGTAAAATTTCTAAATTTAATGTTCATTCTGAATTGGATGAAAATGTGGGAATTTTGCGTATATTTCCAAGTATTTCCACAACGACATTTAAAGCCTTCTTGGCGCCGCCTATGAAGGGCGTTGTATTGCAGTCGTTTGGTTCGGGCAATGTGCCAGCAAATCGTAAAGATATACTAAAGGAATTAAAAAATGCCTCGGAAAGGGGTGTTATTATTGTCAATTGCACTCAGTGTCCTAACGGTTCTGTGGCTGAAATCTATCAGACTGGGAAGGTCCTTTTTGATATGGGTGTTCTGCCCGGCTTCGATATGACACCGGAGGCAGCGTTGACTAAGTTATCGTACGTGTTGGGTAAAAGTGAATGGTCATTGGATATTAAAAAACAGGTAACGGAGTTTTTAAAAACACATATGTACATACATTCACACATATTTTACTAAGTGAGATGTTTTTTTTATCAGATGATGCAATCTAATCTGAGAGGAGAACTAACTTCCAATTCGGGACCTAAAATGGAGGAATATGATTTAGTGGACGCGGTGGCCAGATCTTTACATCTATCCTCCCCGCAAGAACTCAGTCAATTGGGTGCTACACTTTTTCCGGCCATGTTGAATGCAGCTGTTGCAGCCGGTGATATACAGAAGGTTGTACAATTTATCATTTAGAAAACTTATAAAGCAAGAAAAAATAAAAATTTACTTCTTATTTATTAGATTAACAACTTAAAAGCATATGGCGCTGATTTGTCGGGCGTAAATCAAGACCATCGCACTGCTTTACACTTGGCCTGCATTGAAGGCAACTTGCCAGTTGTTAAACACCTACTACTGAATGGTGTTTCTGTGCACATACGTGATCGATATGAACGCACACCCCTTATGGAGGCCATTACAAATGACAATCAAGAAATCATAAATCTTCTCATAAATTGTGGCGCTCATTTGACAGGATCTTCAAGGGCGATTGGGGAACAGTTGTGTGCTGCTGCTGCTAGAGGTTCTTTGACTCGTCTTAAATCTTATCAATTAGCAGGGGCAGACCTCTCACAGCCTGATCCCTCTGGCCGAACGGCGTTGCATGTTGCTGCCCTGCATGGTTATGAAGAAATTATACAATACCTACTCGAACATATGGATAACATAAGTGAAACTGATATGATGGGACTCACCGCTTTGGATTATGCATTCAAGGCAGATCAGCAAGGCGTTTCTGTGATGCTTAATAATTTTTCAAGTAACAAGGTGTAAAGTGCTGAGCTAATAATGTTGTACATTAAATACACATTTCACTTATCATGGCAAAACTTCGGCACACACACACACCAAACTTTAGAACAATTTAGATTAACGAGCACTTGTAATAATAATTAAGACAAATTATTTATTAAGTGAAATAATATTCATAAAATAAATAAACAAATACGTTATAAATTTTAGACAAATATTTATAACCAACTTAAAAAAATGTACGTTGATTTTTTTGTTTGTGCGCGCATAACTAAATCATTTCTGAACCGATTTTGAAAGTTTTTTTTTCTTTATTTGAAACGTTATGCTTACAGATTGGTCCCGTTTTGAAAGCAGTTCTTTATTTTAAAAACAATGTGTGTTTATATATATTTAGAGTTTTTACATATAAAATGAGCAAAAAATCATGAGAAGGCGAGGTTTAGAAATCTCCTATAGATTAAATATATGCTCGATGTACATGTGAGTTGTATCAAAGGAAAGCTTATGACTTCTAGATTAATAATATTATGATTTTTTTCGCGCTCCATTTTTTAAAATACATTTACCTTAGAGAATTACAATTTGGAATGAAAATTGCGAGTAATCAAAAAGCATCGAGATATTCTTACAAAATTTTTAAATTATATAGAAAAGTCTTTAATTAAATTTTAAAACATAATTTATTTATTTTTTTATTTTAACATATAAATTCCCAAAAAGGGGAAAAATGTCCTAAAAAATTGTTTTTACAAAAGAGGCTACCCTGTGTTTATTAATCACGGGGCTGTGAAATCCTGTTTGAAGTATGTAGCCAATAATTAATTGGTGACTTAAAATCTCGTTTACCTTTTATCACAGATATAACCCTTTTATAATCGGTGCTTTGCGTTCCAAATAATTTTTAAACTATGATTTAAAACTGGCTATGTTTGAATAGGGCTGGAGGGAGAACCGTGATATTTTCGATCTAATTTTTCTTTTATTCACATTTGTTATAGGTTGTCTTTAAAATTGTTAAAAAAAATTTGCTAGTACCGAAGTAAATTTATAATACATAAGAAAATCCTTAAAAAACGGCATTATTTACATCTTCTCTTGTTTATTGTAAATTTCATTAAGAATATAGCAAATGTCTATGTAGATTCTTATACTATAACTCATAAAATATTGTTCTTGTGTTAGAAAGTTGATAATAATATAAAAACACATCTAAACTGGAATAGGCGTTAAAGACATATTTTGATACGAAAACAACCAAATTCATTTTCTCCATTTTTTGAATTTTCCAAAAAATTTATTTTATATAAACAATCAACTTAATCGATAGAGTCTTTATATTTATAGATATACAGGCATGTCACAGAACTTAATTCCGATCGAAAGTGGTTTCAATTCCGCAAATTGGTTTTTTAGAAAATGAAAAACGAAAAGTTTTTTCGGAATGAAACCACTTTTGAATTTCAAAGTGGAATTTCATTTCTTTGAAATTTTGTTATTTGCGGTTTTCAAATTTACTTTTATTATTTGTCCTTACTTAGATTAGCTTTGTTATTTACTTTGGTGTGCGCAATTTTGCCACATTTAAATAAAAAGGTAAAGATTAAGCACTTTTTAGAAATAAGCCAAATCGATCGGAATCTGAAGAAGGTTAAATAAAATCGATCGGAATTGTTAATACGGAATTCAAACCATTCCGATCGGAATTTGTGACATGCCTGATAGAAAGAAAAATATCCAATCTTGAATAATTAAAAATTCGCTAAAATAAAAAGGGTTTTTTTTTATTAACTGCTCAAAACAATAACTCTAAATTATTATAAAATCAATAAAATATGATTTTCCTGTTAAATTATGGACTAACCAATATTGAAGTTATTTGAAGTATTATTTTTTAATCTGTTAAACGGAATAATCTGAAATTATATCTTAATATATAAATTAATGATTAAAGCAGAATTGCAGTAGTTGAAACATATTTTAAATAATAAATGACTTAATGGATGTGTTGTAAATACCAAAGTATATCTATAGCACGTACGTGCAAGCGCTCAGGTGATATTTGTTTGTTTTGTGATTTCATCACCATATATGTCAAAGTTTGTTTATATTTTTGTAAACAGTTTGTTTATATTTTGTGTTTTATTCTCCGTTTACTTTTTTCACTTTTCTTTACGAAATGTATCCAATTACAATATTGAAGTTCAAATTGAATTAAACATACTTCTCATAAATTTTCGTTTTAATTATCATTTATATAAATATATTGTGTTATATTTTTGTTATTATTATTTTGAAAATTAATATTAAGTTTTTTTATTGCAAAAAAATACATTCATACTCACTTCCCCATCTCTGAGATGTAGTCAGCTGCCTCATGACACAATGGGTAATTTTTACACAAACAATGCATGTTGTTGTTTTAATGCTGTATTTTAACAACAATGCTGTATTTAGAACAACAACAGGCATTTTGTTTGTGTAAAATCATGTATTATGTCAAAAAACAGTTCAGAGACGGTAAAGTGGGTAACATTTTATCATTTTTCTAACTAAAAAATTAATATGAATTTTTCTTAATTAATATAAAAAAATTAAGAGAATGACCTCTTAATGACTATATCAATGTAAATTTAAACAAGAATTCAATAAAAGGATGCTCAATGCAACTTGAGTTGGAAAAGTGTAATTTGAATATTTCGTTTACCATCCCTGATAGAACATAATAAAAATGAAAAGAAACACGTAAAAAACAAGAGCAAAATAAAAATTTAAATAAATATAAACAAATTTTAAAACAATACATGATAAACACGCACACCAATAAAACTATCACGTGAACTCCTGCATGTACTTAATATAGATATACTTTGGTAGAAACCAAAACGAATAGATTTTATCGGGTGAAGGCATTTGTACAACAAACACAATAATACTTCAACTTTGAATATTTGCTAATATAAACAAAACAACTACAAAATAATATATTTTTGAGAAGTTAATTAAAATAGAAATAGGAACAGCAAAATTAGTTTGCTGTGTATTTAATCTCGCCTGGTAAAGGTAATTCGCCTTGGTTGTTAATCTAGCCACATTTGTCCTTGTGATTTTTGCGGCTCATTTATCTACACATGTTTGAAAAGTCACTATAAGAATAATCTGTAAAACGGTTTATCCACGATCAAAATTTTGTGCTGCGCGTTTTTGATGTACACATGTTGAATGAGCAGTAAAGAATTCATTGTTAGTTTGATTTTGTGTTGCCAACCACAGATTACTAACAGATAACTCACTTGTGATGTTAAAAAAGTGTGTTCTCATATTTTCTTCCAGCTTTCGCTTAAACGAATAAATAAATATTAAAAAACGCTAAAGGCAATACTACTTCAAACATCTTGTTTTTAAAAAAAAATATACAAGAAGTTCTGCCTTCTTCTTCGCACAATTGCATTTAAAACAAAAACGATTTTTTAGAATTAGATCGAACGAACGATTGCGACATCGTGAAACTGACCCTATAACTTTTAACACTCCAAAAAGGAAAAATCACAATAGTCACCTGGGCTGTCAAGGTCACCTGTTATTAATTCGCTTTGTTTCGTCATGATAAACAGGTATGAATAATATTCGATTATTCATATTCGGACCTGGTTGATGCCTTTGAGATGAAACTCTGAATAACAAACACTTTTAGTACTATTTTTTACAGCACAGTAGTTTGCTGACATGGAAATAATTTGCGTATTTTTTCTTTAATAAATTTTGTTCTTTAAAAATTTATGGTAAATAGCTAATAATAGCTTATAAAAATTAACTAAAACAAAAGATAAATGCATCCAGCGATCTATTTATATTCTATAAATTAAAACAAATGCAAAAATCCTTAAATTGGAAACAAAAACATGAATCGAAATTCTTTCATTAATGTGAAAAAGAACACGTCAGATATTTTTTTCGTGGCATTGAGTTTTTTGTGTTAAATGTGATCATTGATATAAAACTTAATACATAGTCTTATTTGTTAATTAGTTTATATGGTTTTTGTGTAAAATATCTTCTTTGGCAAACGTAAAATTTGGCTATAAAAAATTTATTTTTGAGTTTGTTTTTCTTCTAGTACAAGTACAAATGTCCAAGTTTAGCAAGCAAGAACATCAACCTAACGATTTACAAAACAAAGCAAAAATACCGATAAAAAAGAATGATCGTTTAACATTTTACATCCTTAATGTTTGTTAAGTGTTTGTTAAGAAATCTAGTTTATTATTTCTTTGTGTGTAATACGTTAAACATTTTTCAACGATAAATTTTACCATGTCGTCCGATACGAACGAACAGCAACAACAATTGCAGGAGAGTTTCCTACAACAGCAGGTAATAAAATATCTCAAAACTTTTTGCTTGTATTCGTTTTGGTTATAATACATAAGTTTGGCTCACAAAAAGAAATATTGCTGAATATTTCGTATTTTTTTAATTTTTTTGTAATTTATTGAAAACTTTATTAACGTATATCTTTGTAGGAAAAGATAACCGCTTTAAGAGAACTAGTGCGAAAGTCGGGAGCAGCTCACGATTCAGGCAATACAGCAGCAAAAGAAAAAGTTAAAAATATTGCAGAAAGACTGCTGCAATCAAAAGCAAAAAGTAAAGGTGCAAATGTGCTTTCTGATTCCACAAAAACTCCCTCGTTAGAGGACTCCTTTGTTTCACAAGATAATGCAGATATGTCAGTTTCTCAGCTGCAATTTCCTTTGCAATCGCACACACTCAATTTTGCTTCGACTCCTAATCCTACACCAACAAAACCGAAAATATCATTAAGAAATGAAACACTTCCTTCGTCTGTTCCTTACTCTTTACAAAGTAGTGAAAAAATTGCGTTAATGAGACAACAATTGGAGCAAAATAAACTTCGTATGGCACAAAAAGCATCCAGTAAACAACATTTGGAGCAGTTAGTATCACAACTAAAAGATAAGTTCGAAACTACACAACAATGTCTGGAAGATACTACTGAATTAGGTAGATCTATGACAGACTTAAGTAATTTAATACACTACACTCCCGTTAGCCGGGAAAGACACAAATCAGTAACAGACTTAAGTAGTCAAAACTTTAGTTTGGAAAAGGAACGCATAAAGTTTCTAGAAAATCGATGTCGTCTCTTGGAAAAACAGCTGGAAAAAGAGAAGCAGAATAATCAGCGAAACAAATCTGCAAATATTTCCAGCATCAACACTGAACAGTTAGAGGCCAAAATATCTGTATTAGAATTTTTAGTGCAAGAGAAAGAAAAAGAATTTGAAGTTAAAGAACAGATCTTAAAAGATGAGCTCAAAAAGCTGCAAAATAGAAATGAAATAAGGGATTTTGAAGCTTCTGAAGAAAGTACGAAATTGTTGAAAGAAAATGAAAAATTGAAATTTGAGATTGAGAGAATGACTAGTGGAAATAATAACAATAACATGCAGCAACAAATTCAACTTTTAAGTCAGGAAAATTCTCAATTGAAACAACAACTTGAAAGGCTTAAAAAACAATCAGAAGTTTTCGCTAGCGAAAATGAAGGTCAGCTTCAAACCGAGATAGAAGACTTAAAGGAACAATTAGAAACATTCAAATCTAATGAAACTTTAGAATCTTTAGATATTTTAAACGAAAATCACTTGCTGAAACAGGAAACTGAAATTCAATTAAAACGAATACAGGAACTAAATGAAATCAATGATTGTTTGGAAACTGCAAGGTGTGATTTAACTTCAAAATGTACAGAATTAGAAGAAAAAATAAAGGAATTAAAATCTGATCTTATTTTGGTACAAGAAAAGCTTAAAATATCAGAACAAAAATGTTGTGAATTAGAAGGTTATAAGAACTCTGCAATTTATTTCTCGTCTACAAACTCTTCACAAGACACCGAAAGCCAAATTAAGGCTGAAATGGCCAAACAAATACAAGAACTAATGGATGAATTATCAGAAGTGAGGATGGAGAACTCCAAACTAAAAGCGAATATAAACGAACAAGAAAAATTAGCTATCAATGACAGCTTAATAGCTGAAAAGATAGCCAGCCTAGAATCATGTATTGAGGCACAACGAGAAGATTTATTAAAATCCAAAGAATTGCAAACGAAATATGAAGAAGATCTAATGGAAAAAACTATTGAACTAAATGTGTTAAATGCCAATTTTAAAGTACTAGAAGAGAAATTAGAATCCGCTTCCAAAACCAAACCATTATTTTTCTCATCTATTTCCGTTGATCAGGAAACGAACAATCCAGAATTAGAGTTGGAAAATCAACAGTTGAAACAGAAGCTAGATGAGTCCAACAAAGCAATGATTAAACTAAAATTGAAATGCAAACAGGCAGAAAAACAAATAGAAAAATTGAAAAAGGCCTCTGATCTACATGAAGAAGTTGTAAAATTAACTAAAGAAAAAGAACAGTTGCAGCAAAAGATTACTGAATTGGAAGACGAAAAGGGGCAGTGGCAATTGACAGCAATGGAAACTTCACAGACCAGTTCAAAGAATGAGGAGACCATAGGAGTCATGCACCAAAAATATGAAGAAAAAATTCATGATTTAGAATGTATTGTAAGAGAAAAAGAAGCAGAGCTTGAAGCCTTGAAACAGGGAGAACAATCACGAGTCAGTTCTGAGTTAGGAGAAATACAATTAGAAGAGCAAGTCAAAGTGTTAAGAGAAGAATTACTAACCGTACGCAATGATATTGAGTTAAAAGACCAGGAATTGCAAGAATCTATTAAAACGATCGAAAAAATGAATAAACAGAAAGATGAGCTAGAGAAAAAATTGGAACATTATTTAAATGAAAACATAGAGCTTTTAGATAAAGTAGAAAAGCTTTCAAAATCTTCATCCTCTGCTGAATCCATAGAAATCGTAGAAAGACTAACACAACAAGAAAAGCAAGAATTAGAAGAGTTTAACAAACGCTTGGGCGATTCTAGTGAAGAAACTACATCGCAAAAGGAAGCTGTTAATGAATTAACGCAAACGGAAATTAGTCCTGAAATAACCGAAAGTCTTAATAAATTACGCGAAGAAAGCTCGGAACTTATGAATAAAATTGAATTGTTTACTACCGAAAGAAGAGAAGTACTAGAAAAAATGGAGCATATAAACAAAGAAAATCATGAACTTTTAAGACGCATTGAGGAAGTAACTAAGGAAAAGAAAGATTTAGAGGACAGATTTAGCAAGCAAGTAGAAAACTGTAACGATTTAGAAACCAAGTTGGACAATGTAACTAAAGAAAAGGAATTTTTGAACACGCAGATGCAGGAGTTTAAAAATCAAAAGACTCAACTGTCACAAGAGTTGACTTCCTTGCAACAATCTTCTGAGGTAGTGGCTGCCCTAGATAATGGTGAGACACTGTTCGAAAAATGTGAAAAATCTTTATCAAAACTATATGGAGAGTTAGAGGCATATCGAAAGGCCAACGACAAAAAGAGCAAGTTCAATATTTCCAAAAAGTTAGCTAAAGAAGCCGAAAATGCCCACCTTCAACTAAGTGAATTGTTGCAAAAAGTCAAGGAAGCTAGCAGTGCTGTTGAAACGGTGACAGTAGTTGAAACTGTGGTTGCGGTTACGGCACCGAATGGCAAAGCACTAGCCGAGTATGAACAATTAACTGCCCAAAATCGGGAACTTAAAGCCACTGTACAAGAATTACGACGTCTGTTAGATGAAGCTAGGGATCAACAGGAAGACCAAAATGATAATAAATTCGCATCTGAAGAAAGGCAAGCCATTCAATTAGAAGATGACAGGGAAATGCACAATGAAACCAGCAGAAAGTTGCAAGAGTCCTTACGACAAATTGAACAATATAAAACACAGTTAGGTGAACTTCAATCTCGGGTGGAAGACCTAACCCAGGAACTATATGAAGCTAGAACGGGTCTCAACGAAAAGACAGCAGAGATCACTGACCTTTCGACAGAAATAACAAATCTTAAAAAAATATCGGAAGATTTCGATCGTTTAATTAATGACAAGGAAATGTCACATGAAAAGCAAATCGAGCAATTAACCAGACTACGAAAACAACTCGAGGCTAAATGTGATACCTACGAGCAGGAACTGGAAATACTGCGGACTTTGGTTAAAGAACAAAAACAACAACTCATTGAAGCCTATAAAGAGCATGAACACGAAATGAATCTAAAACTTTTGGAATTGCATCAACATGAAGAAAAAACAAAAGAACTAAAACAAGAGCTACTGCAACTTAAGGACGCTTCTGTTCTCCAAGGTTCTGAGTTAATGAAGAATTTACAAAAAGAATGCGAAAAACTCAAAGAATCTTTAAAAATAAACAAACACTTGGTGCAGGAGCAAGTCGAGGAGCTGTCGAATAAACAGGAAACTATTGATACTTTAAATCAACAAATCATAGATCTGTACAAAACAATAGAAGAAAATGCCAATAAAATAGTAGAAAAAGAGGATGAACTGTCCTTGTTGCAAGAATTATATAACAGCAATAAGGACAAATTGTCTCAATTGGAACAAACTAACCAAAATTTATTGACGCAAACTGAAGAGCTTGTTTTAGTTATCAAACAGCAAAAGGAACAATTAAATCAACAATTAGAGCAGCTTTCCACCTTAAACACATGCCAACAGAAAATTCAAGATTTAGAACAACGCAACAAGGATCAGTTTGATAAACTTAAGAAATATGCAGCCAATTTAAAAAGAAAAGCCCAACTATGTTTGGATTACGAAAGCAAATTAAAACGTTTGGAAAGTGAAACTCTAGCCAATGATCACTCACAAGAACTTGAGATTCTAGGTAATAAGAATGCTCAACTAGAAAAAGAACTTCAAAATGTTCATCACCAACTAGAAGACAAAGTCAAAGAGCTGGGGCAAATTGTTAATATTAAATCATCGCTTGAACAACAGGTGCAACAATTACAACAAGAATTGAATCAAAAAATAAACGAAGTGGAAACAGCCAAGCAAGAATCTTCGTTGGAAATACAAAGTTTGCAAAATAATCTTTTGTTATCACAAGAACATTTAAGAGTAAAAATTCAAGAATTCGAAGAATGCCAGCAGCATTTGTCAAGCAGAGTCACCGAAAATATCAAACTAAAAGAAGAACTACAGATGACTAAAAACGAACTTCAAAAGCTTCATAATGATTTAGCTGCTGCACAAAAGCCAAGTACAGAAAAAGAAAACTCAACTTTCACTTCAGATTGGGGTGACTTTGATGATCAACTGAAGGAAGAACTTCAATGCACACAAGAAAATCTTAAACTTAAAATTAAAGAAATTGAAGAACTAAGACAATCATTAATGGCGGCTCAAGAGCAACTAACAGACTGGGGTAACGAATCCACCAAAAAGAATACAGACTATGAGAATTTGAATAAAGTTTTACATGACAAGTCAGTTAAATATGAAAGAGCTGTAGCAACTATTGAGGAATTAGAAAACAAATTAATGATACAAAGAGAAAAAGATTCTGAGAACGCTCAAAAGATACAAGAGCTTACTACGGAATTGGAAACTCTAAAGGTCAATTCTACACAAGCCGCTTCAAACCAAGACCTTGAAAACAAATTACAGCAGGTGACGGAAGAATTAAGGACGAAATCTTTGAAGTTTGAAAAATCCAAAGCTGTTATTAAAGAACGCAATGCTCAGATACAAAGATTGCAAGCACAACTCAAAGACCTGCAAGAAAAACTGACAACTTGTCCCGAGGAAGAAATTCTTTCTCCGTCTACCCAACATAAACTTGATGCTTCCATACAGCAGCCTGTCAGAGAGGAGTTAGAATCCCTTCAGCATGCCTACAATAAGCTCAATGAGAAATACAAAAGTGAAAAAATCCAGTTCCAGGAAACTATTGCCCGCTTGGAAACGCTGCATGATGGTATTCAAGCAAAATTACAAGAGGATATGTCCTACATAGAAACCCTAGAGCAAGAGAATAATACATTCAAAGAGAAAATCTGTCGTCTGCAAGAATGTGTGTCGGGTTTTGAGGAACGACGAGCTTCTATGGAACGTAAGGTTAATGTTATAGATGAACAAATGCAATCAAAGACTGCTGAACACCTCAAAGTGGAAGACGAATTAATATATCGTTTAAATATGTTATCCGAACACGATGAGGTAATAGCACAACGTTTGATTGATTCACAAAGTGAAAAAGAAGTTTTGGAGGGAAATTATCGCAAACTTCAAAATGATCACAGCCTCATGCAGAAACAGTATCAAAAATTGGAAAAGGAATTTAGCTACTATAAAATCTCATCTAACTACGAACATGATCTTGAACTCAACGCATTAAAAGATCAACTTGAAAAGGTTAAAAATGAAATGGAGAGGCAAAAGGATGTTTATGAGGGTAAGTTGGCGGCTAAAGTAACAGAACTTGATGAATTTGAAAGTGAACTAAGTGACCAACTAGAAAAAATAAACAATGAAAAGCGACAACTATACGAGCAGCTTGAGCATATGACGGATGATTGCACTGCCTATCAAAATGATATTCTCAGACTGCAGGAAAATGTAAATACTTTGGAGCAGGCTAAAAACGAACTGGAACGTGAATCTTCCTGGTTACGAATGCAAAATGAAAACTCTCAACAAGATATTTACGAATTACAGGAGTTACGCATGCAGTCCTTGCAAGATAAAACCGAAATCGACAATTTGAGACATCAAATAGAAACAATATCCTCAAATCATGAAAGCGAACTGCAAGCCTTACGTACTCAAATATCAGAATTAGATACTTTGCGCATGCAAGTCGGTCAGAATCAAACAGATGACCAGGTTTTTATAGAAACGGAAAACAAAAGACTTACAGATCTTTTGGCTGAAAAGGAGGCTGTTATAGAAAATTATCAACATCAAAACTTGCAACTACAAATGGCAGCTGCAGCTTCAAATTCCAATGTATCAAATCAACAGGATTCCTTTTCCCTAGTCTTCGGCTTACCTGCGTCAAATGCCTCTATAAATCAAACACAGTCCAGCGACAATACAAGCACTGAAATTGAACGGCTCAACCAAGAATTGCAAGATAGAAATCAGCAAATCAATCGATTGCAACAGGATTTGAGCAACTTGCAGACTGAGTTAAGTGTCGTTGCTGATGCTAATCAGGAAATGCAAAACCAATTAACAGAACGCCAACAAGATGCCGTAAATCTGCAAAGACTTCAAAGTGTAGCTTCCGCTCTAACCGAATCGCAACCAACAGACGTCATTCCTGCACCACCCATGTTCTTTACAGCGGATACATCTATAAGATCTCCCTTTGATGATATAATTCAACACTCTCTCGCTGTGGAAGCATCAGTTCAGCATGCAGTTTCACCAGAACAGCCTCCGACAATAGAAGACTTACAACGCAACGTTTCCGATTTAGAAAAGCACGCCCAAGACTTGGAACATAAACTAGCCTCTCGAAATCAAAGGCAATCCGAATACGAAGAAAAAATAAGAGATTTAGAATTGCGCTACCAAGAAAGAGGCCAACAATTGCAACAAGCAAATAGTGAGTTGCAAAAGGTGCACTCCGAATTGGCCAAGCTTCAGCAGCAACAAACAGAGTTGCTAGCTCAACTACATGAATTACAGGAGCTAAGAAATCAAGTTGTTTCCCTAGAAAGTTTATTACAAACAAAAGATCAGGAAATAAGCCGCATTAATCGTGAGAAGCAAGATAATGAACGCCTAAAGAAAAATATGCCTTCCTTGGAAAGTCAAATTGTCTCTACTTTCCCTGATCCAACCGTTCAACCAACTTTGGATATGTTCTTTAATAACTCAGCCCCAGCACCGGATTTCGAAGCTTTAACTATTCCCCAACAGTCTAATGAACCCGTACTTGAAGAACTCATAGTGCCTAAGAAAACATATGTCTGTCATCCACAAGAAAAGTCCGTCCTAACTGCTCAAGAAAATCCTTTAACAGCTCTTGACTTAGGAGAGGATTGGGGAGATTCGTGGGGTAACACAGAAGCGACTGCTGAAGCTGAACATTATGCCAAAACTTTGGCCTCTAATAAATCAAGTGTTCCCACCTCTCTTGTGCCCAGAGATCAGCAGTTGGAATTACAGATTCAAGACCTGAATGAACGTTTGCAAGAGCTACAACTCGCTTTAGAACGTAGTGAAGAACAAAAGAAGGAGCTTCATGTAAAGTCAGGAAAACTAATGAAAAAAGTAAAGGAATACAAGGTAAAGATAGATGCACTACAGTTGTCGGCTCATGCTAAAGATTTTCGTAAATCTAGCTCCGTTGAGTCCAACTCTGCGTTTGGTGATTTGGATGCAGCTATACAAGACGAACTGAAAAATCAGATAAAATCTCTGGAGGAGCGTCTCGATGAACAAAAGAAGCAACATGAAAGTCTTACTCTGGAAAAAGAGAAGTTACTAAAAAGAATCGATGTTCTTGCGGCCGCCAATGAGCGTTTCACCGAAATGAAGGAACGCCAAGATATGGACGTGCAAATGTATCAGGCACGCATAAGAGAACTTCAAGCAAAATTGGCCAAACTCGAAGACTGGGGTAACGACGAAAATGTTTCTAAACCAGTGACAGAAGAAAATGCATTCAATCCAAGGGAGGATACACAAAATATTTCACCCAATACTTTGACTAAACTGCAAAATCAAATATCTGCCTTGACTTTGGAGGTTCAAGATCTAACGGGCGACCGTTTAGAATTGCAGGCCTTATTAGAAGAAGAGAAAACTAACTTAAGCAAGGCTGAGCAAACTGTTAGTTTATTGCGTCATCAATTACAGACCTTAGAAGAAGCTAAACACTTCGAAAAAAGCAACGAAACTTATTTACTAAACAACCTCAAACTTGACATGCAAAATCTAAGGGAATCTTACAACATTTTATTAAGCAATAAGGAAAGAATGGAAGAAGAACTTAAAACAAAATCAGACACATTAAATTTGTCACAGGCTAATGAAAAAAGACTACAGGCTGATCTTGATGCTCTTCAGCTGGAAGTCGAAACACTTAGAGACACCCTTAATAATACAAAACAAAGCTTAATTGATTTGGAAGCAGAGTTATCGCAGCTCAAAGAGCAGAAAGAGAAACAAATCGACGAAATAAACTTCAGCTATAAAAAAGAGTCTGTGGTGTTAATGAAACAAGAAATTCAGTTGTTAATGCAACAGAAGCAAACTATAGAAGAACAAGCAAATGAATTGTTAAAGGAAAACGAGAGCTTAAAATTGAAACAGAATTCTCAAGCCGATATAAAAATTTTAGAGGAAAAATTAGAAAGCTTAAAAGAAGAAAATGATTACTTAAAAATTGCTGTTGCAGCTTCAACAAACAGCCGAAACGATGAAGAATTATCGGCTTTGCTACAGGAGAAGGAATCAGAAATTTTACATCTAAAGCAACGTATCAATGATTTAATGAACGAAGACCAAACAGAAAAACTAGTTTTGGAAATTCTAACTAAAAACCAGGAAATACATTTATTAAAAATACAAGTGAAAAATTTGGAAGAAGATAAGCAGGAGTTAGAAAACAATCTGTCATTGCAAATAACAAAAGAAATGCAGGCAAATAAAGGAGACATACACACGAAAGAGCCGGAAGACAACCGTTTGCAAGAATTAGAAACTCAAATAAAACGTTTGCAAGAAGAGAAAAGACAAATGGAAGAAGAATTACAAGTTCTAAATAATCATGTTTTAGAGTCACTTCAAGTTGAAGATAAAATGAAGGTTCTTACTTTGGAATTGGATACCAAAAACATAGAAATCTCGGAATTACGTAAAACTGTGGAATCTTTAAAATCCAACGGAAATACCAGCAAAATCGATGCTTCTTCAGTTGATTTTGTGGCTCTTAATAAGCAATGGGAGGCTATTGTTGAACAACGATGTGGTGAAATAGCTAAAATGTGGCAGGAACATTTGGCTCAAAAAGAACGGGATTTTGAGGCAACTAAGAAACGTCTCGAGGAAGAAATTGCATCTCTAAGAAATAATCAAGCAGCCAATTTAAGCATTAAGACAGGACCGCACGTTCGATCAGTAGAAACTACATCATCCTCTACACCTGCTTCAGAATCCACTACTACCTCAGCAAGCAGTTCAGCTGAAGCCTCACAAGATGGCACACCCTTGCGTACACGGCCTGAAGATCCCGATAGCATTATTGAAAAAATGCAAGCTGCCCTAGAATCACAAGAAATAGAGATTGTTACTCTCAAAGAACAATTGGCCATACGTTCGGCTGAATATGGAGGTTTAGCTGCACAATATGATCCCTTCAAATTGCGCGGCACATCATCACACAGTTCAGTCACAGGTTTTGCAGAAAATCGTAAACAAGTTTCTACTGCCGTAGATGTGCCAATGGTTTCCAAATCTGAATTGGATTTGGCCATGTACATGCTGCATCAGCGTGATATGCGCTGTGAGGAAATGACTTTGGAAATTGTTAATCTTTTGGCCGAAAGGGACACTTTGCAATTGAAACTGTCGAACACTTTGAGGCAGTTGGAAGCTAAAAATGCTAAAGCGGGAGCTTTGGCTGAAGGTGAGTTGAATTGATTTGATTATAAAGCGACTTTAATTTGTATTTCTTGAAATTGTAGCTGCATCAGCGACTGGAACCTTACTGTCTTCAACATCATCAGAAAATGTGGCCAATATCTCAGCTGCGGGTTCGACTGTGGGTATCGCTGCAGAAGATGATTTGAATGAAAAGTAAGTTGTTTATTACCATTTTTATTTAAGCTTTTATAAAACTTTTATTCTGCTGGTTTTACAGACTTTCACAATTGCAAACAGTCAGCCATTCTAAAGACAAGGTTATCAAAGAGGAACGTGAACAACGTATACGACAAATTGAGAAACTACAACAGGATGTTGCCAAAATGCCACCGGCTGCAGTTTCGGAACTAATTGGAAGCGATTTATGTAAAAATATTTTTGCATTTAATTTTTATAAGAGAATTTTTAAGAATTTCTAAATTGTAAATTTTGCAGCACAAACTAATCAATCGCCTTCTACCGTTTTATTGAACTGGCTGTGGGGCAACAAGGGCGGAAATTCTGGTGCTTCTCAGACAGGTTTTTAAATTCGCTTTTTTGGAACTGTCCACTTTTTGAACTGTACCTTAATTCTGTTCGCGGTATTCGATTTCTTTTATGTGTATGTGTAAATATTAGATAAAATATTTATTTTTATTTATAATAAAATCCTATAATCATAGCTTAGGCATTTTGTTTTGTTTTTGTTGATTTAAATGCAATGAATATGTAGATTTTATTAAAATATGCATTCATACCATTTATTTTTATTCTTTTTGTAATATTTGATTAAGTTATAAGTTAATTTGTATAATAAATTGAAAAAAATTAAAAAAAACTTTTCCTTAAATTAGTAGAACTGATAAAAAAAAAACAACTAATAAATGTGATTGTTTAATTAAAATATCAATAACACAAGAACAATAATACAATGAATATAAACTGAAAACAATATTTAAAATTCTCTATTTTATTTAAATTTTTATAACTGCACGTGCTAAGTTGAAATCAAAACAGCGAATGACTTTATTTTAAGACAGCAAACATTAACGTTAAGAGCTTTCAAAAAGCATGAAAAGAAGGTATTCATATCCAGGAGACACTTAAAACAAATTCATAAAGCAGCAGAAATAGAATTTGTACACTTTTAAAGTATTTTAATTTCTTATGTATTTTTATTTTAATATTATTTGGGCTAAATAAATTTTTTAAAACCTCATTACGAGATAGCTATAATATTTTTTAATTCGAAAAATTTGTTATTTTTAACGTTATAATTATTTATAAATCTTATTATTTAATATCTTCAACATGCATAATTTATTTGTTTTTAATTGGAATTATTAAACAACTGTTTGTAGGATTTCAAATTTTATTATGAAAAAATTAAGTGATTACATATTTTAGCTAATCTTGCATACTTTTTAGTTAGAGTTTGATATGAATGTATTCTAATGCAGGACAGACGCAATAAAAATGTGTGAATGTTTTCTTCTTATCATCACAGGTGCCGCAAGAGTGGTGCTGATATGAGCTTCATATTCGCAATGTCTGGTATCAGTGTAAATTCAGTAGTTAACTATATTCCAATTCAGCCCAGGCCTGACGTCGAGCAGGTGATCCTGCTATTTCAGCAGCTCAAAAAGCAGTTTTTGTTTTAAACTCTTGTTACCCTGAGGAGTAGCAAGAACTTTAGCACGAAGGCGCTGCTCGTATAGAGCTTTTTCGCGCCTAAGTACTTTGGCACA
Source organism: Gymnosoma rotundatum (assembly GCA_916610165.2). Taxonomy (NCBI): domain Eukaryota; kingdom Metazoa; phylum Arthropoda; class Insecta; order Diptera; family Tachinidae; genus Gymnosoma; species Gymnosoma rotundatum. The sequence continues at coordinate 96,116,173 of OU744340.1, forward strand.
CGAAGATCTCGACTTTTTGCGTAGCGAATCAGTATCAGCGTTTTTATTACACCGCCATATACTAAATGCTTCCTCTCTGGATCTGACTGCGTTTTTGCACGTCTGATTAAACCAAGAATTTTTTCTTGGCTTAATGCGAATTTTTTTATGAAATTAGGAGTTGAACTGTCGTTATTGTAAATGAGTTGAAATTGATTTTGGCTTATGTTTAATTTTTTAATTTCTAAAAATCTTTTTTCAGAAAGAAAAATTATTTTACATATCGCACTTGATCAACAAGAGGGTATTAACTCAAAATTTTAAAATTTTCAGTAGAGTCAAAAAACTGTTTGTGGCCACATTTTAACAGAATTTAAAAATTCAAATATACCATAGGAAGCAAATTCAATTTAAAAATATATTTACATCGTTTTTCCTAGAAATCTGTGCAAGTATTGCAAAAAAAATCAATTTTTTGAGTTAATACCATTTTTCTGAAATTTTTCGATCATAAATGAAACAAATTTTATCAACAAGACGGTATCAACTCAAAATAAAACCAAATTGAAAAGAGACTCAACTCAAAATAATACCTTTTTAATGAAAATTTACGAATCAGTTCCATGTTAACTTTTGTATTAACTCGAAATAATACCCTTTTGTTGAAATAAAGGTAATCACTACATTATCATGAATATGGTCTCAAAGGTGGTTTTCGAGATGAAAGAGTAAACGAAATACGTTGAAATTTTTACAGTAGATAGATATTGATGTTGTTAGCTGATTTCTTGAAAAAAGTGATATTTCAAAAATTTTGAGTTAATACCCTATTGTTGATCAAGTGCGATATGTATGCGGAAAACAAGAAAAATTAGACACCAGCAGAATGTAGTGCTGCATCCTTCATCAGCATTCTTCGCATCTATCTACCTTCCTTAGGTTGTGTACATTGTAAACATCATCTATTTAACCAACTAACTTTGTAAATAAGAATACGAGGAGTATTCATATCAATATAACTTGATTAGACAAAGTCTACACACACACCATAGTATTTTTTCACTGTTCTCTCTGTAAGTCCCATTTGTTTTTGCTTTGTGCCAATCATCGGTTGGTCACGTATGCAATTTTTATTATACCCTTCGCCACAAAAAGTGGAAAAAGGATATAACTAAGTTTGTCACTCCATTTGTAATTTCTACAATATCCATTTCCGAACCCATAAAGTATATATATTCTGAGTTCTTCTGCAAAGCGGAGTTGAGTGAACGGTGTCCGTCTTTTGCCTTCGCAAACTTGATTTCAACCAAAATTTAAATACGCCAATCGATCAGACATAGAGTCGAAAGTGGTGCTATTGGAAATCAGCAAGATCGGCCCATGACCTTAGACGCAATGGACAAAGCACCACGCCTACCTCTAATTTTTCCATATCACTTGGAACAATAAAGTACATAACTCCAATAAAAAAAACATATATGGGGCGATAGAGAATAAAAAAGTTAGTGAAAACATTGGCCCATATTTTTCAAATTACGGGCCTATGAAATTTAAAAATTTTTGAAAATATCAAAGCGGGCATCATTTAAAAGCTTTTGATGAGATCTTTAAGAAAAAACTAAACATTTTTAAAAATGCTGAACCCATTAAGAGCCTATGGCATTTTTTTGTGAAATTATTTAAATGTTGTACTCAATTATTTTTTTATTTTTTAATTCTCTGTCAACGCAATATTTCCTTTTTTGATTGGCATAGCCGAATATAGCTTACTTGTTTTGATTTGAGTTCCTTCATTGTTCCAAATGATATGGAAAAATTAGTGGTATGCGTAGTGTTTTGACTGCTGCCTCGAAAGAAATGCATGCTGATTTTCAATAGCTACTCTTTCGCCACTATATCTGATCGATTGGCTTATTTAAATTTTCTTTTGTTGATCTAGTGGCATGACAAACTCGATTTCAACACTAAAAAAAAACAATACTGCTTGTGTTACAGTCTTTAAATTTAACGGATTTGCAGTTATCTTCAAAATATACATTTTCAACCCTGTCTATAAAATGGATTAGCTAGTAAATCTGGCAACACTGCTTATGAAACCAAAAATCATGTTTTATTTCACACAAGGAATGGTACAATAATTCATCAGATAAATGCATTAACTGTTTTTGACATTTTATTTAAACTGTCTTATATGTAGTTTGACAGCTATGTCAAAAAATTTAATATAAAAGATAATCAGCTGTAAAACTGCACTCGCCTGATGTATTTTTGCGCCGTTATTCAAAACATTTTCATGCATACAGATATACATACGTATGTATGTATAGAACATAGCACACAGCCATGAATCAAGAAAACAAGATTGCGTATCTGCTCATCTACGTCACAGTAGAATGAAAATGAGTGTTTGTTGTAAAAAGTGTATAAGATTTTTGGCGCTACACTGGAAATAACTGCATAACTTCTAAACGGGTGCATCGATTTGAACAAAATTTCAAGTGGGAAGAAAAAAGCCATAATCCAGTAAAAATTTTGTGTTTGGGCTTGAGGCCCGAGAAGAAGAAGAGCTATTTTGGGCTACCAAAGTTTTAAATTTTGGCTTGTATGAAAATTCTTATAAAAAATTATTAATTTCGGAAGTTATTTAATAAGCAATTCTAAATTAATCTTTTTATAAAGGAAATATGTATATAATAATTATTAATGTTCTTCATAAAAATAAAAATTAAAATAAATTTTCAAAATAAATTCTTTTTTCGTGCTATTTTTTTTGTCTTTGCTTTGTTGTTTGGACAAAAATTTTAGTTTAAAATGTTTGTCAGAAGTTTCCTGAAGAGTTAAGTTAGCAATAACGAAATGGCCATCGAGACGTGCTTTGACCCTCAATAATCAATATCGGTAATTTAATTAATTAATCGGGATAATAGAAAATAGCATGAAGAAAAAAGATTTTATTCTGAAAATTAATTAGTATAATAAAAAATTCCCGTTGTTTAATTTATTAAAATAAATTTATTTTCAAAATAAAATTAAAACCAAAATGTTTAGTGCCGTATTCAAAGAAAATAAAATAACTTTGAAATGTATTTTAAGACAAATTTTTAATACAAATTTGTCCCAAAATATATTTAAATCTATTTTGATTTTCTATGAATACGGCAGTTAAAATATAAATGAATTTTTTATTTTATTTGATTTTCTTCTTTGGTCATGCTGTATTCTTTAAGGTCCACATTAAGTTTTCGTTTTTTTAATACATGATGAGCCTGTTTAGTTAAATCTTCCACAAAATCTTGTTTAATGAGAAACCGTCTTTATTATTTTTTTGATATATTTATTTCAATTCTTCAATGTGTTTCATAGTTTCAGGTGTAGGCTTTATTAGTCCGCCCTCAGATACGTGATCAACCCACGAATACGTTGAACCTTCTTCGTTTTATGCCACTGCATTATCTGGGATATCATTGTTAAGTTTGTGGTAAATATAGCCTTCGAGGTTTTCGGGACCATCATACTATAATTCGGTTAACCTTTTTTTATTTTGAATACATTTTTACCGTTTTTACTTTAATTCTGTTGCACTTTCCATACACAAATGAAGTTTGTTTACAAAAAATATTCTATACCTACGTCATACATAAGAAAGAGAACGCTATACAACAAACTAACGGACCTGCGCAATGCACAACCTTGTTTTCTTGATTCATGGCACACAGATTTTTACCGTATTAGTTGAAAAATATTCATATATTTTTTTTTACTGCAATGTAATTACTTTGCTCCACATGCAATAATTTTATATGTAAATCTCGCAAATTATTCACTTACATCTATGTAAAGATAAAAGGAGAACAAGATGGTGCTGCACAACAACGCAAAATTTTGTTTTTGTTCAAAAATGCATTGTTTTTAGCGACAATTTCTTGAGTATTTTTTTGAATTAAACAAGACGAATGCATAAAGGTGAATACATAACTGTTGTTATTACCGAAAATTATAACAACAGTTTAATATATACTGGCGGAATCAACCCAATTAATTTAATACCGTGAATACATAAGCTCACGCGAAATACAGATCATTATTGTCTCTTTAGTGTACAAATGTCATTATTGCTTCTTCTTGTATTTTAGTACATATTTCGATTTTTAAAAAACGAGTTAGTCCATACTACGCCATATTTTCATGCCATTTTTTACAATTCTTTTTTTAAGCTTTAGCGAGTTTCATCGTGTGCTTTAATGAATAAATATATTTGCTATCGGGAGCGATGTGACCTTTAAAAGAGACTCTTTTGTTTTTTGAAATTTGAATTTAAAAATGGCAGGGGTACATAACCACAGCGCCAGGGTATCCCACGAATTCTCAGAAATAGGTAATTAGTCTCTCCAGGAACGGCACATCGACCTAGGAAGTGATAAATCCTGAACAGGATATTATAGTATTAATGATTATATTATTTTTTTTATTTTATTTATTTGAAAACATAAGGGCATTTTAATAAAAGCCAGTTGAAAAAAACGTGCGCGATGTGTCTTTGATTATAACCTCACTTTTTTGAAAAAGGAAAATCTGCTCGCACGCAAATCTTCCCCCTTCGAGATAAAGTAATAAACTCTAAAAGAGACTCATAAATATTAAAGGGAATGTTGTAGGACTAAACTTTCTTAATTTCAATTTTACAGATGCACTGAAGTATTACAAAATTTAAATTAAGTTTTTCTACCTTTGAACTTTTTTATAATATTCAAGTTGACATTTTATATTTTTATAAAATATTATTTCGCCTTGCATAATTTCTTTACTTTAAAAAGTAATTTATTCGATACTTTAAGAAGACGCCATTTTTAGATTTCTAACATACACATGTTCGACACGAAACATATAAAAGCGGAAAATAATATTTTACAGAAAATTAACATAAACAAAAAACGGTTACCAAAAATTTATAATTTTACAAATTTTTTTGGCAATTTAAATTTATATAAATAATGATAATGAAATAATAAAAAATCTAAAATATATCATAATTAGAAAATCTTAAGAAAATATAAAGAAACTGGAAATGCAAAAAGTTAAAAAGTCCCAATCAAAATAAAAAATCCTACAGAATGTAGACAAAAAAATATATAAAAATTTATATGAAAATTCATTATTCCAAATCTTTTTTATGTTAATTTGTTTTAATCGTGCTTGATTCCAATAATTATAAATATTTATCATTAAAAATTTATTATTTAAAACTATAAAACGAAATGTAGTACTGCGGGGAAAGCATTTCCATATGGCCATTTCGCTACTGCTCATATAGCTCATCAGTGTATTCCATCCAAATTTTGTAAAGAGAACCTTAGAGTCTTATATCAAAAGCCAAGTTGATTAATTAATTAATATGAGCATACATGCATATTTCATGCTACTAAAACCACTAATTAGGGTGTCAGACGATCAAGTTTTCATTCAATTTTTAACATTTCTCTCATTTTTTTTACCAATACACTCACACTTTAAAAATTTGGTTTCCAGTTTTCATTCAATTGAGTGTTTCAAATAACATTCAAGAAAAATGCTGATTGAAGTTTTTCTCCAAATAAATTTTATTTGCTTTCTTGACGACATCTTGCTTAAAAACTTGCAGCCTACGTCACAGCTTTCAATTTTTGTGAATTTTTAAAATCAGTTTTTAAAAATTTATTGAAAGAGAATTGAACAAAAACTTGACCGTGTGACTGCACTGTTAGTTAAAAAAATAATTTAAAATAAAAACGATTTATTACAAAAATAAAACAGGGTTTGTTCCCTTTTTACGGAAAAATGTCAGTGTAACGACATAAATTCGAATTTACAAATCACTTTAGCATTATGGAGAGACTTCGAAGTGTTCTCATCGACACTACTTGATTTTAAGTCAGTGGTAACGTAATATTTAAAACTTGAAAACAAATTTAAAATAAGTAAAAAAGCTTTCTTTCAAGCAGAAAAATGCAGAGTGAATGGCTAAAAATTGCACAACGATTTAAATTCAACGGTCTTATGCAAAAGAAAACTTATCTGGCAACGAATAAGTAAAAAAACAGCAGGTGTTGTGAAAATAACAAAATTTTTTTAAATTATGTATCATTCTGTTTTACAGTATTTAAATACGTTTCAAAACTCATTATCAATAAATTTGTTAAGTAGAACATTGAATTAACTGCAGTATGTTTAAGGAGATCAATATTAGTAAATATGGTCCCATGTGTAAAGTCTTGTACAATAAAAATGTAAAATAAAGTTAAACATAAATGATCGTACTTAATAAGGTTGCCAAACAATTTTATACATTTGTGACCGTGCCGATACGATCACCAACATAACGCCGTCTGCCTTTTGTAGTGGCTTTGAGTACTCTCACCAAAAAGCCGGTATGTTGTCATAGACAATTTGTAAACTGTTGGTTCTGTTTCTTTTCGACTGCGTGGAAGGAAAGATTTGTCTGATGTGGTGCTAATAAGGTGTCTGCAGTATTGAATTTACAGTTGAAGAGTTATTTAAAAACAGCGAAATTATGAGCTTTGTTTAAAAGGTAGCCAGATTATGAAAGCTTAAGTCGTTTTTATTTGAAAGTAATATTTTATTAAGTTACTATAACGGTGATTAATAAAATACTTTAATAAAATTGTTGTTTGTTTGCCGAAATTTGGCAACGTTTTTTCGAGTGCAAATTAAATAAAACCAAATAAATATTGTTCCCAAAAAATACAAAAACAAAAAAAAGCAAAAAAAAAAAACTAAACGGTTCCTTCCCCACCCCTTAACACCGCAATAAAGATTGTGTTTTATATATTTTGCGTGCAAAATAAAGAAATAAAAACAAAGCCAACAAAAACAATTTTGTGTGTGTTTGTATTTTTACATTGCTGTGCGGGTTGTTATTGTTTTTCTTTTTTTTTGAAGTTTAAAGAAAGTATGTGAATTAAAAATTCCGATACAAAAAGACATCAGTTGACTTGTTGAATTTATTATTATATTTTATTTATAAAAGGAAGAAATAAGTTTAATTTATGAAGAATTGTTTGCAAATTTTAATAACAGTGCGCAGAATAGAATATAGCAAAAAAAAAAAAAATTTATAGGTTTAAAAGCAAATATTTTTAAATTATAATTTAATCGTTTTTAACCTCAACATTTCTTTTAAATTTGCAAAAGTTTGTACTACCCTACCTACTTATTATTGTCAATAAGTAAAACTTATCAACTTGGGGAGCTGTTATAATTCATCAGCAAAAACCTTCTTGTTTCTAAAACGAATTATTATATATAATATTCCAAGTAAACAATCATGGACCTTTTGTGTACCGAAAATATAATGCACGAACATGAAACGGAAATATTGTGTCATCAACAGCAGCAACAACAGTTACCACAGAAATCAACGTTAATTATAGAAGCAAATGAATATCCAGCAGAGCAACAAACAACACTTAGTATAAGTAATAACAGCAATGAAAACATCATTACTACAATATCGACTACCTCACCACCGCCACTGTACTCGAGCAAATCTTTGTTACTATCCTCAACGACGAGTTGCTCTTCGACAAACTCTTCCGGTTACAGTTCCAGCAGTAGCTCGAGCAGCAGCATCTCAAGTACTAGTTCCAGCTTAAGTAGCAGCAATAATACCTTAACATCTTCTTTATCCTCCACATCTGCTTCCTCTTTACACAACAGCTCTTCAAATAACAATTGCTGTCGCTCTGCAAAGTTGCAATGTGACGAAGATAGCAATGAATTTGTCGATAACTTATGTTCAACTAACAACAATGAACCCACAACATCAGCCAAAATTAACCAACAGCAACAAAATAGTGTTTATGTTAACAATCTCATAAATCGTTCCTTAGATTACGTAAATACGGCTACTGAGGATCCTACTTTTTTAACGGATCGTTGTTTAGAAAATGCTCTCAAGGCAGAGGAGAAGAGACCCCAACCCATATGTACGTATTTTAAGACAGTACAAAAGGATATAACGCCACCCATGCGTAAAATTGTTGCTGAATGGATGATGGAGGTAAGTGATAAAAATTGTTTGTTTTTTGTTTATTTTTCAAGATTTTTGAAACATGGGGAATGTAATAAATTTTTAATGGGAAATAACAAGTGGTTGGTTTCAAAATAATAATAAAAAATGTAACGTAATGTAGATTTTACGTAAAGTGACATGAAAATAACTAGGTACCTAGTTATTGTTTTTTATTAATGTAAAAAAATGATAAATATTTTTATATAAAATTTAAAGTCGCCCGGTATCTTAGACCATGCGGGCAGGATATATTTGCACTTAAATTTTGAAACACATTAACTATAAAACAAAATTCCGGGTGATTTAAATAATTGAATTAAATACAATTATTGCTCATTTTGGAATATTAAACAAAAAATTGAGGTAACAAAACCGCAAACCCAGTTTTAAAATGACGTTAATAATTAATTTTGAGATAGGTATGTTTTAGGATTTCAAATTTTATTTATTATTACAAAAATAATAATAAATAATATAAATAATAGCAACAAAAAAATCTTTCTTTAGCAAATTATAAATATATAAATAATGATAACAACAACCTGTTGTTGAATAAAAGCCACAAAAAAAGTGTATTAAAAAGTATTTAATAAATTATCGACTAAAAAATCACTAGTGAGAAGGTCATTTAATTAAATTGCCAGCTAAATGAATTTTAAAGGCGCCATAGCTCTAATCGAGGAAAATCTACAAATTCAAACACGATAGGTAGATGCACCTGAACAAAAAATTATTATTATGACAAATACTAATAAAACAAAATAAATAAAAATTTGCTATCAATAAAAATAAAACTAAATATGTAGGTATGTACATATTCTGAAGAAGTTAGTTTTTAATTTAAATTAATTAGTTTTCGTGTTGGTATATGTTTAATACTTTTTAACTACATATATTTTTACACTAAATCACAAGTTTCAATTTGTTAAAAATATGGAGCAAATATGATTCCGATTTAAAGTCTAGCTATTACATTTTAAATGTTAATAAAGTGGCTCGTACTTATCATTACCAAAAAGTCAGAAATAAGGAAAAGCTTTTTCATTTCTTAAATTACTTTTCAGAAGAGTTATAACATACAAGTTTACCTGTGAATATCTCAATCTACTAATAAGATAATCTGCGAATAACAAGAAATAACAAGCAGAAGGTTGTATAAGTTATAGAACCTGCTAATAAACCGATGCCTTGGATGGTTCTTGTGATGGTTGTTGTAATAACTCTGCTTATGCTAGACATTCTTTTCTCGAAAGATTTAATATTCAAATATTTATTACAGTGAGTCCCATTTGAAGCTTGAGACGCTGTGCCCCTCAGTCGGTCTCAGTTAAAGGTTAATGAGTAAATTTATGCACAGTGTCATGAGGGCAATTGGGAATATTGTACATTCGGCAGTCATTGGTCCTCGGGTTAAGTTTTCTTGATCAAAATCTATCCATTCATTCTTCGAAAGAGCAGGGAAATGTTCACTAAGCTTATTGCATTTAGGTATATATTTATTATGTGATGGTAGGCAAATGTGATGAGAAGCTCTTTAAAAATCACTTTAAATAGAAACCTTTTTTATCCGTAATTAATTTGCTTCAATTGCGCTTGTAATTTTCTTTTATGAAGTTCATGGTTCGGTAGAACCAAACAATTTTTAAAGTCATTTGATTATTTTCAATAAATTTTGTTTTGAAGATGATCTGCTCTACAGAACATATAAATAAAGCAAATAAGCAAAATGCCAGTTCTACACGGAAGGTATATAAAAGAATATTGCATAATGAAAATAAAAAATTCTTGTAACATTTTCGACATTCTTAGGCAAAAACTGTAATTGCCCTCTTGATTTGCATTCTCTGAGCATTCCGATCATTATCTGTATCTCTTGACGTTTAGAAATTATTTACCCATTTATAATATACATAAATGATATTGAAAATGTAATTAAAAAATGTGAAATTGTACTATATGCCGACGATACTCTCATTTTCACTGAAGAAAAAACATGCCAAAAATGTTATGAAAATTAAAACTCAGACATGGAGAATATTAATAAATGGTTAAAAATGAACAAGCTTAAGCTAAATGAAAATAAAACTAAATTAATGGAAATAAATATGAATACTACTACAATATTTTCAATAAATAACGTGATAAGTTAACAATATCAAATATCTAGGTTTCCTTATTGATAGAGAACTGAAATTAAAAGAACACGTTGAATACATTTGTAAAAAAATTGGTAAAATAATAGGATTTTTCAAACGGTTAAGAAATAAAATCTCAATAATAACATTAATAAACATATACAACACTATCATAAAACCACATTTTGAATATGGATCTACTATTTTATACACATGCTGTTCTGAACAACAAATATCAAGACTGCAGAAATTACAGAATAAAGCAATGCGCGCTATACTGAAATGCAACAGATTTATCCCGATTTGGCGATGTGCGCCAAAGATTAATGTTTAATACACTAAATTTTATTCGAAAATTGAAAATGGGAGAAGCACCCGAATATTTAACTGAGCAGCTGATATATGTTGGAGAAACTCAGCCATATAATTTGAGAAATGTATTGGATTTTAGACTGCTACGAGCAAACACTAGTGCAATGCAAAGATCATTGTTTTACAAGGGGCTGAATGTATATAATAAAATGCCGAGCTATTTAAAGACTGAAAATAATTTTAGAAGAAATATTGTAAATTTTGTTAGGAATAATAATAACGAGCTTAGCTCAAATATATAGGGATATAATTTATTGTTTTATGTTTTTGTAAAAGTATTTTAAATACTACTAAATAAATAAAAAAAAAATAAAATTTTGAGCTTAAATAGATTTATTAACTGTCTGTATTATTCTAATTTCCTTATTTCATATCTTTGAGTGATTAGTTAATAGACTAATAGACTGATTAATAAAATAATGGTAATTCTTTTTAATGAAAACTTTTCATTGATAATTAGCTAAAACGCAAAATCATTATCATTGACTAATGATTAAATGGTTTAACACGTTAACTGCCGTATTCGGGTGACAGCAAAAGTTCTTATCAGGCCACGTCACCCGTATTCGGGTGACAGCAAGAGTTCTCATCAGGCCACGTCGGGTGACTCCTTCCAAAGGATTTCCGAACATATTTAGATAAGTATATGACAGGAGATTTTGTTGTAAACGCGGGGGATTTTGTTGTAAACACGGGGATTTTGTTGTAAACACGCGTGGCAGTCAACGTGTTAAAAGTAATACCATGCCTTTTCACACTAAACAAAGAAATGAAAAATGATACAACTTCATCAGAATTTCATTACATTCATTACCATAAAATTGTAAAATCAATAGATTTTTTAATTAAAAAAATCGGTAGCATTAAATGGTAGTTAATTTTTTTTTCGGCCATGAACGGCAATGAAAAAAATACCAAGAATGTTTTATTTAAAATAAACTTTTCATGTATTATAATTTTTTTTTTTTAATTTTAATGAGGACACTGTGTACAAATACTCGTTTTGTAACAAGAAAACAATGATTGTTTTATTTCGAGACAGAAGTTAATATTTTTGAATTCTTGTAAATAATTAAAATTTATGACAATATTACTTTTAAAACAGCAGAAAATACAGCTACTTGCTATATATCTTATTTATGCGTTTTTCGTCTTTGGAAGCAATTTTTTCAATTTTATGCTTGAAGGGAAAAAAAGTTTTGAATTGATTTTTAAGCTGTTAACATCAAATTATTAATATTTCTTTTTTTTTGCTATAATAAATATTTTGTGTTCGTTTTGTAGTTAACAGTTTTTTACTTATTTTAATAGTTGCTGCAACAAATATGTAGGAAATTTTACAAATTAAAAAAAAAATCTGCTTCATCACTACTGCCGTTTAGTTGATTATTCAAAATTGTTTTTACAACCTATTACATTTCATAATAAATTTTGTTAAAATTATACTAGTCACAGTAGTTTGGTTAAGAAAAAAAAGTGCAAACGTACAGGTTCAGATTGCTGAGCATATAATTTTACAACGGACTGAGTAATAGCTTGAGGCTAGACAAGGATGTTCTTTTGAAGGGTATCACAATATATCCTTTCTTTGGGTCTGCGATTGGATGGCCATTTCGGTACAACCCCTCATCACCTAAAGTTGTTTTAACTAAGTAAAATCGCTCGCTGTTCACGATAGAATCAAGACCAGATTTTTTCTTAAGAAACATTGTAGCAACTTTCTGAAAGCTTTGCCATTCACAACGTGTTGGGTATCTGGCTACATCAACACCATTTAATGATTTTTATAATTAAGTTTTTAAAATCCGATTATTACAAATTTTGTTTAAAAAAATGCGTGGTTTTTTAACCCACTTTAAAAACGAAGACGGTTATCAATTTGTCTCTATTTATTTTTAGTTTGTTATGTTCACTCATATTTTCTCATTTTCGATTAATTAACTTACGTTGCGAATATTAGGATTTCAACTGTTAGAAAAGTCAAGAAAGCAGAAATAAATTTGAACATTCTTTGAACTAAAGACAGATTTATTTTTACCAAAAATTCCTCAGCATTCGGACTTCAATAGATTTATAGATTATTTAAACATTTTTAAAGCCATCATTATTTAAAATAAATATTTTAACACTGTACAGAAAATTCAGCCTGTTATAACATTTGAATTTGCGCAAACTCATTGCGAATTTCTCATGTTAAGTTTAATAAATACAATGTAACTCAAAACTTAAAATTAATATTATAATTAAACATAATTTTTCTATTTACAAACAACAATTACGTTTTCGCTTTTTTCTTAGTTTTTTTAGTTGTTTATTTTTTCGTTAAATATTGATATAATCTTACAAAACGCCAAACACGTTTTTAACGATTTTTTTTCACAGTCGTCTTTGTTCGTATTTAACACTTTTTGCTCATTTAATTATTTTCGTGTGTCGTTCAGTTAGTCTTATCGTTGTTGTTGGTATAAAATTAATTTGTTCGTTCGTATATTTAACTTTTTTTTAGAAAATGTTTTTTTTCCTCTTAATTTATTATTTCTTAACATCTTTTTTTTCATCATAGCAAGTATAACAAAAAGTATTAGCAATTATCTTTACTGGTTGTTTTTAACATATTATTAGTTTTAGTTCTCTTTTTTTTCTAATTGTCAATCGAATAATAAAAAAAACTTTTGCTTACTTTTTAATATACATATTAAGTTTTCTTTTTTTCTTTTATGTATTTAACTTGTATGACTTTATTTTTTTCCCTCAATATATTTTGCAATACTTAACATGTACATATATGTATGTATGTACATACGAAATGTTTACTTACATTTGTATATATTTTGGGGTTAATTATAATATTTTATTCTTTATCAACAACTAAATTGTTTTTTCTTTGTATACTTTTGTTAGACCACAAAAAAGCAAATATTGAAATGGCAAGTTTCCAAATTATCTATGGAAATTCTCTGCAAATATTTTTGCAAAATAATTTTCATACAACTGTTTTTTTTTTCAAACTCTGTATTTTTGAAAATAATTTTGCAAACTATAGTAAATTTTCATTTCATTAATCAGCACTTTGTCTACTAATATCATTTCAGCCTTAATGTTTAAATATTTATGTCATTTTGTTGTGAAATCTGAAAGAAAAAAAAAAAGATATTTCCGCAAATCAATTTTTTTTATTAATAAATAACACGTATAAAATAACAATTAAGAAAATACATGTTTTAAAACAGTTTCGACATTTCTGTAGTGCTTAAGTAAATGTAATCATATTTTGTTTAACAATTTTACACTAAAAAACAACTCTTGTTTTTAATATTTTCTTTTAAAGAAGTAAAAGCTTCAATTGACATATCAATTAACTACATACATTCAAATCTAGTTGAAAATAATTAGAAACCATTTTTAAGCGTTTTTAGAGTTCTACTTTAATAATAAATAAAATTAAGATATTGTAATTTTTACCATTGCATAAGAAATTTGTTTTAAACCAAAACATTCAAAAGTTCAAAATACTTACAACCAAAAAAAAAATCGATTTGACAAAAAAAAAAAAAATATATATATATTTTATATACCGTAGAACGTAATATCAGAAATACACAAGTATTTTTTTCCTACACGTTACACATTTATGGTCGCTTAGATAACCATTTGATAAAGACGTTTGCTTAACACCCACTTCCTTTAGTTATTTTCATTTGTTAATAATTTGTTTATTTTTATAATTAGAATTATTATTATTTTTATAATTATTGTTATTATTATTTTCGAAATTAATATTAACATAATTTATGGTTGCCTTATATTGGTCACTTATTATTTAATTTATACCTTATATAATTATATGGTTCATTCATTTATAGATTTAATGTTATTGAATTGTATTAATTAATTAAATAACTGAATGAAAACATCAGTAAAATTATATAATTACAAGCTTTAAAATTGGTTGCTTAAAATTATATCATAATTTATTTTTTGGTTTTAAATACTAAATTCAAAGCATTGTAATCTATACTAACTATATCTTTTATAAAAAAAAATTGCAAAATGTTATAAATCATATGTTAGTGGCCTTAAATGTTGTGCTTTGTCTCCTAATAGAAAACAAACATTTTTTAGTTAATGAATATAATCATAAGTATTTTTCACATTGCTTGCTTATTGGCGGCATTAACCTTGTGAATTCTTTCATTGTAGGTAACCTTAAGAGTTCTCTTAAGAAGACTAATTTCTCTGATACTGTTTAAATGCTTCGTTTCGCTTTCTATATCGTCCCATGGCAGACTTTTAGTCCACTATGAGAAACAAGTTAGTAAAGGAGGAAGTTAAAATTTCGTTCCAGTTTATTTTTTTCGGACTCCACCATATGAAAAGTAGCTCAGACTGCTGGGATGGAAGAGGTTGTTCTTGCATTGGAAAATAACGATTATATATTTTAATTCGATTTACAGATTTTCGACAATCAAGCTGCAAATTGTGTTAAAATGTTCCTCAATCAAAGATTCCTATTTTGCGCGGCGTCGTCTTCAAATTTCACGTCGATTTACTACTTTTTGCCCGCGATTTCGAAAGTCTACCTATTATGCCCTTTAAAAAGTACCAAAACATTAAATTGTAGAGTGGTCTTAACTTGAGTACTACTTTAGAAAAAAGTGTTGTTTTTAACGTCTGAAGGTATCTTTGTTTTTAACCATTCCAGTCACCTTTTACAAGTTTTTCTTAAAGTAATTTTTTCTGCTTCTCGAGACAAGTACATTTTTTTTTCTAGATACCGTCACTTTTTACTCCACTGACAACGTACGAGCAGCACTGGATCAAGTTGGAGCGTAAAAAAGTGGAAAACAAACACTTTTAGTTAGGATTACGATCAGTTACACTGAAAAAAATTCATTTTAAATTTCATAAAAAAAAACATAAAAATAATAAATAAAATAAAAAAATAAAAATTCTCTTATTTATGCAAGTTTTCAGAAAAAAAAAATCACTTCAATAAATATTAAACGTATGTCAAACGTTTTTTGGCAGTTGGCAGTGCTGCTTAAATTTTTGCAAGCAAGTAACCACATTCTTTATTCTGTCATACAATTGCATCCAAATAGTAGCCAAGTTGCAAAAGCAAGTTTGTGCATAGAAATAAACTTTATTTGTTACAAATCACCATAAAATTTGTTTATTTCTTTTAAGTTTAGAAAATTTAACATAGAACATTCTAAAATACCTATAACAAGAAAAAAGTTGGAATTTAATTTTTAATTGATTTTTAATAATCAGAAGCTGTTTCATCTTTCTTCTCAACATTTTCACTTTTCATGTTTTTCAACTATAAAATTTGCCATGAAAACATTATTATTTTACCGTAAGTTGAAATGTGTAAAATTGAGCAGTTGCTGAACAGCAGTAAAGAATTTTCTGGTCTCACATTAGCAGCAACACAATTTGAAATAATCGGCGTATTGATCCACAAATTTATTAGAAAAATATTTGCTAACGTACCGTTACATAACAAATATTTTGAATTCTTTGGAAGTTAAAAAATTAATATTTTTCGTAAAGCTTTTAGTGGAATATTTAGTAAAATATTTTAGAAATTGGTTTCATTGTGTTAAAGCTTGTGAAAATAATTATGCAATGATATTTAATTTTAAAAGCAATTAAGAATTTATAGAAGATAATATTGATTTGCGCTTGATACGAGACCGCTGTCTTTAGAAATACATAAATACTTTTAAGAAAGAAATAAAATAAAAACAAAATTTCTACATAAATTTTTCAACGAAAGCTTCTTTTAAATCAATAAACTTTATGCAGCATTTTCCGGCTTTTATTGTATCTAAAAAATCGTTCTGAAATCGTAACCCTTTTAATATCACTACAATCTCTGCCCGACTCTTGGTCAAAAACCTCCCTCTATCACTGGAAAAGTAATAGCTAGACCCAAAGGTCTATATCTAAAATGAAGTTAGATATCAAAGGTTGTTCGCTATAGCCACAAGTTTGAAAAGAAAAAATTTAAAGAGTGTCCCCATAGAGACTTGTTTTTTTTACGTATGTGGCCGTATAGGCAGACACTTGAAATTTACACAGCGTATAATTTTGTTGTTTCGATCAGCAAGGTATCACAGTCTTTCGCCATGACCTTGTTTACATACAAATTAATCTTGACCAGTTTCAGTCCCGCTTCACCCATAAAAAGTCATTACTCAGACTGCTGTTGGGCTTACGGTAAAACGACTTAAAGCTCTTATGTGCGCAAATAATCTTAAACCCTCCTTTAAAGCCGTCACAATCATGATCTACAGCAGGTCAATACCAAGCTGAATTTTGTTGTTCCAATTTTTGGGTGTAATGCCCCCAATAGAGCACCTGCAATGTTGCGCGTCAGTTTTATACCATTAAAATTGACAGTGCCAAATCCCTCAAGGCACTTGTTAACAGAGATCGCCAACCATAGAGTGTGCTATAAACGAGAATTTATTAGTGATTTTGCACGGGAAAAAATGTCTCCGTTTTACAATTATAATAATTTATTATAACAAATTGTCATATTGTTTTACATTAACACACACCCAAAAACATTTATGTGCTGTTTCTGTATTACAGGCGATCAACTCGTCTGAAAGATTTGTATGAATAGCACTCAGTTTTTTGAGTTTTTTCCATACAAATTTTCCAGACGAGTTGATCGCCTGTAATACAGAAACAGCACATTAATACATCACAATTAAGTTATTGAATAGAAAACATAAAAAAATAGTAACACGTGTATATTTTTGTTGAGAGATGTCATATGTTCGTGTTGTATTTGGATCTCTTTGCTAAGAGTTTTTTGTGGTCGTAAAGTATAGCTGAGCCCGCGCAGGCTTGTCTGGCGATCGTTCCTTATAGGATTTGCCATGATAGGATTTTCCGCGAAGAATAATGTTTTCTTAGCACTTGTACGCGGTACGCAGGTTAATGCTAAAGATTTTACGAATGTAGCATTTGGTACCTGATGGTAGCAATATTGGTACGGCAGTAGCTTCAAGGGAAGTCCAGAAAGTCATGCACATATTGATATGTCAACTAAAAGGCTCTAAAGGTTTGAAGTAGAACTATTCTACACTGGTTAATGGTGACTTTACCTACTGAACATGTAACATGTTTATTGTGCAGTCTACCAAATTAAACGAATTTGAAACGTTTATTTATTTTAATATAAATTTATTGCAAATTGAAAATAAAAGCATGGCAGGTGGTTCCTGATTTCAAATGATAAATAATTTGTTGACTTTTACCCTCCATTACTTGTCATGTGATAAATTTTTAAAAGTAAAAATTTTATAGCCAAAAAAATCTTTTTTGTGCAAATTTGTCATAAAAATTTGGTATTTTCCTAAAAGGTTTTTTTTATATAATAATAAAAAAGAATTTCTATTCTTATTTTTATAAATTTCCTTAAATACATAATTTGTATATTTTAAATTATTTTTTTATTTTGTCTTCAGAATAAGTTGTGAGCAAAAAATCATCTATTTTAAATTTTGAATTGTTCACATATACGCTCACACACCCATAGATAAATTTGATTGAAATTAAATTTTTCTGAAATAGTTTTTCTTAGTCATGAACTAAAAACGTTTTTAGAAAACCGTCTGTAACACATGCAGTGCATTGTGCTTATACTTAAATAGATTAAAGAAGCAAATAAAAGTTGGGTTAGCTCACAAAAGCTGCTCACTTGGGTCCGATTAATGAAAAGTGAGACAAGTTTCAAATGAAAAATAATGCACGGTAAAATTATATTCAAGCTTTTCATACTCTAAACATGAATGAGTACATTATAATCGTTACAGAGTTTACAGTTATATAAACCTGTTTCCTTTTTGTTCCAAAACGACGGTCATCTGAAGAGAGATGAGAGATGGATAATTATTACCAGTACTAATGGCAATTTTAAACTCAATCCAAAAATGTTTTTGGATACTGAGAAAGGTAAAGTGAAACTATTGTGAGGAGATATATGGTTAGTTGTACAAAAAGCTGAAGGGTTGATTTCGTGCTTATACTTTCTTAGCAAAAAGTGTAAGGGGTAGTCATACATTGGCGACCTCTCTAAATGAACGAACTCGATTTTCTCCTTACAGCCATTTTTATTTAATTTAATTTAATTGTTATAAATATAATTTTGATGACCCTCTTTACAACTAGTATTTAATCTATATTAAATAACTTTGTTTTTAACTCGTAACTTCATTTAATTTAGAAACCATTTTAAACAAATTAAAAAATTCAACTGACAGAAATAAACAGCAGCTGCAATTGTACAATAAGAAGGACTCCTGTTAAATACTTGATTACAGAAATTGTTAAAGAATTATAAAAAACTGCATACTCTTTTTTTAAGTTGGTGTTACTGTTATTGTTGTTATTTATAATTTTCTTTAAGGGAAGCTGCTATTAAGTAAAAAGTAAAAGGGTTCTGCCTCTTTTAACACCATTTCCTCAAAACAACTAAAGTTAAAAAAAACAAGAAAAATAGAAAAAATAAGTACTACATTTACAAAATTTTACATAAAAACCTAAAAATGTCATCGGCTCTTAATGGGTTAAGCATTTTTAAAAATTATTATCATTTCCTTTAAGATCTCATCAAAAGCTTTTAAATGATACCCATATTGATATTTTCAAAATTAAAAACTTTCAGAGCCCCGTTAGAGTAGAAATACAACCTTACGGTTGCGGATGCGGTTATTATTTATTAATTCTTATTTTTTAATTCTCTATCGCCCCATATATATTTTTTTTATTGGAGTTACTTCATTGTGTCAAATAATATGGAACAAATAGAGGTATTGAGAAGAAGGTATAAGAGAAGTTTCGAAAGTGACCTGATATTAATAAAAATATTTAATTTTTTGAAATGTGATAGGCAGACACGTCAAATATGCACTGTATATGTAAAACTATGTCCGCTATAACAACAACAAATATAAAGGGTGTTCCAATAGTGAAGTCAATCTTATAGTTTTTCAACCACAGTACGCAGACATTTAGAATTATTATACAGTATGCAGAAATATGTTTGCTATAAAAATATGTGTGAACAATAAATATGACAATTAAAAAGTGTTTCCATAGAGGCCGTCACAGCCAGACACACATATGAAAAAGATAAAGTCAAAAATTAAAAGCAGGTCCACACATTCTACGGAACACTTTTTGTGTCCGGATCTCAATATAACAGTTCGTAATGCTTTCATAAATTATTATGATTTCATATCAAAGTAAATTGTAGATTTAAATAAGCGAAATGAATCCAATTGATAATTTTTGTTTATTTAAAAGCATCAACATTTTTTTTTTATTAAAAAATTTTTTTTTTATTTTACGCTATCAAACGGTGTAATAACTACAAAAGTACGAAAAGGTGTTGCTTTTTTTTTGTTGTTAGCTGTAAGTCGTTTTATAGCAGAAGTTGTTGTTGTTCTACTAGCAACATGTGTGTTTTGTTTTTGCCTCTTTATTGTTATTGTATTGTATTATATCAGTATGTGTATATGTGTATGTTCAATTAAGGATCCCAACATCTTTAAGTAAATGAAAGAAAACCACTACTTGCATCTGTCGCTTTTTTATGTTCGTTTTGTATTTTTGTTTTCTTTAAGCCAACTTGTTTGTATGTAAGAAAAATAAATATCTACAGTGGTTGTATTGTGTAGCAACCACTGAGGGGTTGTTATTGCTTTCGCAGCAACTTAAAATGTTAACGTCTTGAGTTCTCTCTTAAAACATGCATAAACACGAAATGTTTGTTATTTTTAATTTTTTTCTTGGACATTGCAATTTTAGTTTGACAGATGTAAAAACAAAAATGCAGCTCCTTTACTCCTAACCAGGGTTGTCAGATTCTTTTTGATGAAATTCGCCAAAATCAATGTCAAAAATCGCCGAAAGGATTTTGTAATTGTTTTAGTCCAAAATATTTATATATATTTTTTAATAAAAATATTTTGTGTAAAAAAAGTCATGGAAATGGCAAAATATCGCAAAAATTTGAAAAAAATCGCCAAAATATATACGTATGTAATATATGTTTTATTTAAAAAAACAACAAATAATTAGTGAACATTTGAAAGGAGCAACGTTTAATATAAACTAGTTATAATTTAATTAAATCAATAAAAAATATAACATGTAAATTGAGTACTGAATAATAAAAAAAATTATAATAATTTTATAGTTTTAAAATATTAACAATATGTTGACACTTAATTCTCAAGACATTCGTCAGCGTTCTCTTCCTTGAAATACATTATATACGAATTATATTTATATGCTTAATATCTTGAGAAGGTATAAAAGAAGTTCAGAATCTTCTATCTTCATTCATAGCATTTTAACACGCAATAAAGCATCAAGAAGTTCATACTTTTGCAACGCAGGCATTATTAGTTGGAATTAGCAGCATATAAAGTACGGTCAGAGCAAATTTCTTAAAATGGTACGTACCTGCAGTATCCTTATAACTGTAAACCTTGGGCCAACATTTATATAATTTTTAAGGAGATGACGAGTTCTTTCAGAATTTTTAGAGCAGATAAGAAATCTGATGAGAATACAAGAAAATATTTTTAAATTTTTACAACTTTGCAATTTTCTAATAAAAAAAAAAACAAGAACGTGCAAACAGAAATTCAAGTTAAATAAAATGACATCATTTTGAACAAACGTTTGATAATGACGACAATGAAGGATTGGGGTATTTTTGAAGGAACTAAGTTGTTTAATTGAAAGCGTAATAACTTATTATTATTATTAGGGTAGTTACTGACGTGATACCATAGAATCAAGGCACCCTATTAGACAATCTTCGTACTGGCTATTTGGGTCGAACTGATTAAGTTATATATTTGAGATAGGATTTCCCTTATCAGGAGTCGTGATTGTTTTACGGTTGCTCCTCTCTCAAAACGCAAAAGGCAGTCAGTTGTGCACATCCATATCACACTCATAATTGTTCCATTTATTTAAACATGATTTTTTGTACCTACCGTTGTAATTTCAAGAGCTATCGCTCGACCTAACTAAGCGTGAGCTGCTTGCCTAACCTAACCTAAGCAATCAAACGATCTAAACAGTAGTCTCTCCAGGATTAAATCATCTTGCCTCCTTGATACAAATGATAAGCTTCCTAAGCTGAATTTGACATGGAAAATCGATTATTGGAAACCAAATCCTTTTCAATAGAAACCGTTTTTAATCCCATCTGCCCTCTACGATAATAACTTCCCTTTAATAATGAAATAAGGATTCTGGTATACTTCATTTATATAATTGCTTGACCATGAGATTAATTGGAAGTCCTAAATCAAAACTTTTTTTAGTACCACATAAAGTTCCTCCTCTCATTTTGTTTTTTTTTTTTGACTTGCCGTACCCATTGGTTTGCTATCTGTCCTGGCCTATCTAGGCCAGCCATTATGATGTTCATAGAAAATTCTTTTGTATTTAACGGTTTTAATAATTATGTTTAATAATCTCATCACCATCAAGAATATAACAGTACAGTTGACCATTTTATTACGCTTAGATGGGAGGTACGTAACCTATCAATGGGGTCTGAGTGCTAATATTATTTTTTGAAATGTTACTTCTATCCCGCGGTCACATATTATCCGCTTAAGCATTAGGAGGCGAAAAAAATTACAGTGTCATAACAGGTAATATCTTCAAAGTTAAAATCGCTAGGAAAAGTATTTTTAGTGCTACCGATTTTTAATTGTTTTTTATACATACATATACATACACATATACTTCCGCTATTTTTAGATTTAACTCAGCAAATTGTATGAAATTTTTTTCATTAAATGAAAATGGAAATATTTTCTCCCAAGTCAGGAGGCGATATTCAAAAATAATTTAAACGTAAATTGTACTCTTTCGCTAACGCAAAGTTTTTTTTACATCTAACAGTCATATGTATTTAAAACGTTAAATTCCCTCTTACTAGTAAAGCACGCTAATTTCTTGATTTGCGTATGTATCACAATAAACGATTACTAATTTTCAAGGAATTCTCAACGAAGAACTCTGATACTCGCTCTCTGCATATATTTTATCATAAATTGTTGATTTTTACCTGTGCAAAAACATTGTTTCTTCGTTTTTAATGATTATGTTATGTACTTAAAATTCATAGCACAGACTTCCTTTTTGCTCTCTTCAAATTATTTGTTTTTATTTAAAAGGAAAAAATATAAATATTAAAGAAAAAGAAGAGAAAATATTTTGCAATAATAAAGATGAATACACAAAAGGAGGGTTGTTAGTTCATTCCTTTTAGCGATATTATTTGCTAAATGTATGATCCTTTTTAAATATCCTTGTTGAAGTTTGCATAAGAACTATAACAAATAAAAGTCTGTAGTTGAAATGTTCAACTGTCATACTAAACAAACCGCCTGTGAATTTCTGTAGTTGCTGGGTCTCAAAACGATTCATGTACGACTTATTAAGAAAAAACTAAGAAAAAAGTACAGTTGTGAAAAAGGACACGTCGGCTTTTATTTTGTTTATTAACTGTTTTCTTAAGAATGCATTGTAATAACTTTGTAATAACAATTTCAAGGTTGTGTTCTTTTTTAGTGCACTTTAAAATGCACATTGAATCTTATTTAAAAAATTTAGATTTCTTATGTTATTGTTTTTTTTTTTTTGTTAAACGTGTGTTGTAATTCTAGATTATATATTAATAATTTTTTTATTATTGAATTTTAATCCAAAAACCTGTGCTTTTTCAAGTCTACACTCATTCCTCTGCTTCTATTAGCCCCACAATACATTTAACTGTAACCAAAAATATTTTTTGCTGACAATGTCTTATTAAAAAACAAAAGAAATAATTAAAATATTATTTGCTACTTAACTGAAAAATAATAAAATTCTTTATAAAAACTAACTCATAGCCACTTTAAACATACAATATCACATATTATTTTGTATATACGAACATTTAAATAAAAAGGCCATTGAACTTAATTTGCTACAACGAACAAAAAGCCATCATTGTCATTCGAAAAACGCCAAAAAACCTTCAACTTGAATTATTACTCAATCTCCTATAAATATTGGCAACATGGCACGCTGAGTACGACGAAACGACAAACATCATCATGTTTTGTTATTGCTCCACTTATTTTTACAAATTTGTAAGATTTTGTTTTTAATTTGTTTGTTTTTGGCTTTTTTTTGCTACACTGTAATAAAAAAAAAATACAACAAATAAAAAAAAAAACATTTGAAAATTTGTTCAGTGTCATTATTTTTTGTTTATTTTTTTAATGCAATATTTATTTTTTTGTTGTCTTTTGCTGTTGCACTCAATTTATTTATTCTTTGTTGATGCTAAAAACACATACTTATTTACAGGCAAACATATCAAAAATGAAATGTAGACCATCAAAACAATATATGTATAACACTTTGCCTCATAACTGTAGTCGCACCCTTAAGGTTAGACACACAACTAGGCCAAACAACTAGTTTTTCTTTGCGAATATTTTTTGAAATTATGGTATGCAAGTGCATCAAACGAAATTAGTTATTCTTTAAGAAAATTGCGGTAGATTTAGTTCTATTTCTAAGGGTTAGGAAGATGTAATTATAACATGTTGTAAACCATTGTCAAACTTAGCGATTACATAAGATGGCAAAAGTTATCAATTTTAACTTATAGCATAATATTGACATTTTATTAACAAAAGCAAATATTTCCATCGATTTAAAAACAATCGATTTTAAATTTGTATATACAGAAATAAATAAATATACATAAATATATACATATATATATATATATATATATATATATATATATATATATATATATATATATATATATTTTTTTTTTTTTTTTTTTTAAAGTTTGAGACTATATTCCGTTATTTTATTAGTACATATTTATTTTTTTATCTTAAGTATATCAGCTGGTACATGAAAATTAAAATTGATTTACAAATTAATTTATTAATGATTCTGTCGTTCAATTGAGTTGCGAATTTACGCAACCGAACTATCGTGGGCATGACCGACCATTACTCACATCGTAAAACAAAACCTCTTTCATTAGAATATGCATTTAAAATTACAATACGGAGTATAATTGTTGTTGATAATAGTTTTTCATGTCAATGTGTCAATAAAATCATAAAAAAATCTATGCGTATTTAAAAAAACTGCGCTATATTTAACAACTTAACACTGCACAGTGGTTTTAAAACGATTTATTTTGTACACACTTCAGTATTTCAATTTGCTATAGGTTGTTTTTAAAATGGTTTAAAAAACAACTTGCTAATACCTAAGTCAGTTTTAATCACATAAGCAAAAAAGAATTCCGGTTTTTTGGGGAAAATTCTTAAACGGTATTTTTTACATTTTCTTAATTCAGAGGATTGTAACTTTTTAAAGAAAAGCGCCATCAGAACAAAACTTTAACTCGTTTATTCAAAATTTTATTAAGAATAAAGCAAATGTCTTAAATAATAATCCGATCATTAATAAGTGCACTACGCTAAAAATATTTAGTTGAGGTCGGCCAAAATAGCCTACACATGAACGCCCGTTTATTTTAGATATTTTCAAGGTTTATTAAAATTTCAAAAAATATAAACATTTGAGTTAATATAAACTTTTTATATTTTCAAAAAATTCTATACCCAAGGTAACAAACTTTGGTGGCCTGCCCAGAAGCCCCTGCCTTGCCTCTGTGAAATTTTATTAAGATATCTTAAGTGGTTTTTGAGATACTGAATTTTGTCTAAAATAAATAGTTTTCAAACCACTGTGCGCTATTATGCTTACCATTGTAAGTCGCCTTAATTTTGGGTTTCAGTTTTAAATCTTTCTAAATAAACATGTATCTATATCTATAAGCGCTCGCCATTATATATATATATATATATATATATATATATATATATATATATAAAACTAATAATTAATTGTTGTTCACTTTGAGATGTGATCTTAAGTCTAGTCAATATCGGCGTCAATTCAATAAAAATTTTCCATTCTATAACATTCCTGTGACGACGTCGGCGACTTAGCGATTTTTATGAAATAAAAATGAACTTCCCTAAGTTTTTTTTTTTTTAATTTTATTTGCGTTTGATACTTTTATGGTAAAATGTTTTCTATAAGTAAAGAAAATTTTGATTTAATTGATGATGGAAGCTCGAAAAAACAACAACTTCTGAGGCAGAATTGCAATATTTTAATTTGCTGGATCGCAAATATGTATGTATATACATATTTTTGCCTGTTCCTAGTTGTACTTCCGCAGTAAATCAATTTGATTTTTGCATGGTCATTTTCTTCAAGAAGGTTTGCCTAGCTTCTTTCAGCGGACTGAGTGAAAATTGTTGAAACATTCCGCCGCCAGTGGCTTTACACTTCGCTTTATTAGCAACCATCTTTTTTTCATTTTGAATTTTAAATTTCGCTATACCTTAAAAGTTATTTTTCAAACTTTTTTATAAATCTCTATTCGATTCTTTATTTTGTTACCTTTTGCCATCCATTTGTTAATCTTCTAGGCGGACCAAGAGAATTTAAAATTTTTCTAATTTCTTTCCATTTTTCTTTAAAATTGCTTAAAGCAGTGTCTCTGCGAAAACCCAGTGCAAGAGATGGATTCTTCTGCAATTCTTTAACTAATTTTTCAAACTGATTTGCATTTGTAAACTTAACTTTTTGCATTTTCAATGTTATGTTTGGTTTAAATCACTTCCAGTCGTCATGCAAAAAGGCGTCGACAATAAAAAGAGTCACTTCAATACAATGTCGTCGTTACATTTGTTATTGAATACAAAAAATCCTTGAGTAGTAACCGATAAGTGTCAATAACGACAAGTAGAATAACAAATTAATTGCGTCAACACATATCAACATTGATATGTGACGACGCCGACAACTAGAATAAGGGTGAATATTATTTATTACTTTTTTCTTGTTGAAGCAGCAGTTCACAAATGAATACTTAAAAATAATAATTAATATTTTTGCTATAAATTATGCTCATTTTGACAAATGAAATTAAAAAGTAGATAGATTCGACGTTAGTGAAGGTAACAAAGATGTTACAACATAGTGCCAATAAAGCGTTACTTCAGGTGAAATTCAACGTAGTGTTTAATTAAAATATAAATAAATGCATAAGACCTTCGTTGCAGAAATTCAATTATATATAAATTTCTTAAATTTTCTTTATGGATAAAAATATAAAAAAAAAATGAAATTTAAGCACTTGTAACTTGTAAAAGGAATGAATGAATCTAAACAAAATTTATTGAAGAAAACGAATAAAAAATGAACAAAGTAATTGGGTTGAAAAAAGTTTTCTTTTTTTTTATTTATAAATTCCAACGATTTTGTTGCGGTTTTGTGGTCAGTTACTTTGATATGGATTAAACTTGTTGCAAGGGAATTTTCGTTAAACTTAATATTTGGATAAGGGCAACTTGCAATAAATTAAATAATTAGTTAAAAGATAAGAAACCCCTCAAACCCTCGTCACTCGAGTTCGAAGTGTACTTAACATTAAAATATTTCAAAAATTTATAAAATTTCATTCGAAGTGACAAAAAAACGCAAAATGTTGAAATGACAAAAAAAAAAAAAAAAAAAAAAAAGAAAACTATGTAATAAGAGTTTAAAACATGTTTACAATTGTAGTACAACCAAAATAATATTTTTTGTTAAATCTTTAGTTCATTCTCAAAGGTATAACACATGCAAACTGAAATCTTAAACACCTTATAATTCATTAAGAACATGATACGAGTACCTTTCACAAAAAAAGTAACATGAATAATGATGGAGTTTATGAATGACGATGATGTTAATAATTGCTGTGATGTTAAGGAATGTAGACGCTAAAATAAAAAAGCTTGGTTTTTTATCAATGATTTTATTGTTCTTTGTGTGTGTGAACATATTCGTTCTAGTCGTACAACCCAAAACTCAGCACATTCCAGTGATATAAAATTTATTAAAAATTCGTGTTTTTTCTTTTTTTGTTTTTTTTTTTGCACTTTCATTGTTTGGTTTGTGTCTGATACGGATTCTGCTTCTGCTCCTCTTCATTACCGTCGGTTTGCCGTATGTACCATATTACGAGCGAGTATATATTACAAAACAATTGAAATTCAGTAGATGGTTCTGTCAAATAAATTGAAAAAAAAAAAACAAAAACGCCTACTACTCTATTCCACATTTGAGAGTGTCAGTATAGAATTAAATAACATTTCGTTTTTTTTGCGTTGAAATTTGCAAACATCAACGGCAACCAAAATTGCATTAAATATGATTTAATAACAATTTAAAATAAATTTAATTGTGTTGCGATTACACAATAATTTAATAAAAACTCAGAAAAAAAAACAAAAAACACAATTTGCATTTGGGAGATAAAAGTGCTGAAATGTGGAACAGATTCGTAAACAGAAAAAAAAATTAACAAAAAAAAAAATTAAATAAATATTTGTTCCCATAAAAATTAACCTACAGACGAACATATGAAATTTCCAGATAAACTTGTAACAA
This sequence comes from Gymnosoma rotundatum, assembly GCA_916610165.2. NCBI lineage: Eukaryota > Metazoa > Arthropoda > Insecta > Diptera > Tachinidae > Gymnosoma > Gymnosoma rotundatum. The sequence continues at coordinate 96,144,313 of OU744340.1, forward strand.
AATCGTTTTTTTTTTCTAGAAATACTTTAACATCAGACTTTTTGAGTCTTTGGGACCATAATGGAGCATCAAACGTGTTAAATGTGTTTTTAGATTGCAAATACCAGCTTGTCATTTTTTTATTCTTCTTTGAAAACTTAATTTATTTACTATTTCTTATTCTGAGACTTTGGTGTTATTTAAGACACGCAGTTATTCACATCACACAATTCTGTGACTTTAATTGGATTCAAACCACTTGATGTCTCTTTTTTTTAACAAGCATTAGCCTTTTAGCTCGCTTGACTATTCAGACGGTGCCTTCGGCAAGACAGGAACTTAAGACTTCCTGTTTATTTTTACTATTTTAACCATACAGGCGCCTTAACCATCCATTTGCCGAATTTAATCCACAATTGCTTTTTAATTCGAATTTAAGTTTTGAACTGCTGTTTTTCATTTATTCGACTTCATTCACAGTGACTACTTTTTCTTTCTACTGAATAACTTGTCTGTTAGTAAAACCCCTAGATAACTACCAATTCAACCAATGCGGCTGGTCGAGATTTGTTAGCTCGCTAACTTTTCTATTTACTTTATGCATACACACCGAACTTTTTAGTTGTGAATGAAATAACTTATTCAACCGACTATCTTTAGCTATTACTATCGTCCTGACACAAGCGAATATGAAAAAGTGTTAGAAACCAATTTCAAACCACATCTTAGAGATCGGTTTTTCGATGATAAGAAGCCCATGCTAATGCATGGTCGGTATTGCTTGGCAGAAAGCTTCGAGTATCACAAATATCCCAGAACAAAAACTGTTGAAGTTACGAAATGATACAAGAACCTGCCATACTCGCTAGTAGGGTTCTCCCTTTTTGACAACTGCAGATACAGATACAGAACACTGGTTCAGATGCGACATTCATTTCATCTAATTAATATTTGAGTTCGTTTTGTGTGTTTTTAACTATCAAGTGGTGATTAGCAACAATTTCTATTACTTATTAATTTTTTAAAGTTAAATTGATTGTTTTATTAAGTTTCTTTTATTTACTGTTAATGTGACCAAATTTTAATAAAATTTTTATTTCAAATGATGTTTGTAAATCCCAATAAAACGTCGGATAGAAAATGAAATAAAATAGCTTTTATTTACATCTAAAATTTAATGACCTTAAAAGCCTGATTAGATAAAATTTCTATAAAATGAAAAAAATTCAACTACAAAAAGGTCGAGATAATCATACCTTTTTTTTTAACATTTTCAACAAGAAGTAAATCTTGCCTTCCTTATCTAGTCGATTTCGATTCTTGAATAATGTTGACAAGTTTGCCAATCGTCTTTTGTAACTTGAACAATTTAGAAGCAGCCTACTTTGCTTGTTCCTGGTGTTCTTTTATGATCAGAGCCGTTTGTTTTAAAAGTGGTGTAAGTCCATTTTTGACAGTTGAATGCTTTTGGCTATTAGCTTGTTATCTAAAAACGCGCCTAAAGCAATCCTTAGAAATTTTCGTACAGTTTTCAATATAATTTAAGTAATTACTTTGAAAGTGATGTGTTCACTATCGCCTTTATAATATCATGCCAGGCCAGGTAAAATTTAATGATATTATGTTTTTTATTCTTAATATCATGAGTATTTTCAAAAACAAAGGTAAAAAATGGAACCGGGAAGGTATATTTCTTTATTTTGTTACCATTTTGGTAGAAATTAGTCTTGACAGTTCATATTTGGCAGTCGTGAAGTAGACACGTGGCAAATTGATTATGGAAAAAATTCGATACAACCGTATTTTAATCGTTAAAATATTTTATCAAAATCAATCAATGAATACCGTGACGATGAAAAAGTTACGTGAAATTTCTCGGAGAAAGAACGTTCCATCAAAACGCATTAAAAAAAATAAACGGAATAGTCGGTTCTAGGCAATCGAAAACCCTCTAATTAGTTATCAGTTAACTTCGCATCCATTAAAAGTGACAGTCTAGGTGCAATTTGGTCAGGTTGAATTATTGGACCTTACTTCTATGAAAATTAAAAAGGGCCTAACGGTAACTGTAAATGGGGAGTGATATCGTGACATGATTGAAAACTTTTTAACACCACAACTGCATGATTTGGGCTTGATGGTGCCACATCGGATACAGCCAGAATTACAACGGTATTGCTGCGATACCTCTTTCCATAACAAGTTATTTCAGGAAATGGTGGTCGCCTGAAACAAAATTCTCGTGATGAAATTAATAAAATACCACGTGAAATGTGTAAGAATATAATGAAAAAATGTGCTCAAAAGGGCTCGCATTTGTGAGCCTAACAGAGGAGGACATTTATCTGATATTATATTCCATACAAAGATCCGCCCATATCTGCAGCTGGTTATTGGTGAGGTAATTTCGGGGCTGTGGTGTATTTCTGCAGAGATGATGCGGGCTAGACAGAAGTTTTCTGTTACACTCTGAACAGACGGGGTTGGATAGTCTCCAACCCTCAAGCAAGGGGTAGTTTATGGTCCTGACAGTAGTGTTTTTAGATTTGCAACTTCGTTGCCTACGTCAATGGAGCGCGCTAGTCGACGCAGTGTATTTCACTTAGTGGTAAGACCAGCATCAGTTTTGCGCCCACAGGTACTGACGTTAATCTGCATCAAGTTATTTCACCAATATACGATTTTCATATTTTGTGGACTTTGAAAGTGGTGTAAGTCTATTTGATATCATGACTACAGATATTATAAAATCTATTACGTTATAAAACTAACCATCAACCTTGTATTTTCAAACCATTCAAATCAAAACCGTAAATTAATAGACTTATACCACTTTTACAGAAAACGGCTTTATTTGAACCTCGTAGCTTAGAATTGAAAAATGTTTTGCTAAGAAACTTATCAAAAAGTAAATCATTATAAAGGTATATTTTATCTATAAAGCTATTATGTCGCAAAAAAAAAATATGAGAACTCGATTAACACCTTTTTACATTTCTAAGTTAATCTATCATTTAAATACATTTTTCAAATTCCTTCACGTAATTTTCAAACATATGTTTTTTAGTTTGACTACGTATCAATTAATGAATGACTGAATGAATGAACGCATGAATGAATGAAGGAATAACGTTTACGGTTTAATTCAAATAAAAAAACATAAAATAAATGCGTCATGCAGTAAAAATTGTTTAAGAAATAAGTGGGTAAATAAAACGTAAATACATATATCGATCTATAAGATTTCAAACTTTTCGAAGGGGGTACTCGTGACGATAACGAAATAAAAAATACCATTTCTATCAAATGATTAATGGAATTGATATCAATGTAAAAAAAAAACTAGTTTATCGACAGGTTAATGTGCTCTAACTTTTTTCACCAATACATGTATGAAATTTCGAAAAAAATGTTTGAGAAAATTATTATTAAAAAAAAAAAAAAATAATAATAATAATAAAAAACAGGTGTATAGAACTAAATAATTGTAAACAAATGATACGAGTATAAACTGTAACAAAAGTTTACAAATTGAGTGAAACAAATTAGGTCAAATACAAAATATCATTTGTCTGAAACTGGAAAGAGGTTTTTTTCTGTTTACGTTTACAAGTGTGAAATTAATTGTTAATATGTTCGGAAATAATAAAAGCATTTGTTATTTTATGAACTTTTTTTTTTATTTTCCTACAATATTGTGAGCTAAAAAGCTGTAAATCTTTCATAATTTTAACTTTAACGGATTTCTGTTTTTAAGAGATATTTAACATGATTTTGTTAAAAATGAACAAAATTGTGTCTGTGCTTTCGTTAGAAGGTAAAATTGATGTCATTAAGTTATTTCGGTCCAATTTGTTACACACTTGTGGCTCTAAAGTGTTTACTTTTTCTTAATCGTGGGCTTTCAACGCGTGGGAGTTGCAAGAGCAAGGATGAGGACAACATGACAAAATTGCGTCAGCGTTAAATAAACAGACTTTATAAACAGTAACAAAAATTCTTTGTTTTTAAGATATTTTTTGATTTTTCTCTATCTGTCTACAAAATAAATATCAAAGCACAATGACATTTAACGTCATTTGTAAAAATAGCCACATTATCCTGTTGGGGCTAATGGTTTGTAGAGTTATGTAAAAACTGTCATGTGTTAGATTATACAAAGCAATATATTGATCGTATTAAGCTTAATTGGAGTGTTATGCTAAATTTGTCCCTTCCAGAGACCCATTTTCTGATTCGTGTTATTTTTGTAGTAGTCTTAATCAACTAAATAGAAGAAGAAAGAAGACGTGGGTCAAAAATGCATAGATGATTAGCTGAAGTAACGCAGGAAACAGTTATTGCACTTTTTAACCAGTTAAGCGTGGAATTTAGTTTTAAAAAACCTCCACCGTGTGTGTAATTAAAATCTTTTGGATCGAATACGTCGAACTATTTTTGTCGATACTGTTTCGTATTAGTCACTGCAAGCATATAATAAATAATAATAGTAATAATAATAATATAATAAAAATAATAATAATAATCAAATAATATTCGTATTGGATTTCATTAAAATTTAGATTTTAGATTTTATAGTCGATAATTTTTTATTTCTCACGACGTGTATACACGTCGAACGCACCGTAATAAAGATTTGGTTCGACGTGTATACGCGTCAAACAGACTTAACTGGTTAAAGTTCATTCTTTATTTGCTTTCAAGTTAAAAATTATTTAATATTTTAATTGATTCAATTATTTATTTATTTAGAAAATTATTTAATATTAATTTAAGTAATAACTTTATTAAATTTCAATATGATTTCAATTCGAATCTATTGTCTGTAAATCTATATTATGTGGATGCTTAAGTCGTAGTTGATAAAAATCTATTCACTTCTTGTACCCGGGGTTGCCTAAGTCTAATTTTAAGGCCTTTCTAGGCACTATATAATTTATCAAATCAGTTCGGTTTTTAAAGAATCTGATTTTGTTAAGATCCGTCAAGATTTATAAAATTTTCCTCTCCCTTAATCCCCTCTCCTAATTCTTTTTTTCAAAATAATCAATATTCTACTCTTTACATATGTTTATGTTTAAAATTTTATTGTAAATGCCCGTTTTTTCCCATTTTCTCTCATCTAAGTCATAGCAATGGAAATGGATATTTGATAACACCTGTTTCAAATTCTATTAAAATAGATTATCCGAGACTTTGTTAATATTGATTCAGTTGCATAAAAATGCCCGCTTCCCCTTTTTCATTCCTCCTGGTCCGCTGTTTAAAAATAACCACAACTAATTTTACCATGCGGATAAATTTTTATATTTTGACTTTTCAATTCTGTTAGGAATTATTGTCCGCTCCCTAAAGTTTAGTTTAAAGTCTGTATTACATTTTTTTTAAATCTGATATAGAAAATTACGAGCTATTTATTAAAACCACCATTTTCTTAAGCTTGTATTTGTGGGAACAAAGTTTTGTAGTTTTTTTTTAATTAAAAAATAAAGAAAACTGTTTTAATTTACTTGCTGCAGGTTAAAATACATATAGCGAAATATATTTTTTAACACATATTTTTGCAGGAGCTATAACTTCGATGTCAGCGTCTGTTTTACGCAAGTGAAACTTGAATAAAATATTAATCAGCTGTGTTACTTTTCCTCTTGATAATAATAGAATTTAGGACAAAACTTTACCAAAAGTTTCTCACATTTGTTTTTGTTGTTTGTCTAATCAATTTAGTTTCAAACACACAATTTTGCTGCACGCGCAAAATGTTTCTTGCCATTGTTTTTTTTTTTGCTTTGTTGAGAAATGCTTTTGTTGCTTTTGCCTTTTTTTGTTGTTTGCTTTTTCTCTTGTCGCCAAGCATTTTTTTGTCTTTGCATTGTATTTGTGCCGGTAGATTTTAGTGCCCAGCAACTCATTTCAACATTCTATTTTTTGTATTTGAATTTATTTGCATGTTTTTTATGTCTTGTGTTTTTATTTATTTTGTTTTTTTTTTGTATTTATTTTTGTTTTTAGTTTTGGCAAAATGTTATGCGTAATCGGCCAGCAGCACCAGTTTTGCTTCACGTACTCGTTACTCGTTTTTATTCTTCCTTTTCATTAGATGTGTGTACATACATATACATATGTACTTATGTATGTGTATATTCTTTGTGTTTTTTATTTTTATTTTATAATAAATTTATTTGATTTTCTATATAAGAGTTATATAAAAATTATTGTAAAATTATGCACATGGTATGTGAAAAAGGGGCGGTGTTGTCAAGTTTCAGTAAGCTGTCTGGCATCGCAATTTTAGATTTGTTTCTATTCCAGTTTGGAGAACTCTTTTACACATAAAAGTTTGAGGTGATTTGGAAATTATTTATAAATATTCGCGGTAGGTCCTTGAAGTTTTGAAATTAAAGAATTTTTTTCTGGCTTGTTACAAATTCCGACCATTTGTAAACCATTTGTTTTAATTCCGTTTTATCCATTCCGATCAATTTTGTTTTAACTTTTTCAGATTTCTAAAAACGCCAAAACTCAACTCTTCAATTTAAGTGTGGCAATATTGCGCACACCAAACTAAACAACAACAAGTAAGGACACACAATACAAGTAAATTTAGAAACGGCTAACTGTGCAACCAATTAGCGGAATTTAAACCACTTTAAATCGGAACATGCCTGTATATAAAATGTTTTATACATTTAAAATTTCGAGAATTTTCTTATAGTGGATACAAGGCTTCTGCCATGCACTTAGGGTTGCCAGACGGGCCTGATTTGGCCTGATTGTCAAGTTTTTTAATGCGCGTCAAGTGTCAAGTGAAAAAGTGTTTTGTCAATGTTTTTTGTAAGTTAACTTTCTTTCTCAAATTTATTCTAGCTACATATGTAATAATACTTAAAAAAGTAAGTTTATATTTCTAAAAAACACATCGAAGGAGCATATTTTTACTATCAATACAACTAAGGACTAATATGATACATATTTTTTATATACCAAAGATAGGAATAGAATGTCCTTCGATCTAATAAAAGCCGAAGAATAAATTTTAATGAGGATTGCAAAAACTTTCAAAATTTTTTAACAACACCCGATGGTAGAGAATTAACTAATTCTGTATCTAAGAATACGAAATATATGTGGCAAAATAAATAGGACCTATATTTTTTTTCTTAATATAGTACCTATATTTTTTTTAAATAACGCCTAAGTTTTCTCTAAAATATATAACGACTGAATTTTTATTCTTATATTGTTTTTTGTTTCTTTTACATTGTTTCTGTTATTTTTACTTTTTATGATATTTTTGTTTTTATTCTAATACTCGTAATTTTTATGAAAATAAAAAAAAAATAAAAAAATTAAATAAAAACCAATAGTATGAGTGTTTTTATTTGTCAAGTTTTTTTTTTCAAAATCAAGTTTTTTTTTGGGCAATGTCAAGCTTTTAGGCAAATTGGCTCTGGCAAGCCTACATGCACTACTTAACTGTATTTTCTATTATTTAATGAAACATAAAAAAGATCTTTTTCTACTTAATACAAATCCATATGAATAAATAAATATGGGAAGGTTTGCAATACAGTGATGTTGCCACTTGCAAATGTTGTTACATAAAAGTGTTGCCACTTGTGACTGTTTCAAAAGAAGAGTGTTGCCAATTGGATTGTTATAGTAGAAGTGAGAAAAGTGTTTTCACTCTTAAATGCTTCTCGATTTTCTATGTGTCTATAGAAAAAAGTTTTTGCAATAAATTAAATAGAAAACTGTTTGCACACGCAAATGTGTCCATAAAAAAGATGAGCTACTTAAACGCAAAATAAAATAAAAATAAAAAAGAAAAAAAGTAGAGTGATAAGAGAGAGTACATAACTCTCTGCACTACTGAGGGTACATAACATCAGCCGATTGTTTTATTTTGTTAACGATATATTATTATAAAGTTATACAGGCAAAAGAGTCGAATGAATAAATAATTATACATTTCAGAAAATTCATTTTAGTTAAGAGGCAGCGGCTAAAAATCAAAACCAGGCCATTATAGATCAGGACCGCAAAAAAAGTTGGATGTTACAGCAAAGGTGTATCCCGTTTCCAAATGTTTTTACCAGCGTAATCTGTAATGGAAAAGAAAAACTTCACCATTTACACATTTTTTTCCAAATTATATTTCCTTAACTATCATACAGATGGTAAAGTTCATGTTAGGCTTATTTTCGATTTAACATTCAAATTTCTAAAATCTAAATGCGTAAAACTATAGCAATTGGCAATTATAACTATTAAAAAAAAGTCTGGAAGAGGTCAAAGACCCCCTGATTTGAAAAATATTTTAGATAATTGATCAAAATTATTTGGCGGGGTGTGATGTGGTGTGTCAAAATAAATAAAAATAAATTCATTAAGGCATGACTATTGGCGTTTAATTCTTTGCAAGTTAAAAAAAACATAAACACAAGAACAAATCATAATGGACAAATTATCCGTATTTAGAATTAGAAAGCACAAGATAATGAACCAAAAACAAAATTGTAGCGAAAAACGCCAACATACATATGCTTCATTAATTTAGCTTAATTAGACACACTCTTGTGTATTTTAAACACATTGAAAACAAAATTAACATTTTTTTTAAGATTTTATTTATTTTCAAAAAAAACATTATTAATTTTCTAATTGTTCTAGATGAGTACACATTAACGGTCATATTCAGAAAAAATATTTTGGGGTTTTATAAAAAGTTAATTAAATAGATTTGCATAAAAAAATTATTTCATAAATTAAAACCATTTATCTTTTTTGTTTTAGAATATGGACACAAACATTTGCTGCAAGAGAGCCAGAACTTAAAATTTTAAACTTTTGAGTTGACTATTTTTTATGTCAACTGTAAATTCCAAGGAAAAAAGTTTCTATGACTTTTAAAGAGTACCAAACAGTAACCTAAAACTCTTAATAAATTTTTTTTAATATTATACTCTGGCAGCAAAGGCTGGATATGTACATATGTATGTACTTTGCTAGCCGTATGTTATAAATAAACCAGTGACTTCACATGGTCCAATCGGCAGTACTAGAAAGTTTTCAAATCGCAATACATTAGAAGCCAATTAACAGTTTTATTTTTTGAAATCAAATTATCGCCAAAACTTGATTTCAATGTGTCGATGGTTGCATGATCAAGGTGTGTTAACGACTTCCATCGTCGTAATGCGATCTCCGGCTAAATTTTTAAATATACATGAGGTCCAATTAAGCCACCATCCTGTAAACATAAGTAAACGGTGCATTTTTCTGAATGTGGAGTCTGTAGGATATATTGTGGATTCCTTTCACTTATATGCGGCAATTTTTTTTTTTATTAACCTGTTAAGCCTTATCGATGAACAGAATTCTGCTGAAAAACTTCGGCTTAGTTTACAACTGCTCTAGTGCCCGAACGGCGACAGATCGACGTATATGTTGGTCTCGTCGTTTTAGTTCCTCTACCAGCTGGTTCTTATACGAAGTAAGCCAAGATGTATGAGCAAAGTTATCCACGTAGTGGACGGAAGATCCCCAAATTCTTTTACCGATGACGAATCCAAAAATTTCGATCTACCACAATTTCGTTTACAGCGGCGATATTCTTTTAATATTAAAATTTCTTTAACGTGTTCGTATTATTGCATCATTTTGAGAGCATGAAGTATTTATCCACAGTTTGACGAATGGCTTGCTCAGATTAAAAAAATAAAAATCATAAAGTTGCGCGAACTGATGACTGATTTCGAAAGTAAATTTGGTAGCATCCTCAAACGTCAATTTATTCATAATGATTTGACAGAAAAGGACGAAGTATGTCAGTTCGTTCATTTACATTCTTATGCTCTATATTTAACAATTTCTAAGCTTTTTTGTTGCAATTAATTACAAAACCATAACAAGTAAATAAAAATGGAAAAGCAGCAACCGGCAATTAGTGCGATTTATATGAGGGGGCGTTTACACGCGTTTTTTTTTTATTTCACATTCGTCTTCACAACCACAATTTTTTTGGAGGCATCATTTGTTTTGACAATTTCTGGACATTGTTGTTTATTATTGTTGTTATAAAATGTAGTCATTATTATTTTTGTGACGTGAAGGTGTTGGCGTTGATGACAATTATAATGATGGGTGACGGTTGTAATACTGTTGAATGTGAGCTGAATAATTATTCAAATTAAATGAAATACAAAAAAGCGATTTAATTAAAAACGGAAAAAATAATTTTACAACGAAATTAAATAATAAGATGTGTTTTTAATAGAGTTTTTGTAGAGTTCTAAAAAGAGTACGAAATTTGCTTTATGCGAAAAAGAACTAAAAAATAAGGTTTTTTTTTTAGAATATCTGTTTGGCACATATATATGATTTTGACAATTAATTAAAATTTGTCTGAAAAACATCGTCAGACTGTGCAAACAATCCGTCAAACATTTTTTTCAACAATTTTGCAAAGCAAATTTACTTTAAAAGAAGTATTAGTGTTTGTAAAGCGGGGTGGGGGTAGACACTCCCAATGGTGGTGCACTTTATGCCCTCAAAATGTAAGTAATAATTTTTTGATTTAAGTTATTTTTCTTAATCTTTCAAAGTAGGATTATGATACACCACTGCTGCTGTATTTTTAACTACCCTAGTGTTCTTTATTAATTTATGGCATTTGAGTACAAGTTGTTAACCTTATAACTTACCATTAAGCTCTGCCCAATTATTGTATTTAATTTTCGCTTTCTGAGTATCAATTGCAAGTTATCACCCTGCTTTCTCAAATTTATTATGTGTTTACTTGTATTCCTTTTTCTAATGTCAACCCATGCAGAAAACTTTTCAATGACGTGCGAAGTTAAATTATATTAAACAACGGGATTTTTTTTTAATTATATTAATTAATTTTCAAAAAAAAAACTTTTTTTCGTGCTATTTTCCCGATTGATTATTTAAATCACCGATATTGATTATTGAGGGTTAAAGCACGTTTCGATGGCCATTTCGTTATCGCTTACTTAAGTCTTCAGGAAGTTGTTTTCGTTTCCCTGCGTAAGTTCTTTTAACGCAATGTTTAGGACAAAAGGATTTGCATTTTCTGACCCCATCCAAGCTAAAGCAAGCCAAAATTAAGGATAATAAGTATTTACCATAGTTCAATTTTTTCATTCGCATAAATCTTCTGTCAAAATTACAATTAAATCAAAACTAATTGCTTTTCTGAAACACAAATTTTTGATCGCAGAAACTTAAAAAAATATGCATAAAATAAATAAATCTTAATTTAATAATTTATCATTTTTAATAATTTATCATTTTTAAGTAAGATAGGTTTAAAACTTGATGTCGGAGATCTAAAGTCACCTAACAACACAACTAGAAGATCTTATAACTTACACGAAAACGGAAGTTAAAACATAAATCTTTCACCATATTTTAAAGTATTGCTCTACTATACTTTTAAACCATTTAATCATTAGTCATTCATTAGTAATGATTTTGTTTTTTAATTACTTATCGATGACCTTTTCATTAAAAAGCATTACCATTAGTAAAAATAATGATAATCCTAAAAAAATCATTAGCATTATTTATCATTCAATGCTAATGAAATCGTTAATTAATGAGATACCATAAAATAAAGTGAAAAGTTTAAATTCATAACTCAGGCTTAATAACAAGGAAACAACTTTAGTTACTGACTATAACAGAAAAACTTATAAAAAAAATTTCAGCCTGACGATTCTCAACAGTATATAAATCAGGAATTAATACTAATATTCCGTGATTGAAGTTTGCATGCTCTTACCAATAAATAAAATCAGTTAAAGTAGGAACTTTTTTTTGTAAAAGATTGAGCTTCGATAGATTTTTTTTTAATAATTTAAAAAATACCGTTTTTAAAGCAGATTTGAGTCGTATTTGCTTAAAACTTCAACATAAAATTACTAACAATTTTTACGTAATATAATTTGGCACTTCATCAAGGAAATTAAAAGGCAACTTTCTTTTTAATTTTCGTAAGTTTCAACAGTGTACTTAGTTTTCCGCACGAAAAAATTGCAGCTCATATTATTACATAGTTGGGAAAAATTGTTGCCAGAAACATTTCGTGATTTCTCACTAATTGAACAAACTACAACTTCAGCAACGTTAGTTATTTGTTTTTTTCCGAACTAATTTTCATGAGAGATTTTGATAGTATTTGTAAGTGTGTAACCTAGGATAGTAAAATTGAATTAACGTATAAGAGAAACAGCTGTCAGAGATGTGGTTACCTCAAATAATGAAAGAAGAAAAAGTACTTTTTCAGCAAATCCTTTTAAAGTTACAAAAAAATCTAACAAAATGGCAACACTGATACGAAAAGTTACTTAATATTAATTTGAGTTTGGTCTTTGGCACTTTGTTAAATTTTCAACAAACCAGTTTATTTTATAATATTTCTATTGAAAAAAATGCATTAAAAAAATGAAGGAAATGCTTAACAAAAATGTTTTATCAATTAAGAAGCTTAAAAGCAACCGAAATAATAAATGTTTGATTTACGACTGTTTTAATTTTTCTTTTAATATAAAAAATTAATTTAATCAAACACGTCACGTATCAACACATTTAGATATCAGATGGTTTCAAGGTTAATTTAGAAATATAGAATTAAAAAAAATAATTGTGAGGCCTCCTCGGTGTTTAAAAACGATGCAGTGTTTTTTATACGATCATAAATGCTTTCCTGCCTTTTGGCATTGATCGCAAAACTGAAAAATTTTGTAGAGGTACTGCTTAGAAGAAGGGGAGAGAAAGAGTTAGACTTTTCGGAGACTTTATAATGAAAATCAAAATCGACTTTAGTACTCAGGTTCGGTGATGGCCAGTTTATTAGATGACGTTGATTATTTGTGACCGTGTATCATAATTCGTTAGTGGCGGCTCCATTAAACTTTATCGGTAGTCATGTGAAATGTTGTTAAAATTGATTTACTCGTTCAAAAAATCGTTCTTTTATACCCTTCATTACAGGCGGAAAAGGGTATATCTACGTTTGTCATCCTTTTTGTAATTTCTACAATATCCATTTCCGACCCCATAAAGTATATATATTCTGAAATCTTATACATAGCGAAGTCGACTGAGCGAAGTTCGTCTGCCCGTCCGTGCTGATAATTAGCGGAAGAAAATTTAAATACGCCAATCGATCAGAGATAGTTTCAAAAATTTTGCTATTGAAAATCAGCAATATCGGTACACGTCCTTAGAGGCAGCAAGCAAAACACCATGCCTGCCCATAATTTTTTCACATCTGTTTTTCAACTTTCGTTTTATATTTCTGCAGGTGGGGTTGTGTTTATGATAAAAAATTAATGAAAATGGTAAGACAAATTTTTATCACTTACTACTTATTCACCACTGAATTACTCTAGAATCTGGTACAGCAACCTTTTTATTTACTAAGCCGGGACAACAACCCTAAGGAAATTTTACACTTTCGAAAAAAAGCTTTTTTTTTAACAGAAAAACTTTATGTTAGAAAAGAATTTTTTATTTTCTTATGCCGAAAAATAGAAGCAGCTAGAGCTAGGAGGTGAAATTTGGCATGAATGTTTTTTTTTAGAAAAGGAATTATGCGAAATTTCGAGAAAATCTTACAAGTGATACGCCCACCTCCCATATATCCTAAATTTAAACATTGTAGTTATTTAGAAATAAGCAATCCGATAAGATTGAATATTTATATATTTAGTTATATTGTAACATATTGCCAATTTTCAAAAAAATCGGTCAAACGCCACGCCCACCTGCAATAATATCAAAATTTTAAAATTGTCGTAACTTTAAAATTAGTCATCAGATAAGAGCTTCAGCTTGCATGTAAATATATATATGGTTATATTGTAAATCGGACCCACCTCCCATACAACAGGCAACAAGTTCTTCCACTTGCCTCCTTTTTGTTCTCATTTAACCCTCCTCATAAGAAGCCTTCGGTGCGTCTTTGCCACTTGTATTTGCTTCCATATATACATATGTATATTATAACACAATTTAGTTTTGTTGCAAAACCAAAATTTTTTTCGAAAACTTGCATTACACACGCGATGATATTTAGACCAATTGTTGGAAAATTTGAAACAAGACGCATAACACCGCAGGGTCTGTTTTGCTATATCTCTAGCCACAGTTAAAAAATAGTACAAATCTGGAACGAGGTTGACACTACAAAACCACTACAAAAAGAATTTGGGCAATTTCGCGCAGCTGAACTTCAAATATATTAAAATACATACTTGTAGCTACAAAATACAAAAAACAGGAAAAGTGTCATTTTTACTTTTTTTTTTAATTCTCTACGAAAGTTCTAATCTTGACATTGCCTCACTACTATATTCTTTCTAAGGATATCTGTCACATGATGAACGTTTGCAAAGAAAAACACACTAATTTATTATAACTAGGAGCATCACTTACCACCCTGTTACAAATTTTGGTATCCGTTACCTTCAAAGACTAAAATTTTTAGCATTATAATTGAACATAAAATTTGGGATTTTCCCATAAATTTCGTATGCTGTACACAAACCTTAACTTTGAACCGCTATAACTTTAAAATTTGTATACATTTTAACCATTTTTGGCTACCCTCATGATACAGTGCACTCTTATCTGATTGACTGACCTGAGTGTGACAGCCAAATGTTTAACAATTGGCTGGCACAAGAGGCGAAAACCTAGTTTTAATAATTAATCTTCGGCATGTGCATGAGTTATTGGGGGCTACATTGCTTACATAGAGAAAAATATTTATATTTTAACCCTTATCGAACGAATGCCGCCATACTCGCGACATTGTAAATATTCTAAAAAAAAACGAATGCTGCCATACACGCATGACGTGATATTTTAGGAAACTGTAGGTTTGGCTTTAATTATACACACGCAAAGAAAAAATATGGTTGAGGTAACCATAATCTGAGAGCAACATACTATGGTTGCATTATATGGTTGCTAACAAAACATAGTATTGTTATATTTGCAACCATATTGTTGTCCAAAGGTCGTTTCAATCAACATTAATTATGTTCAAATATAAACATTAAATGGTTAAATTTAAATATAATAATATGGCTAAAAATGTCATGTTATATAATTAAATTATAAAATAGTCTCGTAGGTGAAAAATTTTCCTGATATAAAAAACCTATTATTGTTTTATTCATTAACGATTTGTCATAAAAATTATTTAAAAACATAAACGCTTATATCGTAGAATACTAGAATCAGTGATTAAAAAATATTGTTTATAAGCCCAAATAAATGTTTTCACAATTATGCTTCAAACACAAAAATAAAGATTTATATGCTTACAATGCATACATATTTACTTCAACTTTTTTTAAATGTTTTGGTTCCCTTTTTATTTGTTTTCATATCTTGCATTTTATTTTTGATTATTTATTTTGTACATAAATTTAGTTTTTTTCACTTTCTTTAACAATAAAAAACAATTTCAAATTTTAGCTACCAGAAAAATTACTAAACTGTCAAGAACTAGAACAAAATATTTTTTAGCGCAAACATTATTCTGTTGATTTTAACCATACTTTGATTAATAATAATATATTATGATTAAATATTTTATATTATTTTTAATAAGTTATAAAACTTTGGTTGTGGTTGAAATTTTTTTAAGTTAAAACCAACCATGTTGCATTTTTTGTGCACATTAAGCATATAATCGTTAAAAGTTAACAAAAAATGTTTATCGTGACTAAAGTTTTGTTGAAAACAACTATAATTGGTTTTCCGCAACCATACATTGTTACAAAGAACATACTATGGTTATTGTGACCATATCGCAACCATGTTTTTTTTCTGCGTGCATGCAACAATGAAGGGCAATTGGCAATTGTTTTTTGTCACACTCTGGTGCGCATTCCTCTCCGAGCAGTTTTATAAAATTCAAGTTTTATGAGTTTTTTTAAAATCCAATAAAGCGATATTAATTAAGCACCTTCTCTCGCTCTGGAAATAAAGCACTTAATTTCTTAAAAATCCGTCGTAGAAAAGTGCGCTCGTTCGGTTAGGGTTAACATACTAAACATCTATCAAAATAACAACTTTATTACTATTGAAACTTAATTTCATATTTTGTTTGTTTTTTCCTCATTTGTAACCAATCTAACCTTAAAAGCAAACAAATATACTTTAAAAGATAAGATTTGATTATAATAATTTTTTATTTTAAGATGACAATGTTGTTTACCCAAAAATGCCTGATGATGTCGAAAACAAGCAATTAAAAACAACTCTATTTTTAAAGCGTCTACAAAATAAGAAGACTCAAAATTTTGACAGTTGTTTGCCACAATTAAATTTTATAATAATGTTTTTTCTTTAAGACTACAATTTGCTTTTGAATATACAGCAGCGGCTGGACTGCCAGCCAGTAAAACGCACGCACACGTACACACATAATTGTTCACATAAATATTTACCGCTTAAATGCTCTCTTTTAACCACTTGTAAGCAACAAGTATAAATGGGTTCATTTGCTTCTTTTTTCCGGTAAATATTGATTTCGTTTTTTTCGTGCACTTGTGCTGCACTTCATTAAAATACTTTTTTTATTTTTTAGTTTCGGTTTTTTCTTATTATTGTTGATGCATTCAAATTGGGAAAAACATTAAGGAAGAGCAGCGATAACACCAACAATTCAATTGAGGGAAAATAATGTTTGCTTGGCTATTAATAAAAAAAAAAAAAATAAAACACGTGGCCTGTATATTCTTTTTACACCTAAAATAAATGTACAATAACTCATTGAATTTTTTTAACTCATTTTACTCACCAGCAGGTTTGTTAACTACTTAAGATTTAATACGAGGGATATTTCATATGGCTTTACAAAACTCTCAAGAATATATATTTGTTTTCATTATGGTCTTCTTTAAGCCTGATGCAATTCACACGCCAATTTTTCATTTATTAACTCTTTAGTAAAGTGAAAGATTATGAAATGTACAAAAAATGGACTTTTGAAATGGCCTTCTTATTCGCCATAAAGATATTTTTAGAATTTTAAATTTGAAAACAAAAACAAACTACTAGGAGAAAAAGTTGAAGAATTACTTGGTAGTGAAACAGTAATTGTGCAAATTTACCATTGAACCAGTGGTTTCCAAGCACCAGTGGTAGCTAAGCATTATCTTCATGGGAGATCACTTTTATATTTGAGTATATGGAGTATATTTTTTCAAATTTCAATATGGTGCTTTGTTTTATCAATCGCGGCTGTTCTTGACGATGATCATTCTGGACATCCAATTTTGGGGCACTTTTTTCGGCATTGTTGGCCGAATGTCAACTATTGTCGGTGACCTTACGTGGCAATTGAATGGTCCATTCCTCATAATTAACTAAATTAAAATTTTGGCTTCAATAAATCTACGGGATGGATATGTTTTCCGTATGGCACGTTTCGCTATTCTGTTGAAACCACATTTCGCGGATCAATGTCGTCCTTTTTTTTTCTCGCTTTTGAACAAAGAATCATTGATTTTGGTACGGTAACAATCTCCATGGACAGTAACGCGACCTTCGCCTTGATTTTTAAAGAAATAAGGTCCAATAATGGCCCCAGATTTTAAAATCCCATAAACGGTGTATTTTTCGGGATGTATGGGGTCTATAGGGTCCGTTGGGGACCGGTTTCACTTCCTTTACTGTAATTTTGTTTATTAACAAATAATTCTGGAAAATTTTGATAGCATTGTCCAAGCGTCAACCTATTCATGATAATTTGCCAGAATCATAAATCTTAGTAGGTGAATGCAGTATGACAGTTTGTTTGACAGTTAATACTTTCGTAAGTTTTATCGGACTTAAAGCAATATCCCTTTAAATTGCTTAAACAATTTGCGTGTGGTATTGATTTTACGTTAATACCACTACAACCGTGTTGAGAACGTTTTCCACACTCGTTTTTTACAACAAAATCTACTGAACCATGTGATGTGATACGTCCGCAATCGCAATTATTTGGTGGATTTTAAACCCCCGGCGATTTAAAATTTTAACAATGATTTCTGACGTAACTGGACACTCTAAACGAGGATCATTGTATGCTAATTACAGATGTTCTTGAGGTAAGATGCAGATGTGACATCCGCTTCATTAAGTAAAATATTTTATATTTTCATTCCTTTAAAATGTTAAAAAAACGAGTTTTTTCTTAAGTTTGCAGGTCGTCATTTAATCTTTGACATTTTTTAAGAATATTTTTTGAAGACATATTGACTTGGCCTCGTATATTACCTTGTGTATTTTTTCCACGTTTAGTATTGATGGTTTACCTTTCTTCTTGTTGTTGTTTAAGTTTGTCAGCCAAACATTTTGTAAAACAAGACGCACATTTTTTTTGTGCTTGTGTCTCACTCAGACAGGAATGGAAAGTTGAACGTTTGAATTTGTTGGGAATTCCAAACAAAAAAATTAATTTTTAGAACATTTCAGAACAAAAAAATTTATTTAAAAAAAGAACAAATTTAAATAAGTATCGATAAGTAAAAATGGTATGAAAATGAGGATAAAAAAATTAAAAAATTGAAAAAAAAATGGAAAGAAAAAAGTAGAAAAAATAGTTAAATTCATATATTTTATATCTTTTGGGTGGCATATGACGGCTAATTAAAGTGCTTTAGGTTTAGATTATAAAGCAAAATCATGGGATAACCTCCACTATTCTATGGCTATGCTTCTCATCTTCACCCTGATCCATACTTGCCGTAATCGTCTTCGTATTTCTATTAATAGGTTTGCTACCTCTTGTTCTGTTAAACTTTCCATCCCTGGAGTTATTAGCTGTCTCTTCTAATGATGATTTTAACTTAAATTCTGTTAATTTAGGGAATTTATCATGTTGTAAGATTTAAATTATTTATGAAATAATTACGTTGTAGTCTTTAGAAATAAGTAAATAAAGATTTTATAGTTTCTTGAGTTTTATTTAATTTTCAAGTACACTGTGAGTTATTTGTGGTTTTTTGTCTATTTAATGTATAAGTAAACTATTTTTAAGCAATTAAAAATTTCAAATGCGGTCGGAGTTTTGAATGAAAAAAAAGACTTATGTTTACGAAGTTCATTTGCATCGTTATTTTATTAAAATTTATACCCATTTAAATAAAAGTTTTCTTTTTTTATTTGTGTTGAGTTTTCTATTTTATGCTGATATTGGCTTTTTTGCCGAATATTTTTTTCTGGGTGAAATTTGGGTTAAAATCTGTCTTAAGTCACATTTTTAATAAATTGAATTTATTTAATTAAATAAAACAATTTTTCGATTATTTAATAATGGAAGAAAGCTTTTTAAAATACGTCATTTTAATTCCCTTCCAAAGTTTATTTTAAAAGTCATGTGCACTTATACGATGATTTTTTTCCTTAATTTATTTTTAACATGTAATCGGTAAACCATTTGTTTTTTAAGTTTTTATCTGCATTTTTTATATTTTTAAAGAGTTGGTAAAAAATAATTTCAAAAATTTTAGCAAAGACTTTCAAAAAACAATCTTGATAAACGGCATTTGCACAGTGATTTTTCCCATGATTTCAAAACTATTTTTATTTGTCGGAGAACGGGGTACAGAGGTAAGGGGCGAAACACATCCATACGGCCATTTCGTTAAGATTCGTATGTTTCAAACTTCAGTAATAAAATGAGAATTGTATTCTATTCTTATTCATTTTGTATTCTTTTCGCATATAATCAATAAGTTTCAGCTAGGATGAGCTATGTAAGCAGCAGCGAAATTACCATATGTATATGCTTTCCTAGCACTAAAACATTTCTTAATTTAATAACTCTCAAAAGCAATGACTTCAACAAATTAATTTCCCTATAGTGTTTATTCTATACAAAAGCTTTTTATTGCAAAGTATATATTTTCAGGCTTAAACATTTTATAGCAGAATTCGGTTGGCTTATATTTCTACGTAGATAAATAGAGAAACATAAATGTGAATTTTTTTTTTTTTTTTTTTTTTTTTTTTTTATATTTAAAATGATTTTTGGGAATAATTATTTTATATTAGTTCACTTTTCATTGTGCTAATATCCCAAATATTTTAAATAAAATCAAATATTGATTATTAGTGGTAAAGCTAGTTCCTATGGCCATTTCGTTGATTGCTCAACTCAACTCATCAGGGAACCTTCTACCATATTTTAGATAAGCTAAAGCTGCCTATTATATTTAAAAATTTTTTTTAACCATCTGAGAAGTGGACAAAGAATTAATAAACACAAGCATCAAAGCTTAAACAAATTACCAATAATCAATAGTGACTTTATTTATGTGAATTAATATTTTTGTTCTCTGTCCTTTATTTCAAGTTATCCACCGTTTAATTACTATTTTCTTGGAAATCAAATACTATTTCATTTTTTTCTTCCTAACAGCTTCAGTGATTTTTCGAAATTCATCTTCTTTAAAACTACTGTTGAAAATAATGTATTTTACTTCTTTTTGAGTTCTTTATCTAACCAGCTGTCACATTTTTATTTCACCAGCCGTTAAACTACTAAAGCCAAAACGAAATAGCGTGTTTAAACTACAAATATTACAAAATAAGATTAAATTAAAAATTTAAATTAAATAAAATGCTCGTAAAATAAAAAAGTTATCAGACAGTTTTTTTTAACTAACCGTTGCTTTTTCATTTTCATAATTTAATATTTAAACACTTTATAACTTCAATTACTTATTTAACAGTCATATTTAAGTTTTTATTTTTTTTTTTTTTTTTTTTGTTTAAACATTTTGCGGAAGTTATTCTCAATGAATAGCAAACATGAAAAATATTCCTCTACAAAAAATGAGAATTATGAACAAAAAATTAAAAGAACATGAGCATAAGACATGTCTGGTCTGAACAGATAAAATCCATCTTCTTTTGGCAATGGAAAGCAAAAAGATCATAAAAATTGTAAATTTCATTTATTAATTTATATTCTCTATACTCATGATTCGTTCTCGACTTTTGAAAGGGTAAATTAAGTTTGATATTGAATATGTTACATTAATTTTAATAAATATAATTTTTTTTAAAATTCATATTTAAGCCGGTGTTAAATATCTTGACTCCATTTTAATTAAATATGTGGTTGTTCACTTATTTTTGTTTTGATTGATTTTTCTAAATAAAATTTCTCTGTCATGGTTCTGTCTAATGCTGTGTCTAACAATCTATTAACAGTCTTTTTTTTTATCAGATTAATCTTCCCTTGCTTTTTTACATATCCTTTTTTGCTTTTTAATAGCTTTTAATATTAAATTGCTTGTGTTTTTCATATTGTTTTGATAAGTATCTCAACTTCTGGAATCGCTTAAAAACATTGTATCCCTACATTAGTTTAAAGAAAAGATTTTAGAGAAAAAGTACTTTTAAATATTTTACTCACAACAAAAGGGTCTTTTAACGAATTTTAAAAAAGTTCTTCCTTAACATAAATTAAATAGTGGCTTGACGACGAAGCAGGTTTAAAAAAATCAACAAAAAAAAAAAAAAAGTACAAGAAAACCTAGAAGAAAAATATGTATAAAAGTCTATTTTTAAGAAAAGTACTTTTAAAATACAATTTTTTCTTGAGGATATTGTTTGATAAATACTTATTACAAAATTAGATATCAAAAACAATAGAAAAACTTTGGAAAATTATTTTCAAAAAAGTACATTTAAAAATATAGCTTAAAAAGGTACGATTGCAAATGAAATTATAAATTTGTTACTTTTCTTTAAAAATACTTTTATACAAGCGGGTTTCGCAAAAGTGGTTTAGTAATTCTATTGATAAAACCATTTGCTTTTAAAACTAGTGAAAATATCGGGTTTTTCAACAGGGACGCTACAAAAGTAGAGTGGCAGGGACAGCAAATGATGCCATATTTCTTGTCGCTCTTTTGACATTTCTCTTTAGTAAGGTTTGGCATTTCATGATGAAAATATATACGAGCCAACAACGAGTCGAAGTTATTAAAATTTAATACCGAAATTCGGAGTCAGTGGCCGCCTCAACGTTAAAAGCGCTCATTTCTGGCTGAATGGCTTTGTCAATAAACAAAATATGCGTTATTGGTCAGGCAGCAATCTACACGTACTCCATGAGTCATCATTGCATTCCGAAAAATAGCGATTTGGTGTGGTGGGACGGCGGCGTCATTGGGCCGTACTTCTTCCGTAATGATCAAGACCACATTACTATGAATGGGAATCGCTATCGTATAATGATAACTAAGTATTTTTGGCCCCAATTGAATGATATGGACTTGGGAGACATGTGGTTCCAACAGGACGGCGCCACAAGCCACACAGCGAAAGTCACAGTCAATTTATTGCAAACAAAGTTTGGAGAACGTGCTATCTCACGAAATGGTACAGTCGATTGGTAGCCTCGGTCGTGCGATTTGACGCCGTTAGACTATTTTCTGTGGGGCTACGTCAAGTCTATGCTAATGCCAACAAGGCAGCGATGATTGATGAACTGCTTATGAATATCGAACGTAAAATTGCAGCAGTATCAACCGATTTGTGCTTGAAAACCGTCGAAAATTGGGTTTAGCGTCTAGACTTTTGCGAGCGTGCCCGTGGTGGCCATTGCAAAAGAAATCGAGTGGCATACATAATGGCTTCGAATGTACTTTCACAGGAATAAAAAATTCCTTTGATATCCAAAACCGTTTTTGCTTTATTTAAAAAAAAAAAATTGTAGCGGTCTTATTGAAAAACCCTGTAAATGTTTTAAACAGTTATTTTTCAGTACGAGGTTACTTTCTTAAATAGGTGTTTTCCAAAAAAAAGTATCAAAAAATAACCTTAAAAAGAAACTTTTATATAAATGTTTTTTTCTTTTAAAATTAAAAAAGGAAACAAACAAGTTTTCAAAGAGGTAAATTTAATAGTCGATCGTTGAAGAATATATTAATTTAAAAAAGTATGCACAATCGTAATTTTCTATAAAAAGTTCAGAAGCCCATAACTCGAAAAATATGGGCGATGTTTTTTATTTTACTAAACTAGATTTGTTCCAAATGGTATGGAAAAAATTAAAGGCTGGCGTGGTGTTTTGCCCGCTGCCTCGAAGGACATGGACCGATCTTGCTTAATCTTAATTTTTTTAACAATAGCACGGACGGACCTCGCTCAATCTACTTCGCTATGTACAATAACTCAGAATATATATTCTTTATGGGGTCGGAAATGGATATTGTAGAAATTACAAACGGCATGACAAACTTAGATATAGTCTTTTTCCACTTTTTGTGGTGTAGGGTATAAAAACAGGAAATTAATTGGAAAAAAGAGTTTTGTAAAAATAGGTTTAAAAAATTTATAAAAAGAGGAGCTTAACCAAAGTAATTTTAAAAATTAAACGCCTATAAAAACGACCATTCTAAAAAAAACTTAAAAAAGGGCTTATCTTCAAAGAAAAAGCATTTTCACAAAATACTAATGAAAATTTTATTTAAAAAAATTTCGTAATTTTAAAAATTTTTTTACAACCAAAAACTTAAAACACAACAACAAAAATTGCTTTATAGAAAAATACTTAAAAAAAGGTGCTATACTTTTAGTATATTTCTGGCACTTTTTAGAAGAAAGTAGGAAACTTCAAATTCGTCTCAACAGCTTTAAGTTTTTGTTTTTAAGTTAATATTTTGTTTTTTTTTTTTTTTGGTAAAATTGTCCAACAAAGAACAGTTTTTTAAGCTACAAATGAAAACGAAAGTTAACTTAACGAAAACTTTCTCAATATTGAAATAAAATTGTCTTCCCGTAAATAAGGCATCGTGGCAGCGACAAGTCAATGACCGATTTTTTTCTGGTTGTTTTTATTGTTGTATTTGCATTACTCTTCTGCAGTCACCAGCAGCAACCATCAAAACTCTCATAATTGTAACTGAAAATCCCATTAAAAATAGAATTAAAAATATTCATTGAACATTTTATTTGTGTGTTTAGGTCGCCTTTCCTTTTATTGCTTCTTAGATTCCACCTCAAGTTGAGATATCGTGGGGTAGGTAAGTTAGCAGCTATTCTACAGCAGCAGCTGATACAAACCGAGAAGATAATCAGCCAATTGGACAGAAAGAGTTTAAAAATCAACTCATCGTTGTTTTACGCTTTGTTGCATGCGCGTGAAATATTTCTTTAAAAAAAAATAATAAGCAACAAAAAAGTTCTAAAGTTCGTTTGCTACTTGCCAACGCCATTACCGTTTGTTGTATTAGCCGGTAACCGTCAAATGGGCACCTATTTCAAGTGCACCTTTTCATTAGCTTTATGATTGTTTACAAAAAATGTCTTGGCTACAAATGAATTGACTTGAGAATGCAACAGCTACAAAAAATAGCTTGCATGTGCAACAAGAACACATTATTCCACTTACAAGTGCATTTAATGTCTAATTTCATTTGTTGGTATCGAGGCAATTTTTGTATTATAATTATTAAGTATTATTTCATCTTGGCTTTTGTTTTTATTTTTGTTTTTATTTTATTTTATTGTTTTGTATATTTAACACTCAAAAGTAATAAATATGCAACAATTCAAAAATCCCAAGTCTTATCTGGCACGCTTTTTTGGTTGGTTGGTTGGCTACTTGGTGAATTGGTCGGTTCGTTGCCTGGATGAAATGATTTTACACGGCTTTCAAAACTAACAAAAAACCAATTTCATACATTTTTTGAATACTACAACCAACGATTTCTACTTTTACAGAAATAAAAGGGGACAAGATATCTTTTACTCACTTGAGAGAACAAATGCAACAAAGATATTTTTCATTTATGAAACAGGCAGGGTTATTAAACCAAGAAGAACACGATTAAGATGCAGCACATAAAAAAAACGCTTACAAATTAGCAAATATTGAAAGAGGGGAGGTTTATATTATAAACAAAAGGGAAATAGCTACAAGATATTTAATTAGTTGGCTGATTTCAATAGTGTGATTAAAGCAATCTTGGTTACCATTTCTTTTTTAATTGTAATCAAAGCTTTCTTGACTTCCCCACTGATTACAGTTAAAGAAAATTTGCCTTTATTTATGATGATTGAATAATTTGGTTGTTTTCAAACCATATTAATGTTATACATAATAATAGTATAGTTATTGACACCATATTGTTGGCTAACTTAATAATAACATTGTGTAATGTAAATTATTTTGTTTAAATTATAAATAAATATATAATTTAATTGCAATATAATGGAAAATTATTAAACTTATTTTCAGCTTTTTTTGCTTGCTAATTTATTTGTTTGGATATTTTTTTATTTATTTATTTAAATGCGTTCAGCCAGTCCAAAATATTTAAATAATTAAACGTTATTCGTATTTAGTGAGAGCTTGATCAAATAGAAATAACATATTATGTGTATGAACAGCATATTATCGTTAAAAACTATATTATTTTTGGATAGCTTTAAAATTGTAATTCTTAGGAGTTTGACAACTTTTTTTAGTTCCAACTAAACGTTGCACTTCTTGTGTATGGTAACCTTTAAATGATTAAATGTTAACAAAAGTTTGTTTATCATAACTAAAGTACTGCTAAACATAACTATAATTCGTTAACCGCAACCATTTGTTGACCATACCGCAATCAGGTTTTTTCTTAGCGTGTGATGCGAAAGTTAAACGTTACTACACGGTAAATAAAATCATTCAGAATTAAAAGGGACACCAAAAAGTTCATCTTAAAATATAACTGCAAAAAGCACCTTTAGAAAAAAGTGCATAAGAACCCTTGGACAATGCAAACTTAAAAACTTAAGTCTTTTTGTACATTTTTTATTATCCCTTTCAGGTTTTTTAAATCTGTTATTTATAAAAAAAACTTGTACTAAAAATAGCTATTAAAATTACTTTTACCAAAAAAAGTACTTTTTTGCAAATATGCTTTAAAAATTAGTTTTATATACATATATTTTAAAAACGACTTTATAACGGAATTATTTTAATTAGCATTTGACAAAAACTTTGCTTTTGAAAAATAGCATGTTTAAACATATTTAAAAACTATCTTTAAAATAACCAAAAGAGGCTCTTTAAAAAAGGACGTTATAAAGTATCTTTTAAAAACAACATTTAAAAAACGTATTGCTTGAAAAAAGAAAATACTTTTAAAAAAGGACATTTAAAAAAAGTACTTGCAGAAAAATTGTTCTACAAAACCTTCTAAAAAGTAAACTTTTTGGATAATAAAAATAAATAAAGAAAAACTTTTAAAAACGGAACCCTTGAAAGTACTTTTAAAAAAGTACCTCTTAAAAATCCTTTCTGAAAGTATACTGAAAAAAGTGATTTATTAAAAGCATTGTTCGTTTTTTTATAATTATATTAAAAAAATTATCTTAAATTTACGCGTTACTTAAAAATATCTTATATTAATATGCCTCAAGAAGTTTCCTTAAAAAGTACCTTTTAACAAAAAAGTACCTTTTAGAAAAGACTTTGTAAAAGATCCTATTAGAATCTTTTTTAAAATTAAACTAAAAAGGTATGCAATTTTTTTAATAGTTAACTATGAAACAATATTTTATAAATTAACTATTAATCTTTTATTTACTTTCTAATGATTTTGTCAGATGATTCAGCTAAAAAATATTTTTAATATAAAAAACATGTGCTGTAAAGTTCTATGGAATACTAGAAATTGTTTGATGAAGCACTTTAGCAAGTCACGATGTACTTAGTAGTGTTGTTTTTTTTTTAAATTAATATTTTGAATTTATTATAAAATAACAATTAGTTATTTATAATTAAATATACTTAGTTGTTTGAATATATTTACTTGGCGATATTTATCTATTATTTACATTTTTACTTCGAACTAAAAAGTAACTACAAATCATTGTGTACCTCTACTTGTGTTTTGCGGTTGGCGCTAAATAATTAAGCTGTAATCATTCACAACAACAACAACTGTTTTAAAGCATGTGAAAATTAGCTAAAGCCTTTTTACACTAATCTATCTACTTTTAAACCTTCGCTTATTTATTCTGTGTTCGTTTAACTACAAACTACAAAAAACAGTTGCCCTGTACGCTCCGTTTAATCGTTAAACTGGCTCAAACATTTGAAATTGTCAATGGTCAGTTTGTTGTAGTGGTTGTTGTGTAGTGGGGGTGATAAAAACTCGGATTGATAGTGCAATTCGTTTACAATTGTTTATTTAATTTTAACGTTATACGAGGTTAGTTCTAGAAGTAAGTATCCGACCAGAGATTTACTATTTAAAAAAAAAAAATATCTAAGTTTTAATCGTTTTCTTCCTAAAAGAAAATACTGAGACCGGGCAATGCAGCTTTTGCGAATTGAATTAAGGGCCTCGACGGCCTCGTTAAATAAAACACCACAGAGTTTCAGATACCCCTTGCGAGGTAAACAGGGTGATTAAATTTAAAGCCAAGATATATTGCCGTGAACATAAAAGTTACGCAAAACTTCTTGTACGTCGAAAAAATTCTTTTGCAAATAATTACAAATAAATCAGCTAAGTACTAGTTGGGCTCTTACATTCAGGATTCCGTACCACGTATGGCCACTATTTAATTTTAAATTTTATGTTTTTTATTCTTGTTGAAAATTTAAAGCTCCTGCTTATTACCGATCAAAATGTAAGACACTACACATCCATTAAGATCGGGTCTATAGAAACACCCTTTCATTTTTATTTTTCATATTTTATACTTTTTATAATGGAGCGCGTACTCACGCTGTGTAAATTTCAAATGTCGGCTCATAACAGATTAATAAAAGCTGAAACTGTATACGTGAAACTTGTATCACTATGGGGACCCCGTTTAATTTTAAACCTTATTTTTAAACTTATACTGATAGAGGATATAGTACTTTATGCTCTCTTCTAATTATAGGTGTCTGCCTAAAACGATTTGAAAGATATGTGAAATACTGCCGTACATGTGAAAATAACGTCAATATGGGCACACCCTTTAGTTTTTAACTGATGTATTACAATTATATCCGAATTTATTTTTTTCAAAATGGCAGAGAATTTATTCCTTTGTAGGGTATTTCTAAGGCAGCCCTTTTAAGTTCGCTTTTTGTTTTTCATTCTTTACTTTTTATTTTTTTTTTAATTTATATTAATTTTTTTACTTTTTCTAATGAACTGTTTTCATTTTCAAAAGTGAAAATAAAAATTATTAAATATTTCATCATAACCTTTAAGGTTTTTAACCTAACCAGGGATGGAAATTGTAATAAAAGAGATAATTTCATTGAACTCACTTGGTGTCGTAAACAAACTTAGGAGAAACAAAATTAAATCACTTAAAATCTGTTATATCGATTTCAAATACAAAAAACTTATTTATATGTATAATGATCATGGAGAATTTTAACAGACAGGACATTTGAAAAATCTTAAGAAAAACTGAACATTCTTTCTTCTCAAACAATTATGCACCATTTAATACATTTGAAAAAAAAAAAACTTCAAAATAATGTTTGGATTGTCATTAGAATCTCTCATTTGTAGGGCCAAACACCAAAGCATGCTACAGCTGCACCTGCATTATAGACAATATTTAATTGAATGGACCGTTTTAGAGCGGCAATGACATTTTATTTCTTTCCAATGAATGAGTTGAAAAAATAGGTATTTGGCAAAAGCTGGGCGAGTTCTGTAATTTTTGATCCCAATTTTCCAATCGATAACTGTTGATAAAATGGAGACTACCACTATGACATCTACAAAAATGAAACAGTACATAATGCAATAAATTTAACCTGATAAATTTGGCCGCCCCTAAGAAGGTAGTGAGATTATGAAACATCTTTTTATTGTATAGAATTTTCTGAAGGTTAAAACAAAGGTAGATTTCAATGGATAGGAAAAAAAAACAATACAAAAGTAACTTTTATTTAAAAAAGTACAATTTAAAAATTTTAATTTTCCATACCTGAATTGAAATACCTGTTGGGCAACCAAATTGGCTCGTAAAGCTGCTAAGAAAAATAAATGGGAAATACTTAAAAAATTGCATGTCTTGAGACAATTAAAGTTGTGTTTTATTTTATTTTTTCTTTTTGTTCTTCTTTTAAATTTTTCTTGCTTTCTGAAAACAATGTGACGTAATTGTTTCAATGTTTATTAAAAGACAAAAACCATGTAATTTTTGTTTAATACGCAGAAAAGGGGGTCTAAAAAATATTTCTTTTTTTTTAATTTGATTTAAGGTGAACTATAAACTACAAACACTTGCATACTTGCTTCTTTATTTATTTTATTAATTCTTCAGTTATGAAATGACGCACACGAAGGTACTTAAACAAACACATAAACGAACAAACAAAAGTGAGGTTTTATTAAAATCATACATTTCCGGTAGAGAAGATATTTTTTTTTTGAAATTTTGAGTTTACTTTTTTTTAGTTTTTTTTTTTTTTTTTTTACAAAAACCAAGTGTCAATCTTTAAACAATATGTAGTCAGAGAATGTGATTGAAAGTTATTTTTTTTTTGCTGCTTAATATTTTTGCAAGTTTTCTTCCTTCCGAAACGGAACTAAGGTTTAAGATTATTTAAACTAATTGATAGCAACAAACTTAAATATATACAACAATAAAATTAAACAGCAAAGAAAAAAAAAAAAAAGAAATCAACACGCATACAAACTTGATTAAATGAAGGAGACGACTTTATTTAAATGCTTAATAAAATTGTACGGATCAAAGGCAAAAAACATATAATTGACAGCATTTCCTCAGCCACTGGTGGAGACAATTTTTTTTCTTCTTTGAAGTATTTATTTTTTTAATAAGAGTAACAGACCGTCAGTGGTTTTGGTGTTTTAGTTTCGGTTAGTTTATGTGTCTTTTTTATTTAGCACTGTGTTATTCAGTCATTCAGTTCGTTTTTAAGGCTGACATTTTTTAGTAATTTTGTTTTTATTAAGGGTAATAATAACAACAATAACACATGCTTAACAATCAAACAATAAAAAAAAAATAAACTTTATCGCTTTTGCATCAATGTTTAATAATAATGTCATACGCGAAATTGTTTAAACAGCCACTACTGTAGTTTTCTGTAGAAATAATCTTTGAGAATTTTACAGTGTGCTAAAAATAATACTAAAACAACAAAGAAAGCGATTATATTTTCCAACTTAATGTGTCCTTTGAAAGTTTAAAATCGATTTCGAATTTTCGAATATATTTAAAATTTATTTAATTTCTAATGTTTTTTTTTACATAAATATAGGAAAAACTTTTCCTTTTTATTGCCCTTAAGTATGCAACATTGTTTGCAGTTGGTTTTAATTGCACGTGAAATAAGCGCTGATCATATTTTTGTTGGCAGTTGAAATATTGCCGGAAAAAGTTTGCAATTGAAAAAAAACATGTTGCCAACAATATTTTATAACTTTTCACAAATTAAGCTAAGTACAACTTCATAAACATTATTTTTCCATTCAGCACTAAATTTGGACTTAACATTTTTAACAAAGTGAGCAGAATACCATGTTTGATTTACAAAAATTTTTCCATTTTATTTGAAAAATTTGAAACTAATGTTTATATATTTGTAAAAGTACGAACTCTATAACACCTGCAACAACAACAAACTTTTTGTAGCACTTAAAGAGAAAGGGATTAGCAATTTTTAAGAGAGTAATGAAAAAAATGGTATTTTTGCTTAAAATAACCGCATATATTTAATGTTAAAATAAACTTCAATCATGAAATTTTGAAAGCAGACAGAAATTATGTGTAATGATTACGTATGCATCTCTGCCTAACTCCGGTTATCATCTAAGAAAACCTATTTAAGATTAATTTGACGGAAAAAGGGTAATTCTAGCCTGTAGGTGGTTCAAGAAGACGCACAGTAATGATAAGTTCAATAATAAAGAATTTCACTGAGAATTTTATTTAAATCTGATAAAAATCGTAGAAACTATTCTCTAAAAAGTCTGAACAATGTACAGAAAAGATTCGGATACAGAATGAACCTTAAGAGGCTTAGTTCTCTTTCCAAATATTCTAAAAACTTTAAAAATTTTTTAAACATACGAATAGTACCCGTAATAAATAAAAAAATAAACGTAAAATACATCCGTAGACAATTAACAAGATATTTGGATTTTTTCTCAAGATCTCTCTCCGAACGCTTGTGGAGTATATTTAGAATCGACTAGAAAATCTCTTCTACTTTTTGATGAATTCGTATTATAATTCTATTCAAGGTCTACTTGCTGTCACGAATATGGTTGTACGCAAAAGAAGACAAAACTACTCATTACCCATTTCTTTTTCTATAACTAATGAGAATAAAAAGGAAATATGTGAGCAATTTGCAAATATAATATTCTTTACATTACGGTGTACTAAAATTTTACAAATTGACAGAAAAAATAACAAGTAAGAGAGAGTGATATATCTTATATACTTTCACCATATTTGTAAGTCTAGTTTAGTAAAGAAACTCCAATAAAAAAAATAAATAAACTAAAATATATGTTACATAAAAATGTCATCCCTATGATACCCTATTGATATTTTAAAAAAAATATGGTGCACAATCACACCTTTTTCATAAAAATTCAGAAACCCACAACTCGGAAAACATGGGAGAGCGCCAATTTTTTCACTAAACTAGATTTGTTTCAATTGATATGCAAAAGTAAAAGGCAGTCGTGGTTTTTGTCTGCTGCCTCAAAGAACATGGACCGATCTTACTGATTTTTAATAGCCAAATTTTCGAAGCTATCTCTTATCGATTGGCGTATTTAAATGTTCTCCAGCATATGACAAACTTATGTATATATACATCTTTGGTGAAGAGTATACAAAGTGGCATTATTGCAAAAATATCTCTTCCCCTTTTCAGATTGAAGTGTGTATAATAAACTTCAAACAAATATGTACGCTCCTGAAGACGATCGTCTTATGTGTAATCGGATGTTTTTGTATTCGAACAC
Organism: Gymnosoma rotundatum; assembly: GCA_916610165.2. NCBI lineage: Eukaryota > Metazoa > Arthropoda > Insecta > Diptera > Tachinidae > Gymnosoma > Gymnosoma rotundatum. The sequence goes on from OU744340.1 coordinate 96,176,304, forward strand.
CTCCACTAACCCGTCTACCGTAGCCACACAACAATTGTTTCCGTTTTTCTTGCCAACAATTTCAGGGATTTGAAATGCATCCATCATCTTTTAAATAACAGACGCTTAACAATATTTTTTTTTTTTTTTTACAATTAATGGACAGTTGGGATTTGAACTCATGACCTTCTTTTTCACAATCAAGCAGGCCCTTTTACATGTTTTAGCAAACTTTCTTTGCTTAGTTAGTGGTGGGTGCATTAACTTATTCAACAATGCCTTCATTTTATTTGAAACATTTTTCAGATGGCAGAAAAGTTAAGATTTTCTCAGTTTTACTTTCGAATGCAATTGCTTAGCGTATCGTAAGCTTTTGCCAGATAAACGCACTTCCAATAAGTAACAAAATCTTCAAGTTATGCAATGGCAGAAAAAGCTCGGAATATGTATATTTTATCATAATTATGTGCCGGATTTCATTGAAGTTTTCAGTAACAACATTGTTCCGGTTTGCACTTTTCAGCATCTATTATGCATAACTAACTGGTTCCTATTTTCCAATTTTTCTATTTCGGTAACTTTCACGCTCTATACCGTAGAGATTAATATCTGCTGGCAAGGCTGTGTTGTAGTGGGATTACGCCAGACCAAAATAAAGTTGAAAGAAATTCTCTTTGCGTTGTGTTAACCACTGGAGGTCGACAGCAATATAAAACCAGAATGTAAGCACCCTAGCTTCTCTTGGCCCTGCTGCCTTTGTGGTATGCTGTCACATTAAAGGTGAGTGCAACTCTTCTTCTCGTTTATACAACACATCTTCTAGTGCCTGTGTTCTTTCGCCATCAAGAGAATATAAAGAACGCAGTTTAAAAATATACTTTGAATATGCAAAAAAAAAATCTTGTCAGCAGATAACACAGGTTTTCTTTTTCAACTTTATTCTGCTCCACTGTTCTTAAAGCATCAAAAAATTCATTCATAATTTTTTATTCGTATCTGAAATTTTGTTGGTATTTATTTCATTTATTTTTTGTTTGTGTCTTTTTCCAAAAGCGGACACATCAATTTTGCACTGAAGACATATATTTTTATGATCTGTTTTAATATTTGTAGTATATACGCATGTTGTTATATATGTATGTCCCTCTGTATGTCTGGTCATATGTCTGTGCAGATTACTTAAGCATAAACAAAGGATTTTACTTATTGCCGCTACATAATTGCTTTCACAGTCGTCATAACCAACAACAATCATCGCCATCACTACAACTACTACTACCACTACCACGACATACTAACATCACCAACAGTAAGTCAAATTTTCATAATGCTGACAATGCTGGGGACATTTGCAAATAAATATAAAAAAAAGTAAACGATTTTGTTTATTGGATGGTTGTTGCTGATTTTGAAGGGTATGCAAAGTTGTAGCTTTAATTTCGGCACCCAAAATCCCCAACACAGTTTTAAAGAATGTTTTTATTCATGTTTTTTTTTCTTAGTTTTAAATTTTCACATTTGTGTGATGCAAATGAATTTAATATTTATTTTCTTATTTACTTGTAGTTTTTTTTTTTTTTTGTTATTATTTATGAATGAAATTTGTGTTGCCTTAAAAATGAATGATGATGACATTACGAGAGTGAGTGCAGTGAAGATGCAAAGATTATAATGATGATTAAGGAAAAAGTATACATACATATATATAAATAAATAAAAATAAAAACCAAACAGATCCGCAGTGTTTAGTGCAAATAAAAGCGATAAACCTAATCGGGTGATAAGGTTCATTAAAAAAAGAAAAGACCATAAAAAAATATAAAAAAATTCATGTTTATAATGACAGCGCCATCAAAATCCCATAAATTTTGCAAATAAAAGTGAGACATAAAAAAATGTATTTATTTATATAAAATTTTTTAGCGATCAGGAAGTCATAATGCACTTCATACTTTCAAAATTACTTACATATATGAAAAAAATACTTGTTGAAAATGTTAAAGTCCAAAATTTTAATAACATAAATGAAATTAATAATAATTTTTCTTTAATTATGAAATTAAATAAACAATTGTCACACTTTCGCTAACAATTTGGTCATAAATGTTGGATTGTCATAACGTTTAATGACTGCTATAGGGTTAGGCAATGTATTTAAATATATTATTAAATACTAGATAGTGTCCTCGACTTTGACAGTTTGAAAAATGTGTTTTTAAATATTTTTGTAGGGTTCTGTAAAAAGAGTTAAACATTTTCAGTCCGCAAAAATAAAAAAAGTGCTGCCAACTGTTTTCTCATTTGTATCTCTATTTTTTCTATTAAATGACATATTTTAACGAAGAACAATTATTTTATATTTGGACGAGATTCAAGGGTCCTCCTCACAATATTTTGTTCAAATCCCTTTATCAGTGTTAACGTGATGCCAACACAAACACAAATATGGACATTTTATCGCTTTTTTTCTTCTTGTAAACCACTAAATAGACAAAAATATTGCAGTAAAGAAAAAAAAACAAACAAAAAGAGAAGCTGGTGCTTCAACTCTACAAAAAAGTACATTTTCATCGCACTGTGACAGGATAAATTGATCTATGCTTTAATCGTAAGGACCATCCATTATATTTGAGTCTACTGGCGGAATCAACAGTAAAGAAGCGCTATCAAAACGGTATTTTGTATCATGATAAGCTGAAACCTGATCATAGTATGGAAAACGAATATTGTAACGATAATAAGACATTCGGAAATGCTTTACATATTAAAAGCTATAATGATATTAGTGCCCGTGTGTGTTTGTGCAATCAACAGAGCTAAATAAGTTGTTATTTCGAAACTAAAAAAGATAGTTTTCGCATTATGATAGAGGTGTCTGGTTGTTGTAAAACAGTAGATCATTAGTTCAGCTCCCATCAGCGGCAGGAAAGTAGAGAAAAAATGATATCATGTTTTCAAAAAGTAAGACTGTTTTTATGAAAAGTCAGCGCCGAAAAGTTGACGAATTTGCCTTTACATCAGAGTAGCAGATGAGACGGTTGGTTAGGCATTCTTCAATGAGAGAACAGCAAAAATTGTTATATGGCCTTGATAGATAGTTAAGCAAAGACGTTTGCTTATTAGAGCAACAAACAAGATGGTTATAACGACAATGGTAACAGTCGTGGCTAAATTGATGAAAAATACTTTATTTGTGAAATAGAAGCTCGAGTCCCGCGTAAAGTTGTAAAATGCATACGCTTGCATATGTGTGATCAAAAAGAACCTCTGATTTGAGAACGGAAAAACATTCAAATATATTCAAGGCAAAACAATCTTATGGTAATCCAAAAAAGCAGCCACCATGAAAATTCCTTTCCTCAGAATAACCCATTTTACAAAACTAAATGGAAACTTTTAGACCGGGATTTGCACTGTCGGCTGTAAGATAAGGCGTGGTGTCCAATTTCGTCTTCTGAAAGGTTCATAGATTATTTTCCAGTCAATTTTATTCCCAAAAATCCCCCTAAAAATAATACTATTATAACTTAAATACGAGGGCTGCTCTATATATTTCTGGCCTAATAGTGAAAATGCTAATATTTATAATCCTAAATGGTTTTATTGTTTTTCAAAGTATTCTCCAGCATGATTTATACACTCATGATTTACGCGCTCAAACCAGTTATCGAAGCACTTTTTCCACTCCGATTGAGACACCTCTAAAACATGGTTTTTGAACACTTCAACAGCTTCTTCTGGCGACGAAAATTGTTGACCACGCATTTGTTTTCTTGATGTGCGGTCATTAGGTGCCAAGTCAGGGCTGTACGGCGGATGACTCATTAATTCGACGTTTTGGCCGGTCAAAACACTCTGGTTTGAGCCGATGTGTGAGAGCTCGCATTGTCATGGTGAACAATGATTCGTCTTCTCTTGTTGGTTTTTCGAATTTCTCCGATGACTTCAGGCAAACAAATTGTAGTGTACCACTCAGAAGTGACCGTCCTCAAGCGGAACATTCGCCACATGACCAGTTTTGCCGAAGAAACAGGCGACCATTTGCTTCGAAGTTCTTCTTCCACGAACAACTTTCGTTGGATTTTGCTCGTCTTTGAAGACCCACACGGTCGATTGTTGTTTCGTTTCGAGCTCATACGCATAGATCCACGATTCGTCACCTGTGACGATCTTATAAACGTCTTTTGAAGCACCGCAATCGTATTTTTGCAACATTTATTTGCACCAATCGACACGAGCCTTTTTTTGGGCGACTTTCAAATTGTGCGGGATCCAACGAGAACAAACCTTTTTTACGGCCAGGTGTTCATGCAGTATCGAATGTATGCTGTTGGAAGAAATGTCCAAGGATGTCTCTGTCTCTCGATATGTCGCATGTTGATCTCGCATTATGATTTCACGCACGGCATCAATGTTCTCTGGCACAACAGCCGTTTTGGGACGACCTTCCCGGAATTCGTCTTTGAGCGAGCTTCGGCCACGATTAAATTCATTATACCAATTTTTCACAGTGCTATAGGATGGTGCTTCATCACCATACAAAGATTTAAGTTCTTGTCGTGATAATCCATGTCGAAAGTTGTGAAAAATGATGGCACGAAAATGTTCACGAGTTAATTCCATTTTTTTCTATATTAATTTTTTCAAGTCACTGTAAACAACACAAATAATGGTCGTACGTCAACACGTTTTGAGTACGATTGTGCTTAAAAATGACAAACTTTCCAATGGAAATGTCAGATTGCACTTGGCATCACTCAGTGTTGCCAGGCCAGAAATATAAATAGCAGCCCTGGTACATTTAGGTAAAAACAATGAATATTTTATGATCGAGACATTGAATAGCTTGAGCAGTGTTTTTATGATTTTTACAGTGAAAAAACTTTTATAAACAAAAAACACAAAAAGTATAAAAATGATATAACTAAGTTTGTCATTCCGTTTGTAATTTCTACAATATCTATTTCCGATCCCATAATGTATATATTCTGAGTTCTTATGCATAGCCACCAATTCGATTGAGCGATGTCCATCTGTCTGTTCATGTTAGTGTTGAAATCAAATTTACTAAGGTACTAGATCAGGTAGAGAAAATTTAAATCGATCAATCGCCAATCGATCAGACATAGTGTCGAAAGAGGTGCTGTTGAAAATCAGCAAGATCGGTCCATGTCCTTCAAGGCAGCGAGGAAAACACAACGCCTGCCTCTAATTTTTCCATATCAGTTGGAACAATAAAGTAACACCAATAGAAAAACCAAAATATTGGGCGATAGAGAATTAAAAAAACAAGAAAAAAACTTCACGTTAAAAAATTGGCGCTCGCTTATATTTTCCGAGTTACGAGCCTCTCAACTTTTCGTAGAAAAGTACAATTGAGCACCATATTTTTTAAGATATCAATATGGGTATCATTTAAAAGCTTTTAAAGAGATTTCTTAGGAAATATTAAAATTTTTAAAAAATGTGTACCGCTTAAGAGCGGATGACATTTTTATGTAAAATTATATTATTAATTCTCTGTCACCCCAATATTTCCTTTTTGATTTGAGTTACTTCACTAAACTAAATTCACATATATGGTGAAGGGTATATAAGATTCGGCATAGCCGTATGTAGCACTCTTGTTGAATATTCAAAGTGGAGTTTTTTGTTTACAGCAAGCATTTGTGTGTGTTCCCATTTTTGGGAGTTTTTTGTGGCTGAATTGTGTACAAAAGCCCGCACGAGCTTGTTTGGCGATCATTGTCTATATGTTTAAAAGAAATACGGTTTTATGATACTGTTTGTGCAGAAAAAGTTTTCGGGTGATAAAAATAATTAAAAACAAAATAAGGAACAAAATGATAATTATCACTCACAAATATAAAATTTTGTTTTTAATGCAGGTATACGAAAGACTTGTTCGTTCGCATTAAGTAAAATCGGCAGTAAAAGAGTATAATTTTCAGGGGTATTTTTGAGGATAAAAATCAAGTGGTTTATGGCGATTTTTGGGAATAAAATGATTTAATTGCAGGACTCTTTAAAAATAATTTGCGAACATTGATATTTTTTTCTCGATATTGGATTTAATTCGATGTGCTGTTGTTTGTTAATGGAATGCATAACAGCTCTTTGTCGTGATAAACAGCTGTTTTGCGATAATTTTAATTTTTATGTCAATTGAATTCCCTCTAGCTTCAAGTACTATTCTTAGTTGCTCTTAAGTAGAATTAAGACAAATTTATAACAAAAATTATTTAAGTCGGGAAGTAAACATTAATAATATTAACAAGCTTAATAAAAAGTACAGTTTAAGTATCTTTTTATGTTAAATAGTTTAAAAAAGGAAAGCGAATAGCATTTGAAAAAAGCGATTCAATAAGATTTGTTTGCCGTTTGTATTTCAAATTTTTTTCTGTTTTCAGTTTTGCAGCAAATTTATTTAGTTCTCATAAATTTAACAAAGCAATATAAGATGAGAGATGTTACAGAGGATATGAAATAATATGAAGATAGCACACAAAAAAAAAAAAATGTGGTGGTTGGTTAGTGGCTGCCTGGTGTGATTTTTTTTTATGAAAAGTTCTCATACGATGGTTGTTTTTTGTTTATATTTTTTTTTTTAAATTTCAAGAAAAAACACACAACGCAACTTAAGAAACATATGTCATTTTTAAAGTAAAACACTAAAATTTTGCAATTTAAATGATTATTAAAACAACTTTTAACTAAAAGTAATTTTTTTTATTATTTTGTGCGACTACCAACCCCTTCATAACAATTCGTGCGTATACAAAATCTTTAAAGACGCCATGGGAATTCATAACTTTTCAACTTCTAAAGAAAAAGATAAAAATTTAAAATTGAACATTAAACATTAAGAACCAGTAATAAACTCTAGCAGAAATTTACAGAAGTTTCAACAACTTTTAACATCAACTCACTGAATTGTTTCTCTATTAATTCGTTTATTTATTTGCGTTTAAAAAATTCCAATAATCAACGTTTTAGGCAGATTTTTTTACTCCAACATTTTATTTTTTAACACGAGACATTTAATAAAAGTCCAACTAAACAACGTAATGTCAAATGAAAAAAGCTATAAATTTTTTTATTATCTTTAAGAACCAAATGCGACTGTTGTACTTAAAAAAAAAAAGAAAAACTAAAAGACAACAAACTAATTAAAATTTGTATACTGAGAATTTTATCGTAGTAGTTATAATTTTTTACTATTAATATTAACTTTTACTGTTTTAACTCCTTCGAGAAAGGCCGAAAAGGAAGTCAAAGGTTGAGTTCTGGAAGAAATGTTACACAACTGTTCAGTGGTTTTCAGGAAATTGTAGCATGAACTGCTTGTGGTGTGCTTGTAACGACGCAGTCTGCAGTAATAAGTTTTTAAACGATGCATTTAAAGAGCTTCCGAAAAACTATTAATATTTCCGTGTAGATGTGAAAGTAAACTATGCCTGGAGAAAACTAAATTTACAGCTTTTAATTTAATACTATCTTAGATCCCTTTAAAGAACCTTTCAAGGAATACAATAAGTAGAATACTAAAATTATAATGTTCGTTAAACAAGTTATTAAAAATAAATACAACAATTTGACAATCAGGCTGACTTCGAACCAGTGTTGTCACTTGGTTACATTAATTTTTTTTTTTTAACTTTCGAAGGCTCCACGTAACATGTATAATTTTGTTATATTAGGCCAAATTTTCATAACATTTGGTACAGACACAAATTAAAGTCATATCACTGAAAGAGTACTATAACAAAAGTTACCTGCAAATGAAATCAAAATCCCATATAAAAAATTAATTTGAAAAAAAAACAACTCTGTTCATTTCGTGAGTAATCACTAAATGTTTCTTGCTTCATGTTTGGAAACAGCAAAATGTTTCTGGCAACAATTTTTTCCATCTGTGAAATAATATGAGTTGCATTTCGTGCGGAAAACTAAGAATTCTTTTCAAACTTGCAAACATTATTAGCATCTTCAGTTATTACGCTTTAATAATTTGACAACCGTACCAATGCCTCGATTTAGAAGAAAGCTGTCTTTTAATTTCCTTCAGGAAGTGCCGGTTTATATTACAGAAATTTTTTTTTAGCTGTTCTATGTTAAGGTTTTTAAGCAAATAAGGCTCAAATTTGTCTTTAATAACAGAATTTTTAAAATAGTTAGTGGAGTAAATTCTATTGAAGCTCAATCTTTCAAAGAAAAAGGTACAATGAATTTATTACAAAAATCCTACTTTAATTTATTTTATTGAATGGCGAGATCATGCCCTTTCCATAACAAAATATTAGTATTGAGTCCTAATTTATATACGTTTTTTTATTTTTTGTTTTTTTCTTTTTTATTTTCGTTTTGTTTTTGTTTAGAAAATGAATTTGTTGCCTTGTTATTTTCCCTGAAATTCCATTCCAACTTTACTGTTTATTTAAGGATAATTTCAAAATGTAACTTTTTATGAAAAATTGTAACTTTTTTTTGAGCAAAAGCGTAACTTTTTTCCTGTATTTTCCTGGGCAATACTGATTTGAACAATGTGTCGTGTTTCTCATAATGCCGCAGTACAAAATATTGACAATGTATACCATTTTAAAACGCCGTCGACAAGTGCTAGCAAAGCAGTAAAAAAGTAATTAGCGTATCACCTTTAAAGTTGGCACTTTGTATCGCAACTTTTCAGACGCACACGATTTAAGTACAGTAGCACAACTGTATATAAACTTTGTATTGATACTTTCCCGAAGCCAGTCTCAAATTTCTTTTCTTTTGTTAAATGTGATCTCGCTTATCATCATATCTTTTAAGAAAGAAGTAATGTGCATAATTTCATTCAAAATGTTAGAAAATTGCCTCTTACCTGAATTCACCTGCTAAAATCTATTGTACTGACTGCTGTTAGTGTGCCGTTTCGTCAGTAAACATACATCGACAAAGAATTCCATCAGAGCATCAGATGGCGACTTAAAAAATCTTGACAAACAAATCAATGAATCAAACTAATTGAAAGGAAACACCTGGCCGTAAAAAAGGTTTGTTCTCGTTGGATCCCGCACAATTTGAAAGTCGCTCAAAAAAAGGCTCGTGTCGATTGGTGCAAATAAATGTTGCAAAAATACGATTACGGTGCTTCAAAAGATGTTTATAAGATCGTCACAGGTGACGAATCATGGATCTATGCGTATGAGCCCGAAACGAAACAACAATCGAACGTATGGGTCTTCAAAGACGAGCAAAATCCAACGAAAGTTGTTCGTGGAAGAACCACTTCGAAGCAAATGGTCGCCTCTTTCCTCGGCAAAACTGGTCATGTGGCGACTGTTCCGCTTGAGCAACGTAGGACGGTCACTTCTGAGTGGTACGCTACAATTTGTTTGCCTGAAGTCATCGGAGAAATTCGAAAAACCAAGAAGAGAAGACGAATCATTGTTCACCATGACAATGCGAGCTCTCACACATCGGCTGAAACCAGAGCGTTTTTGACCGGCCAAAACGTCGAATTAATGGGTCATCCGCCGCACAGCCCTGACTTGGCACCTAATGATTTCTACTTGTTTCCGCACATCAAGAAAAAAATGCGTGGTCAACGATTTTCGTCGCCAGAAGAAGCTATTGAAGTGTTCAAAAACCATGTTTTAGAGGTGTCTCAATCGGAGTGGAAAAAGTGCTTCGACAACTGGTTTGAGCGCATGCAAAAGTGTATAAACAATAAACAGTAAAACCATTTTTGATTATAAATATTCGCATATTCACTATTAGGCCAGAAATATATAGAGCAGCCCTCGTAGCATCCACTACTGCACTTTTTAAAATAAAAACTATTTGATTTGATTAAAACCTTAATAAAATTTTGATCTGAAAACAAATAAAATCTTTAATAGATGAAACAAATTATTTCTTTGTATGGTTGTAGTCAAATCATATTATTATCATATTGGTATATTTTGAAGTTGTATTGGTGTCTGTTATAAAATCATATTGTTATTACAGTCATTAATGATGCTTTAAGTATAAAATATTAAAAATAATTAAAAGTGTTTTTGTTTAATTTTTCTTTTTCGTTTTGATATTTTTGATTTATATTAAGCTTTTTCATTAATTTTTGTATTTTTTGTGGAGCTAATATAAAACATTTAGTTATAGGTGAAACGAACATATTTTTAAAGTTTAAGATTTTTTCTTCGTTTGTGGTAGCATTCCATTACATAAGAACAGGTTTAACATACTATTTTGAAACACTTGTAAAAAATTTGTTTGTGGTGACAATTTTATCAAAAAAATTATTAACTTCAATAAACCATGTTGCACTTTTTGTGCTTTATTGCAATTTATTAAAGAAATGTTAACAAAAACTTGTTTATCGTGACTAAAATATTGCTTACAACTACTATAATTTGTTCACTGCAACCATATATTTTTTACAGAGAATATAATATGGACCTTGGGACCACATTACAATAATTTTTTTCTCTGGGTCCAAGAAGAGATCTAGTTGGCACATATAGCGTGCCAATTTCAGTTTAACTTTATTTGATCATTCTTCTATAATTCATGCAAGAAGTCTATAATGGCAATCGCCCAGCGCCCTTCTGCTAATTCCGTATCGTGTGGTATAATCCAATATAAACTGCATACCATTGATCTACAGCGCTCGCTCTTAACATAGTAAATGAGGCTTTTGAGGAAATAAGGACCCATGGTGCCGCCGGCTTACAAGCCTTATTAAAACACATTTTAGATGCATTGCAACCTGATGAATTCTGTAATACTGCAGCATATATAAATTTTTGCTGTATTTGACTTTTCGTTTTAAATTATTTGTACTTACGGGCACTCGTTTGCGTAATAAGTGCTAATTAATCGAGTAACTTGTAGAATCTGGCATCACCCTGACAGTAAAGAAGGCCTTCTTACGTGGTGGGTAAATTAAAATAAAATACGGCTGGTAATTGTGTTTTTAAGACTAAAAAAAAAAATTCAAAAATATTCACACAATATTTTTCATATCGTTTACTTTTGCACCACTGTTTGACAGCAAATTTCCATTCTCTTACAATTTTATTTTTACCTTTATAAAGTCTTAAAAATCAAAAACCCGTTTTCGACATTGTGTATGTGTTTTGTTTTTGTAAATGATTTCTTTTTTCGTGAACTTTCAAACACTCATTTTTTTTAGCAAACTATTAATTATTTTGTATTTTTTACTTATTCGTTAACAAGCTTGTTTGTATTTTTTTTCTTCTTTTTGTTCGTTTTAATGATGTTTCGCCTAGAACAAACAAAACCATTTTGATTATTAAATCACGCATTATATTCTTTTTCTTTTGCGTATGTGTTTTGCCCAAAAATAAACATTTGCAAAAAAAAAATAATAATAATAAAGAATTGAAATTATCGACTAACTGACTGACTAACTGTAAAACTAACTGAACGACAATAGGAATAGGAATGTTTGCTCTAAGTGAATAGAAATGATTTTAGTTAAAAAAATACAAACACAACTTCTAAATTAAAGAACAAATGTAATTCAATTTCTTTTGTTCCATAGAAAAAAAATTTAAATTTATAAATTTTGCAGATTCTTTTTATTTTTTTTTTGCCAAGTCAAGGCCAAGTCTATATAAAAAGAAACATGCGAAATGTTCAATCGTTGTTATTTTTTGTTTGATGAAAAGATCTTATTTTAGGCAAAAAATTCTTCTTTATTTAATAAGATAAAGAATAAAAAAAATTTAAATGTCTTATTCATATTCTCTAAATTCTTAGTTGATGGAATAAGCATGGACACCATTCATTCTTAGCTTATGTTTGATTTAATCGTTTTCCAAAAATAAATAAAGAAAAGAATGATTAGTTTAGTCACTTAAACTTTTATTATGACAAAAACTTTTAACGAAAGGAAAATAGGGAAGTGAAACTCAAAAACGATAATATCATTTAAGCCGAGCGACAAACAATTCATTATTATTTATTCCTTTTAGTCATTCTCTGATTGCATAAGAAAAAACTTAACGTACTATGTTTATTATTAATGTATTATGATTATAAAGACTATATCATTTCATCAAAAACTATTTATTTCAAACCAGCCTTGTTAATTTTATTTTATTTATTATGACTTATTTAAATTATGAGCATTATTTAAAACAAATATAAACTATTCGTCGCAACCAATTATACTGTTGCAGAAAAGGCAATATGGTTCTTGAGACCATAACTTTGTTTTTTTTTTCTCAGCGTGTTTATTAAGAAATACAAAGGATGACAATGTTAAGTTCCATTTTAAATATTGTACCAGGTCTGCCGTTTTAATTCCAATATAATGCGCTCTTAGCCTATTGAAGGATTTGCTTATCTCTAAACGCTATTTTGTTTGTTAGTCATTTGTTTACAAAAGTCAGTTGTTTTTAAGTCGTTTACGTGGACGTATCATACCTTTCTTTGGTGTTAAAAATGTCTAATTTTAAGCCAAATAAAGAGCATTTGCGGCATGTGTGCGAAATGCTGCTTTTACGCCACGAAAGAAAGGGTTTTTTGCATCGAGTTGTAACTGGCGATGAAAAATGGATTTATTTTCAGAATCCCAAACGAATAAAATCATGGGTAACGCCAGGACAACCATCCACATCGAGTGCAAGACCGGATCGTTTTGGGAAGAAGACAATGCTGTGTGTGTGGTGGGATCATAAGGGAGTAGTCTACTACGAGCTTCTCAAACCCGGCAAAACAGTCAATACCGACCGCTACCGACAACAAATGATCAATTTGAGTCACGCATTGATCGAAAAACGCCCAGAATGGGCTCACAGGCACGCCAAAGTCATTCTTCAGCATGATAACGCTCCTGCACATTCAGCCAGATTGACTAAGGATACGATTTCTTCGCTTGGTTGGGAACTCCTACCCCACCCGCCGTATTCACCTGACCTGGCGCCTTCTGATTATCACCTCTTCTCATCGATGGGACACTCATTGGCTGAGCAACACTTTAACAATTTGGAGGATGTAAGAAAATAGCTCGATGAATGGATTTCAAATAAAGATGAAGCATTCTTTTGGAATGGTATCCATAAATTGCCAGAGAGATGGACAAAATGTGTACAAAGCGAGGGCCAGTACTTTGAATAAAATATATTATACTTTTTTTAAATTACTGTGTATATATTTTAAGAAATAAACGACATTTTAAACTTGCAGACCTGGTATTTGCTTCAGTAGCTTATTGAAGGCAATTGTATGCCTCATCTTCTGGTGTTTTATGTATTCAGGTCGAATATATCGTTTTCAAGTTATGCCGATTTATCAAGTATAACCGATTTATACAGGGGTTGATTTGATTTGCCGTTAAAAAAAATTCTGTATTTAATATAAAAAACAAAAGCAGTTTATTCTTAGGGGCGTTTTTAAAAATATTTTTTTTTTTTTTTTGCAAAACAAGGATTCATCGATATGGCAACGTTGCCTGATCTGCAGTAAAATCAAAACGGAAGTAAAATTCAAGCCAAAGGAAATTTTAATTATATAAAACAGAATTTTAACTTTTAACTCATTAAAAAAATAATCGTAACACTTTATATGCGTTGCGTCTTTTGTTTTCTGCTTATTTGAAAACAGTAAACCACCAGTATGTCCCCTTTCACACACATCAAGTTTGACTCGTCAAGTCTTGAGTTTTTGAGAGAAAGAGGAAAAGAAAATAGAAAGAGGTACAAATCCGACCGTACCATCAAGTTTAAGAAAATTTTATACTTGAAGTTGGCTGCAGATTAGAACTTGCAGAAGTTGAAAGCAAAGAAAACGAAACTTAATGAAACAAACTTGATGGTGTGGGTGAACACAAATGCAGGTTCAAAAGAAAATTAATCAAAAACTGATCAAGTAAACCTGACGTGTATGAAAGAGGACTATCTCAAAGAAGCAATGAATGACATGTGAAAATCAGTAAAAAAAAATCTGATTATGAAAATTTTCTCCCGAGTTTTCAAGTTAGTTTAAAGCAAATGTGCGGATAATTATCTTAGATTAACTGGGCAGCGGTCTATGGCAAGCAGGCTCGAAAAATACGACGTCCAAAAAACGAGTTCTGCAGGAGAAAAGATGACCGGGCAAATCTTTGCCTCTGGTGACTAACACTTTCGGAGCCAAATCGTCTAAATTTCACCAGATATGCGTTACCACATAAGAAAATTTGGTTCCAAAAATCACCGTGTTATCTCAATACGTTTTTAAGGTACCGACTTTAGTACCTTTAAATTATGTCAACCCGATACTGTATCATGGCTCAAACGAAAGACTTGTCCTTTAACTAGCGATCTTAGGATGACAGCAGCATTTATCAATACAATAGGATGGTGCCAGCATGTGCAGTGCGCGACCGTTTCTAAGGCCGTAATCCTTTCAATTGCATTTAGAAAAAATTGTTTGTTTTTCAACGCAAGAACTGCTCTATCCATCTCTCCCTCAGATATTTAAAAAAACAGAACAAGTGTTTTTATCCCATTTTTTTATTTCAGTATATTTTAATTACTTATACAATAGTTTTTTAATTACCAACACTGATATTAATATAAATTGCAACATCAATTAAATATAGATAAACAAGTGAGTGTTGAGAAACAACACAACACAACACACAAGGTGTTGTAAGAATTTTCTGCAGTAACGATCACGTGTATCATCTTGCACATCGTGCAGACACGTCAATGAGTGATATAAAAGAAAACAATTTTAAATCAGTAGGGGGAATATTATTTTTGTATTTTTTCTTGAAAAATCAGCAAGAAACTTAATGTCATTAAACTTTAAAATCATCGAAACGTTGCAAATAAATGCTTAATTGTGTAAAAAATAATCAACTTTAAAAGCGAAACAAACAAACTTTTCATATTAAAAATTAATTTTGCTCTGCAACATTCTACGGTCATTTACACCAATAATCAGGGTTTAGAAAAACTAATTCTTATTTTTTGTTTTGTTTTCTTGTCTATTCCAAATAAATTATAACCACTATGAATGACTTAACCACACTGTTTTCTGCTTCTGCTTTTTTTTGTTTTAGTTTTTGGTATCGGTTTTTTTTAAATATTTATTTATAGAAACGAAATAAAAAGTGGAAAAATGTATTAACAAACAGCGTTAAGAAATCAATTTCCTGCTTGTTCGCTAAAAGTAACAACGTGCTTTTGAGCACCATTTAAGTTAAAACTAATGATTTTTTTAGCAGAACTTTACTTCCGAATTCTATTCTGGAAGCAATTGCTTTAGTTGGTTTTTCGCCAAAAAAAAAAAAAACAAAACTAATTACAAACCTGAGGACAAGTACGATTTACAAACACACGTCTAGAGTTTACTGCTTTTTGTTGCTAAAGCTATAATTACTTGCTTGATAGTAAGTAGTCTTCTTGGGTGTGGAGCTATTTTAAGTGCAATGAGAAGTTTAATTGTTTTATATGGCAGTTTTTCATTTCGTTTTTTTTTGTAATTTTCTTGTGCAACATTTAACTCGAATACCATTTAGTCTTTTCTCGTCTATTAAGTCATTGAAGTTAAAATAATAGACTTAGGTGCCACACAACTGCACTGGGAAAATTAAACATTTACATTAAAAATACTCAGTTGTTTTACAGTTGCACAGTAGTTTTGGGAGCGAACTTTTTTGTGACTAAATAAAAATTTGTTAAGAAAGCTTTTCTTACACTAACACTCAACAAGGAAATAAAAAGTACCTTTACGTTAAATACTTACGTAAAAGAATTTCTTTTCAAAAAGTGCTTTGAAAAAATTCATCTTGAAATTGATGAAATATAATGATGATTTCAAAAAGTAATTTTTTAAATATTTTTGATTTTTAAAAAAGATGTTTTGAAAGAAGTTACTTTAAATATATTTAATTTAAAACCTTAACAAAAATTCCTATCAGAAAAGCATCTCTGGAAAACAGGAATGACACTTTAAAAAAACTTTCTTAAAAATTTTTCTCTATTGAAAAACTAATCTTTTAAAAGCATTTTTAATTTAATAAAAGTGCGTTAAAGTGAGCACATTTTTTAAAATATACTTATAAAAATTGGCACATAAGTATTAAAAATTTCTTAAAAAAAACAAAACATTTTATTAAAAGATAATGTGTCTTCTAAGTGGTATTTAAAAATGTATAAATGTATAATTTGAAAAACAACGCAAGAAATTGTTCTTTGATAAAAGTGAGTAAATAAACATCATTAATTTTCATCCTAAAAAAAAAACATTTAAAAAAGTACCTTTCAAAAAAGAATAATTTAAATATGTCCTTTAACAAATAAAAATCTTTTAAAAAGGTGCCTTTGAAATTACCGTCATTATAAAAAAAGATTTTTTTGAAACCTTACAGAAAGTCCCTTTTGTGACGTGCCTTAAAAAAGTTATATTTTACCAAAGTTCTATTATAAAAGTATTTATTATATAAAAAACCTTTCTCAATATTACATTAAAAATTCCGTTTCAAAAGGTTATATTGGAAAACATTTCACATAAAGTACACAAACTTAAGAAACTGCTGTAGAAAGAACTTTTCAAAAAAGTACATTTTAAAAGAGTCCTTTAAAAAATTATTTTAAAAAGGTGTTTTTGAAAAAATACCTGAGGTGGAATTATCGTCAATATTTAAGGAGCGCCTATTTTTTGTATAAAAAGTACTTTAAAAAATTATCGTTCACAAAAGTACTATTATAATAAATATATTACAAAAATACCTGTTAAAATAAAATAGTACTGTTTTAAAAATATATTTGAAAATCTTGAACATTTGGGAGTATTATTTTATTCAATAAGTGCATTTTCCAGATGTTATTTAAATAAAAAGAATTTTTTAACAAACACCAACCTTCCTTATAAAAACTGTTTCTTAAGTGTCTTAAAAAAGTACCTTTGAAAAAGTACATTTTTTCAGAGTGCTTTGACAAAGAAAATAGTTAAAAAGTTGCCTTTGAAAAAATACGTAAAGTTCAATTATCGATATGTACCTTTCCTTTCGAAATGTACTTTTTTTTAATAAGGTACTTTTGCAATTTTTTTTTCTATTATAAAATCTTAGATTTAAGTAGATTTAAACACATGAAGTGAAAAGCTTTGTTTAAGTTACTAAAAAATCTTTCTTGAATGATTTATTTTTTAATATTCATGAAATAGAAATATTCAGGCATGTCACAGAACTCAATTCCGATCGAAAGTGGTTTAAATTCCGTAAAGTGGTTCTTTAGAAAACGAAAAACGAAAAATTTCTTCGGAATGAAACCACTTTTAAATTTCAAGGTGGAAATAAAATTCTTTGAAATTTGTTTACTAACGGTTTTCAAATTTACTTTTATTATCTGTCCTTATTTAGATTAGCTTTGTTGTTTACTCAGGTTTGCGCAATATTTTGCTATTTAAATAAAACGATGGAGCTTAAGTATTTTTGTAAATAAGCAAAATTGATAGGAATCTGAAGATGGTAAACAAAAATCGATCGGAATGGTTAATACGGAATTAAAACTATTCCGATTGGAATTTGTGACATGCCGAATTTTTTAATTTAAAAAAGTGCCTTGTTAAACGGGCCTTTTAAAAAATTTTCAGATGTGTACTTTAAAAACTTTATTTAAAAAAAATTAAATAAAGTTTTTTCGATTTTAATGAAACTTCCCACGTTTAAAGCGACTGAAAAAAACATTTGCAACTGTTCGACTGGCAGTGTTGAGGAAAAATTCTTTGTAGACATCATATTTCAAATAACACCTATTGCAAAATGAAAAGTATATTTTTTTTGTTTTAAAAATTTTCTTTTGTGGTAACCACTGTTCTTATTTAGCTCATATGTGTTTGGTGTTGTTATAAGCAAGCATCGTGCAACATATGTAATGTGTTAATGACTTTGGTTAGTCAAAATGTGTGTTTGGGAGGATTCCCAGCATCATAATAACAAACAAAACTAGGACAGACAAATTAACGATGCACAGATAGACAGTCAGTACCAAGTAATTTCTAAGTAATGAGAACGAAAACCTCTATTGTTGTCTTGCCAAACACAGAAAGAATTTTAACACTTAAACTAAAAATTGTGCAAAAATTAACAGAAAAAAAAAATATTTTTTTCTTATAAACTTCCGCTATTTGTTTTAATTATTTATTTATTTATTTTTCTAATTTGAAAACGTTTAACCGTTATTATGTCTATTTGTTGCCATTCCAGGTTTGTGCTGAAGAGAAATGTCAAGAAGAAGTTGTACTCTTGGCCCTCAATTATATGGATCGATTTTTATCAACAAAAACGGTGCGAAAAACACATTTACAAATTTTAGCCGCTGCCTGTCTCCTGCTTGCCTCTAAATTACGTGAACCCAGTTGTCGTGCCTTATCCGCAGAGTTATTGGTATTTTATACCGACAATAGCATTCATAAAGTCGATTTAATCGTAAGTATCACTAATTTATAAAATTATTCCTCATAGAACACGCTTTAAATATCTAGACAAATAAACAAATATTGAATACTTGATTTCATAGGTATTAAAAGGGTTAAAAGTGCATACGTACGTGTGCAGACATCAGTGTTGTTTACAACTTTTATAACTTCAATTCTGGTACTGATGTCGATTTTGTGTAGCATTATAACGATACTATATTGCAAGAAATATTTTTATATTTATTCTGTGTTTGCTGTGGTTGTTCTTTTTGATGATTTAAAAGTCTTTTAGCCTTTTGAGCTTTTTAAGCACTGGTGTACTTGTTACTCATTCCCTTTCATTATGCAAACAGTAATAATGTTGGTACGTGTTTCTGTTTTTTTTTCCTATTTTACTCTTTCAAATTGTTTAATGTATCTTCAGTATTTTTTAAACAATGTATTAGGAGCTGAGTAGTAGTCAGTCATGTTAGTAATGCAGATAATCATGATGCACATGACCTTAATCACTGTTGTTTAACTTTGGTGGCAATTGCTTATATGCTTTATAAACGCCTGAGACTAGAAGTAAGTAGTTAAAAATTATGGCAAACGGTGACGTAAAAATTAAAATACAAAACATTTGAATAACAAAATCTGTTGTTTTACCAGCGTATGCGCTTTTCGCCCGCTCAGCTACGACTGCTAATTCCCCCGCTTAGTGAGGCACTTCCACTGTTTTATGAGATAGGTTCCTTGAGCCCCATCATGGAATAAGCTGTTTTTATGTACAGAAGCGGTTACCTAACATGTAATTGATGGGGTATGAACTTATGACTCGTGATCTTTTTGGATCTGACGACTGTTCACCAAGTGTTGCCTAAATTATTTTTTTATGTTTTGTGGTGGAAGCAAAAACTTATTCAGCTTTTTAAACAACGGGATTTTTTTTTTTTTTTTTTTTTTAATAATATTAATTAATTCTCAAATTTCAAAAAAAAAAAAAAATTCTTTTTTTCATGCTATTCTCCCGATTTATTATTTAAATCACCGATATTGATTATTGAAGGTCAAAGCACGTCTCGATGGCCATTTCGTTATCGCTTACTTAACTCGTCAGGAGACTTCTGACAAATATTTTGTTTTCTTATCAAAGACACAATTCAACATTTTTAATGGACGGGATTTGTTTTTCTTGTTGTTCATGCCTAAAGGGTAGCTAAATCTTATTTTTGTAACACTGTTTTTAACCTTTTACATTTTGAGGGTTAAGCCTGACTTTGTTCTTTTCTACGATGTAGAGGTGAATCCATGTTTCATTTAAACTTATGTCATTATCACGATCGCAAGCTCGTAACTAGCTACTGAATAATTAGTCTCACATTTGGGCTAATTTATTGAAATAATGTCAAAATATTATTGGTCGCGAAAATTAACTCGACGTTTACTCGAAACTTAATTGTGGAACTAAGAGTTATTATTCGAAGTACCCAGTTCGGAGAGCTGCAATCCTTTTTCAGGTTATTTTTGTTTTTTAAGCTAAAGTGAAGCGTGAATATGACTAAATATGTCAATCCTGAGGCCGGATTCTGTAATTCTCTTAGCTAAAACTCAAGCTAAATTGCCTAAATGTTGAACTAATCCATCCACTTTTTTTTAATTAATCGGTATCTGTAAGTCTAACTCAGGGGTTAAATGTTCCAATGTCTTATTTGTAACAAAAAACTGCTTTGTTAAAATTAAATATTTTTAGAGATGGCGATTTAGCGAGTTACAGAATAAGGCTGCTAATATTTTTTCTAGACATCAACTCTGCTTTTTATTTCAAGTGCATTTTATATATATATTTTTTTTAAAGAGATATTGGCATATCTTGGCACTTCCGCGATATTCTATATACAAAGGGAAAAGACCCATTACAAAAAAAAATATTTTAGTCTTTGTTTGTTTCAAGCTGTTCAAAAATAAAAGGCGGGGATATTTTATTCTCGATATTTTTATGTTTGTCTATGGACGCTTTAAAATTTTAAAGAATGTTCCTTAACTCTTATGGCATCACAAGGCACGGCATTAGTTTGGTTTGAATCCATGCTAATATACAACGTTTTGTTCACAACACGATCTTTTAAAAGATCAGTTTACTTTAAAATCAATTCTTAAAAATGCCACAAAAACTAAAATCCAGAAGTGTGACACCACATCTTAAACGTTAAACGTAAGTTTATCATACAATTTCAACTAAAATTACTTAGGATGGTACAAGTCCTTGCCACGCCTAGGAAATGGCCATGTAATAAATTATTTAGTTTATCATTTAAAATATTTTTTGTGCAGCACATAAAAACTTTAATTCCTCCAAATTCCTTCAAGGTAAATTTCTACAAAAAAGTTCAAATATAATTAAAAAATAAAACTTAATGTTAATGTGCACCCCTTGTACAAAAGATGTGTTTCTAGAACTCATTAAAATTCAATTAAGTATCATAATTTCTTAACAACAGCTATTAGCACACTTCCCCTCCACAGACTTGTTTTTAGTTAAATAAATATTTAAAATATTTTATTGATGCCCTTGTTTTGCTGGAATCACATTTTTGTTGAACTTAAAAATTATATAGCAAACGACAAATAGTTGGACAGACAGACAAACAGACAACACATCTTCTACGCTGCTCTTAACTGAAAGCAATAAAAGAAAAATGAACTAAGACAAAAATTGAAATTAAAAAAGCAAAAAAAAAAAAAAAATCTATGAGAAGAAGAAAGAAATCTGTCTCTACTGACTATAAACGAAACTCACCCAGTCGGCATCTTTTATGTGTTCTTGTAAGCTTTTGCCAGCCAGGCTTTACCTATAGACTAAACTCAATATCACATTCGCATAGACTGTGAATACAACCTACGTAGAAATTGTTCTGTTGAATTCTTTTCGTTTTTTTTTTCTAAAAGGATATATAAGCCAAGTTACAGAAGAGCAAAAAAAAAAAAAAAAATGCTGCTGCTGCGGATGATAATGATGACGAAAAAGATTTCATTAAGTATGCTCGATAGCTGTCTGGGCTGTTCGCGTTCGCTATTCTCTGCTCTCTGCTCGCTTTCTTGGATGATAAACAAGATTTGTGTCTTAACATATACTTGCCTCGACACCTTTATCCATATAAAGTAATAGTTCTTAAAGTCAGTGAGTTGCAGGAGTATGTGAGGAATGAGTATTACAAAGGCACACATTCATTCCTTTGTGATATTTCATACATAATCATTTTCACTTCCACTTTTATTTAAAACTAGCTTTACGAAATTGGATTTGGTTAAGTGAAAAAAAAGCAAAAACAAAATAAATAAAAAGTCAAACAAAACATCTCTTGAACGAAACAAGTACAAGAATGAAATTCTCTTTTCATTTTCATTTTTTTGGAATTCCTTAGCTTTATAAAAAAGAAGAAGAAGAACAAGAATGTAAAGTCTATTCCATATATTTTGTTTTTGTCAGCCTGTCTGTCTATCTGTTTGGTTTGCCTGTTAAAGTGTTGTTTGGCACAACAAACTGCTCTAGACACGGTGTCCGTTTGTGTGCTTTTATTTTGTTTCCCAGGCTTTAAACTTAATAAACATTCTACTTCTCGTTAAGAAGTCACTGTTTAAGAGCCGTCTTGGCTTTAAGCTATTGTGGCACACTCCTGCATTGCACAGCAGCGGGAGGTAAAAATGCAACATTTTATTTTTTTTTGTTTCATTTTAATTCCTGCATTCGTGTGTTTTCTTTTTTTATTTGTTTGTATTCTCGTTTGAGTTGTGGACAAAATGAACTTAAATCCTTTAAGTTCATTGCATTTCGAATATTTATGTGTGCGATTGGCTGTGTATGAGTAAAGCTTTTTAGTTGGGATTCCTGAGGCTAATTTTTGATTTGTGTGTTTGTTGGTTGGTGCTGCACACAAGTAGACCAACGTTGTATAGACGGTGTAAGCGATAATGTTGTGCGGCAACACATGAATTTCACATACTAGACAAAGGCGTAGGTAGGTTAGGATGTTTTTTTTTTGTCTTTCGTAAAATAACAACAATAACAACAACAATAAAATGAAAAACATCTTACACTTCTTCATTTTTAAATGATGGTATGTGGTTTGTGTTACCGGGATTTTTGTTTAGGTATTTTTAGTTTGTGGATAGTATTTCTTAGCCTTTGAACGTTTAACCCCGTAAGGAAGGAAATAAAAAAAAAAATAATAATTATTATTAATAAACAAATTTTTTCTGAAAAGTTATTATTTTTATTAACCTTAAAAAATAAAACTTTAAAATATGCAACACTTAAAAGGATCTCAGTTTATACTAAGTATCTTTTCTAACAAGAAAACCTTCATTAATGAAGTACGAGGGCTGCTCTATATATTTCTGGCCTAATAGTGAAAATGGGAATATTTATAATCAAAAACGGTTTTACTGTTTTTCAAAGTATTCTTCAGCATGATTTATACACTTTTGCATGCGCTCAAACCAGTTGTCGAAGCACTTTTTCCACTCCGATTGAGACACCTCTAAAACATGGTTTTTGAACACTTCAACAGCCTCTTCTGTCGTTGACCACGCATTTTTTTTTCTTGATGTGCGGAAACAAGAAGTCATTAGGTACCAAGTCAGGGCTGTACGGCGGATGACCCATTAATTCGACGTTTTGGCCGGTCAAAACGCGCTGGTTTGAGCCGATGTGTGAGAGCTCGCATTGTCATGGTGAATATGATTCATCTTCTCTTGTTGGTTTTTCGAATTTTTCCGATGACTTCAGGCAAACAAATTGTAGCGTACCACTTAGAAGTGACCGTCCTACGTTGCTCAAGCGGAACAGCCGCCACATGACCAGTTTTCCCGAAGAAATAGGCTACCATTTGCTTCGAAGTGCTTCTTCCACGAACAACTTTCGTTGGATTTTGCTCGTCTTTGAAGACCCACATGGTCGATTGTTGTTTCGCTCATACGGGCTAATACGCATAGATCCATGATTTGTCACCTGTGACGATCTTATAAACGTCTTTTGAAGCACCGCAATCGTATGTCAGATTGCAATTGGCAGCACTCAGTGTTGCCAGGCCAGAAATATATATAGCAGCCCTCGTATTCGCAGTTTAAATTTTATAATAATAATTTCCAAGTAGTCCTTGAAGAAGTATCTCGTTGCCAGTAGGTTTTATAAACATACGCACACCTAACTATTATGACAAAAAAGCCCAGAAAAGCCCTGTAATACTCGACTTCGGTTTGCGACTTCTCATGTTCAGAAAAATAATTTGAATTTCAATAAAAATATCTTCAACAGTTTTTGTTGTGCCTCAAATTTTTAGTCCTTGGTTGAAAAATATTTTGACACAGTATTTGAAAGAAGAAATATTGTTCATTTAATTATAACTAAAGATATACATGTTTATCTTGACAAGTAATCTTTAAATTTTTTTTTAGTTAAATTAACAACTCTTCAATCTTAATCATTTTTATTTTTATTTCTATTTCCTTTTCAGTTAGTATGCCAATAACGACGACTTTAAAATTATAATTAATTTTAAACATAGCAAATATTTAATTGATGAGGCGGCACCATAATGGGTTAAATTTATTCATGACATTTAAAAAGGAGTCTCAATTAAAATTTTATTTATTTTTATGCATGTGAGAAAAAGGACAGACAATAGCAAAATTAAAAGAACAAAAAAAAAAAAAAGAAAAATTAAAGCGAACAATGAATTTCATGCCTTTTATCGTCTGCTGCTCAGTTCTGTTCTCTAGTATTAACAATTTCCAAGGAAGAAAAAAAAAACATGAATTTTATCATTATTAAATCGTTCGTGTTGGACTTCCGACATGTCACCCCTTCTTTTGCAAGGTCGTTGGTATTGAATTAAATAACTATGTACAACACAAACAACAACTATACATATCTCCTTTAGACTAAGTATAGACAGACAGAACATGAAATCTTGAATGAAGAGCAAGAGGATAACAAAACGAGCACCCAACCAACACGATTTTAATTCACAAGGAGCGACAATAGTTGCACAGACATCATTTAGTTTCTTTTGTTTTTGATTGCATTTGTTTTTGTTTTAAGTCATGTGATATTTTTGTATATCAAGAACAATTCGCATTTACTGCTGATATAATCGCGTTTTTCCACTATGGCGTATAAAATCTTAAAAAAATCTTTAGAAGAAAGAAAAAGTAAGTTATAAAAGGACTTAAGTTATCTTTATCAGTTTAATACGTCTAATTATTAATTACATTGCAACATTAAAAAGCTAAAGTAAAAAGTAATCATTTCCATCATTTTTTATCAAAAATCAATTTTATTGTTGCTGTTACTTTAACTTTTTAGCGGTGATCATAAAGGATTTTAGTTTTCTTTATATTTGAATAGCTTTTTAAAGAGCAATTTTAATTTACAAATGATTTTCTTGGAATTTATTTCATTAAAAAATTAATGGCAAATTTTGTTTTCTTTTAGAGTAAATGTTAACTTTCTTTGTGAAAAAATCATCTATAAAAAATAATTTTCTTTTTAACTATGCATATATAAAGCTAAAGAGCCTTTTTAAAGCCTAAATTTTGCGTACAAATTTCTTTACGAAAAAGCTTTTTTTTTTAGAAAGAAACTTGGCACTGAAAGGTTTTTTAGCGCTTTCTTTTGTAAAGAAAGTTTTTATTTAATTTTGTAAAGAGATATAAAAATAGTTTTTTTTTCGTGGTAAAAAGCCTTAAAAAAGCTTTATTTAATAAAATGAATCTATTGCTAAAGATAGCGTTTTTGTTCGATTGCTGTTCTGGTGTTTGACGAAGTAGTAGTAAATAACCCAGCAAAAAATTTTAGGAAAATTAATCGAGTGTGGAATTAATAATTTTTGGCGGAAGGACTTCCTAACTAGATTATCAAACCAATGGTTTTAACAAGGCATGACACATTTATAATCAATTACTGAGAATTGATTACATTGATTGTTGTAGAAAATAATGATCATTAGAACGTATTTTAAGGTACTCTCTTTAAACCTTAAAAGCTAGTTTAATTACTAATTCTTTTTTGCGAACTAATGTAATGGGTTTTGTAAGCGAGTAACAAAATACGGCGAGCACAAAAGTAAGTCGTTATGTGGCAAGAACTAATTTTTTGCAGGGAATCAGAATCGTAGGCAGTATTAGACGCTAGCGGCTTTGAACGTATTTTAAGCTTTTTTAAATTTCTCGATGCATGTTTTGATACTTTTTTCAATTGCTTCAATCACTTTTCCAAATAGATTGTATGGATCTGTTAATATAGGTTGCTGCTGGAGGACTTTCGCGAAAGCTTAAAAAGCTGCTCTGTTAGCAAATATCGGCGTGTTTATTATGCCTTCTAGTTGGCGGTGTGATGGAAGTATTCAACAAACTTGTTTTTAAATTTTCTTTTGCCGATTTTCTTTTTCGAAAATATTTCATTTGTGAAAATTTCATCTCCTTTGTAAAAGCTTGATTTCCTTTAATAGTTCAAAAATCTTTTAATATTTTCCAGTGTCTTAAACAACTTTTAAATAAAAGCATATTGTAAAAAAATATCTGAAATAAAATTCACAAAAGCTTTTATTGAAAAAAAATCTTTTCAAAAGTGAAAAAGATTTAGGCTTAAAATAAAATCTATTTAACAAAATTTTAATTAATTTTTTTTAAGACTATTTTTTGTAAAGCTTTCTTCCTTCGAGTGTTTTAAGCTTTTGTCAAAAAAAAAAAAAAATTTTTTTTTTTCATTGAGAATTTTTAAATTTTTTAAGAATAACTAAAATCTTATAGTTTTACTCATTAAAACCCTTTTTTTCACCAATTTAATTGTACCATTTTTTATTAATATTTAAAATTGTTTATTTTAAAAATGGAGTCTGCTTATATGCAGCATCTATTTAAAACAAAAACAAAAAAAATTGCTGAGCAAAATTCATCTTCTTCTTCTTGTATGATAGAATTCATTATTGCTAACAATAAAATTTAGTTTTATTTGTAATTTCTTGATGTGGTTGCCACAATCCTTTTACAACAAAAATTCTTATAGATCATAACACAAATAGATGAAAACAAATACTAGCAATCAAAAAATTTTCTAAACGAAAAAATCAGTACGTCATCATTCTGAATATCATGATCATGGTCATCAATTCACAAGATGCTCCTTAAATTAATAAATGTTTGTATTTGGTATAAGTAAATGTGTCAATGTGTTTTATATTGATGTGAATTATTGCAAGTTGCAACAACGGGCTGATGATGGCAGTATGTATTTAAACGAACAATTTTAAAAAGTATCGTTTAAAATTGCTGATCGTGCAATTTTTTAATCATCATTATAATGACGACGATGTAGACAAAATGATATTCAAAGATGATGATGATGATGATGTTGCTGGTGTTGGTGGTGGTGGTGTTGCATTGATGCATTTACTGTAGTTGTTTTGAAATATTTTTTGTTTCAATGCATTTTACAAATGTGTTTGTATGAGACTTGAAGTTTGTGTGCAATTCTTGCCTTTTTAGCAAAATTGAAATTAATTCCTATATTGTTTCAAGGACTCTTTTTGTTGTTTTTTTTTCGTTTGTTTGCATTTGTTGTTATTTCTCTGTGTTGTAGTGGAACATTAAAAGCATTTTTTCCGCTTAAATATTTTGTTTTTGTTTCGTATTGGTTTTTTTTAACAATATGCCAACAATGTTAAAAATTTATTTTTGTAACGATCAATGCCTCTAGTCCTACTCTATTTATTCATTGTATGTTTAAATTTTTTAAAAGCTGGAATGTTTTCATTGTTCGTAATGAATGTTTTAATTTTTTTTCTTTTTTTTTTTAATAACAATATATTGACGTTTCTCAAGGATTTTTTTTTTTGCATTTAAATAAACACAGAAAAAACTCCTATTTAGAATAATGAAACCTGCCAAAATTATTTTTGTTATTTTTAATCTGAATCTAACAGAGTCTTGCTTCAATCAGAGGGAGACTTATTAAGTAAACGTATGCAGTCAAACGAATAAGATCCTTAAAAATTTAAATTGTGGAATTTATAAAATTTTTCTTATAACTTCCGTCTGTATTTTATCACAGTTAAACTTGGAAAGTTTTTTTTAAAGTCCTACCTCGCATAATATACGACTAGAACGCAACGTATACACTGACAGACAGTATTGTTTCAAAACTCTTTTCTAGAAGAATTATATGTACGACTCTTATATAGTCCTATGGCAAGTGTGTTTCAGACTGTAATGCTGCCTTAATAGGAAGTGTGTAAAGTTCGTCATGAAACGAATTTTATTTACATTTTTGTTTAAAGGCGGCCAGCGTCTTCACTACCTCTTGAATTCGAGTAGGCTATCTCAGCTGTATCGTAAATCTAACTTTTCCTTAGTTTAAATTTCTTTACAAAACGACTTTCTTGAAAAAAGACAATTGCAAATATTAGCTAGGCGCGGTTGCGTTTTACATGCCTCTATTAAAATAAAATCAGTACAATTTCGATTTGTTTTTAACAAAAAGGAAATTATTGTGTTATCTTTAGAGATCGTCGGTTAATTGGCTGAAAAATGTGGTTGCGTTATAATGACATGTATAAAGATTCTATTTAACAAGTTGCAGGAGCACGTTAAATGATGTTAAAATAATTTTATTTTATGTTATAAAACTGCGATTTAAAAATAAATTTGATTATTTAATTTTTTCTTGTCTAATTAAAATAAAAAAGGCGAGTCCATTAATTTCTTCCAAACGACAGATATTTTGCAGTTGTGGAAACAGCATTAATGAAAAACAGCAATAATACACTGCCCAAGACTTTTTTAATTCAATAAATGCTTGCCGAAAAATAACAGCTTTATTTATTTTGAAAAAAGAAGACTTTGTCTTAACTAAATCTCCGGAAAAGGCAATATTAAACAGAAAAAAATACGGACAGAGAAACTTTAAACTACCTTTTTTAAAAAAAAACTGTGGCAGAAAATGCTCCATTCAAAACAGTTTTATTGTTTTGAAAAATGGGAAGTCCAAAAAACCTGAGCAGAGTTAATATGTTACCATTTTATAAAGCTTTATGGATCATCGTACTTGGGATTTTTTCATTACAATTGACATTTCATTGGGATTGTTTTAAATAATGACAACGAAAAATAATATAACTACCATTTAATGTAAATGATTTTATTTTAATTATAATTGTTTTTAATAATGGTAATAAAATTTAAATGAAATTGTTTCATTACTAGTTGCAATTGAATCAAAAATAGTTGTTTATGCTATGCATAAAATAAATAAATCTTAACTCTCTTGTACATAGATCTGTATTTGAAAATATTATTAATTAGAGATAGGTGTAAAACTTGATGTCTGAGATCTAAAGTCACCTTACATGAAAACAAAAATAGGTTCCAATAGTGACCATTTAATCATTAATCTATAGTAATGATTTTGTTTTTTAACTGATTATCAATGAAACCTTTTCAATAAATAGCATTACCATTAGTAAAAATAATGAAAATGCTAAAAAATCATTAGCATTATTTACAAATCAATGCCAATGAAATCATCAATTAAATAGTCCATCTAATTAATTTCTTCCATGTATGTGCAGAAATATAACGATATATGATAAGTTTATTATCTTTAATACTTCAATGCTAATGTTGAAGAAAACTAAAAATAACTTTTTCTTATTAAAAAACAAAGTAATTTGCGTTTTTATATTTTTAACATAATTGAAATAAACTCTTAATAAATTTGGTTACTCTGTATATAAATGCTTTCATTTTAACTGTTACTTTCTAATTTAGTAAACCTTATGTCTATAAAAATATGGATTTAAATTTGTTCCTATTTTTATTTCTTCAAAAATGATATTTTTGACAGTGGTATAAGTCCATGTGGAGCAAAAAAATCTGGTAATTTAAAAAAAAAAAATTAGTAATTATTATTTCATAATAAAATTTAAAAGATGTTTAGTGAAAAAAAAACATCACTCGAATTAATTAAAGTTGGCCAATATTTTTAAATTAATGCAAACGCGAACCCTTAAATATCTCGATATATGAAAAAATGGACTTATACCACTTTAAAAAAAACCAGTTCATATGCAGTTTTACTTCTCAGTAAATTCGGTCATTTATAGATAAAAAATCTTGTTATCTCTTTCCAAATGGCTTTTAATTTTCTTATTGCGAAATTAAATAGCAAATTGTGATAATAATGTTGGCGGATATATTGGCTTTTGATGAGCCTTAATCTGAAAATTGATACAAAATCTGTGTGATTATTTCAAGGCCCTTATTTAAGCCCTAGTGAATTTAATCAGTGCAAGACTACAAATGCGTTTTTTATGCAACACATTTTATCTATTAATTATTAAAAAATATAAAGACGAAAAATAAAACACCAAAATAAATTTTCAATAGTTTACTGAAATTTTCCTTTAAAATTTGAGTTTTCTAATGGCACCCATCATAACTCCTTCTGATCTGCTTTCAGTTGTTTCTTTCTTCGATATAATTATTTGCTTCAATTGCTACAGCACAGCCATCCAATTATCTATAGAAAATTTTTTTAGTAATTATTTTTTTAATTTCATTAAAATAATAAAAAATTGCTGGAGATTATTTTAAATATAATAAGTTAAAAAAAAAAACAATTTTACGAGATATGCATTCGTAAATAAGGCTTGTTTTCAATTTAAGAAGATTTAAATCATGTACCGCACAGCTTTATTTCAGTCTGCTGTTTTTTTCTGTAAGAACTTTTTTAAATGTTATGTTTTTCTAAAACCGCCCTATAAGGAAGTTTTTGTATGCTTAAAAAATATCAAATTACGAAATTAACGAATTGTTGTAATTTGCGTCTTTAGAGTTCAATCATCTGTGAAATAAAAAAAAAACACTAAACACTTTATTAAGTTTAGAAAATGAATGTTTAAATTAAAAAACAGGCATGTTCTAAGATCCACACGAAATTCTCACTTTCAAATTTTCAAGGCATTGTTTTTGTAAAAAATAATTTTATAGCAACAATGCTTTGAAAAATTTCACGTGGAATTCAGAACATGCCTGTTTATTAAAACATCATAAATGTTTTACTTCTAATTCGTTAAAAAAAAAACAATCATTAAAAGAAAATTACTCAAACGCACTCACAAACATGTTATTAAATATAAAAAGAAGAAGCATTAAATAAGCATTAATTAACTTAAATACTTAACAAGATAATTATATAAAAGATAATTTATTAAATTAAGATCTACAAAGTATAACAACTAACACACGAATTATTTTTTCTATTAACAAAATTTGTGTTGGCTGGTCTAACCTGAACTAAGGCCAAGTTCAAGTTTTAAATATATAAAACGCGGAAAGAGTCATGCAAATTGGTTCCAGCGAATAAAGAAGAAAAGAATTGAAATAAAGAAATTGGCAAAACTTTATTTTAATATAAATACATGTGCGATTTTAAAGGGGTTTCTAATAGTAACAGTTAATTTATTACAAAATCTATTTCACCTTCAGCCGTTCCGCTAGTGAAATCAAATATCATTTATTATTATTTTTTTTTAATTTGAATACCTGTGAGAAAGCCTGCTGTTCGCCTAAACATTTTCACGGGCAGCAGTATGTTTTTTTTTTAGCAAATTTTATTTTTTGTGTAGTTTACAAACAAACAGGCTGAATAGAGCTTGAAAATCAATCTGTGAATAATAGACTGCGAGGGGTGACCAACCACTCTTAATGTCATCTTACTATTCTGTGCTGTATTATTTTTTTATATAATATCTTTTACTTTTTTTGGTTTGTGTCGCTAACTAGATTTTTTCTCAGGAACTCTTCTTTACTAAACATGCGCTTTAATAATCATGAGCAGCCATCCATACCACAATATTCTGTGCATGCGGCGAGACTCGAATCTATCAACTCTTTCATTATTATAAAGTTGATGGGATTTGAATTTATGGCTCGTGATCTTTTATTGTACAATAAGTAGACTCCTCTACCAACGCAGACATGGCGGCTACTGAACATGCGTTAACTAACTCTTCTTTTTATTCCATGTACACAACACAACTTTGTTTTTCATATCAAAGACATCATATCAAAGACATCACCAGATATGTAAAGGAATGCCAGATCTCATTTTCGTATCAATATAAAACAACCAAATCGGAATATTCTCAATTAATTCCTACCCTTCATTAATAGAGGACCCTTTATAAAAAAACCAAAGCTGCTAAAATTATATTTTTGGCGAAACTTTTTATTAGAAAAAGTAAACACGCAAGTTCGTGTGTGTATTTTTCGCCTTCTTTAATTTGATGAATTAAATTGAAACTCTATGATTTTTGTTTGTTTCTTATTGTCAGTATTTTCGTAGCGTAATATGATTGTACGTTTTCATTTCAAATTGGTCATTAATTCAATTTTTGTTGTAGAATTCTAATAATTTCCAATTCTGTTATTAAAGAAAGAACTATAGAAAGGTAACAAGAAACAATTAATGTTTTTTTATGTTTTATATGCTGTTGAAAGAGATTTTAATTCCATTATTTTGTTGGTTAAAATTTGAAAAAAAATTATGAACAATATTGTTAGTGAATGATTATAAACGAGGGTTGTTCAACAAGACTTTATAAAATCATGTATAAAGTTGTGAAAAGTTAAATCGAAAAAGGTTTTTTTTTGCCAAATTTTTAAAGAAGTTGTTTAATTTAGCAAAGAATCTGTTGCTTAGGCGCCTTCTAATTTTTTTTTGAAAACTCCAAGACAATTGATTTTATGCGTTTTTAAAAAACTTCTACTTGAAAAGCCAAATAAATTAGGATCCTCAGCAAATGCAATTTTGCACAAAAAAATTGTGCTTTTAAAAGAAATAAAAATTTAAGTTAAATTAAAATAAATAATAAGATTCTAAAAAAAATTACGAATTGTTGCATCATAATTTTTAATGATACGGTTAAATTATCTTTTTTTAATCACTTTTACTCTCTAACACTATCACGTTTTCTACCCTTATATAATGCTTATATTTTTCAAATTATGATACAGCTAGTAAATATTACAGTGGTCGATTCGTGCGTGATGAAAATCCTACAAAATTTTAAGTGCAGCTTTAGGCTGCCGTACCCAAAGGCCGAAAACGTCATAATGGTTATTATGTCGATCCATATGTTATTCTGGTCTATCTCTAGAACCGTAACAGCTGTCGCAACAACAAACAATAATAAAAATATGTTCCCATAAAAGCTTTGATCAAAAATCAAAATTTGACTTTGATCTGCAACATAAAAACTTTTAATATTTACCATAACTTATCATGTCCGCCAGGGAAGGGCAACCCTTTTGTAATGCGGGCCAAAATTGAAAACAACCAAACTTAGCGGGCCATTAACAGTGGTTTTGTAGGTAAATGAAAATTATGTTTTCATAAAATGGTAAAGATACTTTTTAGAAGTTCAACAAAAATAAAATATTTCTGATAATATATTTATAATACTTTTTATTACTGCACTATTAAGCTACTTTCTAAATTCTCTTTTGTAATTCTGTATTTTGATTTAAAAAAAAGTCATTTTCGAAAAAGAATGTTCGCATTTGTACAATGAAATAGTTTTTTTTTGCGTTATTAATTAATTCCGGAAACATGTGAGTATCTAACTTTTTATAAAATTAAATTTTTAATAATTACATTAATTTTATTTTAAGATCCTTTCTTTCTTGCAGTTTAATTAATTCTAACTTAACAAAAATGGAATTGAAAATACATCAAAATAGCATTCCTTTGCAAAGCAAATAAAATATTAATACGAGGGCTGCTATATATATTTCTGGCCTGGCAACACTGAGTGCTGCCAAGTGCAATCTGACATTTCCATTGGAAAGTTTGTCATTTTTAAGCATAATCGTACTCAAAACGTTTTGACGTACGACCATGATTTGTGTTGTTTACAGTGACTTGAAAAAATTAATATAGAAAAAAATGGAATTAACTCGTGAACATTTTCGTGCCATCATTTTTCACAAATTTCGACGTGGATTATCACGATAAGAGTGCATTGATGAACTTAAATCTTTGTATGGCGATGAAGCACCATTCTATAGCACTGTGAAAAATTGGTATAATGAATTTAATCGTGGCCGAAGCTCGCTCAAAGACGAATTCCGTGAAGGTCGTCCAAAAACGGCTGTTGTGCCAGAGAACATTGATGCCGTACTTGAACTCATAATGCAAGATCGGCATGCGAAATACCGAGAGATAGAGACATCCTTGTTCACCATGACAATGCGAGCTCTCACACATCGGCTCAAACCAGAGCGTTTTTGACCGGCCAAAACATCGAATTAATGGGTCATCCGCCGTACAGCCCTGACTTGGCACCTAATGACTTCTTCTTGTTTCCGCACATAAAGAAAAAAATGCGTGGTCCACGATTTTCGTCGCCAAAAAAGCTGTGTAAGTGTTCAAAAACCATGTTTTAGAGGTGTTTCAATCGGAGTGGAAAAAGTGCTTCGACAACTGGTTTGAGCGCATGCAAAAGTGTATAAATCATGCTGGAGAATACTTTGAAAAACAATAAAACCATTTTTGATTATAAATAATCGTATTTTCACTATTAGGCCAGAAATATATAGAGCAGCCCTCGTATTAATACGTTTTTGTTTTTCGTAACTATTTTTAACGTTTTATGTTGTTGTTTTACATATTCGTTTTTTTTGTTTTGTTGTCTGCCACTGCTTAAATAAATTTGTTTGCGGGCCACAGTTGGACCGCTGGTCGCAGGTTGCCCACCCCTGATGTTCGCCATAGCAAGAAAAGACAAAAAATAAAATAGAAACTGAAAAGGTGTTCCCATAAAAGAAGTTATTTTGACGAATATGACCTTCTGTTATTAAACTATAATACATAGACAATAGAAATCTCTATACTTTACCGTTGACTATAATGACATCTTATACGTGTACTGTGTTCAATAACTTAAAAACAAGCTATAAAGCCCCTTTGCCTTTTAATCTGTTTTATGTTAACATACCTTCATATAAGAAATATTTTTGTCAAAATTCGTAATTAAAATTGAAAAAGTACTTTCTAATTTAAAACTCTTTCAACAGTTGAACAATTAACACCTTCACATTGTTTAACGTTTTTTTTTTTTTGTTTAATATTCTTCTACCTTTTAGTTTATTTCGCTTATAAATTTAAAACTTCTTTTATATTGTATTATTTTTTTTGCCAACACATGTATGAAAATTTAGTTATTTCTAACTTCAAACATACGTTACTGTTTATTCAAAAAATAAAAGAAAGGTTAATGAACTCTTTAGTTTATGATGGAAATATAATGTTCAGCCAAATAGTTATCGCAAAAATGTTTAAATTAGAGCTGTCAAATAACTCATTTCGCTTAATTTTTTAAATATGCAAATTAAATTTTAGTTAAATTTTATGGGTATTTAAACTTTTATTTTTTTTATTTCTTTGAAACAAATTATAAAAACTTAAAGAATTTTAAAGTTCAAATAAATGAAACACAGTTTAATTATAAAATGAATTCAATGACTGTTTAATTCATTTTAATTTAAAACGCTAAAGCTGTTGATAATCTTAATTTGATAACAAAGTTAATAAAGTAAAGCTATAGTAGCTCAGTAAAAAAAGTGCTTTTTAAGCAGGTACCTGTTCGTGAAGTACTTTTTGAAAATGTACCTTTAAAAAAGTTCCTTTTATGTGAAAAAAAAGAGAAAAGCATAGTCCAAAATTGTAAGTTTTAAGAAATTCTATACAATTACCTTCACAAAATGCATTATAGAGCAGTGTATTATTAAAACAGTTCTCTCAAGAAAGTTATAAAAAAATTATATTAAAAATAAAAATAAAAGAAAAATATTTATTTTTTTTTTAATAAATTTTCTTTTTCTTTGGAACTTCTTAAAAATGTGATATCTGGAGGGTATAAAAAATCTGGAGGGTATAAAAAATTTTTTTTCACAGCCGTTAAACATTTTTTTACAGCTGTTTTTTCTTATAGTTCGTAAAGTATTTTTTTTTGCTTCTTTAATCTTTTTTGAAGGGCAAGTCGGTGTTAAAGTACGATTTTTATATATTTTTGTAAATCATACATTTTGTGTTTAGTTTTTATTTTATTTTTTTTTTTTGAATAATGTTGTTATTGTTTTACTGCTTTTGTAGCTTGTTTGTTGTTTGTTTCAGCTGATAGTTGTCGTCTTTCTGTAATACACCGCCTTACATAAATCGTGCAAACTTTTAGCATGTTGTGATCATGACAAACGTTGATCATCATTAAAAGAACTAAATTTAAACGACGTAACGTTAACTCAATATTTTAATACTTACGCTTTTGTTGTTGTTTTTGTCGTTGCTGTTTTGTGTTAAAAATTTTGTTTTTAGTTTTTAATTCTACTTGTTTTATAAATACATTTTTTAACTTCCTTCTCGTATTCATTCTGGCATTTTTTGATTCTTTTAATAAATTCTTACGATAATTTAATGTTTAGTTGCTTACTAAGTTTGAATTTTAAATTTTTATAATACAAACACTCACACACACACACACATCAACAAAGCGATAATTTAAGAATTTGTTGCTAATGCAGTTTTAATCAGTGAGAACAACAGCAACAAAAAAATTTCCAGAAATATTAAACAAGGTAATAAAAATATTTACTGTTTGAACAAACTCTAGTCAACAACTTGCCTTGACTTGCTGACACTGCCATCTTTCGGGCAGCAATGAATCTGGATATGTTTAAGAAATATTTGCCTTTAGGGTAGAAAATCTGATCAGCCATGTCTACTTTTGATAAGTTAACCATAAAATTATTTCTTTACTCAGCTTACAAAAGTGTCTTCTACAAAAGGAATTTATTGAAAAACTTAAGTCATATGTAAATATGTCGTAAAAAGTACTATAAAAAAGTACCTATTTTTGTTATAAAAAGAACCTTTTATACTTTTGATAAAAAGTACCTTTTATTTTTCAGAAAATTCTATTTGAAACCTACTTTTTTAAGGCATCTTTTTTAAAAGGTACTTTTTATGAAGGGTAGTTTTTATAAAAGTATCTTTTAAAAAGCACCTTAGCTTTTCATGCTAAGTGAAAACTGGCAAATAATCTGAAAAATCACATTTTTCTCGAGTTTTTAATAATTTTTTGGAAGTGCTGGGATTCTGTTCGGTTTCACCACAGCTGAAAGGGTCATTATGACAAGGTCATTATGTTTGTAATTTTTACGATATCCATTTTCGACCCCATAAAGTATATTCCAAGTTGTTATGCGTAGCGAAGTCGATATAGCGTTGCCACTTTATTTGTCCGTGTTCGTGTTGAAATTAACTTTGGCAAGGCACTAGATGAGGAGAAAAATTTTAAATATACCAATCTATCAGACATTGGCCGTTAATATAAAAATAGTTTCGAAAATTTTGCTATTGAAAACCAGCAAGATCGGTCCGTTTCCTTCGTGGCAGCGGGCAAACGGCACGCCGACCTATAATATTTCCATATATAATTTTTCACCATTCGTTTGTATTCGTACTGGTGATACAGTAACCTTGTCATTTATTAAGCTGGGACAAGAACCCCAAGCAAAACTTACACCTTTCAATAAAAAAGCTTTTTTTGAACAGTAAAACTTCATGGTATTTAAACTATTCAGTGGGAAATCTGTAGTATGGTGCATTCGGCATAGCTGAATATAGCACTTTTGATTTTTTAATTATACCATTAACCATTAAAAAACTGAAACAAACTTAGTTCGTACGCATTTTTATGATTTTACTGAAAATTTTCCGGAGAAGGTATAAAATCCAAATTAAGTTCGGCTCTCTTATAAAGATTTAAAGTTTGAAAGATATCAGTCAAATTGTCACTGTTATTTTCACTTTTTTCGTATATCATATATCTAATTGCTATTCTTCGGTGTTAAAACGCGATGTAATTTTAAATCGGATTTGGTTTTGTTGTCGCCAAGTGTAGAAATGTAAACGAGGTAGAAAACATTGTAATGACTTACTTATCATGATATGATAGCTAAAAGAATGGACGTTGAAATATTTAGGCAATTATCAAAACTGATTCTTTCTATAGGAAGACTGCGAAAGTAAGAAATAGTCGTGCACAATGCCGACACTTTTTATAAATTTCTTTTAAACTTTTTTTGTTTCAATCTTCAATCCTTTTCAACTACTAACCTTCAATAAATGTTTTATATTTAATCTTTGTACACAAATTTCAATGGAATTATTTCTTTAAGCTTTTTTTTTTGTATTGGAGTTTTTAAATAAATTAAACGGTTTCCCACAACTTCTGATTGCTTTGTATTGTGTTCATTTTAAAGTAAATCTTTTTTTCTTGCGTATAAAACCATTCATTGTTATTCATTAAGTATAATCGTTGTATATTGATCATATGAACTTATTCAGAATATTATTAGGATGACCAGGCTTGTCATTTCAAGGTTGTTTTATCTAAGTCTAGAATTCTATATTATAAAATTATATTTAGTTTTGTTGTTTGTATATTAAAACTAAATTCCTCAATTTAAAACGAAATTTCTGAAATATTTGTTAATTTAAAATAAAATTATTTCGTTCAGAAAAAAAAAATGTGTCTCCTTTTTAAACCTTCAACAATTTTTTTTTTCAAAATAATTTAGCTATTTTCAAAAATTTTTTTTTAACTGGTCACCCTTATTTAAGCGCCCAACTTTACACTCGTTAAATTGATTACTTGTTCATTTGTTGTTGAATATTTGTATACGTTGTTGCTTATGTTGTAGTTGTTGTAACTTCTGTTGTGTTGTTGCCGATTTTGCTGTCGATTCGCATATTTATTTATTGTTGAGATTCTTTCCAAGTTCGGACAATTTCTAGGTAGTTTTTCGTACAAACAAATAAAATGATTTTACATGATTTTACTTAATATTTGGTTTGACTGCCCTGCTGCTGCTGTTGCTTTTTAAAACATTTTTACGTATTTAAATTTAAGATGCGTTCGTGAGTGGTTGTGGATTAAACACTGGACTTATTTAATTTAATAAAAAATTAAGATTTTTCTATGCGTGGAATTTTTGTTTCATATTATCAAATATTACAGATACACCATCATGACACTATTAAATATAAATCGAAAAGTGTCTGCCCCATAATGATATATAAAGGTGTCCGTTTTAACCGAAGATTTTTTTTTGAGTTGTCTTATCTAGATCTTCAGTTCGGGACTTCTAAATATTTGCGTTACTCTCTTTGTTATAATTGTTTGTAGTTTTCAATAAAGAAGAATGTGTCGTCTGAGTAAAACCAAGAGATATATCGTGGCACTACATTGTTTGTCTTAATTTGCGTTTAAAAGGTGATAAAAAAAGATTTCTGCGACAAGCTGCAGTTTAAAGAAAGCGGTCATGAACTATTTAAAATATTTAAAACAACCGCTTGCAACCATTAGATTATTAATGCATCACAGAGGAGTAGAGACGGAAGGACGGAAGAGGTAACTTTGCAATGCTAGTAAATAGCGCATTGTTGCTAATACGACCAAGATCTATGAATTCGACATCTATCAGGCCTTAAAAAAAGGCGATAAGATTGAGCAGGCAGGTATGGTTAGTTCACTTGGTTCCGTCTGGCGATCCCTTTTTGGCACCTGCAGAAGAAAGAAAAAGAAAAAAAAATAAGAAAGAGAAGAAAAAAAGAAAGACGAAACGAGTAAGAGAGAGAAAGAGAGAGAGAAAGACAGAGAGAGAAAGAGAGAGAGAGAGAAAGAGAGAGAGAGAGAAAGAGATTAAGAGAAAAAGCGAAAGAGAGATAGAGATTGGCAATCCACGATTAATCGCCAGACTATTCCAATAGGCTGCGACAAAGTCCGCATTCCCGGTGTAGCCGAATTCGAGCAGGATATCAAGATACCGCTCCCCAGGAACCGAAGCCAGCCTAGTACATAATCAGAAAACATGAGCTATAGTATCCTTCTCTTCCTCCCCCCTACAGCTCCTGTAGTAGTTATGGAAATGGAGTTAATCTCTGCCACAAGGTCGCGCCTGTCCTGACCCGATGCGACCTCGGCGTATAATCTTAGGTTTTAAGCAGGTCAGCTCCCTAAGCGACTTTATCGCTGCTGGCTAAAGAAAGTAGTCTGTAATGCACTGGCCAAAAGAGGGAGTGATGCCGCTTATTTATATATTTTTAACCGACTTCAAAAAAAGAAGGAGGTTATACAATTCGGCTGAATGTTGCTTTTTTTTTAATATTTGTGCCTCCAGAACTCAGTCATTTCTGATCCGATTTTGAAAATTTTTGGTAATATGATAGCTTATACTTACAGATTGGTCCCGTTTTAAAAACAGCTCATAATCTTAAAAATTAAAGGGTGTCCCCATACAACATACATATTTTTTACGTGTATTATGAACTGTAAAGTGCGATTCTGTAAAATTTAAAATGACTGCGTATAACTATGGCTCCCAATAACAAAAACTTATACAAAAATAAATCTAAAAATTAAAGGGTGCCCCCATAATTGATGTAAATTTACTTATATGGGCCTATCTTTTGAACTGTTATAGTAAACGCTTGCAAATTGGACAGAATGTCCATTGCTATGGCCGTTATGGTAACAAGTATTAATATTAAAAATTATAAATTAAAGGGTGCGCCAATAGTTCATTAAATTTCATTTATATGGCCATACTCTATACGAATTGTTAAATAGCTTTTTGCAAAAATAGTGCCTTCAATTTAATGTTTTTCCTTAAAGTTAAGATCCAAGTAATAAAAATTTCAACTACACCCGACTTGTCTGTTTTGAAGTCGGTTTTTTTTTTTGCAAGAATTATATAAATTGTTAATCGCATGTAATATTTTCAGAAATGTTGCAAAGTTTAGTAACACGAATTTTTTAATTATTGGATATGGTATTAAATGGTTTTGATTTTATTAGAATTTGAAATGGGTTAAATAAAATTTAAAGGAACAAACGGAAAACATTTGCAATTTTTTCGGAAGTACTCTGTGATCACAGATTTTTGTGGTTGTGACTTTTCATGAGTAATCGTGCTAGATTTAGTTTTGTTTTTTTGAATAGTTTATGTTCTATGAAAAGTCATTTACGATCTCATATCGAGTAATCCTATTGAGTGCATAAAGAATCTCCTAAAGGTTTGACTGATATTTAATGTAATCACAAATCACGTGTGGCCAAAAAATAAAAAAAAAACTGACTTCACGGAGCCTTCGCAAATCTCAGCTTTTTAAAATTGTTACTTTTGTTGTCACTATGTCGCCGTCAACGTCATACTCATCGTCTCAGCAATCGCCATAACAACATTATTCTCATACCAGTGTTTTGAGCATGATCAAATTCCTAGAACTTACTTGTTTTTTTTTTCTTTTGTGGGTATTCTGTTTATTCAACATCGCTTATGATGGACATGGTGACCGACTGAATTAAATAAAAATTTAAACTGAAAAAAATTAAACGACATTCATTAAAATTTCTCGAGGAAGTTTTAGCCTCTTCTAAAGTTTAAAAATAGAAATAGAATAAAAATATTTTCATTAGTCCTTTTCCTTCAGGATTTTATGCTAGAAAAAATCACTTATTGCTGGCAACTTTGTGGTTAATCCAAAATTTGAATGTCCAAAGCTTAACCATTTGATAAAATCATTTTAAAAAAGTGGGGCAGGTAAAACTTTTGTTAAGCGAAGGCCAGACTTAAATTTCTTCTTCTTAAAGAAATAAGAACTTTTATAGCAAAAAATTTTTTATTACAGTTCAGAATAAACATATGTATTTAGCGTAAATAATTGATATTTAGTCGTGTTTTTTTGTC
Organism: Gymnosoma rotundatum; assembly: GCA_916610165.2. Lineage (NCBI taxonomy): Eukaryota > Metazoa > Arthropoda > Insecta > Diptera > Tachinidae > Gymnosoma > Gymnosoma rotundatum. The sequence goes on from OU744340.1 coordinate 96,217,560, forward strand.
TTTACATGGAGTGTAAAATTGTCTTGAAATATTTTAGTTTTTTTTTTGCTTTTTGTTAAAATCATTGTTGAATTGTGGGATGCTGTTGGCTGATTGTGTCTCAGTCCTGGTTGGATGTTCCTGCTGGTTTTATTTTATTTTTACCATTTATTACTTTTTACATTTTTGCGTATCGCGTATCATTTTTGGTTCTCAGTAAGTTTGAGTACATATGTGTGTATGTGTGTGTGTGTATGTTTGTGCAAGTATTTAAGTTTCGTTGTTGTTCATGTTGTTTATTGTATTTAATATTTTTGATCATTTATTTTTCTTCATTCTTTTTACTTGGTGAGATCTTGAGTTGTGTTTTTGGGTGGTTTTTGTTGTTATTGTGTTTTTACTCGTTTTCCAATGAATTTGTCGGCATTTTTAGAGTTTTTACTTTAAAGAATCATCAAGTAAATACAATTTAAAATTTTTAAATCTTCTCATCGAGCAGCAAGCCAGCTAGTGGGGAAATATTTAAACATTTTTTCAACCGTTGTCGTTTGCATGTTTCTAGTTTTAATCGATTTGTTGCGGAGCGATTAATCGGTTAATAAAAATGATTTAAGTTGATTTAAAAAAATATTTCTCGCGTAAAAGTTTTTAAAAAGAAGTATAATTTTTTAAAACGTGTAATAAGTAAAGAAATTTTTAGGATGTGCTGCTCAGTTGTACTTCTACAATTTAATTATTTATAACGTCTCAAAGATAAGGGTTCGCTCAAAACGAAACGTCGCGCTGATCAAATTCCAACGCCACTGCTCTGAAAGTTTTAAATATGTTTAAGACCTTACAATTGCGATAGGAAATAGGGCAATTTAAATTGGGAAGAGATTCAATTTTGTAGGAAATACGTTTTTATATATTTGAATGCTTTTTATAACTTTTGAGGATAAAGCCTCAATTAATATATTCTAAAATGACTATTCTTTTCCAAAATGAGTAAATATGTATTATGAAACTCACATTTTTTTTAAATGATTTCGATTAATCGTTTAATCGTTTTGTCGTTATGCTTTATAGTTTTTTTTTGTGTGTTAAAATAAGTTTGTTCGCTATTTTACTTGTAATCGTAGTTTTTTTTCAATATTCGAATAATTTAATCGATTAAACCGTTCTAACGTTTAGATTTTTATATACGCTATTAAAATTTTTTAAAAGAAGGTTTGCAATCCGACTACTTTTTTATATTTATTTATCGAATAATTAAAACGATAATTATAAAAATTTATTATTTATTATAAAAATTATTATTTGTTTTCTTAAAATAATTTTTTTTTTGATTTCTATTAAAAGTTTTTTTAATATGGAGTTGGAATCCAGAATATTGTATAACCTCAATTTTATTATTCGAATGAATTAATCGATTAATCTTTCAATTTAATACAAATTCTTGTGATTAATCCTTTTTTCATAATTTATTTTTATATTTTCCCTAAAAAATATTTTTTTTTGTTTTTTCTATAAATACTGTATATGATTTAGAATCATAAAAGTTACTTTTTCTAATTTTTATAATCAAATCAGTTAATCGCCTAAATTATCGTGGTTTTTAACAATTGATCTTTTATTAAATTTTTTTTTACTAAGATTTGTATTGAGTTGGAAACCTGAACTTGTACATTACACAATTTATTATTCGAATGAGTTAAACGATTAATTTTGTGCCCTTATCAAAAAGTAATGTTTTGTTTATTTATTGTATGCTGAGAAACGTACAATATTCACAAGTTTATTTTTTTTCTTCCAAATACTAACTGGCGTTTAGATTTACCACAGTGATCTTGCGAAAAAAAAAGAAGTATCCATCACCACCAACAACAGCAACGTTTAATTTTACAGACAGATTTTTGCTGAAGATTCGTTTTTAGTGGTTTCTCTGTAAATTTTTCAATGTTTATTTAAGTATTTGACAATATACGAGCTGCATATACATACGTTTTGTTCGATTAAAAAAAGTATCGTCTTAAGGATTGTATATTTTGTTAAACACTGTTTTTGATTCCATAAAAATTTTGCAAATTACATAAGAAGAATATTATTGTCCAACTAGTGTTATACGATGCACACAGTGCAATACTTCTTGTTGATGTTGCAGTTGTTGTGGACTTTTAAACTTATTAAATATAGTTTTTGGAAAGATAAAATTTTTTTTATGCTGTTTTATTTTCTTTCTCATATTTTACTGATTATCAACTTTTTTTTTTTTGGATTTTTCTAAAGACCATTTAATGTTTGATTATTGTTCAGATTTTGTGTGGTGGCAGACACGTTGTTTGTTGTAGCAAAAACATTTTCCTGTGATGTGTCTGCAGTGGAGCTTTAAAGTCTTTGTTTGAGTGTGTAAGAGAGTTAGCCCACACATTGTACTCTTGTGAGGTCCTTTAGCTTATATAAACACATTCATTTCTAAAATTACATTTATACGAGTATATTTTTGTATGTATGAGTAGAATGGTATTTTATGTTGCTGTTGTTCGTCTTAATTTTTTCTTCAATGAAATTTCATTTGCAAGTAATTTGTTGGTTGATTGGTGTCTGTGTTCATTAAAATGGCATAAAATTCCATGAATTCTTTTTTTTTCTTATGTCTGGATGAAGATTCTATTACAATTTATTTTAATAAATTCATTTAATGTTTTGTAGTGCCCCTTGCATTGTGTTTGTTTTAATAGTTATAAGCTTTTATATCAATTTCTCATAGAGATTCCGATCTGGGCTGTTAGATCATAATAATATTTATTTTATTGTTATTCCCCTGAGACATATTACACATGTCCTAGAGCTTTTTCTTTGTCTTTTTCGTCTTTATCTTTATACTCGTGGCAAACTGTCGTCGTTTGAGAATAAGGATAAAGTTACAAAGGGAAATTATTACATGCTGACTCGAGCACGATGGTGACTTTGTTTTTGTCATAAAAACGCTATTAATTTATTATGGTGCTCACTTGGCTGTTTTAAAACTGCAGTATGTGTTTTCTTAATGTTTATTCACGTTTCCTTATTGACCTTGACCAGAAAAGAGTGAGCAAAACATTAACATTCGACCGAAGTTCATGTGAATATTTTTAGTTCTCTGTCAATAGCTGATTATTCCAGATTAAAGTGCATTGAAGCTTAAACATTTATTTTCCATGCTTAGTTTAATACCCAATTTCGTAACCAATTTTTCGGTAACAAAAATCACTTAGCACGACAGAAAATGCCAGACATTTACAACGACATTTCAATCAGCACAACGAAAGCGAAAATTAAAAAGCCACTGCATAAAGTCGGAAAATTTTTAAAAATTACTCCTTTGGGTCACTTCAAATCTGTACTGAATTTTATCAATGATTGTAGAAGAAACTCTGCCGTGACGTGATGAGACGTGATGAACGCTGTTGCAACCACTTTTGTTTTGCTTTAAGTTTTTTCCATTTTTTAAAAATAGCGAGAGTTTTCTCAATCAGTCTTTAGTAAAAACAAAGTCCAAAAAATGTGACAAAAAAGAATATGGTACAAATGAATGTAAAAATATTTACTTCAACTATTTTTATAACTACTATAGTCAACTTGATGCTGCCCTTCTGTAGTTGCATCTTAATAAAATATGTGATCTATAACTTTAGTTTCTTCTCTAGTCACAAACAGTTTATGCACACATCATTTACAAAAAGAATTTAAACATAAAATGATGATGAATATGCATTTTTAAAAGAAAAAAAAATCATATATATTTTTTCTGCGTCCCGAACAACCGCCAATGTCTCAACAGAAATACCAAACAAACTCCCTCCCAAATCATCAATCCTTCTTGGGAGAAATAAAAACAAAACGACAAAAAAAAAAGATACAAAAACTAAATTAAATGAAAGAAAGATGCAAACTTTTCATGACTATTCACAGATCATTTATGATGTGAGATGGAATAGATGATGGTGGTTATTTGTTTTTTTTATAGCTTCTGAAAATAATTGCATTGGTACGGTACGTACCATTTAACTACTTAAAGGCTGTATTGTGGTTTCAATGTTGATGGCGGTGGTGGTCGCAACGGCGGCTGAATTTTTTGTATTTTGTTATGTCCGCATGAATTAAGATTTACACACTTATTCTTAATATATATATTTTTCAGATTTTGTTTGCGAATTTTTATCATCATTAACTCCAGCCACCGCTCATCATAAAAGTGGTTGTGTTTTATTGTTAAATTATGGTTACATTTACAACATGTATTTTGTTTGTGTAAATGTTCAAAAAAGCATTTCTCTTAATAAACTCGACTTTGGCTTTTAAAATCTACGAATATATTTCTACATCCTGTGTATTTTTGTTTTTACTTTAAGTTCTTTTGTGTTAATATTAAAAAAAATCGCTGCCAGTCTCCAAAAACGTAGAGAGCAGCAAAAAAACATATGTTAATTTGCACCGCAAATCATACTCAGTTTTGAATACTTAATATTCTTCTTCTTCATTATTGTAAAACATTTTTTTTGATGTCCTCTCTCTTTTTTTTACTTCTTTTCTTCTTCTAAAGTCATTTGGTAATTGTCATTTTGTTGCACAGTGGAAAAGTAAAGTCTATTTTTGCGTACAGACGCTTAACAGTGATGAATGATCCTTAGGTTTCTTCAAAGAAATAAAGTTCTGTTAGCCAAAAGTCTTAAAAGCCACAAATACTCAAAATACTAAAAACTTTCATATTTTCTATTATAATTACCCTTATTCTGGTTGTCGGCGTTGTTGTGGTCGTTTTAGTATCGATATCACTTCGTATCAATGTCGGCGTCAATTCAATAAAAATTATGTATTCTATAACATTCCTGTGACGCTGTCGACGGTTTATCGATTGTTATGAAATGAAAATGCACATCCCTGAGTTTTTTGTTAAATTTTATTTGTGTTTATATCTTTCATGGTAAAATGTTTTCTTTAGGAGAAAAAAATTTTGATTTAATTGATAATAAAAGCTCGAAAAAACATAAACTTGTATTGAAGATAAAACTTTTTAGACAGAATTGCAATATTTTCAATTTGCTGGATCGCAAGTATGTACATATTTCTTGCCTCTTTCTGGCTGTGCTTTCAACGTCAAATTCGACTTCAATAAGTTCCATGTCATTAGAATCGTTTTCCGTGTCAACCATTTGAACTCCTTGAACTGCTCCTTCAGGATTCAAATGCTTCTGAAAGTTAAAAAGGTTTGCCACAGCTTCTTTCAGCGGACTGAGTGAAAATTGTTTAAACATTTCGCCGCCAGTAGCTTTACATTCCGCTTTATTAGCAACCATCTTTTTTTTAATTTCGCCATACCTTAAAAGTAATTTTTACAAACTTTTTTATAAATAACTATTCAATGCTTTATTTTGTTACCTTTTGCCATTCATCTGCTAATCTTCTAGGCGGAACAAGAAAATTTAGAATTTTTCCAATTTCTTCACATTTGCAAAAATTTTTTCAATTTTTCATTTGTAACCTTCACTTTTTTTCATTTTCCATTTTCCATGTTATATTTGGTTTAAATTACTTCCAGTCGCTATTCAAAAAGGCGTCGACAAAAAATAGAGTCACGTCAATAAAATTTCGTCGTCACATTTTTTATAGAATACAAAAAATCTTTGAGCATTAATCGATAAGTGTCAATAACGACAAGCAGAATAACAAATCGAATGCGTCGACACATATCAACACTGACATGTGACGACGTCGACAACTAGAATAAAGGCGAATATTCCATATCATACCTGTGGATTTCTCCTGCTAGCGTGTTTGTCCTGTACACTACGCCTTCTTTTCACCTGTGCTTGCAGGGGTTTGCAATCGAAAGATAAAGACTTTCGAAGTCCGACTACTGCGACTACTGGTTGTTATACCATTTGCTGGTGAAGTCCTCCGGGGAGTAACGTTGTGTTTGTAGAGTTATCATGGCCAGGCTGGGACGTTAAATCCCAATCTAGCAGCACGTGTAACAGATATCTCCGGGTCATTTTGTTTCAGTTTGGCAATGTAGCAGGCTGGATGTGATTTGGACCCAAATTGCAAGTAAAACCTTAGGTCTATATCGGGTTACTGTGCAACTGGGGCAGCAACCCATATATCGGCAAAAGATCAAAAAAGGCCATTCCGAAATACACCGTAATGGATTGGTTATAAATTTTACGCTTTCAAGCTTTTAAGTCCTAAATGCTAACGTTACCAAGAGACCACGAAGCTGGAACGTTATGAAATATTTTGTTCCTAATTTCCTTCGAGTTCAGACAAATCAGTCTTCAATTTTACTAGAATACTTCAAGCTTAAATTATCGATAAGTTTAAGACTCTTAATGAGATTTTATAGTTGTTATAGTTTTCAAACTTTTGCCTCACAGTGCAGTTGGGATGTTGTTAAATGCAAATCACAAACATATAAACCATTCATGTGTCGTTTCTACAATTTAGGCATGAATTGCCAAATGACGACGACAATAACGATGATGACGACTGACAGAAACTGGCCGCCACACAGAGTCTGTGCAAGTATTTAAGAAAGAAATAGAGACTTGGGGAAAATATTCTTTAGCTGTTGATTTAACTCGCTTGGCACACATGTGAATTACTTACTGATCGTGATTATGATGATGATGATTGTGATTGTGATCATGCATGGCATGGTGGTTGTTGGCTAAGGCGGCGGTGGTTATTGTAAGAAAAAATTAAGTTGAAAATTAAAAGCAAAAGAAAGAAAATCAAAAACAAAAACAAAAACGTTGAATTAATAAACAAATAAACAAACATGAGGTATAATTTCAACATGTAACGAACTAATGTAAACTTAAATTTATAAAAACAAAACACACACTTGTACGAACAAACATTGCAACAAGCTTGTTATGCGAAATAAATTTAGACTTGTTGAGAAAAGCAAAAACGACATCAACAACAACTACAATACCATGAAAGATGCCCTTCGGACTTGATACAATATTGTATGTACAACATGCAACATGCAGAATAAGTTGCTGACTACATGCAGTAAAATCTACTGCTTAAATGAATCTTACATGATCATGGCGATGATGATTATTGCTCTGGCTCTAGTGATCATGTGAATAATAATGACGATTATGAGGTTGATGATGGTGGTGCTGCCAGTGGTTGTGGTAGTGGTTCTTGACTCTGACATTCATTCATAAATTCATGTATGAATTGAAACGCAGATGAAAAAAGAAAGAAATAAAAGAAAAATTAACTAATAGAAACGGAATAAAACGACCACGAAAGCAAAATATTTGTGTGTGTGTTTTTGTAAGTAAAATTTTGTCGCTTAATACCGTTTAAGAATTCTTATCACGTCACTTGTATATGTCTTTTGTCCGTCTGTCTTTCTTGTTTAAACGTAACTTTGGATTCATTGCCACTATTACTCTGCCTTGAACTGAACATGCAAAAATTTCTGTCGTAAAATTTTTGTTATAATTGCCATTGTTGTTGTTGTTGCTGCTGTTGCGGCTGCTGCTTTTATATTCTTTTTCAGACTGGTCTGGTTTGCATGTAGAGCCTGTGACTAACTCTACATGCTAAGATAACAAAAAAAAAAATAAAAATAATTACACATACTCATACAATTACAGATTTAGAAGGAGGAGGATATTTTTATGGGAAAATATTTTTAAAGTGTTGTTTTTTTCTGGTAGTAGTGTTGATCACTGTTCGAGTGTTATGATCTGTTATCAAAAGGATCTTAAATATAGTAACTTTTGGGCGGCATTTTTCAATATTCACAAAATAATAATGCAACAACTTAATACTTCAAATGAAAAAAGAAGTTAAATGCCCAGTATTTATTGTGTCATTAAGTCTTTAGTTGACTTAATTGTAGTCTCCTTTTTAATCAATATTTTTGTGGCTTTTACAATTATGGCAGCGTGATATAAAGTGATCGTTATGTTTTGCGCCTAAAGGGTATGGTGTGAAAATATGTGACGGCATTTTAACAAATATCTTTGAACTTCTTGAGTCTGTAAAAAAGGAAAACTAGAATTTATGTTTTGATTTGTGTGACAATAAATTAGACTGTTATTAAATGACTGTGAAATAATTTTCTATAATGATTGTTTTATATTTAAGGTGAAAATAGAGCAATAATAAATGATAAAGTTAAACTTTTTAAGCTGTAATACAAATGCATCGACAGGTCCCTAAAAGATTTTTTTGATTGGGATAGATTGATGTTGAAAATAATAAAAAATAATTTTTATAACAAAAAATTAGTCGTTTCTCGTAAAGGAGAAAACTGTTCGGGCCACATGTTAAGGGGTGAACATCCAATAAGTCCAATCTGTAGAGCTTCGTAATATGCTGATTGGAACACTTCCGCGGTTGAAAAAAATTTCTTAAAGATAAATTAAGCAGGTTAAACACATCAGTGTTTTTAGGCGGTTAATAACCTTTAGCTCTTGCATCTCTAGTGAGACGTTAAATATGTGGCATATAGCGAAATACAAAAGGTGAATATTGCCAACACTAGTTGCTTGAAACATGCATAATTGTGAGTTATTTTATACTTTAAGAACTTGGAAGGGCGTAAGACTAAGAAAAGAAAATTGTCGTGTTCTAAAGCGCATGCAATAAGTACTTTTAAACATAGTTTTAGCATAAGAAGTTGCTGTAGTCAAGGTGGTAAGCACGTTAACTAAAAATATGATTGGCTAAGGTTCAAACCCTGTGGCAATAAAAAAATGTTTTTTTGGGCTGATATAAATACATATTTAGCAATAACATTACAACATGTATCCTGCTTCGTGAGAACTTCTTATATATATATAAAAAAAAAACAACAATAAATAAGCTTTTAACATGAACATGAACATAAACATGCGACTAAAGAAAATGTGATTTGCGTCCATAGTCGTAAGTAATATATTTCTCACGGCCTAATATTCTGATAAAATTTTCAAATTTAGAAATCTACCTAATGGTGGACTTGAGCACGGCGCAAAATTAGTTCTCTATGGTTAAATAGTTCTAACATACGTATAGTTTTTTTTTTTAATATTTTAAGACTGACTTTGAGTACGCATCCTTGCCAAAAAATCCCTTTTTATATAATGAATTTTTTGAATTTTGGAAAAAGAAATAGAAGGAATAAATAAAACATGACTGTCCTTATCTATATGCCCCTAGTGGGAAAATTATTTTGTGTTTTTCTTTTACTTTGCTAAAACATAATTTTCTTTGATTAAAATTTTACCAGAAAAATGTGATGTCAACCGCAAAGGCTTGATTTGTTTATTATAGAATTAATGATTTTGAAACTCGGACAAACATTTTTGTAAAATAAAAACATAAATGGTGAAGCGACCTTTGCAAGATTATCATGCTATTTTTTGCAAAACGACTTAAGTCAATTCGTTGCTAGTATCCAAATTTGTACATTAACACTCGAACTTACGATTTGTTTTGGTTTCGTGAAAATGATTAGAATAGCTGCTCATCTTTTTAATTGATAATGAAGTAAAAATTTTACGCATGGGCTAGAACTTCTGGTATAAAAGTTGGGAAGAGGTGTTTGTCGGAGACATCGGGTTATCAAACTCTATTGACTCAATAAGTATCAGCTCAATATTGTAACTACAAAATATTTTAATGTTATAGACAGATTACAAAAAAATTCATCTTTTTATGGCCGACTACTTTAAGTATTACTTTAGTGCAATAAAAAGTTTAAACTTAAAGAAAAAGACAATTGTTAACTACTTTTGTGTATATGTGTGTGTTTAAAAAAATTACTATTTTTTTATTTCCTCAAAAAATAAGAACCCCATTCCTAAACGTAAAGAAAATATACACAAAGTCTTTTTATGTTTATGATCTTTTTATAGCAGAAACGTTTTTGCCAGAGAGAAAAAAAGAATAAGAATATAATAAACGACGACTACTGACAAACAATTGCAAAGAATTCTAAAGAATCTAAAATATTCCTAAACTTTTTTAATTCTTGCAGTTCCTGTTGTTAGTTGTGTTAACAATTTGTATGTTTACGGCATGATAATAATGCTGCTGAAAGGAGTTAAAGACGAAGGATACGCATGATAGTAATCACAACGATCACCTTCACATGCAGGCATGAGTATGTGTGATGATAACAAAAATTATGATCATTATGATGATGGTCGTGGTATTTATATATTTAAATTTATGACAGTCTTATGACATGTGTTTAAATGCTAAATATTTATTTGTTTTGTTCTTTTTGTGAAACAAAAAGTATTTTTTTTTAAGTTTCATTCTTCAACAAAAAAAAAATTATTATTATGCGCAAGACACATTTACGATTATACGCTTAAATACATACAGAATATGATGAACGTCTTTAAAAGATCAATGAATTAAGTGATGTTCATTTCCGTTTTCGTTTGAATTGAAAATTTTTTTTTCTCAAGTTATTGATTAAATAAACCATAAATTTTCTTAACTTAAGTTTAATTTAAAATTAATCCATTTCTAAAAAAAAATTATGTTACAGAAGATTTTTGAATTTGATTTATCAAAAGATACAATTTTTATTTTTATTAAAGATTCAGTCTATTGAAATGAGTTCTGTTAGTCTAAATCCTTTTTTGCAAATAAATTTATAATTATTGTTTTTTGTGACCATTTCGATATCACATTATGTATTTCTTTTAATTATTTAAAATTTTTTAAATTGTTGTTAAATTATTTTTAGTGTTCCCTATACGCAAAGTGAAAAACGTAACCCTACTGCTTTCGTCACAAGGAGGTAGACTCTTGAAATTTTAACAAAAAATTAAAAGATAATCTAAAAGTGACGTGATTTTCATAATACTGTTGGTATATTTTTAATTGTGGACGCGTCAAATTTGCACAGTGTCAGTAAAATAAGGCACGCTATAGCAGCAGCAAGAAAAAAAAAGAGAACGTTAAATCAAAGGGTGTTCCAATATTAACGTGATCTTTAATTTTTCAACCTTAGTAGGCACACATTTAATATTCACACATTATGCACAAATATGCCCGCTATAAAAATAAATTGTAAACAAAAAATTGTACAAGTAAGAGTGCTATCTTCGACTATGTCGAATCTTATATACCCTTCACCATCTATGTAAATCTAGCTTAGTGAAGTAATTCTAATCAAAAAAGGAAATATTGGGGTGGCAGAGAATAAAAAAAAATAGAAAAAAATAAATATTACATATACATATTTTTACATAAAAATGTCATCGGCTCTTAATGGATTAATAAAAAATTTATAAAATTTATTAGATTTATAAAAAATATTAATAAAGATCACTTCAAAAGCTTTAACATGACACCCAAGGCATATTGAACAGGTGAATGCATTAGATCATGCGGTCAACATATGTTTGCTGTTTTCCTTTGTGAGTTGTCAAAATTGTTGCTCTTTTTCTAATTGTATGTGTATATTTTGTATTGTGTGTGCATGTGTATTATATTTATGTGTTCAATTTCTTGCTTATTTTTCACAAATACATACACACATACTGCCAGACGTTTTTGACAGCTCAACAAAATTTTACAAACACAAAATACACGCAAAAGCTAATGCAGTCACCTGTATCAATGTGCCTTGATGACACCCATTTGATATTTTAAAAAATGTGAAAATTTTAGAGCCCATTAACTTGGAAAATATGGGCGAGCGACAATTTTTTCACCTGATGTTTTTTTTTTTTTTTTATTTTTTATTTATTTTTTTATTGGAGTTACTTTATCGTTCCAAATGACATGAAAAAAAATAGAGGTAGGCATGGTGTTTTGCCTGCTGCCTCGAAGGACATGGACCGATCGTGCTGATTTCCAATAGCACCTCTTTCGACACTATATCTGATCGATTGACATTTTTTTTTTTTGTGAAATCAACACCTACATTGGCGGGCAGATGGACAGACAAACAGACGGTCATCGCTCAATCGTCTTCGCTATGCATAAGAAGTCAGAATGTATATACTTTATGGGGCCGCAAATGAATATTATAGGAATTACAAATGGAATGACAAACTTAGTTATAAGCTTTTTCCACTTTTTGTAGCGAAGGGTATAAAAACCCGTTTAGTTCACAAATATAATCTTGTATTTTAAACCGTTGTTGGCAGACACTTGAAATTTGTACACAGGATGTACTGCTATGTCTGCTAAAAGAACATGTAAAAAAATTATAATGAACTGAAAGGTTTCCCGATAGTAACTTGATTTCCACGTGTTTGGCACAATTTTTTTGAGTTATTATAGGCAGAGACTGTAAGTTTACGCAGGGTATGTATTGCTAAGTCGCTACCAAAATGGTGGCGTTGCTACCATTTTCTTGGTCCCTTGTTATAAATTTACTTTAAGTATGTTTTACTAAATTCGCTGTAACAAGCCTAAAAATACAATTAAAAATTAAAGGGGGACCAATCCGAGGTACGAAATCCTTCGTATATATGTCTTTTTTTATTTTTTATTTTTATAAAAATTTTTGTTTTCTGATCTGTGGTAATGGGAGGGAGGTTCTTCTTGTTTTCTTCAAAAATTAGTACATTATTTGAAAATAATCTCCGCTCTTAAAAATATTAGAAATGAAAATAAAAATAAAAACTTCAGCCTGATAAAAACATTGTCGTCGTTTTGTTTATATTTTTTCATTTGCATCTGCTTACATCTAATTTGCAACTTTTCTTTTGTGTCATTTGTCCTTCGAAAAAATCTATATTTTAATGTTAACGACAGCTAACACATAATATTTTTTATTTATTTGCAGTCATTCATTTTTCATATCACTTACATTAGAAGTTACTTAAACAACAACAGAAATAATTACAAACTATTGTAGTTTTTCAAGTGTTTATAGCTCTTTAAGGTTAACAAAAATATATTTAAAATACATTTTTTAGACTTTTTGAGTGTCTGTTTGTATGTAGTTTATGTTTTTTTTTTTAAGTTTATTCAACGATTTTGCTACGCTATAATTACTATACTCGTAGTTAAGGTATAACGAATTGCAGGTAAAGTAATAAATTTATTTTAAGACGTTGAAGAATATAATTGTAAGAAGATGAACAGCTGTTTGAAATATTAATAAATAAAATTGTTATAATAATTCTTAATTTATGAGTGTCTCGTTTCTGTATTTAGAGTGCGAGATTTCTCACATACAAATATTGTATTTTTATGTTGACTTAAACGTGGTACTGACTAAAATCAAAAATCCCATCTCCCCATCTATGGCTTTCGGGCTTCCGATTGGCAGTGTTATCAGTAATTTCTGTACGAGTATTTAGATGTACCTCAAGAGGTTATAACAATATTTATTTGGGACAAAATTTTTAGAGGAAAACACTGCCAATATTGGTAATGTAATACCATCAGTTAGTTACCTCCTTTCATTGCTTTTTTATGTTAATTACTATAAATATTTTTTTTTTGCCATCTGAGATTTTAAAAGAATATAAACTACTCATTGAATGTCACAACCTGATGCAAAATGTTGTTTTTGTATTTTATATCTTTCTAAGCAGCTTTTCACACATACAAAATCGTCTTTTATTTTCTCTCGCTTCAGTGCCGTATATAATCCCTTCTAAAGGTTCCGAAGTTCTTTTATTGTGTTTGACTTGCGTCTCTATCGGGTTACGCCACAAACTATTTTTTGCTTTTCAGCTCGTGACTTGTTCTCAAAACTAAAACTATCATTTACAAAAAGCTAAAACCATTTCCGACATGATTAATCGCTTAGTTCTTACAGGCATAATCTTTAAAAATTAATCGAATAATCTCTTTATATTTTTACATTCAAAAAAGTTAAGAAATAATTGACTACGCTTTCTAAAAAAAACTCAACTAGCTCGAAGGACACATTTGTTGTTTTAGAGCCAATAAATTGACAAATTACAAACAGCAAATTTTGTCAAACATTAATCCAGCCTACAATTCCGCTTACAATAGCAACAGAACAAAAATAATTATTTTTAATCTAAAAAATCGGTACCTAGCGGGTATTAGATATTGCGTTCATCTTATACAATTTTTTAAATTGTTTTAATATTAAATGTTTTTTAGTAGTCTGGTAACAAAAAATGTAAACCAATTTAAAATGTAAACCAAAAATGTTTAATATTTAAAATTTTTAAACTAAATGAGAGTTACAAAACGTAATATGCTTCTTAAACTTATGCAACACACTAACAAACTTTCTCTATTTTCGTTTTCAATTTTGTGATGATATAATCTGTTATACATAGGCATTAAATACTAAAATAATTATAGCAATCTGGAATTTACGGGTAAGCTGTGAAATATTAAAAAAGTATACGAACCATTAGCTGAAGGGGTAAATTACAAAAATATTACAAATAGAAATAGTTTTTACAATATTTTTTTTTACAAATATTATCTTTATCTCACCTTGGAATTGGAATAATTGTTCTCATTATAACAAGCAACAAAAATTAGTTTCGCATTGCAAGCGCCACTGATAATAAAAAAAAAAAAAATTATACATACATTTATTTAGTTTATTTTTTGTAAAACACTGACAACTGACTCATTGTTATTTTAACCTGCTTCAAAGTTAAATTTTTACAGTGAAACTGAACTGTATGAATATTTATTTTCATAAATAAAAAAAAAATTTTTTATTTAAAGTGTTGGGGAGAACAAACTTTATATTTCTTTTAAGTCTTCTAAGAGGTACTTCAGGCGGTGTCATTTGACGTCGTATAATATTTTATCAGCCACTTTGTTGCCTTGTTAAAAGTACGTAATGTACTGACAGTTACTGAAGGACCGGCGTAGAAATTTATGCACACGTAACGTAAGGACAGAATTGTGCAGGTTTCGTTTTACTAGAATATTTTGACTTTCAATTAAAACAAGGATATAGCAGATTTTAAAGAAAATTAACAAAAATATTATCATTTGGTGGGTCAGTTTTTTTTCCCAATCTTTTAATTAATAAAATTATAGTGTTGCTACTTTATTCCCATATTGACCGCTTAGCCAAAGTTATCATTAATATATTATTTACTGTTAATTATAAGTTAAACAATTGCTTTCTGAACTTTAGATTTTTATTTCAGATTCGATTTCTTATTCGATTAAATATTCACTCACAGATATAAAAAATACAGGTCTTGTAATTACAAATTAATTAAAAAATTAGGTTGAAATATAACATTTCTTATTTTTCATAAAAATAAAAATATTAAAATTATATTATTTAATTATAGATATTTTTCGTTTTTTATTTTTTTTTAGATTATTCGAATAAAAATTTTTATTCGATTAAAATTAGATAAGCAGTATAAAAAATTATTTTTTTTTGATAACCTTTTAAGCTCTTAAAACTAAAACCCTGAAAATATTTTTAGTTATTTTCATTTAGTAAAAAAAATATGTAACCATTTCTGATTTTTATAAAAATTTAAGTATTATTCGAATACAAATTTTTATTCGATTAAATATTCGGTTACAGGAATAAAAACAAATCTTAAACTTTCTTTAGATAACTTTCTTAAGCTCTTAAAATTGGCAACCCAAAAATTAATTCCACTTGTTTTAATTCGTTCAATAAATAAGGTTGAAACATAACATTGGTGAACCCAATATTTGCAATATACAAACAACTCAACCATTAAGTTTTTGCATTTTTCTAATATTTTTAATAAAGCGTATTATGATGGCGTTTTTTTCAACATTTTTTATTTTGTTTTTTATAATATAATGAAGTGAATTAGAAGTGTGAATATGTAGACTATGACGTCAATCATGTTAATAAGTTTCAATAATGGAAATTTCGTAAGGGAAAAATAAAACCACCATTCAAACAGGAGGTGCGGTTCAACATTTTTATAAAATATTTCTAATTATAATTCAAACAGCGATAACAAAAACGAATAAATGGAATAAAATGCAGTTGTTTTAAATTAATTTTTATAATTAAAAGTTTTCCAATAAGGATGAGTAGATGTTAATAAGGCTTATTGTAATTACAACTTTGTGGTACGAAATCTTCTTCGACTATATCTACAGTAACCAAAACTTTTTGTCACTAATAACACAAACTTAGTTTTGAAAATATCTTTAAAAACTATGAAGTTATGTTTATAACATTAAATGCATCGAAAAACTTCTATCAAAGGTAATACTCATATCATGTTATTATCATCTCTAGACCATTTTAATCCTAATGAAGCGTGTGAGAGAGAGAAAAAAAATAGCGTGGAGAAATATCTATTCAGGAGATCTCCCAGTTGTATTAAATTGATTTCGGTAAAATGGCATATTATTCGCAAAAATAAACGTAAATTGGAAAGGCCCTATCCCCTTAAAAAAACTGAGAAATGATTTGCGGTCGAAAGTATCAAAAATTTACTTCCCCCTCCGATGAGTGAGAAGGTCCCTAGGGACATTTTTGCCTTTTCAAACTGAAATTACTCATACTTTGGCCACTACAAACCCCACCAAAAGTATTTTGTTGCGCATCTTTTGGAAAAAAATCAAGCCGATCGAATCATTACTTTCGCAGCTATTGAGGTTTTAGTGAGAATAGTACGCGGACGTGTGAATAGGTCCGTATGAACATTGTATTGAATTTCACTAATAAATGCATGTTTTTGGGCATCATTATAATTTTTTTATTTTTTCAACACATAATTTACTTGTTCTGAACACAAAGACCTATACTCAAAGACATTAGGGATGATGATAAAAACAAAAATTTCTAAGAAAAATTCGAAGACATGAACTTTATTGCTTTCAAAGAAAGGCACTATATTCTAATTTTATACTTCTAGCAATAAACCAGTTTTTTTTATAATAGTCTTAAGAAAATTCAAGCAAAAAAAAAAAAAATTAAAAAAATTATTTTTGTATGTAGAATGTAGTTATAACTAATAAAAACAAAAAAACAAAAAAAATTTTATATGAAAAAAACATGATTTACAAAAAAGGTCCGTAGGGACCTTTTTATACGGCCGTGAAGTTCAGAACTGTCACTCATCGGAGGGTTAATAGACATTGATGGAATTTCTTGGGTTAAACGTCATTACCGAGAACTATGTTTCCATTACACTACGAAAGCTTTTTATTAATTTAATGCTTTTTTTCCTCAACTGTAAATGGCGATCACTTTTCTATTGTGTAATTCAGTTGTCTAGGAAAGGTTTAGGTTGTTCCACTAATTCTCACGAAAAGTTCAAATATTTCTAACTTGTTATTGTTTTAACTACTCAATTAAAGTTTGCCTACTTAACGGTAAACAGGTGAGAACATTTATCCGAACTCGTTAGCACACTCATTTGTTTAATATTATTTTATCATATGGACTTGCTACATGAAGCTTAAACTTACCGGAGAAATATAATTTCATTGTCCAAAGGCAATCAGAAGAATAAATTGTAAAAATCTATCCATTTTTAATAGTAAAAAAAAATATGTTGTAAATCCACTTGTGTAATTGTTTTACTTGCAAGAACCTTTTTTAAGTGTGTGTTTGTGTGAATGTGGTTTTATAATTTTAAACACTTTTAGCTAAAAAAAACTCGTTGAACAATTTCAAACAATAATTATTATTATCATTTATTTGTTGACGTTGTTTTGTAGATATTTTAATTAAATTTTTATTATTAATTTTTACTCTTATCGCAATACCTCGTTTAACTGGCGCTACCCATAATAAAAAAACTTTAAAAAATAAACAAATTTGTTTTTTGTATTGTTTTGACACCTTTTGCTTGGAGGAATTTTATCATTTTAATCTTTCATAATTTAAAGAAAATACAATTAACAATTTATATTCTTTGCAAAATTAATTTATTTAGCAAATGTTAGACTTCTGAGAAATGATCTTAACGTGCTGCATAATAAATCACAATATCTTCAAACATTTAAAATCTTAGGTGTTATTACTCTACACTATAATAAGTAGTAAAAGCATTGGGAGCTTATGCTCATGCAAACATGTTTTTTTTCTAACACCAAACAAATATTTACAAATTTTCGACTTGAGCTGTCAATGCAGTTTTCCTTTTTTCTTTCCAAAATAACTTTTTCCCTAAATAAATGAAACAAATCGAACTCAAGCCTAAATTATTCATGAACTATAAAAATTTTAAATTACTTTTATAAAAGTTCTAAAATTTTATCTTTTTTTTTTTTAATTTCAGAAATGGGAACTTTATGTTCTTAGCCGTTTGGGCTGGGATTTATCCTGTGTAACACCATTGGATTTTTTGGAATTATTGCTAATACGCCTGCCCATAAGAAGTTCAAAATTTCCCGATTTGGATTTGGATAAAGTGCGACAACATGCACAAGCATTTATATCATTAGCAGCCAAAGGTATGTAACTCAATATATAATTGCCTCATTTACACATTCCAAACAAAACTTAAACTATTTATTTAACGTTCTTGAGAATTCCTGTTAAAGTTAAACGATATTAAAAAAAAAAAAAAAAAAATAAATAAATAAAAAATACACACTAAACAAATGATAAAAAAGAGTCTTTATGATCTTGATTAACTGCTTAAATAATCAATTTTTTGTTTTACTTTGAAGTGCGAATACTAATAGTCGTAAGTAACTCTTTTTCTTTTTTTCTTTGCTTTAAAGTCTGTCTGATTTTTTGCATCTATTTATTTACGCATACAATCAACTATTTGCTTATTTTTTTTTTGTTTTGTTGCCTTTTGTGTCAGTAATCTTTTGTAGTACAAATATATATTTACTTTGTATTTAAGTGGTAGAGTGCCAAAGAAAAGGAAGATACAAAATTAAATAAAAAAAAGAGTTGACATTCCTTGGGTGTTTGTCAATATACATACGTATGTATGTCAATTACTTGCATTTAGCATTGACTTTAGCTCATTTCTTCGTGTAACTAAGGTTTTTAGTTTGTTTTTTTTTTTAAATCAATATTAACTTTTTATTTCTGGTTTAAGTTAGATTTCATTGTGTGTTTAAAACAAAACAAAAATTTTTTTCCAATTTTTTTAGTTAGAGATAAATTTAAAACAACTATTAATACAAAGACTTTTTTAGCTCTGTGTTACAAAAGTTACTTTTTTCACTTTCATATATTCAAAATAAATCTTTTCAACGAATTTTTATCTTCTGAAAACTCTGCTAACATAGGTCAAAACAAAATGTTGGAAGAATTATACTGTTTCCTTTGAATTTTAAGTTCTTTTAATTAAAACATGCCGATTTTAAATTTTTTTCTTTCTCTTTCCTAATTTATTAAGCACTAGGTCAGTTTTATAAATAATAAAAATTTTTATTTATATTTTCAATATTTCGCCACACCGTTGGCGAAAATCTAATTATTAATATTTTTTGTTTCCTGTTTCCTGATGATGCCACCCAACGGTGTGGCGAAATATTGAAAATATAAATAAAAATTTTTATTATTTATAAAACTGACCTAGTACTTAATAAATTAGAAAAGAAAAACTATATATTTTTTTCTTTCTATTCTGTAAAACTCCAATTTTAATATATAAGCAACTTTTTTTTTAAATGTTTTTCCTAATACTACTGTAACGCTCGAAATGGTTTTTTCTATTTACAGGCGAGTTAAAACGTCTATATTAGTTTTTTGTCGAAAGATCTGGCAGCTTTGTTTAAGTTTTTTTCTTATATACTTGTATAGAAACAAAAAAATCATGGCTTTTTGTATAGTTTACATTCCGTAACTAGCCGTAATTGTTCGATTTTGTTTTGTGGCATTGTATTAATATGCATTTAATTCTCGAATTATAATTAACTGATCGAGAACTTGGGGATAAAATTTTAATCCATTAGTAGTTCTTGTCCTAGTTATAAGTAATTGTTAAAACTGCAGTTCATTACTTAATAAGTCAGCCAAGCGTGAAGAGTTCCGTACCGTGTATGGGCGGTGTTTTGTTATTATTTGTTGAAAATTCAAAGAGTTGTCCGCCAATTAGGGCTTAGGTCTTCTATAGGAGCAGCCTTTAACTTTTAATTTTAGTTTTTATACTTCTTAAGCTTTAGTCACATACGTTAAAATCACCTTTCCATGTTGAAATCTTTAAATTTTTTTATATTTTATATTTGACTAGCAGCATCCAGGACGTCGTCAGCGTTTTTAATTTTCTGAAAATTAAAATTTAAAAAAATGTGTTTTAAATATTTAATGTAAAGTAAACAAAGGTCAAAATTTTCCATCTTCAAAAATAAATTGTGCTGACAAGTGTTTTAGTACCATTTCACCGGTAAAATTAGTTCTTTCACACTTGTATCTCTATTTTCTAGATGGCATATCAAAGTGTCCAAGGACGTAATCTACATCGACTTAATGGTGTACTCAAAAGCGACATAATGTCCTTTGTGACGGTTTTAGTATGGAAGATGTCATAATCTCTGCACTTAAAACCACAAGAGCTTCGCTTACAAAGATTTCCTGCATAGCCAGCCCTCTACCGGGCGCAAAGATTTTCTCCTTTGTGGTATAACTAACAGCGGCTTTGCTTACTAAAGATTTTCTTTAAGCCTGTCTTCAGCTGGGCTTAAAAATTTTCTCTTCGATGACATAACCTTCACCGGCTTCGCTTACTAAAGACTTTCCGCAAGACAGTTTATAAAAGCATTGCATCTTTCTTACATAGAATACCATAAAATATATCTATAATACCGATGAACATTATGACTCTATTTTAATGGACATTATATCCTTGGACGTTATGATATTCCACCATTTTCTGTACGAATCGAGTGTTTAAAAAAAAGTATTCTATATTTGAACCAAAGTTCTACAATTGTATTCAAATCCATTCAGAAGTTTTAAACGTGATGCGAACACAGACAGACAGACAAACAAAAATTCCAATAAAAAAAATTACATATCGATTACTTTCTACACCAAAAACAAAATTTATAAATTTCAAATTTTTATTCCACCCGAACTGAAATTTGGGAATTTCACGTGAACAATTGTTTGCATAACTTGAATATTGTTACCATTGAATTTGCTTACATACTTACTTACGAGGGCTGCTCTATATATTTCTAGCCTAATAGTGAAAATGCGAATATTTATGATCAAAAATAGTTTATTGTTTTTCAAAGTATTCTCCAGCATGATTTATACACTTTTGCATGCGCTCAAACCAGTTGTCGAAGCACTTTTTCCACTCCGATTGAGACACCTCTAAAACATGGTTTTTGAACACTTCAACAGCTTCTTCTGGCGACGAAAATCGTTGACCACGCATTTTTTTCTTGATGTGCGGAAACAAGAAGAAGTTATTAGTTGCCAAGTCAGGGCTGTACGGCGGATGACCCATTATTTCGACGTTTTGGCCGGTCAAAAACGCTCTGGTTTGAGCCGATGTGTGAGAGCTCGCATTGTCATGGTGAACAATGATTCGTCTTCTCTTGTTGTTTTTCAAATTTCTCCGATGACTTCAGGCAAACAAATTGTAGTGTACCACTCAGAAGTGACCGTCCTACGTTGCTCAAGCGGAACAGTCGCCACATGAATAGTTTTGCCGAAGAAACAGGCGACCATTTGCTTTGAAGTGCTTCTTCCACGAACAACTTTTGTTGGATTTTGCTCGTCGTAGAAGACCCACACGGTCGATTGTTGTTTCGTTTCGGGCTCATACGCATAGATCCATGATTCGTCACCTGTGACGATCTTATAAACGTCTTTTGAAGTACCGCAATCGTATTTTTGCAATATTTCTTTGCACCAATCGACACGAGCATTTTTTTGAGCGACTTTCAAATTTTGCGGGATCCAACGAGAACAAACCTTTTTTACGGCCAGGTGTTCATGCATAATCGAATGTATGCTGGTGGAAGAAATGTCCAAGAATGTCTCTATCTCTCGGTATGTCGCATGTCGGTCTTGCATTATGAGTTTACGCACGGCATCAATGTTCTCTGGCACAACAGCCGTTTTTGGACGACCTTCACGGAATTCGTCTTTGAGCGAGCTTCGGCCACGATTAAATTCATTATACCAATTTTTTACAGTGCTATAGGATGGTGCTTCATCGCCATACAAAGATTTAAGTTCTTGTCGTGATAATCCACGTCGAAAGTTGTGAAAAATTATGGCACGAAAATGTTCACGAGTTAATTCCATTTTTTTCTATATTAATTTTTTTAAGCCACTGTAAACAGCACAAATAATGGTCGTACGCCAAAACGTTTTGAGTACGATTATGCTTAAAAATGACAAACTTTCCAATGGAAATGTCAGATTGCACTTGGCAGCACTCAGTGTTGCCAGGCCAGAAATATATATAGCAGCCCTCGTAAATATGAATTCCACTATCAAAATCAAAGTGAACAAAACAGTGAAAAAATTCCACATTTCACGCAAAGAGAAAACATTCATGAAATGTGAAACAATTTCACGTGGAAAATAATTCGCGATAGGTGTGATTATTGCATACTCAGTGTAAATTTCAAATGTGACAATATAATGTTTCAAGTTATTGTTGTTGTAGCGGTTACAAACTTCGAGACCTGTGACAGAATAACAATTACAGCGCAAACAACAGGATTACGTTCGTATCCTTTAGGTTAGGAATCCGGAACAAAAATAATGTATTTTTGTATTTAAATCAATATAGGGTAGATAGGAAAAATAGCTATCGCCCTGGCTAGTTAAATATTAAACACTTTTAAAAGCACTTTAAATAAAATTTCCAAAAAAAACTCGTGTAATTTATAGCCTGCTCCGTAGAAACATAAAAGAAGCCGTTATGGCTTAAAATTGAAATTCTTGATTTATCAAATTCTATAAAAAAATGCAAGATTATCAGAATTAAATGATTTGCTGCACAACATTTTTATTACAAAAAAAAAATATGAATTAAATACGCTTAACATCTGCTGAATGCATGATTTCATTAATGAAACAACAAAATAAACATGAACGAAACATTTCTATACAGGATGAGATACAACAGAGCGAGATCATAATTTATTTTAGAAAACTGTTGATTTTTAATTGAACTCCAACAGTTTAAACGTGTGAATTTTTTTTTTCGAATAAAAATGCAAACAAAATATGCAACAAATTCTCATTGCATTTAAATACAAGCAGAATTGATTCAGTATGTACATATTTGCGATGAGTGTGTGTGTGTGTTTTATGACGATTTCGCCACCGGAAACAGGCGGTTACCATGAAAAACACACATGCGCAGCAGAACTATTACATTTAGGCATTTTATAATTGTTTTAATGTTCATATATTCTAGCCTACGATTAGACACTACTAAGCAAATAAAAAAAAAAAAATATAAAGAAATCCATGAAAGGGTTAACCAAAGGTTATTAAAATATATGCATGTAGAACACAAAAAAAAAAAAAACAAAAAGCAACCAAAATAAATAAAAATTATTTTACTCATTTGTTTGTGTAGCAAGAGTGTGAAAGTGTGTGTGGTGTTGTTTGTTCAGGAATTTATCACACATAAAATTCGTGGTAGACATTAATGATGACTACAAACGGCCACAGTTACAACATTATTCTACTGTAAAAATATGAATCTGCAACAGGCTTAGTTTGTTGTTGTTTGCTGGTTGTTATTAATGATGGTTTGTTATATTGAGCTGGCGTCTTCTTCGTGTGGGCCGTTTGTTTTGTATTGCAGGCGGTTGAATGGTTGAATTGTTACATGTTGCATATCCGTCCAGTAGTGTTATGCTATTGCACACTTACTTTCACAGTTGCAGAACGTATAACATAGTCATTCTATACACTATTTTAATTAGCATCAGCAAAAAGCGCACACTCGTCTGCAGAAAAAGTAAACTTTGCATTTCTCGAAAATTAAAATTGTTGAAGATTTTTTTTTGTGTTTTTTTTTTATCTTTTGTTTTACAGTTTAAATCTTGCAATTTTTTATTATGTCTGTCATGACAATATTGTCTCCATTCGTATTTTTTTAAAGAAAAAATTAAGAAATGAATGAAGTACAATATGAGTCTCGACACTATCACGATCCATATCCTTTTGTACATTGAAAAAAGTGTCGTGGGAAAAATATGTGAAAGGAAAAATTAAAAGACACAAAAAATCACCAGAAATATAAAATAATAAAATGAAATACATAATCGTACATGATACACACTTAAACATGTCATGAATTAAGTGTTTGTTTGCTTTTGCCATGAAGTATTTGTTAAAAAAAATAAAAAATAACTAAAATAAAATAAGAAGCAGATTTCCTTTTTTTTGTAAAGCCAGCAAGTTTTATTAACCTTTAAAAATGACATTTGTTTAGTAAATACTTTTAGAATTGATGCTGGAATTTAACCAAAATCTACAAATTTTAAAAAAGTATAACTGCCATCCCTAATTAGCGCGTAATATCTGTCAAAATTTCTCATGTACATACAAAATGCAAAGCATCCATAAATAGCACGGCGTAAACGCTTAGCAATTGGAAAATCCAATTTTGACAGTGCGTTAGGAAGTGAAGTTGGCTGCTTGTTGGTTTGTTTTGTTTTGTTATGGTAAAAAAGTAATGACAATTTAGTTATTTTCAAGGCAATCTAGCGGTTTTATAACTTCTTTATTCTTATACAGCGGGTTTTATAAAATAAAATGAGTTAACATTACTGTTAAAGACACAAAGTTGACGCCCATATTGTGGGATGACATTCCAGCGCAAAAGCTATTAATCTTATTGCTTTTTACTGATGGCAGTAAGTTTGTTAAATATGTCAAGCACTAAGTGAGTTTTATGCTTTTTGGTTATCACACACCCTTCTACGGATAATGTACTGTAATCATGAATATTTATCGCAAGAGCAATAGGGAAAGAGAAACTCAGGTCCTTTATTGATTGTTTTTTGTTTTTTATTAGAAAGGTACTCAGATACTGGCTACTTTTTATTTTGAGAAGATAGTTGGATTTTAACAGGTTTTTTTATAGGAAAGGTAACCGGATTTTGACTTTCTATAGAAAGAGGTAGTCAGAGTCTGATTTTTTTTTGTATAAAAGGGTACTTAGAGTCTGACTACATTTTTTGTAGAAAAAGGTACTCAGTGTCTGACTACATTTTTTGTAAAAAAGGTACTCACAGTCTAACAACATTTTCTGTAGAAAAAGATACTCAGAGTCTGACTACATTTTCTGCAGAAAAAAGTACACTTTGTACACAAAAGGTACACTCTGTACTTTTTCTGTAGAGAAAGGTACTTTCTTCATAAAAAAGATACTCAGTATCTGTCTACTTTTTTGATGGAAAAGGTGCTCGGTGTCTCACTACATTTTCGAAAAAAGGAATTTTTTTTTATAAAAAGGTACTAAGAGCCTTATTACTTTTTCCATATGAAAAGGACTCACTACTTTTTCGAAAAGCTACTATCTTTTCAATAATAAAAAGCTACGCATAGTCTGACTACTCTTTCTATCGTAAAAGGTACTGAGGAATCCGAATACTTTTTCTATTGAAAAAGGTACCCAGAAACTTGTGCTTACATTCTGATTCAAGCTTTTAGTAAAAAGTACTCCAAAAACTGTTTTAATTGCAGCTAAACCCCTAAATCGATTTAAAGGTTAAAACAAGGGGAAAAACTTGTTAAATTCAAGTGTATTTAAAGGAAAAGAATATCATGCAGCAATTCTTGTTGCTAACATTTAAAATCTCATCTTCTTTGAAACTTCTTTTTGTTACCTTTTTGGCAATTCTTAGTGTACACTGAGCCACATTAAGTTACCAGTGTGTAAAAAACATTAAAAATGCGTAAGAATTCATAATGACGATGATGATGGAAAAGGGTATGGCGTGGCGGCGGTGGTTCAACCCCATCCTAACGTACATTTATTTAGTCGTATGTATGTAAAGCAATTATCCAAAAATTCCTCTTAGTCTGCCAACATTTTTTTCTCACTTTGATTTCAGTTTTTTATCCTTGTATTTTTTTTTTCTTTCAAAATGCTCAAAGATATTTTACTCTGTAGTTAAATGTTTGGCCGTTTTTTTAAGTTTTTGTAGTAGTTGTTGCTCTTTGAATATTTGGTTTATTTGTCTCCTTTTTGTTATTTGCAGTAATATTAACCGCTTCTTTTATTTATTATTATTATTTTTTTTTTTGTTTTTTGGTTTGCAGTGAATTGCGAAAACCATAAAAATTATTCGCAACTTTGATAAGAAACTTGACTGACCCAACAAACATTTTTGTAAGCAGTCTGATTATTTAACTCCTTTTTATAGATATAAGAGATAATATTTTCTTTTTTTACAGCAGTTCTAAAAATTCAACGATCTTTAATATAAAAAAGAAGATGGTTACAAAATAATTCTTTTCTGGTGAAATTAAAACTTAGTTTGGTTTCTTGACAAAAATTTCTAATAGGATCAATAGTACGATTCTGTGTTGAGTCAAACTTTAGTTAATTTCTATTAAGAAAAAATAATTTAAATTTACATTCCATAAATGGATGTGTGTAGAACCCTACTTGTTTTCTCCAAAGCCAATAATGCATAATCTGAGTTCCTTTTCCGTACAAAATGTCACAAATCCTTTTATGTAAATGAGAAATTTATATAAATATTTGCTGGGGTATTTTTTCGTTTCACATATATTTTTTGTTTGCAAATTTGTTGTTAAGGGTTTTTTCTCCATTTGTTGTAGTTTTGTTGTCTTACACCGTACAACAAACATTGCGGTGGTCGACAATGAATTATTTAACATTATTAACAAAGCTATTAAAAAAATCTTTTTTCATATCTTTTTCATAGTTATAGAAAAACATTAAATGCCCTCCTCTACCACCACCTCCTTATTTCTTTGGCTGCCATCATTAGCGGTCTTCAATGAACTCTGGAATGAATGTGCGTACGTGTGTCCATGTGTAAGAGTTTTTGTTGAGATTCAACATAAATGTCTAAAATTTCATTGGAAATTTATTTATTTCGAAGATCATGCCAAGACACCACCAAAACAATCTTTAGTTAAAAAAAATATCTTTAAGTTATATACATACATACAAACATATATGTTTTTGGTTTTGTTGTAGTCGTTTTAAAGGTAGGCAACCAACCTAGCACATACCAAACTCGAAAACCGGATTCCGTTTGCGCCACCTAAAAAGGGCTTCTCATTTTTTTTTTTTTGCTCTGAAACATTTTTTCTTTTTACCATGTCGACGCATCGTTACGATACAAAATATTATTAAAAGTTCAACTTTATGTAAATTACTTCAACGTTGTTGCAACTTTAACAGGAAAAAAAAAGGAGAAAAAAAATGCGTTATGGAATGAATAGAAGGAATTGCTTTGTAGATAGTGGCCTGCCTTTTGTAAAGACACTCTGTTGTTTCTTAAGCATTAAAAAATTTTTTTTAAAAACGACACCAAATTATTAAAATAAAATGCAGCGATTAAGTTCCATCTCAAAAACTTAAAAAAAGAAATCAAAGTGAAAAAATAAAGTGATTTTAAAGGTTTCATTTGAAGTCTCTCAATTAAGACGTAAATTGTACAAATTTATTCCTTTCAACGCCATAAATTCACAAGAACACAAGAAAAACAAATACAAGAACAACGAGACACAAAACTCCTTTGAATATAAAAATCTAAGCGGTTTATTTCTTTTTCATTTTAAACTAGTGAATTGAAAATGTTTTCACTACTTGTTGTTCTCAGATATCAGTGCTGTTTATTAAATTATCATTATTGTTTTTGTTTTTTTTTTTTAAATTAGTTGTTTTTTTTTGCTAATTTTTTTCGGAGATTATTGTCATATTTTTTAATTCATAATGAGGGTGCTGTTTTTATGAATTAGTTTCAACTTTTTTTTATCACATTCAGTTTGTGCATTTGAAACTTGAGACTTTTAAGCTTCAATAGGTTGCTTCAAAAATTAACATTAACATAATATTGTTAATGTTTCCATAACTAACTGTAATAAAATACGTATATGTTTGGGGTCCTAAATTGCTACCAATAAATTTTAAACTGTGGCGTTCGCACATAAAAAAGAAGATATTGTGAAGTGATAATTTGTTACATTGATTACAACACTTTCGTCTCAATTTGTTTACACATTTTGTATTAAAATTATGTAAAATGTACATAAAACTTATGTTTATGCACTGTTAACAATAATTTTTTTGATGGAGGGCGGCAATAATCAGGATCTGAGTACCTTTTTAATACACTATGAGAAAACAAAAGCAATACGATACAAGTGCTTAAAATTTATACAAACTTAAAGGTCAGAATCTGAATAAAAAAGCTAAACATATTTTTTTTATCAGTTTGATTACTTTACGAAAAATCTGTAAAGAAAAAAGAAAAGTTGTAATTAGGCAAAAAATTATTCAGACTCTGAATATTTTAATACTTTACCTGAAGCAGAATCTGAAAACTTTTCCAAAGAAAAATTTAAGAATAAAAACATGTTGAATATCTTTTTCAATAGAAAAAGAATTATACAATCAGAGTAGTTTTTTGAATACAAAAATTTCAGACATGTTCTGAATTCCACACGAAATTTTCACTTTGTATTTACCAAAGCATTGTTGCTATAAAATTATTTTTTTACAAAAACAAAGCCGTGAAAAATACGAAAGTTAAAATTTCGTGTGTATTTCAGAATATGCCTGTTTGCCAGGATTTAGTTTTTCTGCCGAAATATTCCTATACGATCGATATTCATAAAAATAGTCTTAACCCTAAAAAAAATTTTACACGTTTTACAATTTGAGTTATTCTTTTTACACTAAAATTAAAATTAGAGACATAATTTTATAGAAACAATCGCCACAAAATGAGTAATTTTTCTGTAGAAAAATTTCTCATAATTAGAATTTTTTTAATAGAAACATTTTATCTTACCTTTTTTCACAAAAAAAAAAAAAAAATCGACAGTTTGAGAATTTTATCAATACAAAAATTCATCACTATTTTAGTATTTTTTCTGAAGATAAATTCATCAGAATTTTATTAATTTTTTTTTATAAAATATTCATTGCATTTTGATTACTTTTTTATTGAAAAATTCTACATAGTTTAAATATTTTTTGTCTGTAGAAAAATTCATTGTAAATTAAAAACTTTTCTAAAGAAAAATCTTTCAAAAAATTCTTAGCAGTTTAAGTATATTTTCTAGAAGTGAATTTAAGTAACATTCGTCCTTAAATGATTTTGCTATAAAAAATTTGTTTCACTATTTGAATATAAGCTGATTATTTGAAAGTGATATAAGTCCACTTAAAAAAAAAATCAAGTTAACGGTAACTCCTTCTCTCCATAGTTGTAATCACAATTTCAATAGATTTCTATCGTCACATAAAATAAACAAAAAATGTTTTGCTGTACGATTCTATCGCACAAATATTTCTTTTGAGAGTGGAATAAATCCATTATAGCCGAAAAAATCGATTATTTTTCAAATAATTTTAGTAATAATTTTATCAAAATGAAATTTAACAGGAGTATACGCGTAAAAAACATCACTCGAATTCCTTCAAACTTGGCCAATATTTTTAAATTGATTCAAACGCAAACCCTTAAATATTTAGGTATATGAAAAATGGACTTATACCACTTTCAAGAAAACCAGACCATATATTTCTTTAAATTTCTATATAACAATCTTTCGCAGTTTGAGTATTTTTTCGATAAATAAATTTAACATAATTTGTTTTATATATGAAAAAAAAGAAAAATTTGTCATAATTTTCTATAGAAAAAAATTGTTATGAAAATGAGCATTCTCTGTTTGAAAAATCTATTGCATTTTAGTATATTTTTATAGCAAACTAGTCTCAATATGAGTATTTTTCTATTTAAAGATGGAATCCGAGTGCTTTTTCTATTGAAGAATTCTTCACATGTTTTTCTTTCCTATTAGAAAAATTACTTTTCTACTTTTTCTAGAGCAAAGCCAGCCGGTGTCTAAATAGTTTTCCTTACAATAAAGCTTTTGTTATTTATTTATATATTTTTTTCGTTTGGTTGATAAAAACATGAACAAAGCATTTGATATTTAAAGAGACATTTTGTTTTTAATTATTTCATGGAAACTGTTGAAATTTGAAATCATTAAATTTTTTCTCTTTCTTTTTCAGAGCATCATTTTTCCATGTATTCAGCCAGTACTGTAGCAGCATCTTCAATTGCCGCTGCCTTGAGTGGTTTAAATTGGCATCTTCGTACGGGTCAAAATTTGCGTTATTTACTTAATCTCCTTACAGATCTAACCAGTGTAGAACAGGTAAGAAAACATGCAAAATTTAAAAGAAACTTCTACCCAAATCTAATAAAAAGTAACAAGCAAATGAACCGCTAAAGATGAAAAAAAAAACATTAATTACCAAATAAAAGTTTTTTTTTATATTTTCAAAGCAATGCGAATTTTTATTTTTATTTATGTATTTTTTTCTTTCTTTGTATAAACTTGAAATAAAACTTAAGGTTTTTTATGTTCCCAGGATAAATTATAACTTTTTTTTTGTGGCCTGTTGTATGCCCCAACTGCTTATACAGTGTCACATTGTATACAAAATATTATTTTGTATTATTTTATATTTAAACTAGTAGAAATTGTTGCTGTTTTATTTCTTTAGTTATTGAATGTTAAAGAAATTGTATGCGTCGTCGCATTTAATTAATTTTAATGACAGTGTTAATTTGCAAATTAATTAATGTCGAGGTCATCGTTGCTGTATTTTAATACTCAAATACTATAAAACATGTATTTGGCATTTAATATTAAAATTTATTCTATTTGTTTCTTCCTTCTCATTTTTTGTTTGCCGTTCGTTAGCATTTCAATAAATTTCATAATAATAAAGAAGTTCAAGTTTAATTATTTTTACTTTTTTCTGTCGTTTATATATTTATTTTTTTTGTCATTACTTTAGTTAAAATGCTATTTGTCTTTTAGTAAGTAAAGTAAGTTGGTTGGTTACTTACTGGTTCTCGTTGCTTTCTGTAGAATAGGGTTTGTTCAAATATGTAATGAATGTGTGAAAATATTTTATTTATAACTGCTTTTAAATAGAATTGTCATCAAGTATGGAATTTGTAAATGGAAGTGAATTGAATAAAATGTTTAAGGTTTTGATTTTTCTTCTTTTTCGAATATTTCTCACAGGGTCAAATAAATAATAATAATAATATAAAAAAGCAAAGAAAAATAAAATCAGATGTTTAGTGAGAGTAAGCTAAATTATGGGAAGATTTTAATGCAAAATAAAAGTGATTTTAATAAGACAAAAAAAGATTTAAAAGAAAGCTTATCACGATACCAGTGTGACATGCAGTCAAATAAGCTTTTGCTAGAGTTGTTTCAGAAGTGTCACTGTAGAATTGAATCTATCTCCCTTGTTATTTTAGAAATAACATCTTAAGATCTTACGGCCATTTTTTTTTATACTCGTCTTTATATAATCGTTCACCTTTCAACAGCGAATAATGCTATCGTATTTTGTATTTAATTTCATCAATACTTCATCATACTTAATAAAGTTCATGATTCTTAATAAAAAATTTGTACAATTTCTTTAATCGGCAAAATTTTTACCACCTAAGAAACCGTAACAAAATCCAATTTAAAGAGAGAATTGTAAAAATAAGGACAAAAATTTTTGCTTTCAATTAAAAAATTTAAGGAGTAAATGAAAATTAAGTAAGCATAACAATCCTTTCAGAAAAAACTAAAAATTAACTTTAGTTACCAAAATGGCATAGTCAATTGATTAAAGTTAACACAGGGCGAAAATCGCTTTATTAATTACCTAAAATTGTATATTTAAATACAAACAATTTTCAAACTGGTTTTTTAACCCTTCACCACAAAAAGTGGAATAAAGGGTATAACTAAGTTTGTCATTCCGTGTGTAATTTCTACAATATCCATTTCCGACCCTATTAAGTATATATACTCTGACTTCTTATGCATAGCGAAGTCGACTGGGCTACGTCCGTCTGTCCGTCTATCCGCCCGTGTTAGTACTGATTTAACGAAAAAAAATATGTCAATCGATCACATATATTGTCGCAAAAGGTGCTATTGGAAATCAGCCTGATCGGTCAATGTCCTTCAAGGCAGCAGGCAAAACACCTTGCCTACCTCTAATTTTTTCATGTCATTTGAAACAATAAAGTATTTCCTAACAAAAAATAAATATATGGGGCAATAGAGAATTAAAAGGTAAGAAAAACAAAAACATCAAGTAAAAAAAATTGGGGCTCGCCCGTATTTTTCGAGTTACGGGGCTCTGAAATTTTCAAATTTTTTAAAATATAAATATGGGAGAAGAGAAGAAGAGATCTTTAAGGAAATACTAAAATTTTTTAAAAATGCCTAACCATTAAGAGTTGATCTCATTTTATGAAGCTAAGCTGAAAAAAAGTCAATTTTAATTAATTTATAATATCCACGGTTCAAATCCTGATTGGAAAAAAAGTTAAAAATTAAAAGAAACGCAAGGCATAGCGTATTTACAGTCATACTTTACTCATAACAGTCAATATGATACTGAAAAAGCATCTATAATGTTATGAGCAAGGCGAATCAATTACCAGGTGGCAGCGTAGGCGAATTCATTATTTTTTGCTGGTAAAAACTACTGTCAAACTTCATATAAAAGAAAATATACACAGATTTTTTATATATGGAGTTTGACAGTAGTGTTCACGGCAAAAATAAATGAATTCGCCTACGCTGCCACCTGGTATTTGATTCGCCTTGGTTATTTGTATGATTGCTTGAAAATAAAAATTGCATTTACCTATGGTTGATACGAAACAAAACCAAATGTACAAGACGAATCACAGAGAGAATGACAAAGAAATGCTTTTAGGTTGTGTGTGAACTTCGTCTAACCAAATCAATATTAAGATTAGTTGGTTATATAGATGATGTTTACAGCTTACATAACCTAAGGTAGATAGATACGAAAAATGTTGATAAAGGATGTAGCGTTCCAGAAAATGCAGCATTACATTCTGCTAATGTGTATAATTTTTCTTGTTTTCTTTGAAAAACTTCCGCATACAATTTTAAATAATTATTCTTTTTAAAAGTTCGTAGAAATTAGTTTAATAATGATTATTTGACCCTTTTTTATTAAATTATTTTCTATTTTATTAAGCTTTGGGTCCTTATATTTTTTTTTATTAATATTTTATTTCAATATTTCGGTACTTTCTGCGTACCTTCGCAGAAATACTCCATTGACTAAAAGAATTAATTTTAAAGCAGATACAGATAATGTCGCTCATATATACAGACACTTAATTCACAAAATAACATAAATGTTTTTGTTCTTAATATGTGTATGTAACACAAAACACTTTTTTATATTTTTGTTTTGTGAAAATTTTTTGAAACATTGTTTTTTAATTTCATTATGACAAAAAAATTTTTTCAATTGTTAATTAATTTTGTTATTTTGCTTATATATTAATTTTGTTTCCTGAAGAAGGTACGCAGAAAGTACCGAAATATTGAAATAAAATATTAATAAAAAAATATAAGGACCCAAAGCTTAATAAAATAGAAAATAGTTCGTAGAAATTAAATTAGAAAAATGAACCTTAGCTGAAAAAAGTTTAATTTTAATTCATTAACAGGACACTGTGCAATACCACTAGAAATAAAAAAAAAAACGCAATTCGTAATTTTTAATGCTGTTAAAATATAATGCAGAATGCACAGCGCATGTATGCAAATACACGAACTCACTAATTTAATTTGATGAAGAAGAAAAGTAAAAACTTCGTAAACCGTGCAATGTGAATGATGACCACTGTTCATGGTATTTCCTAGAATTAATAAATGGCCCATATTCATAATTATAGACTAAAGTCGACTCTTGTTAAAGTATACTTTAAAATAAAAGGCTCCTATTAATTTTTTTGCTTTCATAGTCAAGAAAAAAGTATATTTTAAGTTTAGCCGACTTCCACTGGGTGTCAATTGTAATTTGATAAATGTTTTCATACAATTTCTAAACAAACATTAGAAAAAAGGACCCTTGTTTTTATTTTGTTCACTTTGGTATGAAAATCAAATTTAGAGTATTGTGTTCTTAAACCAAACAAAATAATTATGGAAAAATTTAGAGTTGACTTTAACGCCAAAAGTATATTTTAAATTGTCCATGAATGAGTTGGAGTCGGTTCTAAAGTAAAACCGACTTTAGTTCCCTTAAAAAATACTTTATTTTAACTATTAATATGGGCCAATAAAATTATTGAAATAATTTTTTGCTTTTGGTCTTCGAATTCGATAACAGTTAAACTTTTATTTAATTAAAAAAAAAAAAAATATTGAGCTTTTTTAATTTTTGTTTGTTGATATTCTTTTAGGATTACCTCCATGACTGTATGATGAAAATGGAAACCATCTTTGAAGAGCACAGTCGTAATTTGCAACCCTATTTGGGTAGTGTAGAAATACAGCATCATAATTCCTTAAATAGCAGCAACAACAACAATAATAGCACCAACTCCATTTCCTCAACAAACTTAACAACAGCTCAATCTCAATTTATACAAAATAATCCTCAATATCTTCACTATGCCTATTATAATCACCATCATCATCATCATCATTCCGGCCCAACATTGCATCATCATCATCATCATGCAAATAATTTACTGCCAAATCTAACACAAACCTGTAAAATGCAAGTCAATGCCCAAAAAGAGGTGCAGGATATAAAATTCTAAGTCGTAGGTTTTTAATAAGTTTTTTTTATTATTTTTTTTATTAATTTTATAAATATTTTTTTTAATTAATTAACTAGCCGCCTTAGTTTATAACAGAAAAAAAAATTCTTCTATTTTTATGAATTATTTTCACTAAAAAGAAAAGAGAAGGAAAAGAGTAAGGAAATCGAATTATTTGTTGAAAATTAAAAGAAAAAGCAAATTTATTCAAAATATTTATGTTTTACTTTTTTATTTTTCATTTGCTATATTATATTGAATTTAATTTGTTAATTTGCTTTAATTAAAAAAAAACTATTATATTTTTCTTTTCCTTAATTTTAATTATTTCCTTTCCCCTGAAGATTTTTTAGAACTTGTTGGAAAAATTTAGTGCAACTCTTATGGAATAGAAATTATTAAGATTTCAGGAAGCAAACAAACAAAAAAAAAAAAAAAAAAATAATAAATAAAATAAAAATAAATAATAATAATTGAAGTGGAATTGATAATATTATTCGAATAAGTTTTTTTTTGGCTTAAAAAAAAAATGTTTATATTTTTTAACTAAATGTTTTAATTTACTTAAAATACTTCAATCAAAGGATTTTGTGTGTCGTAAAAATAATAATTTTTTTTTTAACAAGTTCTAAATTTATTCTTGGGTAGTAAGTATATTTAATATTTTTTTTAATATTTTGGTGCTGTATTTTTATTTTGTATAAATATTTACAAAAAACACTGAAGTGTATTTAAGTTCTTTTCTCCATTTTTTTTTTTTTTTTATTGAATTTTACCAATTTTTATTTTTTAATTTTTTTTTTTACTTTTAACAGTACTAAATTACTTAGTACATTTAAATTTTCGATTGCAATTCTTATATATATTTTTTTTGTCTGAAATTTAACGTTCTTTAAAAATGTTTAAAATATTTTAAAAAATAAAAAAATTTTTTTCGTTAACTTTTCGGTTTTCCTTCTTCATGTAGGCTGTATAATGTCATATTTATAATAAATATACCTCTGTTTTTTTTTCTTATTAAAATATATTTTATTATCCTTAGGAAACACAACACGAAAAGGAGTTTGTATATACAATTAGCTTTTAATTATATAAATATATATTTAAAAACATAAATAAAACGCAAAACTGTTATTAATTATTAAGAACACCTTTAAAAAAAAATTCTAAAAATCCGCAAGTTTAAAACTTTATGGCTGCATGTTTTATAACCAGAAGTAATTATAGACTGAAACACACAAAAAGTAAACAAAGAATTGTAAAAATCAAAAAAACACAAACGCAGAATAAAAAAAAGCTATTAATTTAAAACAAATAACCCAAATAAAACACAATTTTTTTTACACTGAAATTAAAGAAATATTAATACATTTAAAATTATAATGAAAACGCTTTTTATAACTACAATAATCCTTATGCAAATTGTAATAAAAAATGTAAAAAAAAAAAAATGAATTTGAAATCTACACACAAGTAACAAAAAAAAAAGTTTTTTTATATATAAAAAAGTGGAACTTTTCAACCTCGCCTTAGTTACCAAAATCTCTGGAAATTGGTTTACATAATTCTTAAGAAAATTTAAAAAAAAATCCTAAAAGCGGATTTTTTGTTTTGTTTGTATTTAACAAAAAAGTACACTTTTTTTAAGTTAAAAACAACTTAAAAACTGAATTAAAAGAAAAATATATAAATTGAAACTGTTAATGGCAAGGAACCAAGGAAAAGCTTAACTTGTTCTACAGCTAGGTCTAGAATATCAGCATAGAGCCAGTAATTTTTCTTATTCTGCAATGCGTTTAAGAGTCTGTGCTTGAAATGGTGCTATTGGAAACGTGTTTTTAAATTGACTTTTATTTAATTTAATCTTTAATTTCGATCTTTTCGGCAATTGAAAATAGTTTAGAGAGTTTGCTTGTTAAATAATTTTGCTTAATTCTAAATTTTACTACCTTTTTTGAAAGTAGATAGTTGGTAGTGTTTTGCTAAATTAAATGGCAGAAAGTTTTATGACAATTAAAATAAAGGGTATCCGTAATAAAACAAATAACTGTTTAAGAACTTAATCATAATTGCAGTATTCATAAAAAAATCTTTTCCTACTTGGATCGTTATTTTACAGCCTAGAAATACTAGCATTTAAGAACTCTAGTGTTTTGAAAAAATGTAATGAAATTTATTAAGAGCTAATCAGGAACGGTTTAAATGATTTTTTATATACCTCTAGTACCAATAATGTTGAGAAAGATTTTGACTTTGCTATCTAGACTTAGTAACCTTAGAACAAGTTTTAAATATTTTCCTGTGGTGCAATTAAAAACCATTTTCAAATAATTTTTATAAAAAAAAAATAAATTAAACAACAGAAAAACAACTACAAAAGATTGAAAAATATGTGATCATTAATGAAACAAACAAAAAAAATATATAAATATATATTAACATATCTTATACAACACACAAAAAAAAAAAACACTTAATGCCCAAAAAGATAAAGAAAAAAAGCATCGCAAAAGCATGTTATTTTTTTTAACGGTAGGGGAAGGCATTCAGATACGCTTGTTAAAAAAAAAAACAGAATAACTAAATTTTATTAATACAAAACACAAGTAAAATATTTGAGAGTTAAGTTAAAATTAAAAAAACAAAAACAAAATTTTATACTTCTTAAAGCAGTGAACCAAAGATACTTAAACACGTTAATATAAATAAATATAAAAAATATATATACTAACACACACACACAACAATAATTTACCTCAACTTTAATGCAAAAAAATACCAACTGTCAATAATTAACACACAAATTATCTATAACAGTCATTTAATTTGTTAGAAAAAAAGAGATTAGAATATTAAGATTTGTCTAGAAAAAGGAAATGGTTAAATTAGAGTTTCAAAAGCAAAACAAAATTACTCTAAAAAGATTACACATAAAATATTTGAAAATTGAAATAAACAGAAAAGCGCTTTTAAATTCTTGAAACAAAAGATGTT
Organism: Gymnosoma rotundatum; assembly: GCA_916610165.2. Taxonomy (NCBI): domain Eukaryota; kingdom Metazoa; phylum Arthropoda; class Insecta; order Diptera; family Tachinidae; genus Gymnosoma; species Gymnosoma rotundatum. The sequence goes on from OU744340.1 coordinate 96,255,240, forward strand.
GTTATATTTTGTTTTTTACAGAAAAAATCTTTTAAGGCACCGAAATGACACCAGAATAATCAAATCGGCATTGCTCTCTACTTATTATTTTCCTTGTCATTATTTGCTAAATAATTAACTTTCAAAGTTGACTTGAAACATTTTTCGTATATTTACCGAGTGTTTTTCTATTGCAAGGCGAATTCACATTCAATGGTGTGCGAAATCAAGTCATTTCGTAAAAGACCTTGTTGAAAATAAATCGGTTATAATTATAATCAACTGAAGAAAAATCTAAACGTATTTGGGGCCTCTACACGAAAATAAATTTAATTTGAACGGTTTACAATTGAACAGTGAACATCTATTCATATGCTGTTTTAATATTTTTCTAATTAAGCAGCCTTGATATTGAGCATTGAGTTACAAGTCTTAAGAATTTAAAAATTGGAATGATGAACAAAATGAGTAATATATAATAATGTTAAAACTTTAATATATTTCTGCTTTCAAAAACTGTAAAAGGTAATTTACATTATTCAAGAAAATATTTTGCGGGTAATTACAAAAAAGAAAAAAAAATTGGGATTAATTAATATGTTTTTCATATATATCTCTATATAATTAAAAAAAAAAAATATTTTCCTGTTAAGCCATGCAGGGTCAGTTTCGAAAATAGTTTTATATAAAAATATTTCATTCAAACTTAATGATCATTAACCCGGGTTTTCAATTTTATTTTTAAAACAGCCTTTATAAATTTTTATTTAGGCTTAGCACATACGAGGCAACCGTTGAAGCAACTAAATACTTTTAGTCAAAATCAAGACTAAAGCACTTTTGCCAACTAGCTGAAATAATTAAACAATTCTTGTTGCCTAGTATGTAGCTTTGTTTCGAGTCCCAACCTCAGATATTAAAATTTTTTGATAATGCAGTCATAGGCTTGAGAATGTTTCGAATAGCAATTCAGTAAATGGCAGAATGGCAATTTTACAAACACAAAAGTCAAAGTGACAAAGTTCAAAAATACCTGTTTTAAAATTAAAATTCAAATAACGTATTCTCAGTTGATTATAAATAAGATTTCCATTAATTTATAAATCTAAAATAAAAGTATTTGTTTGCTTTGAAAAACTTTTCTGAAAAAAAGCATTAAAATCCCAAAACTGTTGGTGGCACAAAAGTCAACAATTTTTCCAATTTTTTTTTCTTGTTACTCTTTACAATAATACAATATATATTTCTTTTTAAATATAACCTTCATAAAATGATCCTTTATTCCCATCATTAAAAACTCTCACACTGTATCACCATTTCTTTCAAGCTAAATTGTAATCTTTTTTTAGTAATAAAATTTCTTTTTCTACAAGCATTTTTTATGCACTGTTGTAAATAATTTTTATTTTGAAATTTGAACTCTCAAATATTTTATAACTTTATTCATAAAAAAAAACAAACACCAACAATATTTTAAACTTAAAAATAAACAAACAAAAAAACAAAAATTTTGTTTATGCAGCATTTTAAACCTTAAAGTTCATTAACTTTGTATAAAATAAAACTGTAAAATATGCAAGCAATTTTTGTAATATGATACAATGCATTTATATGTAACTAAAAAAAAAATAAATAAAAAAAAAAATAATAATTACAAGAAAATAATTAAATTAAAAAAATTAAAAAGTTTATTTGCAAATAGAACCCACATGTCCTTAAGTTGAAATCCATTTAAAACAAAGCTAATATGGCTAATTAAGTTCATTGGTAATCAAAAAGCAAATACTAAAACCAGACTAATTAAAAAGATGGTGGCAGTTTTATTTTAACAATAACAAAAACAAGAGATATTTTTATTTAAGTGAACCATGCACTCGCTAATTAAAAAAATGCATTGTTTGTTTTTGTAATTACTTGAAAAAAAAAGCTTCCACAATTTTTTAATATTTTATGAACTACAAAACAAGTTTAAATATTAACAACAAAACAAAAAAAAATCTTAATAATATTCCTTTTAAAATTTCCTTATAAAAATTCTTAAAGAACATAAACATACCAATTTTGAATTGTGAATTTTTTTCATAATAAAAAAAAAACTAAAAAGAAATCCTTAAAATATTCCTTGAACTATTTGTTTTTATATATTTTATTTTTTAAATTTTTCCTTATAAATAATAAATTAAAAATTACAATATTTAAAAATTAAAACAAAATAAAAATTAATTAAAATCCCACTACAATTTACTGGATACACAAGGTTTAGTTGAAATAAGTTTAGTTTTAAAATCTATAAAAGTCTTGTATTTTATAAATAAAAAAATAATAATAAATTATACCTAATTAAATATATTTTATTAAAAATATTATAAATCTACTTATAACAATAATCAGTTTATTGTGTAAGTATGTGTATGTATATATATAAATAATCAACAAAATATAAGTTTAAAACTTAAAAAAAAAAAGTTTTGAATTTAACTTTCCGCATTTTTTTGAACGCTTAAACTAAAATAGTTTTGTTTTACAAAAATAATAAAACTGAAACGAGCAACCTTTTTATTAAGAATTGTTATTTGTATAATTCTTAAACGATTCTTGAGTTAGTGTTAAAATTCTTAAAAAATAAATAAAGAAAAAACTATAAATCAAACTAAAAAATGAAAAAAATATTTGTTTTTCATTTGATGTCAGGTTTCTATAAGACAAACTCTCTTGTCAGCAATAGTTGCAAGTCAAAAAGCTAGACAAGAATTTTTAAAATAACGGGTGACCCAAAAACAAGTACCCTTTTGTATTAAATCGTAATAATGCAAATTTTTTCTATTTAGAAAAAATACATACTTAGTAGATATTCATTTTTTTAATGGATCACTTAAATTATCTATTCCTTTTAACTTTCACTGCGGTGCACTGCCAATATTTTACAAAATACTTGCTTATGCCGTCTAGGACAGCATTAAAAATTATTAAGAATAACATCAATCGTATATACCCTTCACCAAAAGAATTGTGGTTTTTGTTGCAAAAGTGGGGTTTTTTTTAGAAAACTTTTAAATTGTTAATAGTTTTAAGTTATTTATTGTGCATTTTTAGTTTTTAATGAAATACCAAATTTTTGAAAGCAAGTATTTTATATACATTTTCGCTCTAGAATAGCCGCAGCTTCGAGGTCATTAGTGAAGTTTTGTGTACTACTGCCAGACCGGTCATTCCAATTGAGGAATATTTTGTGACTCTTAAACATATTTGTGTTTTATTCCTCTTCCTCTTGCTGGAAAGTTAGCTTTTTCCTGCGATTTCTGTTAAGAAGCGGTTTCTAGTTTAATTCAATGTTGTGTACTCTTCCGAATTCATTTGAGTATTTGGAAAGACCAGTCTTAGCGTACTATTGACGCAGAAAGCGTACTCACCACCGAAATATCGTAATTCCTCACGCAAATCTTAACATGAAAAGTTTTTAAATTGTGACTAAAATATTGCTAACGAAACTTATATCGGTTCGTCAAACAAATGAAGACTGCTATAGCACACGATTTACAGTTCAGCGGGCTGTTTACTGACATTTTCAGACCAATTATGTATAAGAATTCCGTAGGGAATTTTCCCTTTTCCGCATTCCTCCTATTATGTAATAAAATAACTTGGTGAATTTCCCTTTTTTTGTGCAGGGAAAATAGTAGGTATTCTATAATTTTCAAAACAGGGAAATGCGCTTTTATTTTACTAGTGTTTTTTCCCGAACAATTTTAAAAGGAGATACAGTAAAAATGTATTTTACTAAAAATAAATTAAATTGTATTAACAAAAAAATTTATGTTGTACAAAATAATGTTTTAGCACCTTTTCAGGACCAAAAGCTCAAATAAGCAAATTTAAAACTTTGCTAAAAGTTGGCTAAGCTAACAACACTTCAAAATCGTTTCCAACACCAGTCTAGTATCCGCCTTCGGCAAAAAAACGTAACCAACAACTCAGTTTCACTATAGGTCTAACACCAGATTTTCTTTTGTAAGGCTGATGTGATGTTAGCACTTCTAATAAATAAGTAAAGGCACTTATGTTTACTCTGTAGCATTTTTGAAACCTATTACAAGAAATCAGTTACTTTCAATCAAATCTTTTTTTTATTTTTTTTTACTTACAATGATGGCTCCAACTCAAGCAGATTTAATGCATCGCGCATCTTCCGTCTAAAAATGGGTACGTTCGTAAATGCTGCAAATTTGTGCATCACTGCAGCAGTTATGCCAAGTTTTGTTGCTGATGCGCGATCAGCTGTTGCAGATGCTTTGCAAATGCATGATAACTGCAAAGAGTTTGCTTTTTTCAAAAGAACGTTTTGCAAAAGAAACACAAAATGTTAACCAAATTACTAATAGCAAATATTATTGAAAATGTTGATTCTAAAAGCGATAACTTTCTTCTAAAATATAACAAAAAACAATTAAAAGCAAGATGAAACGACTTCTGATTATAAGAAATAAAGTCAGACTTAAAAGAAGGGTGATTCCTAAAATAAAAAATTACTTTGGTGTAATTAAACGGTATCCAGATGATGTCCTCTATACCCATTTTCAAATGTCTCGTTCTACTTTTGATTCCATAATAATTAAATAAAATTAATATTTTATCCATATTTTCTCAACAGAAATTACAAAACTCCTTAAAGCCTTTTTGGACAAGAACACTAGGTGGTCGGTTAGGAATTTCACTCGAAAAGTATTTATATACATATATCCTTTTGAAAGCTTTGTAATAGCGATGTGACTTTTATTTAAACTTATTTTTTGCTCCTTTCCAGACAAAGGTATGAATATTGCACAATATTGCGTTTAAACTTAACTTTTGCCGTATTTTATGTGAAAAAATTATATTAAATTTCTTTTAAAAAAAAAATTTATAAAATTTACTTTTTGTGTAGCTTTAATCCAAACAAATTTGTATATTGCGCACTATTGCATCAGAAAGCAAACTGTTGCATTATTTGCAGAAATTTGTGGCAGTACTGCCAATTGTTTGCATAAATGAACTTTTGACGTTAAGCAGTGCGGCCAAGTGTTGCATTAATGAACGTTTTACTTTTACTATGCTGCAGTGATGCGCAACTGTTCCATTTACGAACGTACCCAATCTTTAGATGTGTTTTCATCATTTTCTTGATAAATTTCATCCGCTAGCACTTGCAAAGCTATACCATTCATTTTTAATTTAAAACAAACACATTTTTAGCAAAAACAAATATAGGAATTTATTAAAATTACACCCATAAAATAATTCACAATTGTAAATAAAATCACAGTTACAAAATAAAATGGCAAACACAAATCAGCTGTTTATAAAATTCCCTTCCTCTAATTTACCAAATCCTCAAGTTTATAGAATAGGACGGTTTTTCTAGGGAGCAAAAAATTTTAAAAGGGGAAAATTCCATGTTACGTTAATAATTGGACTGTTTAAAACAGTTTGGGTTTATTACGAAGACTGACTTCCAAAATGTATTAATACATTTTTTTCATTTTCTGTTGCCTTTTAAAAAATTGCGCACTACCGTAATATCTTCTTCGTAAAAAGTAGTAATTTTGAATTTTTCTAAATTATTTATTTATTTATTATTATTAAATTATTATTTATTATTATTAAATTAAATACTGAAAATATTTCTGTTCGTACTATTTACTTTCAATCAGTATCGTTTGACCGCGGAACCAAATGAGTTGCATTGCACTTGTAATACGTTGGGAAATATTAAAAATTTATTCTTATAGTGAATGCTGTCTTCTTGGAAAATTTGTGCAGAAAGTTCGAATGTGGCCGCTGTGGCTAAAGTGTGTTTGCAACTCGATCCCGGAACTTTAACTCTCAAACGACAATTCAACATTTCAAGCACCAATATGATGAGAAGTTTGGACGGTCTCTAGTTATTCGCTTGATCTAATTGACTCAACTACGGCTTTTTAGTTCAGGCGTTACAGAAGATCTAATCGGACTTCGAATATGGTAAAAGAAATTGTGGCATCTGTGCATGTTATTGTCGAAAAGCCAATGCGTCCACATATAGTGGCGACAGTTTGGAGCGGTGGCATCCTTAGCACATTTTAAGAATACCTAGAAATTTCAGTTTAGACTCAACGGCACCATGTCTTCGAAATTTTTATTGCCTGGTTTCACTTCGTTCAATTATCGTGTTATGAGCCAATTTGGCGATGTAAGTTTATCGCATAAGAGCTGTGATTTGACTCCTTTAGGGTCCTTAGTACAATTTGCCGTTATTTAAAATAAGGATTTTGGTTGGTCGATAATGGCCTTGCAACTTACAGCTTTACACCCTAATGAACACTGCACGAAAAATGATCTAATGCCCCTATTACGGTTGACAACTTTTAAAATATTTTGATCGTCGTTTATAAATTCGCATTGCAATTCTCGACTCAAATCATGGTTGACTTTTGAGTTGAGTTCGCTGTTTTTTGTGGTGTTGTTATTCTCAACTTCTGACATGTCTGGTTGACAAAACGGAATAATATACACAACTGCATAGTAGTTTGGTTTTTGTACGCTACCAGTTTAATTCAATATTAAGTACAGAAAAATTGGGAGATCGTAAGTAAAAAGTTTTGTTGTGCTTAATTTTACAGTTTTTCAGCATTTAATATATTGAAAAAGCTTTAAAAATTATAACGAAAGCCCAGCACATGGAGCAAAAACCAGAGATTGCTCTCGTGAAACCAAAATGGCCGAGAATCATTGCCATCCGGAACAACTAAATAGTAAATAAGTCTGTCAAAAAATTCTTACTGCAATTGTAAGTTTTCTTTTAAATATTTTTACTTTGCCGTTAAAAGTTAAAGAGGATCGGACTTTTTAAGTTAAAGAGGATCGGACTTTAAAGAAGTTAAAGAGGATCGGAATGTTCCTCCTTACACGTAGCACATCTATATTAGCTACGTTTTTATATATCCATTTGAAATTATTTGCTTTTGAAAAAAACATTAAACACTTTTTACTTACTTATCTTTTTACATGAATTTGCCTGATTTTCTGTCAAGCTTGATATTTTAAGTTGGTAAAGCCATAACAATTCTAACATAAAACAGTTGTGCTTCACAATACCACAAAACTATTTGGTGGTGTCAAAATTGGGTCGACTCCCAAACATTTCTTTTTAAGTTTGTTGTAAAATTGTTTTTATGTTTATGTTTCTATTTTAATGTTAAATGTAATTTAAATTAATAACGTTTTTTAAATTTACAAAAAACCCTTGAGAAAGTCGACAAACAATCGACAAATCGTCAGGTGAAATTTGTAATTAAAACTGGGGTGGAATCGTTACATCCGTGTTCGTATCGACAATCGTACGAAAAAAAAATTACGTGATACGTTAATTGTAAGAACTACTCGTAAATAAAACCCATATTGATATAGTAAAATATATGCTGCACAATTATACTATTCTTTGAAAAGTTCAAAGGCCGGCCCATACCCGGATAAAATGGGCGAGCGCCAATTTTTTATCTTGATGTGTCTTTTCTTATTTTTTTATTTTCTATCGCCTCATATAAATGTTTTTTTTTTTTTTGATTGGAGTTACGTCACTAAACTAGATTTGTTTCAAATGATATGGAAAACTAGAGGCAGGTGTGGTATTTTGTTCACTGCCTCGAAGGACATGGACTGATCTTGCTGTTTTTCAATAGCAAAATTTTCGAAACTATCAGGTATGTGATAGAAAACAAAACGACACAAAAACGAATTTAAATCGAAAAAAGGTGTAATGTAGACTTCTATTTCAAAATCTTTTCGTTTTTGCTTCAAATCGAATTCAATTTCATATTCATATTCCACTTTGCTCTACAGAAAAGTTGTTAAAAAAGTGTGATAGAAGAAGAAATTACATATTTTTTCCATTTTTAAACCGATAAGCATATGATTGTCTGTTTGAAATAAAAAAATTTTTTCTTTTAATTTTTGCATATTAAGACGCTAAATAAAAGTTTAAAAATTTGTTATTAGTTAAAAATATTTCACGTTTAAGTATTCTTTAGGGGAATACATATTAACAAAAAAGACATGCTGCTTGATTGGCAAAAGGATTTGTAAAAAGAGATAGGATAGAAGCAGAAAAAGTTTGGCAGAGCTTTAGTATTGGACCACATAAAAAAGATTGTTGTAATTAGAAAAAAGAAGATTTTGTTTAACAGCCTTATGTATAATGAAACGCTCTCTGCTATATGTTCGTTAAGCTGAGATCAAATATCTTTCAACAATGACTTAGTTAATTTGTATAATTGCTTGAAAGTTTAGTAGTCTGAGCTTAGCAAATATAGTAGCAAGTGTATTCCATATTCATCCAAAAGAGTTCATATTTTTAGATATGGAGTGAAAGAAAATCAACTGTCAATTAGCCTTTTCTACTATTGTATAAATGGTCTTGTTCGCCCTGTTTTATTAGTCGACGTGTGTACCATCAATGTAGCCAATAACCCCTGGAATTCCGAATTTGTCTGATAAATGTCTTTTTGATTTTTGAACTTCCTCCCTGTCCATCTGTAGCTTAATCAATTTTTTGCAAAGCTTTCTTTCAAAGAATCTAGCGTTTTTCAAAAGCACTTGCAGAAAGTAGTACGATTCATGAAAATAATTGTGCCGTTTCCCACAGACCGCTGAAAACTGTCTTCCGCAAAGAATCTTAGAGATGCTGCTAGCTGAATTGTCAAACGAATTTTTGTATTCTGAAAATTTTCTCCAATCTTATTTAAAATCCAATGAAATGGATCCTTATTGACACGAAAGTATTCTGAAAAACTAATATGAAAGTTAGCTTCAGTAGAATGCAAATTTCACGGTAGTGCACTACCAAATGTCCGGTAAATCCAATGGATTTGAGAAATTCCACAAGCGTCTGCTTTTTATTTTTTCTTGTCTTGATCTTTCATTTGTTAATATTAAGCTTGTGGCTTCAACATTTTTTAGCAATTTTTTAAATAATATATGCAAATAAATGTAAATGCAAAACAATAATACATTTGTTTGAAAAATTATAAAACGAGTTAAATTTTTTCGTAGAAACAGATGGCATTGAAAAAATTATGAGAAGTGAAATTTCTATCACACCTAAGACCAAATCAATCGTTTTCGGCTTTCGTTTTTTTTTTCAAAACAATTTGATTTTCATCACATACCTGTATGTCTAATCGCTTTAAATTTTCTCTAGCTTATCTAGTGACTTGGCAAAGTTGATTTCAACACTAGCACGGACGGACTTCGCTTAATCGACTTCGCTATGCATAAGAACTCAGAATATATATACTTTATAGGGTCGGAAATGGATATTGTACGAGTAGAAATTACAAACGGAGTGATAAACTTAGTTATACCCTTTTTCCACTTTTTGTGGTGAAGGGTACAAGGGCTTATTAAATTATTTAAATAAAGGTAAATTTTATTTTTTTTAATTAAGTTTCACTTTTTTTATTACTTGCAATTACTAAAGAAAAAAATTTTTTATTTAATACATTTCATTTTAAATACGCTGTGATTAAACTATTTGGCAGTTTGCTTTCTTTTAGCTATCAATTTTAATTACTCTTAAACTATTTTGAACACATGTCGCTTCTCTAATGTTCAATTCAGATAGTTTGCAAATTTGATTTAATTTGATTCCAGTTTATTTTGTTTCATCGACTTTCAAATCATACTATGCCCCAATTAAAAGTAAAATAATTCGCATTTAATACTTGAAATTTGTATGCATGTATATGTGAGTAAATTTTATATTAAATCAAGATCTATTTTCAAAATACAATAATTTTGAATTGCAAATTTGTTGAATCGAAAAAAAAGAGGGACACTATTGACATGTATGTACATATAAGTCCACGAATAATAAAGAAAGACCTACATTTAAAAACCAGGTCTTATATGCAATTCTAATGGAATATTAAAATTAAATTAAATAGACAGAATGTAGAAATAAAATAATTTTTGAGCCTTGTAATGAATAAAATTGAAAAAAAGCCAGTCCAAGAGTTTGATCACTATAAAATGCCTTAAGTATTTTGTATTCTTTAAAAACACACGCACACACTTTCAATCTCTTTAAACAATTTAGCCTAAACTTATTAAAACCTTTTAGCGACAAAATTGAAAAAAAAAGTGAAAAAATTCAATGGAACTAAGCGTGATCCATTCAAGGATCCAATTTCAATAATCAAACTGTAACCAGTCATTCATTCATTTATTCAGTTATTTTAGTTTCTGATTTTGCTGACTTAAATTTAAACTTAAACTTATTTTTGATTATGGATGACGTTGTTTAATAATGATCGAAAAAGAACAGAAAAAATAAAGTTTAGTGAGGCGCAAAACAATCAAAACAGCCACTGTATATATTTATTAAAAATATTCATTCAAGCAGCAGCCAAGGTAGTCAAGGATGATTGTGTGATTTTTTCGCTCTTCTTGCTTGTACCAAACAATCGTTAAATCTACATTAACCCATCACCAAAAAAAAAAAACAACTTAAATTCAAACATAAGAAACATTACATATAGTCCAATTCATTGGAATGATTATGAAAAAAAAGAGTTAAAAAAAAACTCTAAGTAAAGGTTTTTGATTTTGTTATTTATAAAAATGCAACAACAAATGCGTTATAATAATATGCTTAAAGCATCTTCAATATTAAAATTTTAAACCCAAATGAAAAATCTTCATCTTCTAGAAAAAAAGTATATTTAAAAGACCAGCAAATCAGTTTAACTTTTCTTATGTTAAATATAAAAAAAAGTATTCAAACTTAGCAAGTACCTCATTATAATGGTCATCGTTTTAGTTTATTTTTGGCTAAATTTTTGAAATGAGTTTTGTTTTTGCGTGAAGGTACATTTATTAGGAGTTGGTACGTTTTTTTTAAATTTCACCCTTTTTATACCCTTTACCGCAGGTGGAAAAAGAGCAGATATAAGTTTGTCATACCGTGTGTAATTTATACAATATCTATTTCTGAACCATAAAGTATTTATATACTAATTTTTTATGCATAGCAAAGTCGATTGAGCGATGTCCATCTGAGGGCATATTCTGTAATTCTCTTAGCGAAAACTTAAGCTAAATTGCTTAAATGTTGAACTAATCCATGTACATTTTTTTAATTTATCAGTATCTGTAAGTCTAACTCATTGTATAAGACAGTGTTAAATAAGTAAAGGGTCAAATGTTCCAATGTCGTATTTGTAAAAAAAACTGCTTTGTTAAAATTAAATTATTTTAGAGATGGCGATTTAGCTTTAGCGACTTACAGAATAAGGCTGCTGTCCATCCGTTTTCGGATTAAAATTAATTTTATTAAGGCACTAGATGAGCTTAAGAAGATTTTAATACGCCAATCGATCAGACATCGTTTCGACTTCTCTATGCATAAGAACTCAGAATAAATATACATTATGGTGTCAGAAATGGATATTGTAGAAATTACAAACGAAATGATAACTTAGTTCAACCCTTTCTCCATTTATTCTGACTTCTTATGCGAAGTCGATTGAGTGATGTCCGTCTATCCGTCTGTCCTTCCTCGGCGAAGTTGATTTCACATTAAAATAAATATTGGAAATCAGCATGATCGGTCCATGTCCTTCGAGGCAGCAGGCAAAACACCACGCCTACCTGTAATTTTTTCGTGTCATTTGGAACAATAAAGTAAGTCCAATCAAATAAATGGGGAGATAGAGAATTAAAAAATTAAAAAAAAAAACACATCACGTGAAAAAATTAGCGCTCACCCATATTTTCCGAGTTACGGGGATCTGATATTTTCAAATACTAAAACATGCTTAACCCATTAAGAGCCGATGTAATTTTTATGTCAAATTATATATAAATGAATAGAAATTATTTTGGCTTAAGTTCATTTATTTTTAATTTCTAAAAATCTTTTTTAGAAATAAAATTTATTTTTACAAATGTATGCGGACGTTTTCCAAAGAAAACAAGAAAAATTAGACGCTAGCAGAAAGAAATGCTGCACTTTCTGGACCGCTACGACCTTCATCAGCAATCTTCGCATCTATCGACCTAAGTTGTGTATTTTATAAACATCATCTTTTTAACCAACTAACTTTGTAAATAAGAATACGAGAATATTCATATCAACATTAATTTGGTTAGACGAAATTTACACACAAACCAACGTATTTCTTTACTGTTCTCTCTGTATTTCGTCTTGTACATTTGTTTTTGCTTTGTTTCAATCATCGATTGAACACGAATGCAAATTTGTTTTTAGTCATTCTTACTTTTTTAGTCACAAACATTATAGATGCTGTTCCAGTATCATTTTGATTGTTATGAAGTAAGCATAAATGCTCGCTGTGCCTTGCGTGCTTATAATGTAATTTTTATTAAATTATTATTTGAACTGTGAATATTATAAATGAATAGAAATTATTTTGGCATAAGTTCATTTATTATTAATTCTCTCTCACCGCAATATTTGCTTTGTTGATTGAAGTTACCTCACTAAACTAGATTTACCTAGATGGTGAATGTAGCGAATGTAGCACTCCTGTTTCAATTCAAAAGAATTCTTCAAAAATTTGCTAAAATGGATCACATAATCTTTTATTGTGTTTAATTCTGAATTATGGTAATCAATTCCGATCTACCTTCTTTTAGCTATTTATTATCTTACATAAAGTTGAATATTTTACTCAAAAAGCAACTTTCAGCTTTGTGGCAGTTTACTTATTCCCTACTTCTTTAATTTCTTACTTTGTGGCTTTGGTTAGATTTGGAACCATGATCTCTTGTTCATTAAGACGCTCATAAATCTACTTCACAACATTCTGTGACTTTATTCATGCTCGAACTACTAGTTATTATATTTAGCAGATATGCGCCTTTAGCTTGCGCAGCTTTTCAGACCTAATACGCTCTGAAACTCTAGGAGCGCTTAACTGGTGTTTTCTATTTATTCATGTTATTAAATAACAGCGACCGCTCACCAAAAAATATTTTTCTCGACTCCAGTCGCTATTGGGGGAGTTGAACTTACTCATGATTGTCTACCAACGCGATTTTCCGATTCTGTTAATTTTTTTGTTTCTACTCGAGGCTTTGTTACTATACACACGGATAGGAAATTTAGCTTTTATTCTTATAAGTTTCTAAAGGAGTTGACGGATGATATTTTTTTTAAGAATGTGTTGAGAGTTTTACTGCCTCAATCTTCCATAGGCAAATGACTGACCTCTAATAACTGTCTCATATTTTTATTCCATAAACCAAATGCATTCATCATCCTTGATATTAACTGTGCTTTCATTAAACAATAATTCTTTTTTATAACGAATAAGGAGCTACTATTTCCGGCCGACTGTCAAACCTCGATGGCAATAAAACACGGTTTAAAAATTTTAAAACAATTTAAAGAAAAAAAAGTCTATTAATTTTTTAAAAAAAGTTCAAAAGTTCAAGTCCCAGCAAGGACTTAAGTATGTAAAAAAAGATTGTTGTTGAATAGCAGCTGTGCATGATTTAAAAAACAAATACATATACAAATAGTAAATAGCATTTCAAAACGCCCCTCAAGTAGAATTTGAAAAAGAATTTTATGCAACAGTGGTGAATAAATTGATAAAGGCCCCTGTATGTCTGCACTACAGAAGAGATAGTTTAGGCGCCTGTAAACAAGGAAATTTTAGTCAAAACCTCGAGGGATCTTGCGTAAGAGAGAAAAGTTATAACGTAGTCATTGTTCGACAGTCGTGTCATAGTTCGTTGAATCTTGTCGGAACAACAGGTTATAGTGGTGTGGTTAGCTGTGAGGATTATAAATAATAATGCGAGGGGTAAGAAACGATGTTACTAAAAATTCTTTGGGGCAACTCTTGTGAGATGATATTAACAGGGATCAACTAAACAGTGGAACGACGAACAAAACCTTAATTCTTTTTGTTTCTGATTAATAATTTTCTATTTGAGCATAATTTAATATTTTAAAAATACTTAAACATAATATCGGGTATTTTTAAGCTCGATAGAACTGAAAATTATAAAAAATAACACTAAAAATTAAATTTTGATGAAATTTTTATTATTTTCAGTAAACTCTGGCAAATCATTATGAATAGACTCAAGCTGGAACGTTCTTTTACCGATTGGGCTCTAGAGCAGTTAGTGTTCAGCGATAAGGCTCATTTTTGGCTTAACGGGTTTGTTAGTAACCAAAATTGCCACATATGAAATGAGACCAATTCACAACAAACCTACAGACTCCATTTCATCCAGGATATTGCACTGTTTATTTCTGCAAAAATGAGGCCGGGTCTCATGTTACGATAAATGGAGACCGCTACCGCATCATGACTGATGACTTTTTGTTTTAAAATACAGATGACATTGATCCGACCGAAGTGTGGTTTCAACAAGATGGCCATACGGCGACGGCAACCATCGGTTATTGAAATCAAAATTGGCCGATAAGTTGAATTCGAGAAATGGACCTGTCAATTGGCCTCCAAGGTCCTACGATATGCCACCACCCGATTATTTCCTGTGGGGGCATGTGAAGTCACTGGTTTATGCTGATAAACCAGTAACAATTGACGCTTTGGAGGCCAACATTGTTCGTGTTATTTTATTCGTGACATACGGCCAGCAGTACTTGATAAAGTTATCCAAATATAGCAGTGGCTATATTCTGTTTTTTCGTATAAAAAATCCTTTATTACAATTTAATTTTTTGTATTATTTTTAACAATTTAAAGTTCTATTGGGCTTAAAAAACACCCGATATTATGTTTAAGTATTTTTTTTCAATATTTAATTGTTCCCAAGTAGAAAATCATTAATCAGAAGCATGTTTTTTAATCTTCAAGAGAAAACACTGCTGTTATCATTTTTCAGGAAAATGGCGATCCGAACCGAAAATTATGTGCATTTTCAAATATACAAAAACTTAAGCCGGATTAATAATTATTCATTTGGCTGTAAAACTAAAATAGTTAAGCTTGTACTTAATTCTAAAATTAAAAACGTTAAGTTAAAAAAAAAACAACTTAATTTTAATTATAGTACTTTTTATATTTTAGTACTTTTATACATAAAAGTACTTATGCAGGCTTCTTTATATTAAAATAATACACAATACATTTAAACAGAAGAAGAAGGAGTAGATGTGAAAAAAATCAAAATAACAAACTACAAGAACAACTACAAATAAAAGAAAGAAAAAAAAAAAACAAAGGGAAGAGAACATTTTGTGCTGTCCATTCATAACCATTGAGAAATTCCAAGAATTTTACAAAATTCTTTAAGAATTTAAAATAAAAGTGTTGTTGCTGCTTTTATTTCTTGCTGCTGTTGTTGTTGTTGCTGTTTTTGTTTATTCGCAGTTCCACAAACTGGACGATGTTGTTAAAAATCTTTTTTTTTTTATTTTGTTGATGTTTTGGTCTTCCAATGTCTCGTTTCAATGATAATGTTGTCGTTGTTGTTTAATGCCGTTGTTATTTTGTACCTAAACTAAATCAGCCAAAAGGGAGAGAAGACACACACAAGCCAAAAATTAAAAAAAAAAAAAACGCTCTAAAAAAATCGACCGCACGTACATTCAAATGCAATTTTGTGCGCCACACAAAATTTCTTTGATGTCCTGCGCTGTCTGTGTCTGCCTTGGATGCTTGAATGGCTGAACGGTTGGTTTTTTTTTATTTTATTGGTTGCTGGCTGGTTAAATGTTAGTTACCTAACTGGGTTTTTAATATCTTCTACTTAAATTCTCTACATGAACGGTGTTGTTTCTACTTCTTCGTCTTCGATCTTGTGTGCTAAATTTTATTTTTCCATTTCTTTTGCATTTTTGTTTTTTTTTTTTGTTCAGCCTCTGCTTTACTTTCAAATACAAAATTTTGTAATAAAATCTCAAGTTTAACAACGTGTGCAACAACAGCAATAACGACGACAGCAATTGAACTACTTGGTAACTTGCTCCTTTTGGCCTCTTCTTAATTTAGGCTTTATATGAAATTGCAATGAATAAGAACACTACTACTACCAGGCCATATTACATTGCTCTGCACTGCACTGCACTTTAATATTTTAATAAACTGCACGAAAATAAAAGTGTTCACTAGTAAATAAGAGCAAATAATGTGATGGTGATTTAATACGATCTGATTTTTTTTTAATTTTTGAGAGGAGATGTGTGTGCTGATGATCGACAAAAGCATATTTTTTTTTGTTAAGTAAAACTAAATAAGAACTTTGATCCTGTTTAAAATCGGTAAACGTTTTCAAAATTTGCCATCACTAATATTTTCGCGAAATATTTAAATTGAAAATTTTTATTAAAAATTTGGGGCTGTTAAAACTTTGCCGACAATTTGCTTCTTATATGTATTGACATACAAAGAAGATAATTGGCAATTAGGAGCTCTTATGATGTAAATGAAAATTGATACAAATTATTATAAACATAAATGTTTCAGCAACTTGTTTCCAGCAATAAAAATGTTCAAAACAAAACAAAAATGGATTAAAATACATAATTATTTTTTTAATAGATTAAATCGGTCGTACCATACCATAACGTCAAATTCTTAAACACGGCCATAGCCGTACTCATATTACTTGCCAGCGAATAGTGATGGCATAGCCATAAGCAACTGTTGTTTGTGTTGCCGTTTGTTAAAAAAAAAAACGCAACGAAAAATACAAATTAAACTCATTAATACAATACAGACAACGTGAACTATATGAATAAAATAAAAAACAAACATTAACTGCCTAAATTTAATAGTGAACTGTAAATGGTTATGGTAAACATTTATGGCATTAACAATACCATTGATTGACAAAAATAAACTATTAATTTGTCACATGAACTGGTTTGGTTTTTTTATTTTACTTCTACTTCCTGAGGTGGAAAACAGAGATATATCAAATTTTTTTTTATATTTTTTAAAAAATACTAAAACTAAGAAATATCGCGATGGAACCTTTCGCGGTGTTCGTCGCTAACGGCTCTTAGGTTCTCGGGAAATAAATGAAGGTGGGCGTGTAGAAAGTGTATTTTGAGTGACATATTACAAACCAATGTTTCATACATCAAAATTAGTTCTACTATCTGATCTTTGTAGGTACTTGCTTTGCGGTTGCCCAAAAAATTTGAAAACATGTCTCCCCAAGAGTGTGGTCCTCGTGCTTTCTTGTAGTAATGATTGTTTCGATCTCTACTGTCCCGCTCACATCCCCCCGGGGGCACCAAGAGACTGTGGTGACCTAACCTAGGTGCAGACGAGGGTCCTCGGGGGTATAGGGGAAACCGGTCCCTCGGTATTGCAGGCACTGAAGCTGGATAGAAAGTTGGGTACTGTCGAAGGATTTTACCAGTTTCCTTAATTAATAATAAAGTACTAATAATAATAGCCTAAATAAACTGGTACCACGGGAACCGGTGGCCCTTACAGAGAGCCGCCCATCTCAGTAGCCGGTTATTGGTGAGGTCCCTTCGGGGTACACGTCGTGACTGTTGGTTAAAAAAAAGTCTATATCTGCGTGTCTGGCGCGGAATAGATGGAAAGTGTGCTGTTGCACCCTCAACAGACGGGGTTGGATAGTAGTCCCCAACCCTCAAGCAAGGGGAAGTTTATGGACCTGTAAGGCATGTTCTTGAAATTGCAACTCTTTTGGCTACGTCCGATGGAGGGCGCTAGTCGACGCTTTGTATTTCACTCAGTGGTAAGACCACCGTCAGGTTAAGCCATCAATGGCAGGTACTGACGTTAATCTGTATCACGTATTGTCCCGCTCACATAAAATCAACAATACTTTGCAAAACCTAGCTGCAATTCGAGAAGTAAAGCAATGACTTTTAACTCCCCACATAGTTAAAATGCAGGTTTTTTTCTAGACCCAATTTCATGTTTTCGTAAGTTTCTTTCATAGTTAAAACATGTCACCGAAGGTAAAATTATGAGTGGGAGTCACAAAAAATATGTGCGTGATACAAATTAGTTTGTGTTTTGCAATGATGGTATATAATAATGTAATAATTAGCAAACAGAATCCATGTGACATAAACCTTGTTGATCAGTGTAATTAAAAACAGCGTTTTCCAGGTTGGTTTGAACAGCTGTTTTATATGGTTATGGCACGTTTAATTGAACCTTATAGTTTAAAAACTTTGACAAATTTAGTTTATAACATTGGTGGTCATCTACATCTATATACACAAACAAATTAATGAAAGTGCGTTTTGACTTTATAGCTCACGAACTGTCAAACCGAAATCGATTTAACTTTTGGGATTTGTTTGGTCAATTTAAATAAATTTCGTAAACGTTTTCTTGTGTTGGTTATTTAAAGAAAGTTTCGTTAAACTTGCGGCCTAAGACAACTAAGCCCAGAGTTTCATAGATTCAACCTAGATAGGCATCAGTGAATTTAGATGGTTAGTCAACTAGGAACACCTGTGGAAAGGTAAATAATCAAATGAAGGGTAGACCTGCTACTGAGCTTCTCTGAATTAGCCAACTCAACGAAAGCGGGGACATTCTTATTGACTTGTGCTAAAAAATATGCCACAAAACTATCTGGCGACCACCCAATAATATAACGGAGAACGAGATTGACCATTTATTAATAAGTTAAAGGGGGAAAACAGCCTTATGGTTGTCAGAACTTTTCGTAGCGCAGATGTAGGCTCTTACCATTATCTGGGCTTAGCAAGAATTCACTGGAACCCGCTACAAGGTAAACTCTTACAAACATTAATGAAATGCGAAAGTGAAGATTATTAAAAATAAGCAGTGAACAAGCCAAAATATGCGTAGCCAAATTTCAGCTAGATCGACAGTATAGGACGCTACAGGAGCAAGACAAATGTTCGTGTTGCTTGTCTGTCAAGCTAAAACTATTGCAAGCAGTAATAACCCGTGTAAGTATGGAAAATTATAAAACTTTTAATTGATTTAATTATTTGTTCATTTGGAAATAATCTTTCTTCAATTTTTAAATTATTTTATTAGAAAATATTTTATTTAGTTTTCAATTAAATACGTAATTGAGTTAATTAAAAATTTAATTAAATTACAATTTGAAAACAAACAAAAATTTTAATAAGCAGGCAGAGAATGCTAGAAAATGCTAGAGAATGCTAGAAAAAAATAGAGATTACTCTGCTAATATGTAAACAAACCAAACTGTTCAACTACAATGCGGGCACTTGCACTTTCAAAGCATTTTCATCCATTATATTTTACAACCCGGAAAATCATCGCTACCCACACGAAACGAAACTATATATTTTACACATGAGACTAACTTCCATTAAGGCAATTAAAGAATGGAAAAATTCCAAGTAGTGATATCATCAACGCAGGAGCATTAAAAGTTGTCCCAAGTATAACTGCTCTCGCACTACATTCCCTTTTGAAATGATCTGACAAGATCATATAATTTACCATTTATAAAATCTTTAAACTCTCTTGAGTTATTATTCCATCGAAACTGATGAATCTCATTAAGGCCCATTACAATGACTGCAAATGCAAAGTCCTCTACCGCAAACTTCAGTTACCTGATTTAGAATCCATTAGGATTGTGTAATGTCCTTTCCTATTTCAGATATACTGAACAAGACAATAACATAGATGTTGACTATTCAAGAATACACGATAGTTTGATAGACTTTAAAAAACGCTGGAACAAAGATGTATCCATATTAGTCGAATTGCAGTCGAAATTTCAATAAGAA
The DNA here is from genome assembly GCA_916610165.2 of Gymnosoma rotundatum. Classification (NCBI taxonomy): domain Eukaryota; kingdom Metazoa; phylum Arthropoda; class Insecta; order Diptera; family Tachinidae; genus Gymnosoma; species Gymnosoma rotundatum. The sequence continues at coordinate 96,274,972 of OU744340.1, forward strand.
AACGAACGATCTTTCTACAAAAATTGTTATCTAAGCAGAGTTTTCCAAAAAAAGACAAAAATCAAGTTTTGTGTCGGATTAATGAAAAAAGCTGAAGGGCGATTTTTTTCTTATAAAAAAAGAAGATCCTAAAAAACTCTTTTTTTTTTTTTTTGAAAAGCTTGACATTGTATCAGAGATCACCTTGATTTCAGGTTATTAAAATTTTCTCAAGACTCTTTGTTTGTTTTTAAAAAAAGGTTCAATGAGCGGAAGTGAACAGTTCCTACAGGTTATGCTGTGTTTAGACGACGTGAACAAGTCATATGGAATGTCAGATTTTCCATATGTAAATTAATACACACCGTCTAAACCTCATGAAATATTATTATATTATTTTCCTATGTGTTATAACATGTGTCAGTTTTTTATTTAGAGCACGCTCTATTTTGATATGTAAAACTATATGACAACAGAAGTTTTCAGTGATGCTAACTTCAACTTTTACAATTTCCGCTCAAAATATTTTTACGATAAAAGTTGGATTTCTGAAAATAAAAATTTTTTGAATTTTTGTAGGGAATATATATATATATATATATATATATAAATTGATCGTAGGAGGTAAAAATAATTTTTGGGCATTTCCAACAACTTGTTAATCACTACAGAAAAAACCTTTTTTTTAATATGTTTGTAAAAACTAATTATTAATTTTTTGTTTTCTGTTTCCTAAAGAAGCCACCCAACGGTGTGGCGAAATATTGAAAAAATAAAAGATAGTAATCAATATTTTTATTTTAAAAACTAAATATTAGAAAAGATAATGATACAACAGAAATATTAAAATTTAGTATTTGGAGATTATTACCGCTTACTGCATTTTTTAAATTAAATTCAGCACCAATTATTTTATGGTAAAAATGAAGAGAAAATTGACTTATTGCCCTTATCACTATCTAAAATTCATATTTTTTTCTTAGTGGAAATGTACACCAAAAATCATGTCCACTTTTCTTTTGTGCGATGTGTATTTAAAAATTATTTTAAGTTTTCTTCTGTATATACATACGTAAAAGAAATAATCATAATGGTGACACTTCCAATTAAGAAATTTCTATGGAAATAATTAGTTTTTATGAGTTTGTAACAATTATGAGTTTAAATTTTCCAGCGTGCTAAGGTTTTTTTAAGATAAAGGCGTGTGTGCCCCTTACAGGTAGCGAAAAGTTGAAAAATACCGTAAATACGAAATTGCTTGCAACAATTTTTATTCAATGTACATTTTTAAAATGTTTGTCTCTTTTACAACTTATAAATAACACTTGCATACATATTATTATTTTGCGTGTACAATAAGCAGGATTTGTATGTAAATTGTTTTATTAGGGCAACTAAAAACCTTAAATGTAAAAATAAAAGAGAAAAATGTTCCGAGTACCTTAATTTTAGTTTTGTAATATGTACTTCATGCGAACTACGCCAAGTACCTGAATTGAACGTGCAGTTTTCAGCTTCTGAGGTGTTATTATTACGAACACAGCCTAAGCGCAATTTCAGATTATGGCAAATTTTATATATAGCAATTTTTATATAAATAATAATAAGTAAAAGCAGTTTTGTGCTTGTCGTTGTTCTTTCTAAATTGTTATTGCTTAAAAAATGAACCGTTGATATCACTGTTTTAAGCATTTTAGTTTTCTCTTCAACAATTAGAGGTTATGTCGTATGTAAGTAACGTATGCAAGTTTGAATATGATAATTATAAACCGTATGTTAAAAACAGATTTTGACTTACACAACAAATTACATATGGATAGCAATTTTGACATTCCATATGACTTGTACACGTCGTCTAAACACAGCATTAGGAATTTGCAACGTCTGTGAGGGATGCCTAAGATATGTTTACGCTGACATTACCCTTTTTTATAGTTTGATCGATATATAAAACTAAAATTATAAAAACTCACACAATCACAGGTTATTCGCATAAAGAACAAAAGAAAAACTTCTAAACAACATTGAAGCAACAAGTGTCTTTAGTTATGTTGCGATTCAAACATTGAGGACTGTGTTGTTTTTGAAAATTTTAGTTTTTAAAGGTAATGTAATTGAAGCATATTAAAAAAAAGGAATATTTTAACATTTAAAATACATTTATTTTCCATTTCACTTGAAGATTTTTGCTTTAACTTCTTTAACAAATCGTATTTGTTTATTTTCTCTGTTTTTACATTAGTGTTATGCTGTTTTTTTTTCAATTAATAATTATTACAACAATTTGGTTTTATTATTTCTATTAAAGATATAAACTTAAGACTATTATTTGGGTTTTAGTTTTTAGATTTTATTTGTTATTAATTATTTTTTATTATTTAGTTTTTTTTTATGTATAAAACAAAAGATAAAACTTATTTAAATTTTTGTGGATCTTTTAAATTGTTTATTATTTTTTTATTATATTATATTATTTTCTTTTAAATTTATTTATTATTGTTATGGTAAAGTAAAGTTCTAAAAAGATATATTATTTTTGATTTTTTGATTTATTTTTTGTTTCCTTTTTTTTGTATTAAAAAATAAACGGTATTTTATTTTTTTATTTTCCAAAACACTGACGCAATAAAAACATTTTTCTTACAAAATTGAAAATAAAGAACCAAATTATTTTGAATTTTAGTGTTAAAAATGTTTTTTGGCATGAGTGTTTTATTATTATTATTATTTTATTATTATTCTTATTATTGTAATATATTGTTATTATGATTTTTATTATTATTATTATTATTATTATTATTATTATTATTATTAATTTATACAAAATTAAAAACTTCCTTTAGTTCATTTTTCGTTTGTTGTTATATTATAGGAGGCAAATTTATTTATTATTTTTTTTTATTATTGGAAGAATTTTTGGTTTGTTTTTTAACTTTATACATTTCTTAGAAACTAATTAATTTTATAAATAATTATTGTTGCAACTTTAAACAAATTGTACTTTGTAAAAAAAAAAAAAAAAATTATGTTAAATTTTTTATTTAAAAAAATACATTTTGCTTTTGAGAGTAAAGTGTTATATACAAAAGTTAAATTTTTTTTTTAGAAAAATTTTATATTAAAAGTTTTATTAATAAATTTAAAATTATAATAATGTTGGTGACATTTACTTTGATTTGATAAAAAACTTCATAAAAATATAAAACCAAAAAAAAAAAAATGAATCTTTCCTGTTTTGAATTCAGTTATAATCTTTGTTTTCGTGCTTGTAACCAGGGACATATAAATATTGCATAGAAACTTTTTTGAATATCAACATGTTTATAATAATAAATTAAATGACTTAATTTTATCAACAACGTTGTGGAAGTAAAATACATATGTATAATTTCAATTTTCAGCTTTTCATAAAGAAATACTTAAAAAAATTGGAAGATTCAACTTTAGTTTTATAAATGTATTATGTCAATATTAAATATATAAAAGGACGAATAGTTGAGCTCATATTTGTTTTATTGATTTTTTGATAAAAAAAAACTTGAATATTGTATGAATATTTGAGAAACAAGATATTTTGAATATTTCATTGTACTCTTCTTTGAAAGATTTTGCTTAGCTCCTCTTAGTAAGAAATCTGGGCTTGAAAATTAACAGGGTAAAGTAATTAATACTGTAAAAAGCCTATATACAAAGTAAGTGAGAAATAAATGTAATTAATGTTGTTGAAGTTGTATTTTATTCTTTTTGTGAACAAAATAATGATTATTGTAGCATATTTTCCAGAAAACAAAACAATTTTCTCAAATTTTAATTCTATCGTTTAAATTAAAATTAAAAAAAAAATATCAGCAAATTTCCTTGACAATATTGTTGCCGTGACATTATTATGTATACATTTTCCTGAAGCAAGAATTGTAATTTTATGTTACCATTTTTGAAATTATTTTTTTTGTTGCAACATGAATTCGTTTGGATTTGATAGCTTTTTGTAAAGCCAGAATATTTATTTAATTTCCTTTTTTTTATTAAACGTACGTAAACTATATTTTCAACGTTGTTGCAATGTTATTTTCTGTTTTCTGTCACCTTTTTCTAAATTTAATTTTTTAATGTAGTTGTAGCGAATATTTCCATAGCAACATTGATTAAAAACATGCCTTCTGTGATTTTGCAACAAGAAAATAATAAAGTTTTTGGAAATTTTTTTTTGCATTTTACCAGCAACAGTGTGGCTAGTTCCAATTTTTCGTTGAATCCATTAAACACATCTATTTTATCAATTAATTAATGCGAAATTTTGTAAAAAGTTGGGAAAATAAACTGATATATATGAATGTTGCTACAACTTTATTTAATGAGCTTGTTGCGAAACTTATTGAGGAGCTTTATTGACACATTGTTCTAATATAAATTACTGTCAAAAATGTTTTACTACAATTTTCAAATTCAATAGTACTTTAGTTCTTTAACTACTGTATTTGATATATTTTCATATAAATAAATAAAATATACTCAAAACAGTTTCTATAAAATTGCGTTTATTTTTTATTCGATTTTTATTTAAGTTTCTCAGTGTTGCAACGAAAGTTGTTTTAAATTTTGAATAAAGATTTTTGTTTTCTGTTTCTTTAGAGAATGTCTCGAACTGTTTCTATTTTCTTTTAATTGCCCTATCTTCTTTTGAAATGATGTTTTATCCTTTTCAGTCTTTTGTATTTTTTGAATATTTTTCCGAAAACTTAATTAAAATTATACAAAATTTTACAAAAATTTTCAACTAAAAATGGATATATTTAAATAATATTTAAAAATATAAATTAATTTTAAAAAGAGTTGGGTTGAATGTTCCTATTTTCTATATGTATTAAAATGTTAAAAGTTTTAATATTATGTCATTACATTTTTTTATATTATTCTTTTTAGATTTTTTATTTGTAATTGTAGAAGGAACTGTAATTCAAACAACCCGTTTTCCCTTTAATTTTGTTTTTAATCTCAAAAACCCAGTTATCTTTTTTTCTTTAAATTATTGGTTTAAAATATTTTTTGACTTCATTATCATTATTTTTTTTATTTTTGTTAAAATATAAAGTCCGAGTAGTTGTCTCGTGTAAGGTTTAGTTGTTTTTTTTTTATACATAAAATGTTGATGAAACTTTTTTTAAAGTTTTTAAAAATAAAGTATGTGTCAAACAATTATATATTATTAGAGATACATGTTGCTGGCAATACTTCTTTAAAGTAGTAAAGATGAAATCATTGAAAAAATTTGAGAAACATGTTTAACTACTTTAAATTTATCGCTTGCTTGTAGTAATATTAAGATTAAACATTAACATTAAGAAAAAAATAATTGGAGCTGACAATATTTGGCAGTAGAAAAAAAAATGACAAACATTTTGTTGTTAAGTAAACATTCTGCCAAGAAAAATTCGTAAGTTTGTGTTTAGTCTCTTGACAGCATTTCAATAGAATACCATGGATTAACCAAAAATTCTGTGTCACAATGTGGACTTTCAATAGAGGACTGTACAGCTCTCTAAATTCAGTAAATGTTTTCAGTAATGTGACAGGCAAAAATCTCAAAAGTAAACAGAATGTTAATGTCCAAGGGCCTCTGTGAAGAAGATTGAAGTCGGCTATTATCTCTGAATAATTGGGAATCGCAGGGAATGTAAGGTTTTAAAGGCACCTTAGTGATCTCGAAAATTATTCAAATATTACAAGCGAATGTAGCACAACAATAAGAAAATTTATATTTGCTAATTTTATGTTTCAGTATATAGGTTTTCTTATTAATTGACAATGTAAGACTAGATTTATAACCGAGGTCTAAAAATTTTAATTAGGTCTGCCAGCAACATGTTTCCGGATTTTGATCGTTGAATAACTTTTATTATCTTCGTAGGATAAAAGAAGTTTTAATAGAAAATAAGGATTGTTTATACGAAATGAATACAAACCTGTTGCAAATGGCAAATAAATAACGTTTAAAATTTATCAAAAGTTAGTTTAATCATTAAATGAAACTTGCTCTACAAACTTTTAATAAATTAAACATTTTCATAACAAATTACATCCTTCAAATTAATTTTATAACAACATGCTTGTAATCATTAGTGTTTGTTTACAAACAATATTTTTATGCAATAATTTGTTTATCAACATTATATGCTTTTTATTAGGCATGTTCTGAAATCCACACAAAATTTTCACCTTCGTATTTTTCAAGGCATTGTTTTTGTAAAAAATTATTTTATAACAATAATGCTTTGAAAAATATAAAGTGAAAATTTCACATGGATTTCAGAACATGCAAGAAAGTCATTTAAATTATACAAATAATTATTGAAGTGATATTAAATACAATAAATGTAAATTTAAAGTTGGCAAGTGTTTGTTTAACATTTGAAATTTTTCTGTGTAACAACAATGATTGCAAGAAGCCATCACATAAACCTAACATTCCCTAAATTGAGCCCTCAATGAATGTTAAGTTTTTGTATGGCTTGTGACGATATTATTGTAATTTTTTGCTGTAAAAGCAATCATAAAATGATTGCTGTTATAATATTTAGTAGTAGTTTTAAACTTAGTTTATGTCTCCTTTTTAGTAAATGTTTGAAAAGTACATGTATATTAAAATTACATAAAACATCTATATACAGTAAATTAATTAATTATTTTATTTTTTATTAATTTAGCTTATGTTTAAACTTTTGTTGTTATATACATTTTAAATTAAAAAAAAATTGTTATAAATACATTTTTTTACATTTCTAGTAAATTTTTCATTTTTGAATTCTTTAAGGAATTTTAAAAAGTTTAATATTTGATATTATTTTGTTTTTCTTCTTGTTGCTTTTGAAATCACTGCAGTTTAATTTTTTAACTCTTAATCCAACGTTTTCAATTTTCTTATTGTTTGTTTTTATTTATTTTTAATAGTTTTTAGTTTTCTCTAAATAAAAAATTAAAAAAAATATTTATTTATGTTTTTTCTTCTTTTTGTTTACAATAATTTTAAGTTTAGTTTTTTTGTTGTCTACAACAATTTTAGTTTGGTTTTTTGGTTGCTTTGAAAGTGTTTTCTTTTATTTCTTAATTTGGCACAAGAATTCACATAGAATTTTGGTTAAATCTTTTTATAATGGAGTTTTTATATTTAGAATTTTTATTTCACATTAATTAAAAAATTTTTTTATGACTCAAAAGTGCATAAAAGTTACGGGTTTCTTTTTAAAATATTTATTTTTTTTTTAAACAAAAGAAAGGAAGGGTTACATAGAAAAAAATAATATTTAAGAATTTAATTTCTCATACAAATATACTGTTTTATAGGGAATGTAAAGTAGGATAAAATATAACAAGTACTACAGAATAGACACAATCATTGAAACGTTAGAATGTTAAAAAAATATGAAAAGTTTCGTTGTTTCTCTAATGAGAGTAAATTGCTAAATTTTTATTTGCAACATGTTGCTTATAATGTGACTATTTACTGCACACATTTAGAGAAAAACAATGTTTCCACGATGAAATATAGAAAGAAAAAGAGACGTTCACTATAGTTTTTATACGGTAAACATTTCTACTGAAAACTTCATCTGAATAAAATAATTTTTTAAGATATTTTTATTTAAAGCCAATAATTTAATATAAACGAGGAAAAGGATTTAAATATTTATTTTAATAATTCTGTATTGCCTTTATTGTTTATATATAAAATAGTTTTGTTAGTTGTTAGGTAGAATTTTGAAGTTAGTAATTGCAACATGTGTCTTAATAATATTCTTTGCAACATTGTTCAATTTTCAGTTTTGCAAACATTATTGTTAAAATTAAAAATCTTAACAGGAAAAAAAAGTGGGCAAAAACCGAACGGAGACTACTGCAGTATATTTAGTTGCGAAAGTTGTGTGCAACAGTTAATTGTCCTTAGTTTAAATTCTATATGCTGCTTGTAACATAAATTAAAGGTTTAAAGTGAACAGATTATTTTTAAACGCATGTTTAAAGTCATTTCTAAGCTAAAATAATTACCAGGTGCGTATTTGACATTTACAAGCCGTATGACATCTAATCTAAACAAAGTTGCTAAATGTTTGCTCTATTAATTGTTACGGCATTTACACTATGCAAATTTTTCATGAAGCTAGCATGAAATTTTTGTTTATTTGTAAAGCAGGAGGAGAAAGCAATATGGTGTTGCTTGAGTTTTGAGGGGATGTTATTGTTGCTAATGTTCACTTATAGATAACGCATAACGCTGTAACTTAAACAAAAAATTGAGAAAAAAAAGCCTCTAAGAATTCCATAGTGTAAATCTGGACTTTGTTAAAAATATGCAAATGTTTCTAGCAGCATGTTTTGATACAAAATGTTTATTGTAATACTATTTTGTGATTATGCGGTATTTGTTCAAAAAGCAAACAATGTTGCGTATTTAAAGAAAATAAAAATGAAAATTTTCTTCTAAGTCGCAGTATTGGCACCACTCGCAAATTGTAATGTTTTTTAACAAATTAATAAAATAAAGTCGCTCTACACAATTTTTGCTCAGTTTAACAAAATATATATTTCTGCAAGAATTTAGTTATAACTAGAGTTCGCCTTGTAGTCAAATTCGACCAAGAATATATATAGTTTATTTTATGTGCACACTCATGTTTAAAAATATATGTATATTTCTTGCATGTGTAGTGGTAGTAATTTCAGATTACATTTATTTCTCAAATACTGAACCGATTTAAATAAAAAAAAACACGGTGCACTGAAGATCGACAATGTCAGTAAAATCGAAAAAAAGGATACAGAAGTTTTGTGTCTGCCTATTTACATAGATCCATTTTCAACATGTTGCAGCAAATAAAAATTATTTTACTTTATATGTGTGTAGGTTCAAATGTTTACTTCGATAAAATTCATCTAGAATGTGCACGACTTGTATAATAATGAAAACCCATTTTGTTTTAATTAATGTTACTAAATGTTAAATCTTTCTAAGCTTTTGTTTTAAGTGGTAATTGGAATTATTGAAAAAAATTTATTTATTTGCTTTCTTTTTAATTTCAGATATTTAAAAGAAATTTAATTTTGTAATTTTTGTGTGTGAAATTATTTTGGCTTTAATAAAAATGCATAAAGCCTGTTCAGTTTTTCATGCGGAATGCTGTCAAATCACATACATAAAAAATTTGTATGAAAAAGTCATGAAAAAATGTTGCAGAAGTAGTACTCTGTTTTTACTGTGGAAAACATATGAAATGTTTCTGGCAACATTTTATCCAAGCTGTGAAATAAAGCAAGTAGGCATTATTTCATGCGGAATTTTTTATACAACAGCTGATCGTATGTCTTTTGCTTACATTTTTGTAACAATGATACCACACTTTAAATGTCAAATATTCCACATGAAATATTCAATGTTGCTCAACAATTTTCACAAATTTAAACAGAGTACCAGGCTTAAGGGTGAAAAGGTTAGGTATATTATATCAGTCTGCAACAAGCTTAAATATTATATACTGTCAACATGTTGCTGACGTACAGAAACATTTACATTCACTTTTGCACATGTTTTAACAGGTTTATACAATGTGTATGAAATAAAGAACAATAGAAAAAATTATTAAACCTTCGTCTTACAGAATTCGATTTTACAAATTAAATTAAAGCTGTTTTCAAAGAAAAAAAAAAACTACGCTTTTATAACTTTTAGCACTTTTTAATCATAGTTGTGTTCTTACTTTTTAACTATTTATATGTTTTAGATTTTAGTTAATGTTGAAAATTTTCTAAGTTACATAAATATTATTTTAAAAGTTAAAATATCTTTTAGATACAATTTTTTAATAACAATTATGACAAATGTTTGAAGAATAAAAGAGAAAAATAAATTAAAATTTAAATGAATGAATGAATTAATGAATGAGTGTAAATACTCAATATATTTTGTTTAGTTATTCTTAAAACTCTTCTTGAATAAAAATAGAACAATTTAAATAAATTGCCATCAATCAGATTGGTTTGATAATAGATAACTCTATTATTTGAATAAAAATTATGGTTTTTAAACCTGCGTTTTTAAAGAAATCAGAATTGGAGATAATTGCTTTTAACGGAATATATATCGTGATGTAATGATTCATATAATCATTTTCATTTAATTTTATGCGAAAGAGAAATATTTTATTTCTTAAAGAGAGGAAACTTTTATTTTTCTGCTAAAGGAAAAATAATTTTGTAAAAAGCTCTTAGTGGTTTCTCAGAGTCGAAAGTTTTACTTACAATTTTTAACAATAGTTTTGCCGTAGCCCCTGATATTTTAACATATAAAAACATGCTTTTAATAATAATAATCAAAAAATATGATATGAGATCCATATAAATACTTTTAGAATTCCAACAATTTACTGTTTTTTTTCAAATTGTTTTAAGTTTTGTTCTCAAAAAGTTTAGTTGAAAACTCTTTACGCAATTGTTGATAAAGTTGACAATTGTATTTTATTGACAGAGGGCGAGGCAGATGGTGAAGGTGTCGGTACAAAAAGACTGGAAGATGCAGTTTCTGTTGTTAAACTACGCTCTTCATAAACCCGTTCCTAAACAGATACAAATGTTTTAAGTTTTTAATTTAAAAAAACAGCCTTAAAAAAAGCTTACATGAGATCTATCATTTTTAAAACGTTTCCATATTGTGGTTTTAGGTTCCATGGGTGTACCATCGACATTGTAGTTGGGATTGGAAAAAGTTAATACCGAACGGCTAGAGCCTCTCGAATGTCTTTTAGGTTGCGGATGTTTACTGGGTGTTATCATATCTAGAAGTAAATTATTGTTTTAATTTTATTCGAAAAAAGAAAAAAATAATTTAAATTATTTTCTATTTCAAAACTCACATATAACCAAAGCTATCATCACGAATAGGAATATTAAGGCAATTACTGTAGCTATGACAATGATTAATTTCATATCCAACAATGGATCGGCAACCCGAAAATCCTCTTCAAAATCATCGTTAGCCAAAGTGTTATCAGTTTCAGTTGCATCATCGGTATCATCGACTATAGAATCGCTACCTCGTCTTGGTATATAATAGCGTGGTATGGTCAAACATTCTCTGCCATCGGGTCGATCGGGACAAGCACAGGTATAATTGGAGCCACGATAAAGACATAAATGTGTACAGCCACCATTATCCTGAGAACATTGATTCCAATCCTCAGATTGACGTTTGCGTGACACCGCTCTTATATCTAAAGCACCGCTAAGGCCATCACGTATTTCCACAGGTTGTGAATATTTTGAGCCCGCAGAACCTTTCCGATAAGCACGAAAAACAGACTTATTATACCAATCTGTCCAGTAAATATTATTTTCAAACTAGAATATTAAAAATTAATTAAATTTAAATATTTTTTTGGGTTCAAGTTTTTTCGTCGACCAACCATTGTCAAGCCAAACGGATGTGGAGCAAATGGCACTATAATTGAACGACGTTTACCATTAAAATCAACTTGTCCAATATTGTCTTCCAAAGCATCAGCCCAAAGCAAACGACGATTTCTTTAAAAATCAATCATAAATACAAAATTTTATTTAAATTTTTATTTATGTAAAAAAATAATATCCTTTACTAACTCAAAGTCCAATGTTAAACCTGTGGGAAATCCCAAGTTTGAGTTAATTATTACAGTGCGATTGGAGCCATCTAGTAAACTTCTTTCAATTCGAGAGGGAGTCTCCCAATCAGCCCAAAATAAATATCTAAATTAAAAGAAACAAATATGTATTTATGAATGTATATGAAAAATAAATACAGAAAAAATGAAGTCAAGCAGTGCAGATTTCCTATCCAACATACCCCTTTTTTGGATGAACAATTAAAGATCTGGGATCTCCTAAATTATCCGTTATTAATTGCTTGCGACAAGAACCATCTAAACGTGAAACTTCTATAACTTTATGATCTGAGTCCGACCAATACAAGTTGTCCGCTATCCAATCCACAGCTAAGCCATTGGGAGTCAAGAGATTGCTAACTATAACTTTGCTATCAGCCAAATTTAATAAATTTATACGCTTTATAACATCTAAATTAACATCAGCCACGTACAGATAATGCCTGCGATAATGGTAGTCTAAAACAACGGCACCATGTACTCCCTTAACAGGCAACACTACATCCATTAGGTCAGGTGTTTTTAGAGAAATCATGCCAATACCCGAACGTAAAGCAATCAATAGATAATCTTCTGGTAAATATTCGCATTCGGTGAGACTTCCGTTAATCAGTTTTAGGCCAATGGAACACTTGCACGAAAACCCTGATGGATTGCGAAGACACAGTTGCGAACAGCCTCCATTATTGAGGCCACAAACATTTTCAGGTAACGATGTGTTGGAAGAAATAACTTTGATATCCATTAAGCCATCTATATTGGTCATAACATCTCTACGATCCGTAACATTACTGCGATCAGTCCTATGCAAAGCCTTTGACTTCCAATCCGTCCAATAAATATAATTATCTGTCAAAGCTAAAGCGTATGGATGTTGTAGAGAAGCCATTATCAATTTACGATGATTGCCAGTATAATCGCAAGAATCGATGGTCTTTAATTGGGCATCAACCCAATAGATGCGTTTCATTTTCAAATCCAAAGACAAACCATTCGGCCAGCCCAAATTAGAAGTAACTATACGCTGGCGATTTTCACCATCCATATGAGCACGTTCGATTTTTCGGTAGTGTCCCCAATCTGTCCAGAAAAGGAAACCTGCTTCATAATCCAAGGCCAGGCCACGGGGAGCTTCTAAATCTTTCCAAGCTATAAGATGACGATATTTACCGTTTAATGTAGCAACTTCAATGGTGTGACGACCAGCATCAGCCCAGTAAATCTTAAACAAAATTACAATTAAAATCAAAGCTTTTTAAAACTATTCTCTACCAACCATTCTTCCCACCGAGTCCACTACTAAGCCATCAGGATTATCAATTGTCTCATAAATAACCCGACTAACATCTAAACCGTCAGGTGTAGAGCTCATTATAACATCTTCTACAGTATCCGACCAATAAATTATTCCTGTCTTTCTATCCACATCTAGGGCAACAGCATTCGAAATGGGAGGCAAAGGCAATACCACGTCAACCAAATGATCAAAATCCAAAGATATTTGTCTTATATCTACACGATGAGCAAATAAAATATACGAACTGGGACCAGAGGAACAAGTATGGCCATCTTCTTTAATCACTACTCCCACAGGGCAGGCGCATGTGTAACTCGAAGGATTGAGCAGACATAAATGGGAGCATCCACCATTGCCACTATCACAAGCGTTACGTATTCTTCGCCGTGATCTATGAAAAATGGTGATATCCATAAGATCACTAGTATTTGATATAACGGTGGTAATATCTTTGCCGGTAAGTTTGTCAGCACTAAAAACAGCTCTAGCATCCCAGTCAGTCCAGTATACCCTTGAACCACTAACATCTAATCCAAAAGGATGAGATAAACTTCCTAGAATAGTATTTAAAAACAAACATTTAAATTGAAATCGATAATTAAAGTTTTATGTTTAAAGAAGCACTTACCCACTAACACTTTACGCCCCGAACCATCGAAATTTATATTCTCCAAAGACTTGGTACCAGCATCAACAAAGTACAATTTTTGCTGTTCATAATCTATAGCGAGTCCATTAGGCCATTTGATATTGTTAGATAAAACTACTTTTCGATTTCTTCCATCCATATGAGCTGTTTCAATCATTGCCGGGTTGCCCCAGTCTGTCCAATACATGACACCATCCATAGGATTTACGACAATATCTCTCGGTTTTTCTAGATTTTCCCACACCAATAAAGTGCGCATTTTACCATTTGTGGTGGCAGCTTCTATACGATATGTAATTTGATCTGTCCAATAAAGTTTATCGGTCAACCAGTCGTAAGCCAAACCAGCCGGCCCCACTAGATTTGAGTGGATTACCTTTTGCTGATAGCTGCCATTTAGATGGGCCTTATTTATAGTACTTCTTTCAACATCTGTCCAATATATGGTATCAGTATCACTGGACCAATCCAGAGCTACTGCATGTTTCAAATTATCCAAAGGTATGATCATGTCTACATCCACCGAGGGTGAAGGTTTAGCATTCAATTGCCTTAAACGTATATCCTTGCGCCGGGCCACCAAAATCAATTCATCGGGTGCACTTTTGCAAGTCTTAGAGTCATCCTTTAATGTTAAACCTATGGGACAGCCGCAGCGTCTAGAATTTTTATTGGGAAGACACAAGTGAGAACAACCTCCTCTCAGTCCTCTTCTATCCTTTTGACAATGATCCTCGTATTCAGGTTGACGAGCCGGATGATAGGCATGTATATCCATTGGAAAATGAAAATTTTCATGTATTGAGCGAAAACCTTTGCCAGTTATTTTGTTAGCTGCCGATACGGTCTTAGTATTCCAGTCCGTCCAGTACATTGTATCTTCAAATATTGTCATGGCAAAGGGATGAGGTAGATGAGTACTTAGGATTTTAGCTCGTTCAGAACCATCCAGGTTGGAACATTCAATCGCATGCTGCTTAGCATCAGCCCAATAAAGTTTATGACTTGGATAATCAATAGTCAATCCATTGGGCCAAGTAACGCCTTTTGAGATAATAACCTGTCTTTGAGAACCATCCATATAAGCTCTTTCAATTTTAGGATTGGGACCCCAGTCTGTCCAAAATATCATTGCTTCTCCCGGATGTACTACAATAGCTCTAGGTTTATCTAAATCATTGGCCACAATTACTGACCTTAAGGTGCCATCAAAGTTAGAAACCTCAACTCTTCTTGTGCCTGAATCAGTCCAGAACAATAAATCGTGAATCCAATCTACTGCTATACCTCCAGGAGATTCCAAGCCCCACTTAATTAAATCCTTAACGCGTGTGCCATTGATATAAACCATTTTTATAACATCTGTTGATATATCAGACCAGAACAGTAAACCCTTCTTATAATGATAATCCAAAGCAATGGCATTGTGTAGACCCTTTACAACGGCCGCATAACGATTATTGCTTAAAGTCACACGTCTTATATCCCAACGATTGGCAACAAGCAGAGTCATGGCGCCACCTAAAGCTTTGCAGGTCCGTAAGTCGGGACGCAAAACATACCCATTCTCACAGGAGCATACAAAAGAGCCATGAGTATTTTCACATTTTTGAGAACAAACAGGATTTGTTAAATACTGGCACTCATCAATATCGGTGCAACTAAAATAAAAACCATTAGAATTTTTAAAATGAAATCTTTTCAATGTAAACTTACTTTTTCCTATTGGCATTCATAAGAAATCCCAAACGACAAGCACACTCCTCCCGACCTCTAGGGGTAGTTATACAGAGTTGTTCACACTTGCTACCCGCTTCACATTCACGATAATGTGGACAATTTATCTCATCTTCGCCAAGCGGACAATCATTTTGACCATCACACACATGTTTTTGATGTACACAAATTCTAAAAGGTCAAATAATTGTTATCAATTAATAGATGATATTATATTTTATTAAAAACTGAACTGACTTTAGGTTGGTGATGTTCTTTTTGGCCGGACAAAGAAACTGACCCACATCACACTGCAAATGGCAATCGACTTCATCCTCAGCTGAGGAACAATCTGGATAACCATCACAAAGCCAGGTACGCTAAACAAAAATTTTAATTTCAATTACGGAGAATGAGATTCAGGTTTTCAAGTACTCACTAAAATACAGCGTCCATTATTGCAAGTGAATTCGTCTGTGCCACAAGTTGTAGAAACGGCCGAATTCATATTACCACATTCGTTTTCATCTTCGCCACCATCACAATCTTGTTCTTTATCACATTTCCAGCGCATAGGAATACAAGTACCATCGGCACACTTAAATTCACTCGATGTGCATTGAGAAGGTTTTTGGGGACAATTTTCCTCATCACTCCAATCACCGCAGTCATTGTCACCATCACAGCGAAAACGTGCTAAAATACATCTACCACCAGGCCCACCAGCCCCACCTAAGCCACCACGACACTTAAATTCTCCCTCTGGACAACTATTAATGACAGCTGGACATTTAGTTTCATCCGAGTTATCGCTACAATCTTGTTCGCCATCACAACGAAAAGCAATTGAGATGCAATAACCATCATTGCAGGAGAAGTGCTCACTGGAACATCTTTTTTAATATTACAGAAAATAATGTTCAGTTTAAGAGTAAAAAACTGAAAGTAGGAAGGAAAGTAAAGGACTTCTTACCTTGTACGATTGCAATGTCCTTCATCTGTAAAATCCTTGCAGTCATTTTCTCCATCACATACCCATGGCTTTGGTATGCAAAAGCCATTGCCACACTCAAATTGATCTTGCATGCAGTCAACTCTCTCGCCACACTGCGTTTCATCGGAATAATCTCCACAATCATCGTCACCATCACACAGCCAATCTTTGTTAATACAACGAAATGTCTTTGGGCACATTATATGCAAACCAGTCTGTTCACATTCTCTAGTCAACTTAGCCACCATATCATCGACGGAATCACAGTCCCATTCATCGGAACCATCTTCACACTGAGGAACTTTGTCACAACGTTCACCTAAAGGTATACAATTGCATTTTGTCTGGCACTGCCACTGCATTTCACCACACATATTTGGACAGTGATGGCTAAATGAGTCACTTTGACTTAAACGCTCTTGCTCCCGATCATAGAGATTGATGTGATTTATGTGCGGCCGAAAAACTTTATTCTTGACATGTAGCAAATTCATAAAGCCCTCACGACCTCGTGATATCTCACGACCACGACTTACTTCACCGTCTCGAACACCATAGAGGTCTGTACGACTACCGCCGCCACTTCTTGATCCAGGCACAATTATTTTGCCTACTTGTAGGCCATTGCCTACATCTGGTGTAAATTGCGGCAAAACAGGTTCATACATATCTTCGTCTATAACATGCGGTGGTCCAAACGAGGGATTAACATGATAATCCTCATAATCATGTTCCACATCCAAGTCTTCGTATTCCTTCATGTGATGTGTTTGTTGTTGTTTTAGTATATGCTTATTGTTTATCTTATTGTGCCTTCCTACAGTTCCTACACCACTGCTGCTGCCGCTACTACTGCCGCCACCTGCTCCATTGCCGCCACCACCACCACCAGCTGTGCGCAATTGATGATGCTGCTGAGGATTATGTGCTACCACATGTTCATGTGAATATACAGTGGGACCTAGTACATGTTTCGGGTATTTCGGATACTTAACTATTGAACCAAACTTTATTTTCGAATTAAAACCATGCAAAGCAGATTGAGGTTCGCCATCATCACCAAAAACTGAAAGACAGCAAGTAAATATAATAATTAATTTTAAGTCTTCGTAAAATTAATATTTTAAAATGTTTTATCAAAATCATTGACGATTAAGATTTTACGCAAAATTTAAAATTTAACAACACTGTTCGGCAAAGAAAAAAATTTTTTTCCCTCCCTTAATTTTATTAACTTTCTTCCAATGTTTTATTTATCCAAATTGGATGTATTTTTTGTTTATTTTAGACCAGCAGCTCTTATATTATGGGAAGGAGGATAAAGGGAGATTTATTTGTGGACATTCGACTAAAACTTTTCCTATATTGAAAATGACTGGAAAGACCTCTGCAGAACGAACCGTTCGGCTAATAAAACAAATTCTCTCTGTAATGCACAGTGCGATTTACTGGATAATCCATTTTAAATGGACGAGTTCTTATTAAATAGAGTGTTGTGCGAAAAAGCTTGCGGATATTAGAAACGAGTTCCCTAAACACATAAGAGCAAATTCCATAAATTTTAATGAAACAGCGATGTGCCGATGTTCTAGAGAGCCAATAAAGTTGGCACCCAATTTTCCATGACCATTTCTCTTACTTCGACTTGTGATGACCATTCACTGAAGTGAACAACAAAACTGTCGATTTTTGTATTCAGTAATAATCTTAACGATCACTTAATTGTTATTGCAAACAACAGAAAATGTCAACAAATATAACTATTATCGTATTGTTAAAAGTTAGTGAATTGCACTAAAGGTATCAAAATTGAACTCGTTCATTCATTTTAAAAAGAAATGCAAAATGAATATTTGTGTGAAAAAATATAAAAACCTTTGGGGTTCAATTAAAGTTTAGAAGTGATTTTATTAAATTAAAATTAAAGTAAAATTTATTAGTAACAAGACACCTATCAATTGCAGCATTAGCTTCTTAAGGAAAATGAACAGAAAGAGAAAAAAATGCACTGACTTTCAGATTCGAAAGACGTGAGTTTTTAGTTTTTTCTTCAATTATTTAAAAGGAGAGTAGTAACAGTTCCTGCTTGTTAATATCAGTCTTAAAGCAGTATGTTTTATTAATTTACATAAGCATCTGATATTTAGTGTTCTTAAGGCCTCTTCCAACGAATAAATTTGAAGGTATTATTCACCCATATTCCGTTTGGCGTCGTCAACACAAGACAACGTCGTTTTTCGTCGTTTGTTGTAAATCGGTATTCACGTTGTCTGACTGTCGATATATGTTTGGTATTTTCTAAGAACGATTGATGTTGATGTTGACGTTTAGTTTGTCGTCGCCATTTTTGACGTTGCAAAGGAAAATTTTAAATACATGAAAAAGTATACAGCAATATTAAAATAACAAAAAAGAAATGGAACAAACTAAAATGACCAACTTCTGGCAATTTGGAAAATTAGTGGAAGAATAGAAGGGATCCATCCCAATAAACAAAAGGCAGTTAGTTAAAGGCAAGATTTTGTCGGACCATTAAAGGGATTTGCATTATAAAAACCTCACTTATTGTTATTTTTTTTATCCATTAAATATTATATTATATTATTTTACAAAGCTATTTATCAGGCAGGCAAAATCCTACTTTTAACTAACGGCATGTTCTAATAATGGCGCTTTGAGTATTTATTTTAATTGTCTGTAATAGTTTTTCCTATTTTATTGTTTATACGAGTATGTTTTTTATTTTTTTTTTTACAAAATTTAACTTTTCCACAACATTTAATTAACACAATAGAAAACAAATTGAATCAACTGTGTTTTATTTTTTTATCTTATCGATAAACAGTCAACGTCGTCATTAGTTTGTTAGGGAATACCAAATTATGTTGATGTTGTGTTAAGTTGATGTTGTCTCAATATTGACGACGTCAAACAGAACTATAGTTGAACTATCATTACCTGAAAATTAAATAGGTGCTTTAATTTACTTTATAGGAACACAGAGATTTTGAAATGGAATGCTAATTTCGGATGATTTATTCTATGAAAAGTGTTTATACAGACTCTTTTGACTTAATTGTGCATCCAGTCTGCATGTAGTATCTGCAATTGATATGAAGAAATATAACTGTTATACGTTATTATACACTTGCTGATTTAACAAGAAAATCTGGCAATATAAGGAGAAGAGGGAATAAAATAAGCAAAGGAAGCCGAAAGAGATAATTTTAGAAATGTTAATAATATAATTGTGTAAATTTGTGTCATTTTTATTTTTATTTTTTAATATGCAGGTAGAGAAAAGACGTAATAGTGCTAATTATTCATTTGGTTATAGAAAAAAGAATAACAATAATTTGCGAAAGACAAAATGACGATTTAAGTTTTTTTTATTTATTTATTGCAAAATCTAAAAGTTGAGATATCGTTCATAATTCTTAAGCAGCTTCTCAGTTGAATTTCTTTGAAATAAATGCACCGAGCTACCATAATGGTTTTTATAGATATTGAAGGGGTTTTTTTGGTAATGGTTTCTTATGAGTTGGATATTATTAAGGAGGTTCATCTTAAAAAATAATAATGCTTGCAAAAAAAACCAACTTCAAAACAGATGAATTAGATGATATTAACTATTTGGACACTATACATGTTCAACTGTTCTATAGTTGGGAAATATACATCTAATTATAGCAACTAAAGGGACTGTTGTAGTAGATTTAGCAATTAGGTTTTTCGTATGTTTTCGTATGTGTGTCTATAACGGTTCAACAGTTTGGCCCACATAAGTAAATCTGCATTAATTATGGGGCACCCTTTAATTTCTTAATTCAAATTATAAACTCGTTAATATAGCGGGCTTGGCAATACAGGTCCCTTTTAAGTTTCAGCGTTCTTTCTATAACGGTTCAAAAGTTCGGCCACATACTTAAAATTACATCAACTATTGTGATACCCTTTAACTTCCGAATCCATATTTTATACTTGTTGTTATAGCGGACTTAGCAATAAAGGTTCGTTGTAAATTTCAAGCGTCTGTCTACAACTGTTAAATAGTATGACCATATACATCAAATTATATGAACTATTGGCGCACCCTCTAACTTATAGTTTTCAATATTAATACTTGTTCCTATAACGGACATAGCAATCGCCATTCTGTACAATTTGCAAGCGTTTGTCTATAACGGTTCAAAAGATAGGCCTATATAAATAGATTTATATCAATTATGGGGGCACCCTTTAATTTTTAGTTTTATTTTTGTATAATTTTTTGTTTTTGGGAGCTATAGTAATACGCAGTTGTTTTAAATTTGACAGAAGTGCACTTTACAGTTCATAATACAGTTCATATGTGTGTTGTATGGGGACAACCTTTAATTTTTAAGCTTATGAACTTTTTTTTAAAGCAGGACCAATCTTTAAGCATAATCTATCAAATTACAAAAAGAAAATTTTAAATCAGTTCAGAAATGACTGAATTCTGC
The DNA here is from genome assembly GCA_916610165.2 of Gymnosoma rotundatum. NCBI lineage: Eukaryota > Metazoa > Arthropoda > Insecta > Diptera > Tachinidae > Gymnosoma > Gymnosoma rotundatum. The sequence continues at coordinate 96,295,775 of OU744340.1, forward strand.
AGGCACAAACATAAAAAAGCAACATTCAGTCGAATTGATAACCTCCTTTTGTGAAGTCGGATAAACAATAATATTGTTACGAATAATAAAAATCTGGCAACCCCTGTAGTTGTTTCCGTATGAGCGTGGTGAATAAGCTAATTCAACTAATGGTGTGTTTATAGAATAACAAAACCACAAGTTAGCCAACAAAAGCTGAGCAGCCTCAATGGCTGCGTTGGTAGAGGTGCGTACTACAAAACAGAGGGTCCTGAGTTCGATACCGCATTCGGACATGCGTGCAACGAAAAAATAATAATTGTTATCATGCAATTAAAATTAATAAACAGCAGTACAAACCTCCCGAGAGGCAAAGACAATTATTGTGTGAAGCCATGGCAGACAATTTAGTGAAGATGTCTAATTTTAATAAAAGGAGTAACAGATAATTGTCAAGAAGCCCTTTATAATAAAAAGTAAGAGCAATAGCGGTTAGCGCGGGGAAGTGTAACAGCATAACAATAGTGTATGGCGGACGTGTGTTGTGGCTACTGGATTAAAGGAAAAGACTGGCTTGGATAAAAGGAATAGTGGAGATGTCTGTGGATGGTTAAGGTTACTAAACAAGGCATCGAGTAGTTCATGTCTTGCCGCAGTAACACAGTAGTGTAGCGTGGATGGCTGCGTTTGTGGTGTTAACGCATGTTTAGTAAATACGAGACCAAGGGTTCACAAGACCGGTAGGATCGAGAAGTATAGCCAGAGAAAGCCAGAAAGCTTGAATACAGAATAATTAGCCACAGTGGTATTTGTAATCAAAAGAATCCGTACGTTTGCCTGCTAAAAAGGGTAAAACGTAACAATATCAATTGGCAATTTCTTCCTAAATGGTAACTAAAAATTTTATAAAATTTTATAATATAATTGTATAACAAATCTAAAGAAAATTTTTACTTCAATTTATAGTCTTAATTGAGTGCGTGGGTTAATTTGTAACAAAAATATTGGACAAAAACAAACTGTTAGCAAATTATAAGAAACAAGTATTTCATTTAAGAAGAAAGAAAATAAAGTAATGGAAAAAACAAAGAGAAGTTTAACTATTCTAAAACAAACTTTATCATAAGAAAATATGTACAAAGAGGTTTCTATTTGAAAAAAAAAAAAAAATTAAATAAAAGAAAAAGGTGTAGGTTTACAACAATAAGCTAAGTTGTAAAATTAAGCTTATTGTATCTTTCAAACACATAACTATACGAACATAATTTCTGAAATGTGTGTATATACAACCAAGTAGTAAGTGGGTTGTAAAACACTCTTTTTTCTAAAACAAACTCTCAACTTTCAAATAATTTCAAATAGAGAAAACAAAAAAAAAAAGAACGAAAAATTCAAAAGATACAGCTTACAAATTCCGTAATTATTGATAAAAATAACAAAAACATTTTTCTGTCATATTCCTTCAGATAGTTTTTCTCTCAAGCTTTAAGCAAAATTATTAAAAAAGCTTTCAATTTTTATTGTCTGCTTTGTGTGTATATTTCGAAACAGGAGTCTCAACCCTAACCTTACACTCTACATTTTAATGAATGAATGCCAAGCGAGCTTTTTTTTCAGTTACACTCTTTTACATTCTTATAGACTCACATATATATACACAATAGATATATGAAAGGTGACTTTATTTAGCTGTCTGAAAATGCCAACACTACTGTGTTCTTTACAAATAGACAACCAGCCAGCATCTTTTTTTTACTCAACGGTTTCAATGTTGCTCTGAAATTTACAATCTCAGACCAACGAAAAAAAGGTCACATTAAAATCTCATTCATGTAGAAAAGCTATAGTGCGCAAGAACAGTTTTAAGCGTATTCACATACTTGAAGATTAATGAATTTTATTGAATCTGCATATCAAATTTGCCCGAATGGAATCTCACTTTTATAAAGAGTGAGAATAAAAGCGACAGTAAGAACATTTTAATGCAACACATTTCCATTTGAATCGGTTTCTGGATGAATTTCAAATTAATAACGAATAGAAGTGTGAAAATTCCTTTTAAAATATAATAATTTCATGATATTCTACTGCTTCAATAAACATTCAAAGTCATCGATTGTTGTTCCTGATAATAAGACACCGGGACGAATAAATTAAGATATGATTTTATCACAACATCATACTCAAACGAAAGTTTCATATCTATTTTATCGTTGGAAAGCAAGGAAATTCTTTATTCCTGTGAAAGTACGTTCAATGACGTTATGTATGGAACTCGATTTCTTTTGCATGGCCACCACGGGCACGCCTGCAGAAGTCCAGACGCTAAACCCAATTTTCGACGGTTTTCAAGCATAAATCGGCTGACACTGCTGGAATTTCATGTTCCATATTCGTACGATGTTCATCAATCGTCGTTGGCTTGTTGGCATAGACCACAGACTTGACGTAGCCCCCCAGGAAATATTCTAACGGCGTCAAATCGTACGACCGAGGCGGCTAATCGACTGGACTATTTCATGAGATAACACATTGTCCAAACTTGGTTTCCAATAAATTCATTTTGACATTCGCTGTGAAGCTTGTGGGCCGAAAATATTCGGTTGTCATTGAACGGTAGCGATTCCTATTCACAGTAACGTGCCAGTCTTGATTCACACGGAAGAAGTACGGCCCAATAACGTCGCCGGCCCATAAACCACACCAAACCGTAATTTTTACGGAATACAATGAGGACTAATGGAGTACGTGTGGATTGCTGCCTAATTAATAACGCATATTTTGTATATTGACGAGGCCGATTAGCCAGAAATAAGCTTTATGGGCACAATGACGTCACATATTTGGGCTTTAAAGCCTCAGCTGTAGCAATATTCTCGATACTACGGCACTTTTTTGTCTCACTGGCACCAGAACATTTTGTACTGTGACGCTCAATTGTTGATCTGCTAGGACGTTTATGACGACCATAAATTGGACGTAGTGCTCTTAACGTTGAGGCCAGACTCCGATATTCGGTAGTAAATTTTAATAATTTCGACTCGTTGTTGGCTCATGTAGGCTGGATTGATCCTGAATAGGCAATCTGTACTGAAGAGAAATGCCAAAAGAGAGTAAAAAAATATGGCGTCGTGTTCTGTCCCTGTCGCTCTACTTTTGAAGCGTCGCTGTTGTTGTTGTTGCGTTTCTTTCGCTTCGAAATCTGTTGTCCTTTAAAGCTGTTACCTTCTTCCAATAGCAAGTGTGACTTACCAGGTTAGAAGGAACAACTTTTGAGCAATTATGATGGTAGCGTTAGAAGAGGTGTCTGGTTGCCTGTTAAAGACAGGAGATCGTGAGTTCAAACTTCAACAGGGCGCTGACTGAAAGAACACGTACTTGGTAAGCAGCACTTCAAGCTCTATTTTTTTTTCAAAAAAAAAAAAAAAAAAAAATGGAAAAATATCTTGTGTAACTGTAGTAGAGAAATTGGTGAAGGCACCTATATATTTGATCAGTAGCTTAGAGGTTACCCTCTTCTGTATAATGAAGCAGGAAAATCATAAAGTGAAACTAGGAAGTTGTAGCCTAGACCTTAACTGTTTGCTTATCGTAGCTGAGTTCATTTAAGGGTTTTTGTGTTAAATAGGAAGTTGTGAGCTCGAATATTGAATATTGTGGCTGAATGGCTGGGCGGTTTAAAGGCGGATGTTGCCGTAAATAAAGACAATCCGGGTTCGCCCAAGTCATAAAGTATCTACGCCAGCGTAAGTTAGCTGCAGCCCACGATTAGCTAACAAATATAGTCACAGTAGCTCAGTAAAATCTAAAAAACAAAATAAACTGACAGTCTGTTTGTGCAATTATAAAAACCCTTATATTTTAAAAGTAAAAATGTTCTTCTCGTTCTAGAAAGCTGATTGGATCTCTGTTTTTTTAATTTTTGATTTCCAGTAAATGTAACCCTTTATGAAACCCACTGTAGAAAGGAGTTTGAGAAGAAATATCATATTCGGGGTTGTCATGAAATCCAAGTCGAATTTGATAATTATCGCTTTTGAAATCTGATATTGGATTCATGTCGGTTTTTTATATGTCGGTTTTGTTATTTTCGATTGGAAATAAAACCAATATTCGAATCAGGTGTTTTCTGTTTTTGCTCTTTTGTTTACAATTTTAAGTGTATTTTTTTTACAAAATTTTCCTAACTGTACTAAAATATAGCTAAAAGTTGTGTTTTTTAACCGACTTCAAAAAAAAGAAGGAGTTTATACAATTCGTCTGAATGTTGCTTTTTTTATATTTGTGCCTCCAGAACTCAATCATTTCTGATCTGATTTTGAAAATTTTTGGTGATATGATAGATTATGCGTACAGATTGGTCCAGTTTTTTAAAACAGTTCATCAATTATAAATTAAAGGGTGCACCAATAATTGTTTAATTTAGTATATGGCCATACTTTTAAACAGTTGTACACAGACGATTGAATCTTACAAAGAACCTGTATTACTAACTTCTCTAACCAACAAGTATAAAATTTAGATTTGGAAATAAACGGGTGTCCCATTAGTTGATATAAAATGGTGGATGTGGCCGGACTTTTAAACCGTTATAGCTGAAATTTACAAGGGACATGTTTTGCTAAGTCCGCTATAACAAGAAGCTTTGGATGTTCCCAAAATTAATGTAATTTGTTCTATATGGCCGTATTTTTTGAACCGTTGTATACAAACACCTTAATTTTAGACAGAATGTCAACTAGTTTTTTTGGTATAATTATATTATAAATTAAATAGTTGATATAATTTGATGTATGTATATGGACAAACTGTTGAACCGTTACGTTACGTTATATATGTATATATAAATGTTGTGCAGGTTCCTAGCCTCTTATTGTTTAAACAAAGAGGCTTTTCGAGAAGTTCTTAATACTATTGAAGGACATTTACAACGTTCAAATATACCACCTGTGTTGCAGTTAGCAGCCACGTTACGCTTTTTAGCTGAAGGATCTTATCAGAGATCTGTTTGCAAGGAATCCAGTATAAGTTTAGGTAGAAGCACTGTATCAACAGTGTTGCACGATGTGCTTGTGGCTATCCAGAGTTACGTTTGCCCGCAGTGGGTAAAAAGTGAAATTAACACTCGTATGTTACTTTTAACTTTTTTATTTACTTACATTTTGCAAATTATTTAACTGTAATAAATAAAAACAATTAATTAATTAATTCCGTCAGCTGTTAACCACTTGTTTTATTTCCAATAAAAAAAAAAAACGATAATATTGGGACACCTAAAACCGATAAAATTTCAAGTTTGAACACAAAACCGATAACTTGGATTTTATGACACCAACGCGATTTTTTTTGTCGGTTTTAAATCCAATTCCAATAAAATTGGATTCCATGACAACCCCGATTGTTAACATAAATTTATATAAATACATAATTTAGTATCAATGCTATCTTTCATAGCAATGTAAAAATAAAAATAAATAATAAAAATAAAATAGATGACCCGTGCGAATATCGCAGCGTAAGTTGTCATTTTTGTAAGATAAAATGAAAATAATTAATCGAAATTTTAGTAAGTTCAATACATTTTATTAAAAGTATAAAAATATTAGAAATCATAATATATGATACATATTTACATACATACATACATATGTTTAAATGGTTTTATAATAATTGAATACAATGTTAGAGGTAATGACATGATCATCGTTAACTTTTTTTCCCGTACGAATCCTTAATACAAACAAGAATATCTTTTAATAAACGCCATTATGGTAAATAGCGGTATTGACAGAATGGATTTTAATACATTTAATACAATTATGTAGAACTGCATTACTATTAAGCGACCCTGTATTACCACACGAACAAAAACATATAATTATAATGACAACAGTATTACTCGTATCATGCAGAAGCGACCCTGTATTGCCACACTTGAGCAAAAACATATAATCACTGTATTGTCATGCAGTTCTATATAAATTATATTTTTTTTATCAATGAAAATATTAATAATTTGTTCGAAATAAGCTTTAAAATGAGATATCATTCATTAAATTGGATGCGGTGATATGGGGGATATTTGCAACCGGCAAAAAAAGTACTTTAGAAATAATATATATGGTAATAAAAATAAATAAGTAAATATTGAAATCTTCTTAAATAAAATTTAAAAACATAAAAAAGGTTATTGCATGGAATATGGCCTATCTGTAAGTTTGTTGTTGACTTAGTTTGTTAGCTCGGTGCGTATGAAAACTATCAAATACAAACGATATTTATCATACGCTCATACTTGTGAATTCTAAACTATGCTACTTTAAAAAATAAACCATTTACATGAAAGTTATAGCATACTCTTAGGATGATTCTAAAATATTCAGGTATGTGATGGAAATCGATCAATTTGAAAACGATTCGTTTTGAGATAAATTGTAAACAAAAGTAAAGAAGTTACTCCAAAGTAATTATAAAAACTGAATGGAGAGTTATTAAAATATATATTGAAGGTATTAAAAAAACGAAAATACTAAGGATATCGCAATCATTTATGGTTTGAAGTCGTCTCGATAAAATAAATAATTATACCCTTCAACACAAAAAGTGGAAAAAAGTTTGTCATTCCGTGTGTAATTTCTATAATATCTATTTTCGATCTCATAAAGTATTATATTCTGGCTTGTTACGCACAGCGTTGTTGATTAAGCGTTGTCCGTCTGTCCATCCGTGGTAGTGTTGAAATAAACCTCGGCAAACATAAGAAATCCGCAAACTTGATTTCACAAAAAAAAAAAAAAAAAAAAAATATGTCAATCGACCAGATATACTGTCGAAAGAGATACTATTGGAAATCAGCATGATCGATTCATGTCCTTCGAGGCAGCAGGCAAAACACAACTCCTACCTCTAATTTTTTCATGTCATGTGGAACAATAAAGTAACTCCAATCAAAAAAATATATCGGCCGATAGAGACTTAGAAAATAAGAAAAACATATCAAGCGAAAATTTGGTGCTCACCCATATTTTCCGAATTACGGGGTTCTAAAATTTTCAAATTTGTTAAAACATTAATATGTGTATCATTTTAAAACTTTTGAGTGGATCTTTAAGAAAATACTAAAAAAAAATACTTAACCCATTAAGAGCCGACGGCATTTTTACGTAAAAAAATATATATACAGTACCAATTTTATTTATTTTTTTTTTGCTTATTTAAGTCTAGGTTACACCAATGTTTGCATTTTTGATTGGAGTTACATAGATGGGTTTACATAGAAGATGAAGGGTATATATGATTTGGCATAGCCAAATATAGCACTCTTACTTGTTTTTAATTCGGCTCAAGTACAGGGGGCTAATTCTCGCAGTCGATACCGTGCGAAATTTACTCGAAGTTGGATTTTTTTTTAGATTTGGGATTCTCGCACTCGCTATCGAGTAAGTTGTATCGAAATTTCTTATGATGGCACTCGATAGCGAGTGTACGATCGAATGTAACCGTGCGAGTTTTTTTCGATACCAAATTTGGTGTCGAAATTTTATTTTTAAATAGTTCGTTGGATAACAAGTGTTTATTTAAGATTTTAATTGTTATATTAATTAATTATTCATATAGATTTTCGTACTTTTTTGTATTACTTCCTTTTTTGCACCTTTGTAAATGAGTTTTTACACAAACTCCAACCAATAAATTAACTTTTGTTAAAAAGTAAAAAATAATTATTCTTGTTTGAACGCTTTTAATTTATTTGTTTTATTTTCTATAAATAGGAACTTATATAAATTGAGAGTACAACATTTAGTTTGGAAACAAATTTTGCATTTATATCACACTCACTCTCAGACTCTGATGACGAAGAATAAAAAAATAAATTTACGTCCATGAGCGCGATTAAAAAAGGAAAAACTTTCAAAATTATAAAACAAATTCGCAATTCTTTTGATAAATTATTAAATTTTCTTTGTAAGTATATGTTTTTTGTTTACATATTTGTAGTGTTGGTTAAGGCTTATTTTTTATCTTTTACAACACTTTATTAAAAAGTCGATTCGCAAGGTAACGAGTGCCATCATCAGAAAAACTCGCACGATCGAAATTAATTTCGATACGAATTTATTTCGATCACGAGTCCCGGAATTAGCCCCCAGGTATTTTCCAATATTCTAATTTAAATAGGAAATAAAAATTATTTACGAATTATGTTATATTTTTTAAGTAAATGCAATACACCAGCATTTTTCGTATTTGTTTTCCAATCAGCTTAGCAGATAAATTACGACAAAAAATTCTAATCAAGCACTCTTGAGTTGATTAGTCGAACTTTACACCCCATTTAAAGTTTTTCTTCCTGCTTTCTTTGCTATATTAAAACAAGTAGTAGTGCACTAAAAATTTTTCAAAGTTTTATTTAGATGTCGTTACAAACACTACTGAGCTGTCAAAAGGTCTTATTGTCATGATATGATAACTCGACAACATATGACAGTTGTAAAGAACCCCTCATAACTCAGTTTACTAATTTAAATTGAAGTCGGCTGGTAACCAAAATATAATAACCAAATATAATAAACGTAAAATCGTTAAAATCCATTAGTGGTTTTTCAAAAGAGTTTATATATATATATTAATTGTTTTTAAAAATTAATCAACTAAATTTAAAACGTTCTCTTATTTAAACGTTGAAGGAAAGCCCGAACATAAAAATAAGTAACCAACAGTGATTTTTATTTTGCTAAATATAAATATTTTGGAGACTTTCTATTTTTCATTTTGGCAATTTTGTTTTAGCGTCTAAAAAAACGAACCAATACGAAATGATATTCGTACACCTACACCAAAAAAAAAAAACAAATAATAGAAGAAACTCCATAAAGTGGAGGAGATTCCACTTCAATACAATGCAATACAGTACAAAAATAAAAACAAACACAAAACGATTCAAAATATCTCAATGAAATTTACAGTATACGTTTTTATATATATATATTTTTTTTCCTAAACGAGTGCGTGATTTTATTTCCCTCTTTTTGCAACATTCCCTTCAATTGAAGTTTATTCATAGAAAAACAAACGAATGTTGGCGATTGAAAGCGAAGTTGTTTTTTTTTTATCAATTCATACAAATGGAAGAAAGAAAACGGGTCACTTTTTAACACTTTAATGTATTGAAAAAACTATACGTATAAATGTATGTGTGTGTGTACATTTTATCTAGCATCATTCAATTTTAGGAAAGATGTAACTCACACATACATATTTATAAAATAAAAAATAAAATAAAAAAATGTGAGAAATACATAAAACTGTATCTGTTGTTGACTGAATTATTTCATATGTGTTGCGTATAATAGAAACTCAAGTTATGTCCTTGAAGTAAGAGCAAGCATACAAATTTAAAATATTGCAAAATAAAACAAAAACTTAAAACTACTTCTATTTTTGCGAGTTTTGAATAAAATAGTATGAAATATTAAATTAAGTAAATTTGTTTTCGTTCAATTTTTACGGGCCTTAATTTATAAAGACCTGTACGTTATTATTATAAAATTATTAAATTAGTCTTATTATTCACTTTGTATAAACTGTATAAAGATGAGACCACTAGCGTCTAATTTACATTGTGTATAGGCATCCTTTAATTTTAGTTTTGTATTTGTTTTATTTGTAGTTAATAATTTTATGTTTCTTTCTATTACAATTTAAAAAGTAAGACAATATATGTAGGTTAAAATAAGATCATCTCTGATGGATATAATAATACACCACCAGCTATTAGTTAATTAATAGAGTTTGAGATTAATAGAGTTTGACATTCACATATTTATACTGTAATTAAAACGACCCTGTTAAACAGAAGGATTTTGTTAACGTCTTAAAAAGTAAAAGCCACTTTCATGCCACTTTCATGTCATTTTTACAGAAATCAGTTTCCTGATAACTTTTCAACACCAACGCAGATATCTCTGGAACCACTGCATAGATTTTCTTACAGCCTAGCGTATTTTGTTCGTCTAATATCCCTCTTTGAGAATGTGTAAACTTAATTTAGAAATAAATTATAGTTTTCAAGTAAAAGCCACTTTCATGCCACTTTCATGTCATTTTTACAAAAATCAGTTTCCTGATAACTTTTCAACACCAACGCAGATATCTCTGGAACCACTTCATAGATTTTCTTACAGCCTAGCGTATTTTGTTAATCGGGCTGATTAATATTGCTGAAGTTGTAGAGCAAGATTTTGTAAATTAAATTATAACACATTTTGAAAGTTCGTTTTTCAGAAAATTTTGCATGGCACATTAATTTTACAGGTAATAGCAGTTCTAAAACAACTACAACAATAAGTTAACAACATGTATTTTGTTTGTGTAAAATTTATTTTCAGATGTCAAATTCAAATAACGCACAGTGGTTTGAAAAAGTTTTTTTTTTTTTTTTTTTTTTTTTTTTTTTTTTTTTAATTGGGTATCTTATAAACCACTTCTACAGAGGCAGAGCAGAGCTGTTTCGCAGTAAATTTGCGGAAGGTCAGACCCCTAGGGTGAAGAAGGGCTTCTGGTTAGGACACCAAATTTGGGTACGTTGGAACCCAAATGTGATAAGAAGTTTAATTTTAACGCAAATGTTAAGATTTTTTAAATTTAATCAAATCTTGAAAATGTCTATAAAAAAAGATTAAATGTAACTAATCTTAACTTAGTTTTATTGGCGTAGTACGCTTATTAATTATCGGATTATTACTTTAAGACATTTGCTATATTATTAATAAAATTTAAAATAAACAAGTTCAAAGTTTTAATTGAGAAAATGTAAAATATGGTTTTTAAGGAAAAAAGGTGGTATTCTTTTTTTGCTTATGTAATTTAAATTTACTTCAGAAGTAGCAAATTTGTTTAAACGATTTTAAAGACAAACTATAGCAAATGCGAATAAAAGCAAAATTAGGTCAACAATTATAACGATTATAAAAAAAAAAATACAATTTTTTGGGACATTTTCCCCTTTATGGGAATATATATGGTAAAACAAAAAAATTTAAATTTTATTTCACCATTTGATTAAAAACTCTTTTAGCTGTATTACTTAAAACTTTTGTAGGAATAGCCCGATGCGTTGTGATATTTAATTTCTCAAAAACCCACCCTAACATGATTTTTTAAGTTTTTGAAAATGCAGCTCAAAAAAAATAATTAGAATAATATTAATCTAGACGTCATAAGCTTTCCTTTGATGCTACTTACATGCATATATCAGCTTATTTTTTATATGTAAAAACCAAAAATGCGTATAAACACATTTTGTACCAAACTTCTTGGGTTTAACATATAAAATAAGCAAACAAAATCATGAAGAGGCAAAGCCTACAATCTGTAAATAAAATTCAGTTTAAAAGAGTGTGTGAAACAATTTTGTTTTATGAAAATTTTAAAAATATTTCCACAACACCACTGTAAGAAGAAAATTTTTGTAGGAAAAAAAATAATAAGTGTAAACAAAACGCGACATCTGAAAACATAAACAAGAAAGTCAACTGATCTACTGCCACTACCTAGTATATTAATCTGCCTTGACCTTTTGAATGAATTAACATTAAGGATGCCAGATGTATTTTTTTCCTCTTTTCTCAAATTGAATATACAACCTTTTTTTTAATCAAATCCCCTAAAGTCTTTGATTGTTTTAATTCTATTTTGATGTTCTAATTATATATGTATCTATGTATGAAAATATAGTAAAACAGTAACTTTATATACTCGTAATTTCGTTCGACTTTTCTCTTGCCGATGGTTGAAATTTTCTGCAAAACAGTGTAAAGTTTGCAATGTTTGTTGCAATAACTTTATCTTATTGAGAAACAATATATATATATGTTTTTTTAATTTTCATAATTAACAACCAATTAAAGACCAGTCACTCAAAAATGCATCTAAAATACCCAAATCTGGCAATACCGAAAAAAGTTTATAATTTTGCAAAGTATGTAATATTCGCGATTTATTCATATAATTATTTTTTTCAGCTCACACAAAAAGATAAATTGCGGATTTTAGTTTTTGTTGAAGGCATTACTAAAAAAAAAGCTTATGATACAAGCTTAGACAAAATAATCGAGAATATTTTCTATAACCATCTGCAGGCAAAAAGAAATTGATTATTGGACTAGCTTATTGTAACCGGCATTGCCTGAGTCGAATTTTACTGCCTTTCTAAGTACTATTAAATATATTATAGCTTCATCTACTATCGAAAGAGTAATTTCGGAGGCGTTACCTATTAGATGCAAGCCGTACGTAAATACAGAATTCGTTTGAACTTGTTCCTCATTAAGAGTAGAAATACAACCTCACGTTTGCGGTGACGGATTCCGCATGTCAGAGAAAAAATAAATAAAATGAGTTACGGCGAAGGATGCGGATTTTATTCTAATTTTTTTATTATTTGTTTACTAATTTTTTTATTCTTTTTATTGAAAACATATATTAAAAACCAATGTAAAAACCAATGTAAAAAAGCAATAAATTGAAAAATTTTAAATTTATTGATGATTTTCAATGACTTTTTACATTTTCTCTCTCTCTCTCTTCATTTTTCGTAGTCATTCACAAAAATATCAACAAATAGTAATTTTTGGTAGAAAAAAATTAAAACTGTGACAACATGCTGAAAGAGAAAGATTCTAATTTCATGCGGATTCGTTGAACGTTTTTTATTGTCAAAACTCCATATAAAAAACAACTGCATCCGCAACCGTAAGGTTGTATTTCTACTCTAAATCTGTATTTTTTCTTAATTAAAAGTTTTTCACTTTGGTATTTGTATTACTCGGTTCTCTCATTTTGGTTCATTTTTGAAAAAAGTTTTATTCTGCTTCTCCGAATACCACCCACCTAAATAATATTTTAAGACAGGATCTTACTTCAGTTATCAGGTATTGAATGAAAGCAGGTTTTAATGTTTAATAAAGTTTAGAATGATCGTTGTCTTTGTTGACCGCAGATAATAATTAATTGCCGTCTAAATATTATAACATGAATGTGACTTTTTTCCTTCTAGTCGTACCACAGTCACTTTTCCCCTGAAAACATCGAAAAAGCAGATCTTTATATATGGAGTATTTAATAACTCCAAGAAATGTCGTGTAATTAAGGTATAAAAGTAGTATATTCATGTATATGGCGTTTTGATTTTTACGAGGACACATTTTGCAACAAATTAGGCTTAATTTACACTGTGTTAATAGTTTGCACTATAGACTTTAACAATTTCTTGCCAGTGTTACCAGTTCTGCAATTTTGAGGACAAAATTCCAATTTCATACCGTAGTATTTTTTACAGTTTTGTTGATTTGTTACCTTGGGGGTTTTATATTTTTTATTTATTTAATTTATTAATTTGTCAATTTGACTCTTCAACAGTAGTTAGTTTAAGTAATCATATTTCACAAAGCGTTTATCAAAGATATCGATGTTGTGACATAGTCTAGATTTACAATATGCAAGTAAACATTAGCAACAGTAACATCTCCTCAAAACTCAAGCAATATCATATTGCTTACTCATCCTGCTTCGCAAACAAACAAAAATTTCATGCTAGTTTCATGCAAAATTGCATAGTGTAAATGCCGTAATAAACAAGTTTTAGTAGGCAAATTGTGTTCCAACTTCATTCACACATTAGTGAATTAGTATTTAGTATTTATTTATTTAGTATTTAAGGCTATTAAAACGAATCACCATGAAATTATTACAATCAATAGTATGAAATTTCTGTTACAATTTTAGATGCAAGCAGATACAAAGGCCCCATCTATTTACCTATAATAAAACAATTATCAAACGATTGTTTTGCTGGCATTTTTAATGGAAGCGTAAACTGAAGCGCCATCTGTTTGCATGTAGAAAAGCAAGTATCAATCACTTTATAGAAATTAATGGCACATACAAATTTGATTTCGCTGTTTGAATTATAAATATGTACCCTATTTTACCATGAGGAATGTGTGTTGATTAGAAGTCTATAGACAGCTAAACGGTTGAACCGATTCGGTTAAACTTTTAGAGTATCTCTTTGTATACCCAGAAAAAAAAAAAAAATCCAGCTGGGCCCATATGAAGTCTATAATTATTTTGTTATATCTTAAAATTTGTAACAATAAAGGTGTATGACCACATAAGACAAATATTTAACCACAAAAGCGTTACCACTATTTTTTTCAAATATTTGGTCAATCTTATTTTTTATATCCTTTCCTTTACAAGTCTTAAGATTTGCATTAGATTTTGTAATATGAATTGTTGTGATTGCTTAAATATCAAACGTTACATACATTTTTTTTCTATCTATCACACTTCAAGTAGAATAAAAATTCGTAGCTAACCATTAGAATCTAAAAGGAAACTTTACTAAAGGCCAGTAAGACTTTACGTACGTAAAGTCTAAGAGAAAATAAAATGAAAATCTATCCGTATGAAAAACTAGAGATTAAAAATCGTATGATTTTTTTCGTACGTTTACACCATTGGTGTTGAATAAAATGAAGTAAAAATGAAACAGCTGTTTTTAATTGTTTAAAAAAATATTTGTGATGCCAGCTGAGTCTATTTTGCACTATATTCAGCGGTTTTTGTGCTATTTTAACGAATTTTATCTTTAAAAAGTTAGCAATAATAAGAAAATGCAACCCTGATCTAATGAAGTAGAATAGTTTTTGAAAAATTTAAAAAACTAAAGAGAGCCGTACAACTATCAAATTTCCATCCGTATTTTCTCTTAATGTCGGACAATTTCATTACATATTATGTTTAGACGATACTACTTGTACTCTTCTACACAAAAATTTGTCATGTCGTATTACTTGTATTATAATGAAAACCGCCCTTAACTTATTTCTCGTAGCTTTTGCGTTTATAAAGAGTGTTTTTTGCATCCGAAAACTTTCAGAAAAGAGGGATTTTTTCTACTACACTGGTTCAGCTTAATTTCTTCAAAAACCACAATTTTTTAAGAACTGTTTTTTTCTGAAAGAGCTCTTATGTTTATAGCTCTAAAGAAACACATATTCGGGTGTCATATAGGAGCCATGGGGTGAGTAATTTTAAGGCATCCTCAGAAATATCTCTCTAGGTGGCTTCTTCTAAGAGTCTTTTTTCGGAGTGCTCATTTAATAGTTGGCTGGATTATGATCAGCAAAACAATCCTGATAAAATGAAAAATCATAGGCCCAAATTCATAGTTAAAATAAAGTATACTTTAAGGGAACTAAAGTCGGTTTTATTTTAGAATCGACTCTAACTCATTCATAGACAATTTAAAATATACTTTTGTAGAGAAAGTCAACTCTAAATTTAAAACTACCCAAAGCTGTTTTTAACTCATTTTTCCAAAATAATTTTATTTGGTTTAAGAACACAATACTCTTTATCTGATTTTTATACCAAAGTGAACAAAATAAAAACAAGGTTACTTTTTTCAAATGTTTGTTTCGAAATTGTATAAAAACATTTATCAAATTACAGTCGGCACCCAGTGGAAGGCGTCTAAACTTAAAGTATACTTTATTCTTGACTATGAAAGCAAAAAAGATAATAAGAGCTTTTTATTTTAGAGTTTACTTTAGCAAGAGTCGACTTTTTTCAATAACTATGAATATGGGCCATAGTGTTTAGAATTTATTTTTTCTAAAAATGAATTTGCATTATGGAATGTCAAATTCCTTTCCGTATTACTTGACATATACATTGGCCCAAATTCATAGTTATAGAAAAAAGTCGACTCTTGCTAAAGTATACTCTAAAATAAAAAGCTCTTATTATCTTTTTTGCTTTCATAGTCAAGAATAAAGTATACTTTAAGTTTAGACGCCTTCCACTGGGTGCCAACTGTAATTTGATAAATGTTTTCATACAATTTCTACACAAACATTTGAAAAAAGTAACCTTGTTGTTATTTTGTTCACTTTGGTATAAAAATCAGATAAAGAGTATTGTGTTCTTAAACCAAATAAAATAATTTTGGAAAAATGAGTTAAAAACAGCTTTAGGTAGTTTTAAAATTTAGAGTTGACTTTCTCGCCAAAAATATATTTTAAATTGTCTATGAATGAATTAGAGTAGACTCTAAAATAAAACCGACTTTAGTTCCCTTAAAGTATACTTTATTTTAACTATGAATTTGGGCCATTATGTTTGCTTAGCTATTTGACAAATCTTTATACTCAGTATTATAGTGAGAAGCTGGCTTTAGGAAGTATTTGAGAAGGACAAAAATTTTTTTCTGTAGTTAAGTGGTTACGTCATGTTGGTCAAATATTTTACTAATCTGACTGTGTGTTAAGAGCCTATAAATTTGGTCAAAATAGCTTAAAAGTCAATATAAAGAATATAATAGGCGGAGTCGAGGAAGTGGACTTGGTATTCCCATACACAGCAAATATTGATTTTTGTATACCTTAAGAAGGTAAAAGTAGACATTTTAAAGCTTGGTCTAAATGAGTTCGTAGGCAATAGAAATAATCAGTCAAGAAATAGGCTGACTTGGATTAGTAAGTGTAGTATCTCCCATACAAAGTCAAAATTATTAGCGTGTTGGCGTTACCTTACCCCATATTAAAGTGCGTTGCTTAGCAAAAAGTAGCAGTTGCCTAGAAAAGTAGTATCTCCTATATAAAGCAAAAATAAGTCAGCATGTAACTTGGGAACTGCCTGGGAGATTTATATAAAAAATTTGATTATGTTTTACGATTAAAATTTATTATTTTTTCAATTAAACTATTATTTTTTTTAATTAAATTATTAATTGCACCGATTATACATTTAATTGAAAAAAAAAAAAAAAATAGATTTCTTAATAAAATAATAATTAAAATATTTAAAAGTTTAATAAATTTTCAATCTCAAAACAAATAAAACCCTCTATATGGGAACACTGTGCGCCAGTTTATTGCAACCCGACAGTTCTGCTGTAGTATTCTTTTAGTCTGAAATTAGAGTTGAACTGAATAACAGAATATTATTTGTAATTGTTCGACTAAATAAGAAAGTGTTACGAAAGAGCTTTGGTATGCCTGGTAATACGATAATAGATCGATAACTGTAAAGATAACGAAATCTCTAAAATCATCTTACTACGATCTACATCGAGAACAATGAGTTGGCATAAGAATATAAAATGGCTGCGATTATTTGTATAATAAAGTATACGTACAGATGCTTAAGGAGAAGAGAAAAAATATCGACAGATTAAAATATTTGAATGATTATGTAAATATCGGTGAGAAGTAAGGGGATCGATCAAAGTGGCACCCTTCACAGCAGTGGTAGAAAATTATTGTTAAAAGAAACTAAACCGACGATGTTTAAAGTTTCCACACAAAAATAAATCGATAATATTTTTTTTAATAAAACCTAAATTGTAAAAAATTTAAAAAAAATACAAATTTTTTTTTGTTTTGTTTCTTTTCAGAAAAAAAAAAAAATATATAAATAAACTCACCCAAACGAACAAATATGACAAAAACGAATGTGTTAAACATTATCCTTTAGCGAAATTTAGTAAGCCTTTTGATTTTTGTCACTGGCCACGACGCCTTTGTAACGTCTTGGTTTCCTTGTGTTAAACAAATTCACCCAGCAATTTGTAATCATGTGTATTGTAGTGTTGACTTGGAGGATCGTCTTTAAAAAACCACTTTTAATTAGTTTGTAGTTGTGAGACAGAATGATGTTGGCGTGTATATGGTATGTCTGGCCAGTATAAGTGCGTGTGTGTGTGTGAACTTGTATGGGTTATTTCTATGATACTTCAACGTCTGCGTACGAGAATGTGTGGGTGTTTAAAATATACAAAACTTTTTCTCTTAGTTTCACTCCTTTCCTTTTGCCGTTTCCTTTTTTTATTTACGTTTCTTCTTTGTTATTACTTCTTTAGCTGTTTCTTCTTTGGCTTTAAGTATCCTTGTACTTCGTTTAGTATTGCTGTTATTCTTTTTGTGGCTTTTGTAGTATTTGTTTTTGTTGCCGTTTAAGTCCTTTTTCTATATTTTTTTTTATTTTATTTTTGGTGGTTGACTATTTGCTGAGTTGGTTGGTTAACAATTTTTGTTTGTTCTGCTTTGTTTTGTGTGTAAGAATTTTTTCGTTGAACTACACAATGTCACCAAGCAGAAACTGCGTCTTACTGTTGTGTCTTTAGTTTTTTATATTTTAGTGTGGTATTTATATAACAATTTTAAAAATATTCATTTTGTTTTTTTTTTGTGTTTAATATTTTAGAATATTTTTAATTCTTTTAATATTTTTTATATTTAGCTTTGCACTTGTTTTATTTGTTTTTGTAACATGTTTTATTTTGGTTGTTTCTTAAGGGTTTTGCCGATTTCTGTGAAAATGTTGCCTTTCTTTTAATCGGCAATTACCCCTTGCGCCTTCTTTTATAACCACGTTGCGTCATTTTAAATTGTTTTTAATTTTTAAAATTATTTTTAACATTTTTTATTATTTTCTTTGTAATAATTTTTACTCAGAATTATTTTTTTTGTTTTGTTTATATTCTTTTGTTGTTGTTGTTATTGTGTGTGGTTGTTTGCCAATTCCCAGGAGTATATTTTAATACACACTTTTACAACAAAAATGTTTCAAAAAGAAAATCTGTTAAAAGGAGAATAAATAAGTGAGTTGGTTGTGTATTATTGTAACAGTGTTGAAGAAAAATATAGGACCATTCGGCATTGCTCAGGGACTGAATTTTTATGCACTGTTAAAGTGAAAATTTTTGTGCAGAGGAAATTACATTTAATTAAAAATTCATACTAAAATTTTTAATAAAAAATGAAAAAAATTAATAAAGAATAAGTAAATCAAAAAAGTAAAAAGCTTTAAAGCTTTCAATTGAAGCTTTCAAAAAATTTATAAAATTTCTTATAAAATTATGGATTTTTAAAGGAATTTTTTTTTTTAATTTGTTTTAAGTTTGATACTTAAAATAGGATCGTGAAGTCTATACTCTGTAAGCTTTTTACCGGTACAAAAAGCAGTGTTGCTTAAATATTCTTAAAGCTTAAAGTACACCGATCTTAACTTTAAAAAATAGTTACTATTTTTTATTGTAAAATCCATGTTGCAGTTCATCTTTATGATAATTAAACTGAAGTAGTGTAAGACGACCATGTGTTTCATTTCAAAAAGTTATACTGCGCTTCACTCATTGAGTTTTAGTCACGTTAGAAAGTGCTGTTCGCCAATTTCGGACTGCTGGTTTTAGCATAAAGAGGCAATTGAGATTAGGAATTATTTCCTATTAATGGCTAAGGCTCTTGTACAGATTCGTGCAGATGAAACGGGTAGTACTTTATGTTAACCTCTAAATAAAAATTATTTTCTAGAATAAATCAAAACAAAAATTGAATTTGATTTTATAAATTTAAGACTAAAATTCATGTTGAGAGTATGAAAGTGGGTCTCTTAGCTGTTGAAGAAGAATATTGAAAAATAAAAACAGTTTTTTTTAATTTTTCCTGTTTTACTCGCTATTTGGGTCTCAGGCCACCCTTGTCTAATTAAGAATTTATTTTCTATTATTTTATTTCAACAATTTTGCATACGAATGAAAATAAGTAGTAAATATCTTTTCTTTCGTTTTTGCACTCTACTTATGTTCGTTTTCAAAGAAATTTCATAATTGTAGCGTTCACTTATATTAAAGCAAAAGTAAAATTTTAGAAAATGCTCTGTTCTGTATTTCACTTAAATTAATTTTAAACGCTTTGATTCACTTATTACTAATTTCTAATTTTATTATGAAATTTATAAAGAATTTATTCAGAAATTTAGTAATGAATTTTGAAGCTAAAGCATTCTTAAATTTAAGCCCAATTAGAACTATTAATTTGGTTACAATACGAACATAGGGGACTTTGTCATTGTTTATTTTTTTTTTTGCATAATTCCTTGATTTTTTGCTCCAAATCTATATCAAATCTATGTAACAGCTGCAACTATTTAGTGTGACAATCAGTTTTCAATCTACGAACATAAACCCATTTTGCCGACTAAACAACTTGGGTTTTCTTAGTGTATGTTCAGCCTGGTAAGTTAACAGTTCTGACTGATTGTTATTCGTTGGTGAGTTGCAATGTAAGCATGAGTTTCTACGATGGCAAAAGTGCACAAAAACAGCTTGGTATTGCGTTTGATCACGGCCGAATCACCCTTTGAAATAATTACATGGCTTTTTCTCTTGTAAAGTGTTAGCAATGGATTTCATCCGCTTAACAGAGATCCTTATAGCCTTAGCCATTTAAGGGATTTGCATTCTTCGTTCGTTTAAGGGAATACCATAGCTACTATTCACAATAACTGGCGTAAAATTTTTTCTAGGCGGCTCGAAAACTTAGTGTCACTAATCTCGTTAACACCAGAATGGAACAAAGAAAACTTTCACTTCAAAAAAAAAAAAAAAAAAAAAAAAAATTCCGGAATAAAAATTCTTAGATGCAATAGAAAGAAACATTCTGAAGCAAACCATCCCGAAGGCATTATTTAAGGAAGCTAGTTTAATTAAAAGTTATAAGTAACCAATTTAAAGCTGCTATAATTTGCGAAGGTCTTTTTTTAAATTCACGTTACACAAAATTTTTTCTATTTCAAACTTTTAAATTAATATTTTTTATAGAAAAATGCTTTTTATACTTTTAAAGTACTCGTATAAAAAAAAAAAATAAAATAATACTGTAACAAAAATTGTTCTGTTTTGCAACGCATGCCCAGCACTGTAAATCTATTTTAATGATGATTCTTAGTAAATGAATGTATGTAAATGTGTGTGTGTGTGTGTTTGTTTAATATTCTCGTACATACAGATGTACAGATGTGAATGTGTGCAAGTAAGGTTATTTTTGTTGTTGCTGCTGTGGATATTATTATTGTTGTTATTTAAAATATCCTGTACACACTAAGGGCGTGTGCTTTTCTTTATACTTTTTTTTTTAGCTTTTTCTTGCACTTCACATAATTCTATATATAATTTTCTATTCAACTAAAAATAATTTTCTTTGAACACTATTAAAATTTGAATTGCCCAATAATAATAAATTATATTTTATTAATTTCTTTTAATATAAAAATTTTTCTGAACACTTTTATTTTCACAAGTGAAAACGTTTCAATTTAGATATTTTTAGACTTTTTTTTTTCGGAGTGGGAGCAGCTGTTGTAATTTTAATTTTTAGACATTTTCATATTTTTTTTTTTAGAAAATTTTTATATTTTTGAATGATTTTTTTTTACATTTATATTCGTTTTGTTTTTATGTCAAACAATTTTTCTCTTAATTATATGTTAAAGTGAAGAAATAATTTTAGTTAATTTCTGTTTAAATTATTTTGCAAAATTTTTTCCATTTTCAATAACATTTATATATTTCTTTAAGTATGACTTTCTTTAGTAACTCACGGATAACAATTGATTGTTTCATAAAATTTTCCAGCTACAGATGCTGTATCTTTTATACGCTCTCATTACATTCGTTTTATCATACTTTTCTCTCCCTGAAAATTGTTATTGATGCTGGGCGCTGGTGCTGCACAGAAGAGCTTTTGAAGGTTTTGAGCTTTAATTCAGAGTGTGTTGTTTAATAAACTGACTGACTGACTGACTTGTAATAATGTTTTCATTTGATTATAAATTTGGTAAAGTTGCCAGGCTTTTGCTATTACCTTAAGAGAAGGTGTTTATTTTTATTTACAAAATAGTTGATTTCTATCCTAAAACAAAGATGATCCCAAAACTTTATAAAAAGTATACAACAATCAGTCAAACACTTCATTTTAATTCAAAACACAAAAATATTTTTAGGTATGGAGTAGGACATCGGATTTGATAGCATATATGAACCTATATTAGTAACTTCGCATACCTGTTATTATCGTTATTACAGGCTTCTTTTTTGGAACTGAAATAGTTAGATACTTGAAATTAGTGGATGTATTTACGGGTGTATATAACAGAAAAAATTTAAAGGGTGTACCGATAGAAAGGTTGTTTAAAATGTTTGAACTAATCTTTAGAAGGGTATCTGCTGACGTTTGAAATTTATTAATTTATTTTTATTATTTATTATAGGCGCCTAAAAATTGAATCGAATTCGGTTTGACCGATCATGAGTTTTAAAGTCACAACACACTTGCAATAATTTTATATATATACGAGGGCTGCTCTATATATTTCTGGCCTAATAGTGGAAATGCGAATATTTATAATCAAAAATGGTTTAATTGTTTTTCAAAGTATTCTCCAGCATGATTTATACACTTTTGCATGCGCTCAAACCAGTTGTCGAAGCACTTTTCCACTCCGATTGAGACACTTCTAAAACATGGTTTTTGAACACTTCAACAGTTTCTTCTGGCGACGAAAATCATTGACCACGCATTTTTTTCTTGATGTGCGGAAACAAGAAGAAGTCATTAGGTGCCAAGTCAGGGATGTACGGCGGATGACCCATTAATTCGACGTTTTGGCCGGTCAAAAATGCTCTGGTTTGAGCCGATGTGTGAGAGCTCGCATGGTCATGGTGAACAATGATTCGTCTTCTCTTGTTGGTTTTTCGAATTTCTCCGATGACTTCAGGCAAACAAATTGTAGTGTACCACTCAGAAGTGACCGGCCTACGTTGCTCAAGCGGAACAGTCGCCACATGACCAGTTTTGCCGAAGAAACAGGCGACCATTTGCTTCGAAGTGCTTCTTCCACGAACAACTTTCGTTGGATTTTTCTCGTCTTTGAAGACCCACACGGTCGATTATTGTTTCGTTTCGGGCTCATACGCATAGATCCATGATTCGTCACCTGTCACGATTTTATAAAAGTCTTTTGAAGCACCGCAATCGTATTTTTGCAACATTTCTTTGCACTGATCGACACGAGCCTTTTTTTGAGCGACTTTTAAATCGTGCGGGATCCAACGAGAACAAACCTTTTTTACGGCCAGGTGTTCATGCAGTATCGAATGTATGTTGGTGGAAGAAATGTCCAAGGATGTCTATATCTCTCGGTATGTCGCATGTCGATCTTGCATTATGAGTTCACGCACGGCATCAATGTTCTCTGGCACAACAGACGTTTTTGAACGACCTTCACGGAATTCGTCTTTGAGCGAGCTTCGGCCACGATTAAATTCATTATACCAATTTTTCACAGTGCTATAGGATGGTGCTTCATCGCCATACAAAGATTTAAGTTCATCAATGCACTCTTGTCGTGATAATCCACGTCGAACGTTGTGAAAAATGATGGCACGAAAATGTTCACGAGTTAATTCCATTTTTTTCTATATTAATTTTTTCAAGATTTCCTCTGCTAACAGATTTTTCCATAAAGAGAATTTTAGACGTTTTAAAACGCCTATTAATTGAAATAGCATTTGCGAGAAAAATTTTACAGAGAGAAGTTGAGGCAGACCAAATCCTATCTTTTTTTTTTTAAGAGAAGTAGCACTTCAGGCATTAAATACCCACTTAGTTTGTAACCGTGCTACATTCTTTAGGAAAGGGATAGATGAGAGAGAAGACAGGTGGTGAAAGGAGATAGATATTACTTCGCCTGCGAATATGCTATGAAGAAGTTCCGACGAGGGAGGCTGCATGTTTTAATTTTAATCTGAATATGTCTAAATACCATTAAACAGAAAAAAACATTTTTTATTTTTGACTGCTGCAAGGATTAAACCCAGGGCAGCCAGATTTGTAGTCAACGTGCTT
Source organism: Gymnosoma rotundatum (assembly GCA_916610165.2). Classification (NCBI taxonomy): domain Eukaryota; kingdom Metazoa; phylum Arthropoda; class Insecta; order Diptera; family Tachinidae; genus Gymnosoma; species Gymnosoma rotundatum. Next base: position 96,319,510 of record OU744340.1, read on the forward strand.
ACCACCTTGGCTACAGCAACATAAAAACAGGTTTGATCATTTACTTCATACACTAAAAAAGTGCTATAAAATTATTGTGATCTTCAACTACTATTAAGAGTTTGCCGCAGAGCTGAGCTGACACGACAATAAAATTATGTAACGAGAGTTTATCACATTTAAATTATCAAGTTTCATAAACTTTTTAAATCTAAGTTTTCAGTAAAATCAATAATTTTTAGCAGACGCCAAAAACAACTTAAAATTTTTACCGAGCATATGGAAATGTAACTGCTTTTTAGCAACATTTCGAATCTATGTAATTAATGATATTGTTACAAAAATAATAATTGGCAAAAAACCAATTTTAAAGTTAATATGTTGTGTTCACCACTAATAAGTGTGGTATCAGTGAACAGAAATTAAAATTAATTAAAATTAAATCTAGTTTACGGGCACCGCTCCAAAATAAAAAAAAAGTTGCCTACAGAGTGCAAAATGCAATTTTAAACAAAAAATGTTAAGTGAAAAAATTGACGGCCACCCTTAGTTTCGGAGTTACGGACCTCCGAAGTTTTTGTATCTAATAAGGCATATATCGAGTATTCGATGGTAGAATGGGACAATGTGGGTATCATTGGAAAGGGAATTTAAGGGCCTTTGCTTAAAATGGCATTTTGTACTCTGTAGGCAACTTTTTTTTATTTTGGATTGGTGCCCGTAAACTAGATTTAAGCCTTAAATTAAATTAAATCAAATGATCTTTCGTATAAAAAAATTCTTCATAACAATTTAGTTTTTTAAAAATTCAAAATCAACTACCACTTGTCATTTCTGAAATCTTACCTATGAGAAAATTATAAATTTGGAGAAAGAAAAATAGAATTACTGTTGGTTATTGTTGTTTTTGCTTAAACTTTGATTTTTGTCCTTGCTTTATTGTTTGGACAAAAATTTTTAGTTTATCTAAAATGTTTGTCAGAAGTTTCCTGAAGAGTTAATATTAATTATCAATATCGGTAATTTAAATATTTAATCGGAATAATAGAAAATAGCACAAAAAAGATTTTTTTTTGAAAATTAATAATTATAATAAACAATTCCTGTTGTTTAATTTAATAAATTTTTATTTTTAATTAAATTATTTGTAATTGATTAAAAACTTTATTCCAGGAGTAGTTTTTGCAATATACATACATGTGTCACTCGTCTTTTAACTTCTCTTGTGTGGTTTTATCAGTTTAAGTATACTGTTCAGGTTATATTTATTTAAAGTCTTTGATGTTGTATGGCCTCCTGTATCTGATGCTTGATTGTGTCTATTTGCGATTTTTTTTTTAAATGGCAACTCTCACCTTTAATCTTTTTCTATTTGTAATGCAAAATCACAATATTAAATTTAACTATTTTTAGACTAAAATGATATTTTTGCAAAAAAAAAAAATTTCTTACGATTATATTGCTGCACTATAAAATTTATTTCGTGAAAGTATCAACGACTACTATTATTCTAATGCAAACAATTGACATACTAATTTTACAAAAGAAATCAACAAAATACTTCAGAAACAAAAAACAATGTAAATTATTCAAATACAATGTGCAATGAATGTGTCGCATCTTTAGACATACTTAACAGCACTAAAACACTTTGAATGTTTTTTTAATTCACTTTACGGACGTAATCTTATTTATTTATATTCTTTTCTTAGAATAAAATTATGAGTAAAAAAAATTTTTTCATTCAAATCAAGAGAATACTTTAAATATTTTTAGAAAAAATTTCCACAGATGCACTGTAAAAATATATAATTTGGCTTTGGTAAACAAATTTGTTATATTTCAGTTCCTAAGTTTTAAAATTTTTTATAAAAAAATTGAGATGTATCGTACCGATCTATTTGACACAAAAATATATTCGTATAGTAGGAGAGAGGTAAGAGGTTGATAAAAAGGACAACCGGCTTTTAATAAAATTTAAAATATGAACAGCTTTTTACTTCATAAAAGTATACATCAGGCAAAAAATAAAAACAATTTATTTAAAAATATGTTTGAAGGAAATTTTAAGATTTCATAGGAATGAAATAAAGAATGTAGCGATATTTTTAGCTCAAGTTGATTATGAGCCAATTTTAATAATTTTATTTTTAATTTAAAGAAAAGAAAACAGCTTGAAAATTTACAAAGTTTTTTTTAGAAAAGAAGTAAGAGTGCTAAATTCGGTTATGCCGAATTTTATATGCCCTTCATCATTAATGTAAAGCTTGTTTAGTGAAGTAACTCCAAAAAAAAAACATATATGTATATGGGGCGATACATGTAATAAAACTGTAACGGGGTCATGTCCCTGAAATTTTTGTAGAAAATTTTGTTATTGTTGTAGACAGTAATCGATATAGAATACAAAACACTTTTTTTTTGAATTTCTGTCTGTCTGTCTGTCTGTGTTCGTATCACGTAAAAACTGCTTGATAGATTTGTCAGGAGGTCCTTTAGAGCCATGGTTCCAATATAGAATACTGTTTCGTAAAAAAAGGAAATTTCCTGACCAAATAAAGACGCAACTGTGCAAGCACCCAATTTTACCGGTTTAATGGTACCAAAACAGTTGTCAGCACTTATTATTTTTGTAGATAAAAATTTTTATTACGAGGGCTGCTGTATATATTTCTGGGCAATCTGACATATCCATTGGAAAGTTTGTCATTTTTAAGCATAATCGTACTAAAAACGTTTTGACGTACGCCCATTATTTGTGTTGTTAACAGTGACTTGAAAAAATTAATATAGAAAAAAATGGAATTATTTCGTGAACATTTTCGTGCCATCATTTTTCACAACTTTCGGCGTCGATTATCACGACAAAAGTGCATTGATGAACTTTAATCTTTGTATGGCGATGAAGCACCATCCTGTGGCACTGCGAAAAATTGGCATAATGAATTTAATCGTGGCCGAAGCTCGCTCGAAGACGAATTCCGTGAAGGTCGTCCAAAAACTGCTGTTGTGCCAGAAAACATTGATGCCGTGCGTGAACTCATAATGCAAGATCGACATGCGACATATCGAGAGATAGAGACATCCTTGGACATTTCTTCCACCAGCATACATTCGATAATGAACACCTGGCCGTAAAAAAGTTTTGTTCTCGTTGGATCCCGCACAATTTGAAAGTCGCTCAAAAAAGGCTCGTGTCGATTGGTGCAAAGAAATGTTGCAAAAATACGATTCCGGTGCTTCAAAAGACGTTAATAAGATCGTCACAGGTGACGAATCATGGATCTATGCGTATGAGCCCGAAACAAAACAACAATCGACCGTGAGGGTCTTCAAAGACGAGCAAAATCCAACGAAAGTTGTTCGTGGAAGAAGAACTTCGAAGCAAATGGTCGTCTGTTTCTTCGGCAAAACTGGTCATGTGGCGAATGTTCCTTTTGAGCAACGTAGGACGGTCACTTCTGAGTGGTACACTACAATTTGTTTGCCTGAAGTCATCGGAGAAATTCGAAAAACCAACACGAGAAGACGAATCATTGTTCACCATGACAATGCGAGCTCTCACACATCGGCTCAAACCAGAGCGTTTTTGACCGGCCAAAACGTCGAATTAATGGGTCATCCGTCGTACAGCCCTGACTTGGCACCTAGTGACTTCTTCTTGTTTCCGCACATCAAGAAAAAATGCGTGGTCAACGATTTTCGCCGCCAGTGTTTCCTAAAAGAGCTTTTCCAAAGATTTTAAGTGATACCCACATTGATATCTTAAAAAATATGGTACACAATCGTATTGTTCAGAGGCCCATAACTCGGAAAATATGGGCGAGAGCCATTATTTTTACTTGTTGTTTTTTCTTATTTATTAATTTTCTATCGCCCCATATATTTGTTTTTTTTTATTGGTTTTATTTTATTGTTCTAAATGATATAGAAAAATTAGAGGTAGGCGTGTTGTTTTGCCCGCTGCCTCACCGAACATGGACCGATATAGCTAATTTTCAATAGCAAACTTTTCGAAACTATGTCTGATCGATTAATGTATTTAAATTTTCTCTAGCTCATCTAGTGTCTTGGCAAACTTGATTTTAACACTAATACGGACAAACAGACGGACATTGCTCAATCGACTTCGCTATGCATAAGAACTCAGAAAAATATACACTTCATAGGGTCGGAAACGGATACTGTAGATATTACAAACGGAATGACAAACTTAGATATCCTGGGGTTTCAACGCGAGAAATTAAGGTAACTAGAGTCAGTCAACAAAAACACTTTTAACACAATTGTTTCTTTCTTGCTTTTTATCATAGTCTGTATCAAACTAAGTACACTTGTGGCCGCTAATTCCAATCTTGAAAGCTATCCGAAAAGATGCTTTCAGATTTAAAATAACTCTTCGAATTGCTTCCGTTTTTTTGTCCAGCGAGCAATTGCGTTTTAGTCGGATATTAACAAAAATCTGAACTAAATTTTTTTTCGGTCGAAGCAACACAATTGCTAATGACACCAGTGTCTAAGCAATTTTGTTTTAAAATAATAGCTGCATTATCTTTTCTTGATTAAGGAGATGAAAACATTCAGAGTTTTGAACGTAAAGCTAAAATTTATGCCCGAAATTTAGCTAAGGTAATGAAAAATCATTGGGTTATTTAAAATTATTGCATATAATTTATCAATTGTATTTAGTCTCGTTCTACGATAATATAAATTAAACACATCTAAAATTTTAGCTTGTTTACATGCTTCAGACTTATTTTCACTTTTCGTTCAGAAAATCTCACTGCAAATTTGTTAATTAAATTTCGATATTAGAATATCAGAAAAAAAAACTAAATTCAGTATTTATTTTACACAAAATCAAAGCCTCTAGTAAGAATGATTGGTACCTTATAAAAGTGTAATTTTAACATTAAACAAAAATAATCTCATAATCACTTTGAACTTAATTGTGATTTTCTTTTGTGTATTTTAATGCCAAACAATTTTTATTTCGCTTCTACAGATGCTTCTAAAAATTTTGATTGTTGTCTGGCATCGTTTAACATTTCGTTTAAAATGCATCTTTTTATTTATAATTTCATCCTTCTTTTATTCGTTCGTTGATGGCACAACGCCTACACATTGTTGAATAATAATCAGAAATAGTAACATTTTTCTTTCTTTTTTATAAGTCATTTGTTATTAAATTTAACAAAAATGAGAATGTGATGAGAACGTTGCAAATGTAAGATTAACTGTGTAGAAATATGTATGCGTCTCTGGTCGTGTGCGTGTGTATGTATGTGTTTAAATGTTTGTGTATAACAGTTAAAATAATTGCATGTTTTTGTATGAATCTTATTTTACGAAGAGTCAATAGAGTACCCTTACGAAAAAGGAGCTTTTTGTGTTATCTCTTAAAAAGTGAGCGTTTTATTATGCTCAAAGAGAGCGTTTCCCACAAGAGAGAAATTCAAATGGTGTTAAGATAAATGTAGTTTTTTCAATGTTTTTACGAATAGTTGTTTTTGTTCTATTTTCCTTATAAAAACTAGAATAACGTGTTGCTCCTTTAGTTATTGAAATAAAGGTTGTGTGTGTGTAATTGTGTGCAAATTAATATAAATGTATGTGTGTCTGTGTATATGTATAACCAATTAATGTGTGCAAATATTCATTTCTATAGTAAACTCAACTGATGTTCATTAATGTTCTTCTGATGTTGAATTCTAAGAAAAAAAATTTCAAATAATTTGAGTGGATTCAAAATTCATAAATAAATTCTTAGAAATTGTTAAATATTCTTCTGTATTTAATAAAATTGTATTAACAAATTTTGATACTAATTAAAGTTCAAGATCTTTGTTAATATACTGAAATTATCGTTTTCTTAAGAATCACTTCAACAGCTGTTGTCTAATGCTTAATGTGAATTTAAACGTTGTCTCTTTTTACGAAATAATTTTCCAGGCGTTCGTAATAAAAAAAATTGTATTTTGTGTTAAATTTTTTTGGTAGCGTTCGATTGTTCGATTGAAAAATCACCCGAAGCTTCTGGAAATTATTACAACAAATTTTATTAAGGAACTCTTGAAAAAATCACAAAAAGTTCTTAGGCAGAAACGCTGAAAGAAAATCTAACTTTAACTTAAATATCATCTAAGCAAGATGTATTGAATCGATATAATTGTTGAATGCATATGTAAATGCTGAACACATTTTAGTGTAAGATAACTGTCTGCTCTTAAAATTCAGTTTAATTTTATATTCTACATTTTACATTTGGAGGCTGAAGCTGGTAAATATCACCATTTAAAAGCAGCAAATATTCAACAAAATAAAAGAAAAGCCTTTCAAATTCTTAAGAAAATTTGTAAAAACTTCTTGGTGACCATAATGTACTTACGTGAACTTAGTCAAAATGCTTTCTTATGTTTCATAAATAAATGAAATTTATGCACAAAAAATAACTGAATGAACTTAATTTTTATTCTAGAGACCATAAATATAGAAATCTGTTATAATTTTTATTAGTTTTAAGAAAACTTTAAAATGAAAACTACACGGTTTTTTCTACAAAATAGAACAATAGAAAATGCATATTCTTTAAAATTAAGTGCTGAAATAAAATATTTGATATGCTTGCAAATCGTTGATTATCGATTAAAACTTTTTTTTTAAGTCTTTCAGAAATATGCAAAAAAGTTTTTTCTTTACTGATAGTTTACTAGATCAAAAAGAATTCGAAGAGAAGTAAAATTTAGTTTTCGGCGTGCTTGTAGAAACTTCTAAGTTGTCTGATTTTTTCTAAAAATTTTTGCGAGTAAAATGTCCCATTCCAAGTTTTTAGAGGAAAACAATAGAATTTAACTTTGTTGTTAAAAAAAAATCTAAATTTTTTAAGTCTTATAGTCACATACTCCGATCGAAATGGTTACAATTCCTTATTAACCATTCCAATCAATTCTGTTGTACCTTCTGCAGATTCCAATCAATTTTGCTTATTCCTAAAAATATGCTGAATCTCCACTACTCATTTTAGATGTGGCAAGACTGCGCAAATAAGAAAATATCAAAAAAAAAAAAATTAAGTCCATTTTGAAATTTAATATTAGTTTCATTCCTAACAAAATTTGTTTCTTGTCTTCTGCAGAACCAATTTAAAGAATTCAAATCATTTTCGATCCGAATTGAGTTCTGCTACATGCCTGTATATAATGACTGCAGTTTTTATTTTTTCAGTTTGCTTGTTAACTTTCGCAGCTACTACGACCATGTGTAACTATTTTAAATAAAAAAGTAAAATCATTTGAAGTATTAATAGACTTTATGTACTGATAATTAAAAGTTCTGTTATCTTTGCAATATTTTAGCATTCATTTCTCATTCCGAAAACAATTTACATCAGAGTTGTAAAAAAGTAATTTTTAAACAGAATAATTGAAACAGGTTATTTTTTTTTGTAATTAAATTTTATTTATTTTGTTTTTTTTTTTACTCAAAGATTACATTTGTATTTTTAATTTGGTTCTGGTTTTTGATTTGTTTATTTTTTTTTTTTCATTAGGCATAGGAATTTCTTTAAATAATATTTAGACATCGTAGGGAAGTGGACATTTTAGTTTTATTTAAACCTACTAAGAAATCATTTATTTTGTTTAACAAATTTGTATTTTAATGTTTTTTTTTTGTATTTATTAAATCGTATCACTTTTTGATTTTTGTCTACTAATTTGTGTTTAATATCTACATTATAAAGACTTAAAATGTTAATTAGGACTTTTAACTACTTTTGATATGATATTTTTAAATTTTGGTTATAATGGTGGTTTTATTTTATATTTAATGATACTTTGAAAATTGGGTAGATTTTTACATTTTTTTAAATTGTACTTTTACATTGCAGTTGCTTTTGATTATTTAAGGGTTTTAGTTAATATCGCTAATATTTTTATTTTTCATCAAAAATAGTTGAATAATTTCAAAACTATTTTTTTCAAATAGTTTTACGAAATTCTTTGAAAGCTTTAATAATAGAACGCATAATAAAGAAAAGCTTTAAACTTTTTATGGTCGTCTTTGGAGCTTTATATGAGGAAAAATTTATGGTCACAAAAACAATATTATAATGTTACCTTGAAAATATTATAGTTTTTTTTATTGTAGTTTCAGTTGGACAGTGGATTTTTATTAATTCAATAATTACAGAAAGAACTTTAACCAAATTCTTAAATTGATTTTCATTAAAGAAAGATCTAAAGATTACCAATAACTAGTAAAACAATAATTTTATGTATTTAGTACTAAAGTACTTCAGGTATTGATATTTTAAAACCAAGAGGTTTCGTTGATTTCAAATACCAGCACGAAGAGTTTATTTATTTTTTAGTCTGTGGGTCAGGTCATATTTGCTCCCACGATTTGTTGTTTATTTATCATGAGCATTTTTACAAACTAAAGTGGCAATACAAATGATACTCCGGCGAAACTCGATGTCTTCTTAAGCAAACATGCAGAGTCTTGCAAAGACTTCAACTGTCACCTCTTATAACCTATTCTGCCACGAAGGTCACACACTGTTAATATGTCCCTCAGTAAGCAACGCTCGATTTAGGTTTGGATAAAGATTTTCCGTCCTACTATACAGGTTACTGTTTGTATAAATATTCAATTGCCTTCGCTAACTTAGCTACCGCCACTACAAAACATTTACTGCCAGTCCCACGATGTCGCAATCGTTCGTTCGTTCGCATATTTACATTTAAAACAAAAACAATTTTTTAGAATTTGTTTTTATTTTGAATGTAATTGTGCAAACGAACGAACGCTTGCGATATCGTGGGACTGGCAGTTAGTTGCCTATCTCTAAGTTAAAGGGTCCGTAAGACTAATCAACAATAATTATTTGTTGTCTGTAATCATGGCACTGGTGGGATTTGAACTTAAAGCAGTTGCTTAACATGTTATATCGCTAACCTTTATGTGTATTATGTTTACTGACACCACACTTGTTAGTGGTGGAAGTAACACCTTATTAAAGTCTGTTTATTTTGATATGTCAAGGTCTGTAAACAATATTTTTCTTACAATAACATTACGCAGATTCCAAAATGTTTAGAAAATCTAAATCAGTTTTTTATATTTGCAATCACTATTATAGTGCAATAATAATATTAAATAACAAAACACTGCGAATACGGTGGGACTAGAACTCTCGATTGGCTGTTTTACTAACCGCCCCTTTTAACCTTTGAACCGCCCCGGCTACCGCACACTGATGTTAATATACGGGCGCCCTCACCAACTCATCTATTACATGTCAAATAAATTCCTTCTCTGAATCTCTTATTCTTCTTTAGTGGCCCTTCTAAAATGCAGATTAGGACTTTTAATGTAAAAACGGTTCCACAACAATTGTTTTCCTTTTCTTATCAAAATTCCGAAAGTTTGGTCTACAGGTTTTTATTTAATATCTTTCTGGAATTACTAAAACTATTCAACATAAAGTTCTTGTTTCTTTATTTAAAGTTTCGCTGGGATTTGAACTCATGACTCTTTGTTTATTAATAATTAGACTCGTGATTTTCTTTTTTATAACAAGAAGACTCATCTAAAAATGCAGCCAAGATAGTTAGCTAACTCTTCCTTCTATTCTGTTGTCACACACTACACTTGTTAGTGGTAAAAATCTTATTTAGGCTGTCCAACAATTCTAACTGACAACATTAGCTTTTGTGTTAACAGATAAGCAAAGAATTGTTAAATCTTATTTTTATAACAACAGATTATAACGGCAATAGATATCGATCTGCCGTCCGTTTTGAAACTATTTAAAGTTGAATTAAAATCTTTTAATGGAATATAAAGAAATCGTTAAATACTTATTATAGCATGTAATTTTTGATTTTTTTTTTCTTTTTTTTGTAAACTATTTATTTTACACTTTCTATTAAAATACAATTCTTACTATAACATTTTCTGTTCTGTATTTTTTTGTCTAAAATAATTTTTTTTAAAAATTAATATAAACTAAAAATTGACCAATAATTTTAATGCTTATTTATCTAATCTTCATTCTTTATGTTGTTGATTATTTAAATTATTATCATATACATACTTCTTTTTATGTTTTTATTTGAAAAACAAAAATCTTAATTTATCTAAATCCCCGTCCAGACATGAAATTCTTGTTTCTGCAATTTTTTTAAATTCTCATATAAAATTGCATTCGTGTCCATACATTTAAATGAGAAAACAAAAGAGAATTGCAGGTACATGAAACAGTATACTCGTTTCTACTCGTCTTTTCTCTCTCACCTAAAAACTCAAGAATTGCGCAACAAAAGTTGAAAAGTATGGACGAGGACTAAATAGAATAAAATACGAAAATCTTAATTGTTTTTGTTAACTTAAGAAAAGTTAAGAACAACTTTAAAATTGTCATAAAAATTATGATTTTTTAAATTTCATAACGACTTAATATTTTAGGATTTAATTATAAGATTGATATGATTTCAGTTGCTGCTAAAAATTTTACTTCGTAGCTCTTCTTCGAAATTACAATAAATTAAGTTCAACTTATTAATTAATTAAAATTGCCGTATGTTTAACAAAAATTTTGCATGAGGTTGACATGAGTAAAGAATATTAGTAGAGTCTAGGCGAACCACTTTACACAATTTGGTCATCCATGCCAATTACATGCTTCGTTTTCATTGAAATTTTTACTTGACATTCTTAAAGAGACACTTGTTTGTTTGTTTAAAATGGTAAGACAAAACGAACAAAAATAATTTTTAATTTACTTTATTCGGGCTTGATTCCTTTAAATATAAATATTACATGATATTCTCATAAAATATTTTTTATTTAAAATTACAAATTTCGGAAAGCATATCCATATGGCCATTTCACTACTGCTCAAATAGCTCAACAGTGGATTTTATCCAAATTTTCTATAGAAAACTAGAAAGTCTTATATCAAAAGCCAAATTGTTTAAACGAGAACTCCATTGAATCAATAATACGGCATTTACACTATGCAATTTTCCATGAAACTAGCATGAAATTTTTGTTTGTTTGTGAAGTAGAAGGAATAAGCAATATGATATTGCTTGAGTTATGAGGGGATGTTACTGCTGCTAATGTTTTTCTAGATATGGCATAACGTTGTAACTTAAATAGAAAATTGAGAAAAAAATGCCTCAAAAAATTGCATAGTGTAAATGTGGACTAAGACAAAAACACAATAACAACTCAAAAATGTTTTATACAAAAACACAGCAAACATTCAGTAACTATTTTTATTTTTTCTTTCATTTTTGTTTGTTTTTTTAATAAAAAATATTACATGAGAAATAAAAAATATTTCATGAGAATATCATGCAATTTTTATATTTGAAGGAATCAAGCACGAATAAAGTAAATTAAAATTAAAAAAAATTCCGAAAGAAAATTTAATATTTTTTTATTTTACTTTGATGAAAAAGTTTTAGCCAATCAACACTACACACTATAGATGTTTCTAGAGCGGGCTCAGGAGAGGTATTTTAGATGAAATTTTAGTTATTTGAGTTTTAATAAACCTGAACTCTACTTGGAAGTGTGAAGTGCCATGATTTGCTATCATTCTAAAATATAAAACAGCCAATAGCCCAAGTTAAAGGCTAAAAAGCTGACAGGAAAAACCATACGTGAATACTTATCAATAATATTGACATCTTTGATTTTTGGTATGGTGGCTTTAATGGCAGAAGCACCCTTTTTTAAAGCGTGCAAGACACGAGGTTTGTTGCCTGTAGCAAAAAAAAAAATATATATATATAATTAAATTTTAAACAAATTGTTTCTAATGTAATAACTTACCCCTTTGTCCTCTGTAACGTAAATTTGAACGACTTGTGGTACCATAGTTACGAGCAATTCTAAAACTCGGTGGAAATTTAGCTAAATCCAAAGTTTCGGCACCCAATTGATTTAAGGTTGTATTATAGTTACCCTTGCGCAATGATGGTATAGGACTCATGCGCACATCTTGTAATTCAATAATATCTTCCGCAGTTGAATAGGTTTCCGATTTATCAGGTTTGCCTAATAAATAAAATAAGCCAAATTTTATATACTTTTAATGTTTTCATGAAATACTATTTATGGTTTACCTGATCTTTTATTATCACCATCTTTGTTCTTTTTCACTTTCTTTTTGGCTCTTTTACCCCAATAGGTGTAATTGACAGCCGCATATTCTAAAAGAGCGGCAAATACGAACACAAAACACATGACCAGATAAATATCTATGGCTTTAACATATGATATCCTTGGTAAGGAACTCCGTACACCAGTACTTATGGTAGTCATAGTAAGAACAGTGGTAATACCTAAAAGTAATTAATATAATCAAGGTGATAAACATTTATTTTAATCTTGTTTTATAAAGTAATAACATAAAAGATTTATTACCAGATGGTAATAATTCAAGTTGTTTTTTAGTATTTAACATGCATGGTAATAAGCAGCTATTAATTGCTTCTTCTTCTTCTTTGTTGTCTTGCTGTGCTCTTTACTCTCTCTTTGCAAATATTTTTTTTGCACATACATTAAAAGCAGTATTGCCATTTGGTTACAATTTTAACATTTTTGTAACTTTTGAAAATTTATTTTTTTATTTATTGTAAAATTTTGTTATGTTAGGTCAAATTTTCGTAACTTGTGATACAAATACGAAATAAAGTAATATCACTAAAAGATTACGAGATTTTTATATCAAATAATGAAATTTGATATAAAAATCTCACTTAACATATCTACCTTTCTTAACATATCAATTCGGTTTAAATTACAAATTTAAATTAAATTACCTGCAAATGCAATCAAAATCCCATATAAAAAATTAGTTTGAAATAAACAAAAAATAATATTGCTTAAGTTTTACTTTCTTCTGTTAGTGAGAAATCACGAAATGTTTCTTGTTTCAAATTTAAAAACAACAATTTTTTCCCAACTGGGAAATAACATGAGCTGCATTTGGTGCGTTCTGTTCAAACTTGCGAAAATTGGTAGCAACTTCAGTTATTCCGCTTGAAAAATTTGACAATCGTAGAAACATCTCGATTTAGAAAAAATTGTCCTTTAATTTCCTTCAGGAAGTATCGGATTATATTACAGAAAAATTTTTAGTAATTTTGTGTTGAAGTTTTAAGCAAATAAGTCTGAAATTTATTTTTAATAACGGCATTTTTAACATAATTAGTGTAGTAAATTTCATGGAAGCTCAATCTTTTAAAGAAAAATGTACTTTAAATATTTTATTTAACGGTGAGAGTATGCACTTTTCCATACCGAAGTATTAGTATGGGGTCCTAATTTATATCCTCATGAGTAGCATCGGTATGAAATTTTATTTTATACGTTATTCTTTTTTATTTTCGTTTTGTTTTTGTTCAGTAAATGAATTTGGTCTTGTTGTTTTCCCTGACATATGGAATAAAACTTTTTACTATATTTTATACCAAGGCGCATTAATATACATTTATATTATGTTTGACGTTTTAAAAATTTCAAAATAATTTAGAAATTAAAAAATTTTATAAAACTTAATTTCAAAACCAATATGCATGTACCAACTAGTACAACTTTATTTATTTATTTTATTTATTTATTTTGTAATATTTAATGTATCGAATGATGATAAAAGGATAAATTAAGTTCGGCTTCCTTCTGTTCAGCCAGCTACTTTTGACATCAACATGGTGGTTTGCAACAACAAAATTACATTAGGATTTTGTCTTTGTAAACGTGCGGTCACCTAATATTTAATTCGCTTTAATTTTATACAAATTACATTAAATTACTATTTTTTTAAGGAACATTTCAAAATGTAACTTTAATTGAAAAAATTTATCTTTTTTCCTGTCTTTCCCTGGCAACACTAATGAAAAGATTAACAGCTGATTTAAAATCCGTCAGCAAAGTACTCATTGTGCCAACCTCATCCGTCGTTACTTTGACTTCAGGCGAATATGTCAAAGTACAACGTATGACGGATTCAATGTGCCCCGGCCTTTATTCACAAAAATGTTAAACTGCTTAATAAGAAAAAATTGCTAAAGTAGTATTCTCAAACGCTTAATAGCACTATTACGCTGTTATAAATCATTAATAAATTTCAAATATTTAATGTAGCAGTTACCCTTCTTTAAACCTTTAATAAGTTTTGAAAAGCATTTTTCCCGTAAAATTTTTTACTGTAAAAGTGTGAAAAACTATTAATAAAAAATATAACGAATATAATAAATTTAATTTCGACAATAATTAAGTGTTTAAAACATTCTTATATATAAATTAGAACTATATGTATTTATTTACACCATTTAAGACCACAAAATGAAAATGAAATCAAACATAATAACGCACAAATTATTTTGGGCTTTTAAAGCAGCGTTTTCGTAGTTTATTAGATGGACTTACAAATGCAAAAAATTTAGCTATCACTTTATCTGTTCTGCAATTAAAGGAAACGATACGTTTCCAGGTAATTAATACCAAATTAACTATTAGTATTTGTGGAAAATGTGTTTAGAATAGAGAAATTATCATAATTGTTCTTTCATAATTAAAGCATTGTATTTTATTGATTTGAAAATAAAAAATTCACAAAATTGTATCATAAATAAACAAAATAATACAGTGATGTACAAACAGTAATGCCAAGCTCGGTATTTGGATACTTTTTTGTACTCATTCAGTGAATCATTTTATAAAAAAGGGTTAAACGCCATTTTTTTACTTTAAAATTTTTTGTGATATAAAACAATAAATAATAATAAAATAATGATAATTTAAGTTATGATAAATAATATTATTGCTGATTTAATTATTCTTTTTTAATTATAAAAACATTATTTAGGTATTTGGTTCATTGTTGTATGCATCACTAAACGTAAATGTACATATAATATGACATGATGTTGCCAACATAAAACTACAATACTATTAAAATCGTTTTATAGTTAATTTTGCGTTATTAAACGGTTGTGAATAAAAATTGTTATTAATGGTTAATAAAACAAAAAGTGTTTAATAACTAAAGTATACATTAAGCTTACAATAAGAAATTTTTGTGAATAAGACTAAAATAAAACTTGAGCAGAAATAATTCGCATATAAATTTCGAAATGTAAACGCAAAGGAAAAACATAGTTAAGGTAACCATAATCTATGAGGGACATTCTATAATTGTATGATATGGTTGGAAGCAAAATATATTTACATTAGTAATAATATAGATGGTCTTGGAACCATATTGTTGTCTAGCCTAACAAAAAAAATGGTAAAGTATAAACATAATTAGGTTTAAAATGAAAACTTCTTATAATTGAATGTAATATTATTATTCTCAAATATAAACATTAAATGGTCAATTTAAAACATCATAATATGGTTAAAATTGTCATGTATTGAAATTGAATCATAATATGGTATCGTAAGTGTCAACGTTGCACGTTGGGTTGAACTTTCCAAAAATGGCTCTTAATTAAAAACTTATATTTTTAAAAAAGCATTTAATCTAGGTTATAGTAAACAAAATTGTGCATCACTCACTATCTTTTTCAATTTTCTATGTTATCTACTTTTGAAATTGTGCGCTGTCAAAGTTGAAGTTTTTTTAACCCTGCTGTAAGGTCAAAAAAACTTACAAATTATAGGTTGCGGACCATTTTGGTTCAGTTAATTTTTTTTACGAAATACCATATTACATACGGTTTTTTTTACTATTTATTTTATATGATCGATAGAAAAGGTTGGTTAATATTACATTTATATTTATTTGACTGTTATAATATACATTTTTTAAAAATCTTTGCATCGACCGTTCAGGACAGGGTAAGCTAAAGTAGTAGTGTTTTAAATATTTTGGGGTAAGCCTGTTAAATTCGTTACAAAAATGATATTAGCGGAAGAAATGAAGATTTACATGGATTGTTTGATGCTCGTTTTGGTCGACCTATTTATCGTTCAATTATGAGCGAGTAAAAGGTGATCATGATAACTAGAGCTTTACGTTTTAATGATGTTATAAACCGCAGGCAAAGAAATAGTAGCGATAAATTTGCTCCCATTCGTGATTTTTGGGATCAATGAAAAGACCTGCTTCCAATGTATTATAACTGCCACGATAATGCAACTATTGATGAACAGTTGGAACAGTTGGTAGCCTTTAGGGGAAGATGCTCCTTAAGGCAATATATGCCTTCAAAACCTTCTAAATGCGGAATAAAATTTTGGTTAGCTGTTGACTCCAAATCAGAATATATTTGGAAAATACAACCATACCTCGGAAAACCAAAAAATCAGCTGCCTGAAAAAAATCAAGGCCAGCGCAATGTGTTGGAAGTGACTAAGGGTTTAAAGGGCCAAAATATCACAGCCGATAATTTTTTTTTCATCTTGTGAACTAGTTCAGAAACTTTTGGAAAGAAAACTTACATTTGTGGGAACTGTTCAAAAAATAAATTGTTTATCCCTCTAAAACTGCTTTTTTACAAAAAAGTTCCTCTGAACACTTCAACATTTGCTTTCAATGAAGTCGCTACCTTGGTTTCATACGTCGTTCATAAAAGTAAAGCAACTATTTTGATAAGTTCTATGCATAAAACAGCAGAAATTGATTTTAAAGATCAAAAGAGAAAGCCTGCAATTTATTCTTACTATAACTCTACAAAAGGTTTGTCAGATTTATTACCCGTAGTTTATTTATCGTTGCAGATAAAACACTTTTACTTATATTTCTTAGGGGGTGTAGATACAGCTGACCAGATGATTGGCTACTACAGTGCTAAAAGAAAAACAAATCGATGGCCATATGTAGTATTTTTAAACATATTAGACATATCTGCATTGAATGCATTTATAATAAATAGTGAAATCGATGCTTCGTGGGCTCAAAATAATACAACTCTTAAGAGACCCGAATTTTTACGCAAATTAGCTCTAAGCCTAGCAGAAGAATATTTGATGAAAAGAAAAAAGAAACCAAGTGACAAGTTTTCATCGGAGCTTTTGACTGAAATAAGAACTGAAATGAATGATGATACAGATTGTAAATCTTTAACAAGCACCGAGGCAAAAATGACACCTTCAAGAAAACGTGGAATTTGTAGTTGCTGTAAATCAAAATGAGATGCAGCAAATTTATATGTAAGCAAAGGCGAAAAATAATTTGTTCAAGCTGTTCTGAAAGTTTTTAGTTTATTTCTGAGAATATATTTTGTATATTTTTAAAAAACTTACAAAAATTAAGCAATGGACCAAAATGGGCCTTAACCTATGATTTGTAACTTTTTAGTCTTTTCAGTTCCCTTTTATGTTTAAAACTTGAAATTTTAATAGCATTTTAGAAGAAAAATAACACCAGAGCTGAAATTTCAGACAGATAGGTTTAGCTAATTAAAAATTACAAGAAAAAAAAATATTGACCAAAATGATCCAAACCTTACAGCAGCGTTAAGTTTTTGAAAACAGTGGTACAAACTTAAAGTTTTTTTTTAAATTAAATTTTTGTATTTTCCTAGCATAAAAGTATTATTTTTTCAATAGAATCTTCAACCTTAGGTAATGTGTATCTCAGTTAAATATTTTTGTTGTATAAATATTTTTAATATTTTTTTGAAAATTGGTGTAAAAAAACAATAATTTTTTACTTTCAAGTAGAAATTCAACCACGGTTTGGGCTAGCTTGGGTAAATTTTTTTTTCAAATTTTCTACAATATGTCTACTTATAAATCATATAAAAATATTTTCCGGTTTTTTTGCGATAAGAAGGAAAAAAAATGTTTTCTATTTCAATATCAAAGAAAAATTCATGTATGCTTAGCAACGCATTCACTGCATTATTCATGCATGAATGTAAGTGTGTGCATATACATGTAGTCTTGTTATTCTGAAGTAGTGAATGAAACCAGATAAAAAATACAGACCGAGTTTAGACAAAAAAATGGACTTATAGTTGACCAACCAAAAGCAGAATTTGGAAACTCAAGTGACGGGAATACAGCCAGACGTTTTTTCAAAATCCTTAAGTTACATACTATTTTAGTTGCAGTATCGTGGGTCATCAGATTAATGTTTATTTAGAAAATTTACTTTATCGACTGCAAAATACCTTGTTGAGTAATACCCATTGTATAACATGTCTCCCACTACATGGTCCACAGATTATTACTCATGCACTGTTACCTCTTGGCCAGTTATCGGAGGAAGCACAGGAAGTTTGTAATAAAGATTTTAAATCATACAGAGAACATTTTTCACGGAAATGCAGCCGTAAAACGTCCAATGAAGATATTTTCAATAGATTTTTAATAAGCTCTGTTCCTATTGTTAGTAACATGAGCAAACATTACGCAAAAAAATCATTTATCTTTAAAAATGGAGATTCCAAAGCAAGTTAAATTTTATTACGAGCTGACAAACGAACACCCCTGGCGTTTAAAAATTTTTTAATGATTTTTTATAACTAGTAATGACCCATTTAAGACTACGAAACGAAAAAATAAGTGCTACGAGCCGTTTTTAGCAATTTCAACTTTTTGTGCGTTGCCTGAAATAAAATAATTCGTTTTTTTTACAAATATTATTTAAAAACATTAATTCCTAAACATCGATTATTTATTACTATTTTAAATTGTTTTGATATTTTGTTTATTATTTTTGTTTATTTGTTTGTATACTAATTTTTATATTTTTCACTTTCTCCAAAAATAAATATCTATTTCAACGCTTAATGTTTTTACAGGAGTCGATAGCTAACACGTAAAACACTAATTTGATAGAAAAGTATTCAGTCAAGTCCTAGAATAAAATATTCTCGAAAGCAAATATTATTTGTTTGCTTTTTACCATACTTTGATTATGGTTAAATATATTTTATTATTTTTAATAAGTGATAAAACTTTGTGTTTCAAATTTGTTTAGTGAAAATCAACCAAGGTGCATTTTTTATACATACTAACTAAATAATGATTAAATTAAAAAAAAAAAATATTTAAAAAATATTGCTTAAAACAATTATAATTTGTTCGCGGCAAATATACATTGTTACAGAGAACATATTTTTGTTTATTGCAACCATATTACAACTATGTTATTTCTACGCATTTCAAATTTTAAATTCTCTCGAACTTTTATAAAGGAAACAAAACTCGTAAATGAAAGGTCTTTGATCAATTCCAATTTTCATACAACGAAATACAATAGGTTTGTCTTTGTTCTCAAATGTGCTTTTTAAGTATTAAATGAAATACTGGTGAATTCTCTTTTCAGTTAAACTATATAAGGAATTAAACTAACTGTAATTTCACATAAATCTAAGAATTGGCTGCTAAGCTTCAACAGTTCGCTTGATCAATTAATTATTTTTTAAAACCTTGTATTTCAGCTTCAAATAATTGCAGATCTCTTTACAAACCACATATTTCTATGCAAGCTCAAAGTGCAAGAATTTGGAGTTATAGAATATATAGCGTTATTAGGTTAACAACGTTTTTAAAACAAAACTTTGCTTTTGATCTGGGTAGACAAATTTTAAAGGGTTTTCAATTTGTCACTTTTGTAGTTTTCGTTGTATATTTAGAATGATGCAGGAGCGTCCGCGTACAATATTTTAAAAAATAAATCCACTGGCCAGCGTAATGTTCGTTTTGTAAATTCCTGCGAAAACATTTCCCATATATAGAACTATTTTTTGTTTATGTTATTTATTTTATCTTTATTTTGTCTAAGGCATAAGAGTAAACATACATTTTTTGGAGAAACCGAATAAATTTGTGACTTCCCTGAAAGTAAAAAGTAGGTGGTTAAATCCCCCGTCTACCAGACTTTTATACCAGAATACACTGGCTTATAAGTCGCGTACTGTGTGAACTATAATTCTAATTGATCGTTCACAGTGCTCTATAATGTGAGATCTTGTTACAGTTTATCATCTCGACGACTATTAGAGAGCTTATATTTTCTAAATTCTCTTGTAGTACACTATTCAAAGCGAGGGAATCGGCAAGTTACCACAAATCTATTGTGGATAATATTTTTTGTTCCAACATTTTCAAGGTATTACCCAGCAAATAAATTTTTTAAAAGGTAATCGAGTGTGGAATTAAGCATTTTTGGCGGAAGTACTTCCCAACTAGATTGCCAACTTAATAATTTTAACAATGCATGAGACTTTTATAATCAATTACTGAGAATCGATTACATTAATTATTGTAGGAAATAATGAGTGCCATTAGTACGTATTTTAAGGTAATCTCTTTTAACATAAGTAACTAGTTCCGTTGCTACTTCCTTTTTTGGAAACTAATCTAATGTGTTTTGTGAGCGAGTAGCAAAATATGGCGATCACAAAAGTACGTCATTATATAGCAAGTCCTTTTTAAGGTAATGTCTAATTTTTTTCTGGGTAAATGCCTAAAATATTAATAGTATCTTCCTTGTAATTCGTTCTAAAGAAGGCAACAGGTAAAATTTAATTTGTTTTATACAAATACATCTTCAAGGACATTGGATGAAACTTCTTAAAGCTGCTCATAAAAGGACGTTTGTGGTCAAGTTTGCAAACTCGGTAATTATTAAGCCTATGCATATGGGTGTAGCACTAACGGAGTGGGTGGTAAATAAAACCTTTGATAAGCCAAACGTTAAGATCCATGAATTTTAAGGAAATTGTTTTGTTTTGCGAATTTATACGTGATATTTGAAATAAATATCCAATAAATTAAAGTTAAATAAAAATCATTGGAGCATCCCCTTTAGAAGTCACATGCTTTAAATACATAAAACAACCTGTGTGTAAAAATTAACATTTAGAAATAAATTTCTACTTGTTCTGTTGAAAGTAAAAACAAAGATTATAAAATATTTCTTACCTAATGCAACACGAGCACTAGTTGCTTCGTGATTAATCCAAAATGAAACCCAAGACAGCATCACAATTAAAATGCTTGGAAGATATGTTTGAAAAATGAAATAACCAATATTACGCTGAAGCTTAAACGATAAAGACAAACGTTGATAGACCCCCGTCGCTAAGCGTTCCTTGCGATCATTAGTCTCATGACCAATAATAGTAAATTGAGGCAATTCAGCATCTTCTACACCGCGCACTGGTGTAGGCTTCCAATACATTACCACATCGCTAACGGTGTAGCCATCTGAAATTTTTATTAATTTTATTATAAAAATGAGTTCTATACTTTTTGAAATCTTACTTACAGCTTTCAATTTCTACGGTGCAGTTTTGTGAATCTAATGGATAGTAATGCAAATCCATCATACAGGCTAAAGTGGTGGTAAAGCGCATACCGTACGTAACCGAGCCATCGCCACCCAAACGTACCAACTTGTTACGTTCCGTAACATCATGTAAAAAACTAAAATAATTTTTAGTTATAATGTCTTTTGACTGTCTATTCGTTTACAGAAAAAGTTTTTGCATCTATTAAAATTTTAATCAGCTTTAAAGTAAAATTCAATGAAGTATTTAATTGACTCAATAATTAATTTAATAAGAAAAACTGTTTTTGTTGAATATATAATTGATTATATTATCCTTATATGTCATAATAGTTTCAAATAAAAATGTAATTTATTTGTTGGTTGAAAAAGCTGGTATTCTATACGTATTTTGCCGGTTTCTTAAGCCAGCTTATCAGGAAATCTTTATGTAAATTTCTTTTACACATTTTGTTACATTTCCTTCCGCGTTAGGTTGGTTATATGATTTAATTATAATAATAAGTATAATAAGATGAAATTTTCAATTAAATATATAATGAAGTCAATTAAAAACTTCATTAAATTTCTGCAAAAAAAACCTTTTTTTTTTAGTTATACAAATTTTTTTCTGTGTATTAAATTATTAAAACGAAAGCGTTTTTTTTACCTGTTTTTATCATTTGCAAAAAATGTATCCGGTACCCATATCTTTTCGGCAAAATCTCCCGACAACGTTAAAACATCGTTGACACCATCATCGTCAGCATCATCATCATAATAAGGGCCATAAGCGTTAAATGCCAAACGTTCGTCACGCCAGTACTGATTTAAATACATCGTTATTGTGTAGTCCTTTAAAAAATAAACAAAAATAAACTATTAATTGCATTTAACTGTAAAGAAGAAGGCTTTTGACGCTTTGATTATTTGACTATGGCTGTTTTAAGGGAAGACATTAAATTTTTAAAATATGTAACTTCTCTTTCAGTTTGTAAACGTTTGTATAAATTTGTGGATGTATGTTTGCAGGCGGTTTTTCATTCGTGTTTAATTTTTGTTTGTTTTGTTTGTCTGTTTAACTTTTACACGTTTGAACTCATTAATAGTGGCAAACAGAAGAAAAAAAAATTAAAAAAAAATTTTTTTTAAATGTTGTGCTTCTGTCTGTATATTGCAAAGTATATTTAGCCGGGAACTGATTAAAACATTACTGCTGGTTTATTTACCCATGTGTAAGGTTTTCGTTCCATATTATGTTGAGCTTTTAGGACAATCAGAATATTTATTTGATATTGAAAATGATTTCTATTTCAGTTTAATAAAATCTGTCTTAATAATTAAAACTTCGCACACGCTTAAGAAGCGATAAAAATTGCAGAATGTTATAACTTGATTCTAATGTTGTGATCACATATGATTTCAACCAACGATGGGAAAATTTATCTAACCTGTCAATACCTTGTCAAAGCAAGCACACACTTATATTTATTTAATTTTCCATTATTTATAGAACAAATGTTCCATTTTTGAAAAGAATCATTCTAATAAAGTATTTAAACTGAGATTAAAAGCAGTCTAAAGGTATTAAGTTGCCATAATACACAAAAATTAAACTTACTTAATTCAAGAAAACTTGTGAGTATATATGAACCTAGTAAAAGTAAATAGGAAATGAAAATATGTGAAGAATTTAAAGTCTAAATACCATCAGGAATATTTTGTTTATGATAGACATCCTGTAACATCCTGTTACATTTTGCAATTGTATGCTTTTCAAAGTTTTATGAGCTAAAATAGCTTAAACATTTCAGTTTAATGTCAACATGTGTTACGTTGTTTTTTCTTCTTTAAAAAAAGGGTTTTTTTGTAGTTTTTCGAATTTTTCTAAACATGGTGACATAATTTTAAAAATATAAAATCAGATTTGTCAAATGTATTTTTTATTAATAAAAACATGAAATCGTACGAAAATATGTTTTTTGTTACTCGAGCCTGATAAGTATAATTTAAAAAGACATTTGAAAAAAATTTAAAAATTCGTTTTCCATGTCTGATGTTAACAAGTTTATTTATGGTCCCCCTAAAAGTATGCGTTGCTATTGTTAATTTCGTATAAATGTCTGGCACAGTGTTGCCGTTTGGTTATATTTTTTTAATTTTTTTGTAACTTGTAAAGGCTTCACGTAACATTTGGCAAAATTTTCTGTATCTTTTGGTACAGACACTAAATAAAGTAAATTTACTGAAAAAGTACTTGTTTTATTATTTCAGGCATAAAACTCTCTGATAGTCGTTGTTCTTAACATATCAATTCGATTTTAATATAAAAGATAACACACATGCAAAAAGTATTTTTAAAATTATTAAAATTTCAAATTCAATTGAAGCTCAATCTTTCAAAGAAAAAGGTCAAACGGATTGTTTGAAAAAAGTCCTCCTTTAGCTAATTTTATTGAATGGCGATAGCGTGTACTTTTCCACTACAGAAATATTAGCATTGAATCCAAATAAAAATTCTCATGAATATCATCGGACTGAAATGTTTTTTCATACCTACGTTTTTCAATTTTTTTTTTAAATTTTGTTGTTGTTTTTGTTCAGTAAACAAATTTGTTGCCTTTTTATTTTCCCTGAAGTATGGAACAAAACTTTTACAATATTTTATATAAATTACATTAAATTACTATTTATTTAAGGAAATTTTCTAAATGTAACTTTAAATACAAAAAAAAAAAAAAACTTTTTTGGAGGAAAAGCGTAACTTTTCCTGTCTTTTCCTGGCAACACTGATCTGGTACTTCGAAAGCAGTGATGCCAACTTAGCTCTTGTCGCGCTATTATTAGCTTTTTTTGGTTATCGTAGCCGCAAAGTTTTTCCTTTTATCGCTTTTATTCTTATAAACAACAGGTTTAGCATATTTTGTATGTGCAAATAAATTTTCCCGTTTTACTTTTTAATAATTCATATTTTTATGTATCTATAAATAAGCATTAATTTTTTTCAACCACGTCTTTGGACTGAGTTCTTTGCCACTTAATAGTCATACGTAATAGTATTTTTTATAATATACCGATGAAAAATTTAGAAAAATTCCGATAAATTTTGTATTGACGTGCATCATTTTAAATTTCGGTTCATTTAAATTCTTTTTGTAATATAAATGAATAGAAATTATTTTGGCTTAAGTTCATTTATTTTTAATTCCTAAAAATCTTTTCTTTTAGAAAGAAAATTATTTTTACAAATGTATACAGACGTTTTCCAAAGAAAACAAGAAAAATTAGACGCTAGCAGAATGAAGTACTGCACTTTCTGGACCGCTACGACCTTCATCAGCATTCTTCGCATCTATCGACCTAAGTTGTGTATTTTATAAACATCATCTATTTAACCAACTAACCTTGCAAATAAGAATACGAGAATATTCATATCAACATTAATTTGGTTAGAAGAAATTTACACACAAACCAACGTATTTCTTTACTGTTCTCTCTGTATTTCGTGTTGTACATTTGTTTTTGCTTTGTTTCAATCACGAATGCAAATTTGTTTTTGGTCATTCTTACTTGTTTACTCACAACATTATAGATGCTGTTCCAGTATCATTTTGATTGTTATGAAGTAAGCATGAATGCTCGCTGTGCCTTCCGTGCTTATAATTTAATTTTTTAATTTATATTAATTATATAATATTCAAAGTTCAATAAAATAATAATAAAAATTAAAAAATTAAATTCTTTTTATAAATTTAAATTTATTATTATTTCCATGGTCTAAAGCTGTAGTACGAAAAGCATTAAGTGCTATGAAATTTTTCTATAACAAAATAAGGAATGTGATTGCCTTAATTAATTTCATATTAAATATTGCTGACAATGGCTGCTTTTCAAATAATGGTTCATCACGAAATATGGCTTTGTTTCTTTTTGCAAAAATTTAAAACGTTTGTACATTTAACTAATAATTTCCTTGTAAATGTAAAATTCATCTACACAATAAA
This sequence comes from Gymnosoma rotundatum, assembly GCA_916610165.2. Classification (NCBI taxonomy): domain Eukaryota; kingdom Metazoa; phylum Arthropoda; class Insecta; order Diptera; family Tachinidae; genus Gymnosoma; species Gymnosoma rotundatum. The sequence goes on from OU744340.1 coordinate 96,344,743, forward strand.
ATGGCTGGATAATAAAAAAAAAAAAACAATATTTTTTGCAAATTAGCTTTTTTTTATCGCTTAGTCAACGCGTTTTGCCTTTAAAATGTTGGCATCCCTGTTCGTCGTGTTACCATTTTAATAGATTTAAAGCGAAATTAGGTACTTAATTTTTATACCCTTCACCACAAAAAATGGAAAAAGGGTATAACTGAGTTTGCATTCCGTGTGTAATTTCTACAACATCTATTTCCGACCCCATAAGATATATAAGTATATTCTGACTTCTTATGCATAGCGAAGTCGATTAAGGTTGAACTTCATTCATCGATCAGATATAGTGTCAAAGAGATGCTATTGGAAATTAGAGTGATCGGTCCATGTCCTTCAAGGCAGCAGTCAAAACACCACACCTACTTCTAATTTTTTCATGTTATTTGGAACAATTAAGTAACTTCAATCATAAAAATAAATCTATGGGTCGATATAGAATTTAAAAATAATAAAAAAACATCAAGTGAAAAAACTGGCGCTCATCCATATTTTTGAAATAACGGGGCTCTGAAATTTTCAAATTTTTTTAAGATATCAATATGGGTAACATTTAAAAGATTTTAAAGAATTCTTTAAGAAAATACTAAAATTTAAAAAAAATGCTTAACCCATTGAGAGTTGATGTCATTTTTATGTAAAATTATGTATACCAAAATTTTATTTATTTTTTAACTCTCTGTCAGTCCAGATTTTTTGATTGGAGTAACTTCCCTAAACTAGATTTATATAGATGTTGAAGGGTATATAGGATTCGGCATAACCGAATATAGCATTCTTTCTTTTTAAAATTTAATACCATCAACTTAATTAATCATAAAATAAATATTTTTCTTTAATTCCGGCATAATAGGACGAAGTATGCTAACAGCACTCAGTTCCTTGAGTTACTGCTATATAAACATTTTCAGATGAATTTCTTGCTTGTACATAAGTTTTGTCTGCATTAGCTCTAGAGATATAAGTTATTCAATCAATCCGTTCTTGCTTCTTTACTTACAGTTTATGAAAATCGCTTCGAAAAAAATAATTAAATGAAGAGAAAATCTACAAACCGAATTAAGGATTTCTAGCTTTGGATGCTTAATAAAAATGCTTTTATTTTAAATATGTACGTAGTTTTAGCATTTTTTACAAATTCTTCCTTTTCTTTAAAATAAAATCTTATTTATAATAGAGATAAACTTACCATATTAACTTCTGATATCGCATCAAAACTTGCAATTGTCAAGTCCATGCCAACATGTAAAGGATCAGCTGTTCAAAATTAAAAAAATATAAATCAATTCTCTTAAAGAAAAACCTTAAAAAAATATAAATTACCTCCAAAATTTGGCCTTAATCGAATATCGTAACCTTTGAGTATTTTTGATATTGTTTGTGTAACATTCTCTAAACGACCGGCCATCATTTCTTTTCGTTTACATTTGACGGGTGTTGTATAGAACAACATGACTATAACTATTACAAAACTGTAGGCCACTTGAATGCCAACAGTTTTAAGCATTTTGTTAATGTTTTATATTTTTTTAAAAATATAAAAAATTTCTCGTTACTTAGATAGTTAATATTGCCATCATTAGTTATAGCTGCTGCTTTCGTAGCTGCTCCTTATGTTGTTCTTTTTTACGGTTGTATTTTATTTCTTTTCTCTTTTTTTATTTTTTTTTATTACTAAAAGTAAAAAAAAAAAAAAAAATTTACTTTTAATCTTTAAATATAATAAACAAAATATTGATGCTGATATCTAAAATATCTTGAGAATCGCAGAAAAGAAAAAAAAACTTTTCATTTTTTTAACAATACTGCTCTATTGTATTTTATTAAGACAAAAGTTTATTCAACTTTTTGTTTACTGACTCAAGTTTGTGCTGTTAAAGATTTTTGCTTGTAATTTAAAAAGACATTTAGACGCGTATTGTTTTAACAAATACAATACACGTGTACTTACGCTAATGTTACTTTCTACAACACGAGTGTAGTGTTGCAATTAAAACCATTTTGTAATAATTATAATGCTAGAAACTATTTCACCACACTTGTAAAAAATATTAAATGTAAATAAGAATTTATAATAAAGATATAATTCATTCCCTGAATATTTCTTTAAGTTTAGAAATTTTATAAATAACATGAGCATTGTTGTTTAGACAAAATAAAACTTTAACAAACATTTCTTACAAGCACGCACATTATTTGTTTTTAAACTGGTGATAGCTCTTTATATTCATCGCCAAACTTTATACTTGTTATGGCAGACTTTGCACTACAGCTTCTTGTTAGTTTCAACTGCCTGCCTACAACTTTTCGACATTGTAAAAATATACATCAAATGACAGCAACTATAAGGACACCGTTTAATTTCCAAATTAAAATTTTATACTCGACGTCATATATAAAAAAATCTGTGCATAATTTTTAGATATGAAATTTGACAGTAATTTCTACCTGCAAAAAATAAAAAAAAAAATGCCAACGCTGCCCCCTGGTAGCTGCTTCATCACTGTTCCAAATTGGAGAAATCGTCAGAAGAAACCACTGCACAATTAAAAAAAATCATAGATAAATATCTTAAATATCGTACTGTAGAGTAGAGAATTGATCTCGGCCTGAAAGATCAAAACGTTTTAGTGACACAAGAGTACGAGCAGTAGTACGAGGAGTAAGGCCTAACCCAGTGTCAAGTACTGTTCAAATAGCAAATAATATAACTGAGATATCTAGAAAAGCGGAAAATCTCAAAACAACTAAAAGGGCACTTCACAAAAATGGACTACAAGGCAGGGTACCACGGAAAAAATCTTACATTTCTAAAGCGTAAAAACAGACAGTAGACTTTTGAAAAAACATTTTATTTAGCAATGAGAGCAAATTCAAAATATTTGGAGTGAAAAAACCTCAAAAAAAATGGCGGTCAAAGAATGAAGCCTTCCTTGAAAAGTGTGTGTGTGTAAGCACCGTCATACACGACGCAGCATCTTTTACCGTCTGGCGTTACATGAAGGCTCCTGAAGTTGGAAATTTAGAATTTATTTTAAATGACTAAATTTTCTGTCTAAATATTCTTAGGGCTAATGTATCTCCGAGCATCGAACAAATGGTGCTACCAAAGGGTCTCTTAACATGACAACGACCTGAAACATATTGTTACGTTTTCCCCTTTTTTAAAACAAACGTACGGATTCTTTTAATTGCAAACACCACTGTGATTATATTCCGTATTCTTACTTTGGGGCTTTTATCTGGCTATACTTCTTGATCCTACGGTCTTGTGAACCCTATGGTCTCGTATTTACTAAACATGTGTTATTACTACAAACGCTACACTACTGTATTACTCCGGCGAGACATGATTTACTCGATGCCTTTTGTAGTAACGTTAACCATCCACAGACATCTCTCCACTTCTCCTTTTATCCATGCCAGTCATCCCCTTTAATTCACACACGTCTGCCATACACTGTTGTTATACTGTTACACTTCCCTGCGCTAACCACTATCGATCTTACTTTAAGCTCTTATATTAAATTAAACGTCTCCACTAAATTATCTGCAATGGCTTCACACAATCATTGTCTTTTCCTTTCCGGGAGGTTTGTATTGCTGTTTATTAATTTTAATTGCATTATAATCATTTTTATTTTCCGCTGTACGCATGTTCGAAGGTGAGATCGAACTCACCATTTCCTGTTTTGCAGCAAGCACCTCTACCAACGCAGCCATTGAGGTTGCTCAGCTTTCGTTGGCTAATTGTGGTATTAGTCTATACATACCATTAGTTGAATTAACTTATTCACCACGCTCAACAGGGGTTGCCAGATCTTATTTTTGTAACAATATGTACGTCGTTGATTGTTAAGGAATGGTTGCTAATTTTCATACTTTAATAAAAGCTTTTAGGTTAATTATGTAACTGTTATTTCATGATAATAATATATTTAAATTTCTAAATTAATTAAGAAAGAAAATTTGTTTAATAGGATAATAAAGAAAACAAGAAAAATTGGATGCTGTTAGCTCGTTATCCATAATTTTCTGGATCGCTTCATCCGTCATCTACCTACGATTGTGGACCTTGTATACATCATCTATTTAACCAACCAATTTAAGAAGTTAGAATGAGACCCAATTACTCACAACTAATACTCGTACACATACCACACAAAACTTTTTTCTCTATAATAATCGTTACATACATCTGTAAATGCTTTTTGCGTAAAGTTAAAGAAGACTAATACGGTCCAAGGATCAATATTAAGACAGCTGACAAAAGTAGAAAGGTTTATATATTTACTTTAGAAAATAAAAAATTTTTGCATAATTATTTTCTTATATTTTAAATAAGTTTGTTTTCTGCGATATTCGCAATTTCACTGTAGTTCCTCGCCATACAAATATGTTAGAGGCACATGTGCATCTGATTTGCTTACTGTTCATAAAATGTACATCAAGAATGCAAAAAAAAAACGATTTGCTGTCTTTTAGAATGGAAAAGAGAAGAAAACCTTCAGTTAAGTGCTTAATTGCGTTAAAGCTTTCTTCACACACACATACACAACAATGCAGGACACTAATTTAAAAATGCGCTTTAGAAAGACTATAATAAATAAATAAATGATATGAGTGTTTTTTGCTCTAGTATTTAGTTGTGGTGATACATTTTTTATAAAAGTGCTTTTCACTGTCGTTTCCGGTGTAGAAGTTAATTGTTGGTTTTTTGGTATTTTTAATTAATAAAAATCATGATCTTGATTTAAATAAACTAATTTTCTAGAATTAAACTAGCTCTTGATTTAAGAATTTTTTATAAAGTCTCAATAGCTCATAAAAATTACTATTTTTGAAATTGAAGAAGATTGTCTTTTCTTTTAACCTTATAATATCATCTTTTTAAATGTCTAGTGGTGTGTATAATAAATTTTCGTAAGAAAATATATCATGGTATTGAGGATTTCCTGTAACTTTATGTAATTTTATCACGCTACTTTCAGAATGATTCTTTTCTAACACCAGGTGGTAATAAACACTCTAAAAGTATGTGTACGGACTGCAAGTTAAATATTCAGTAATAGCAAAAACTACTTTTACTGCCCAGAGCTGTATAAGATGCTAATTCTACCACAAATAAAGTGTGGCGTATGTAAATTAAATAAAAAGTTAAGTGTCAGCGTATTTTAAAAATAGAAGAAAATGATCTTGAAGTTCAAATCCCAACAAAGCCCTTAGTTTAAAAAATAATTGCAGTCGCTCTAGTGGGCCGACCATTCGCAGCTCTACTCAGAAACACCTGCTTGGCCACTGTGAAATCTCATTAAGATATCTTTAGTGGTTCATTAGATGCCGAATTACGTCCAAATAAATCGTTTTGAAGTCCCTGTGCAGTTAAGGAGGAAAATAAATTAATATTTTTGAATAGGCTATGGCTACAAAGACAATCACATGAAAAGTGATTAACATGCCTAATAGACGTGTAAATTAGAGCACCGATGTATTAATATCAAACTTTATTTTTTTTTATTTTTTTCCTTGAAAAAACTCTAGATACAGTAGGAAGCAAAATATGTAATCTAAAGCATTTTGGTACCGTAAAGTTTTTTCTCGATTTTTTAGTTTTATATTTTTTACAATTTTACTAAACAACTTATTTAGGTAAGATCAAAACATCCTCGTTAAAACCACTTGGAAATATAAGCGGTAAGTGACTTAAATTATTGGCGCTATTATCTTCTTGAAATAAATATTCAGGTAAATTTTTCACATTCATTTGAATCTATATATTACGAAGTGTGTATGATTAACATCTCTGCCTAGCGGTAATAGCTCCAATTTGATGATGTTCTTACCAGTGCGGAAAAACAATGCATCAACCAACACCCTCGAAATGCATAGAGACACCCAATGAAGTTGCTCCTGGCATACAGGGTGCATGACCATATCTTTACACTTTGTTTGATAGCTGGAGCCCATCTCCGCACTATTGACTTCATTCTGTTAAACACAGCATCATATAGGATGTAAGCGAAATGACGTAACTTTAAATTACAGCCACCAAGTTACTCGCCAGAAGACCTTAGCAATGGCCCTTATTCAAGTGGAATACTGGTCTTCGTGCTACCAATAGTATAGTCATTGGCCACACTTTTTAAGTACTCTTCCTTCAGTTTCTACCTCAGGCGATTGGTGTCCCCATATACCCCAGAAAAATAGTATCATATTACGTAATAATGCACTTATATCTCGGAAAATATTTTTTAAACATCTTTACGAAATTTTTTTTTTTCGGATTTTTGGGCGCAGGAGTATTTAATTAAAAATCTCTTCCTGATCTCCTTCAACAATTTTTATTGCGAGATTTTTAAAGCCGTGTGGCAAATGCCTGATTTGTGTTTTTAATTAAATAAAACTTCAGCTTTCCAAAAAAAATATAATAACTTTTCAAATTTGAACCCAATCAAAGATCTTATATCCCAGCCATGTGTTTTTTATGCCAGCGACTGTAAAAATAAATATTCGTTAAGCTTTAACCTTGAAATTTTAAAAGGTTGTTCTATAAAAATATCATATAAAATCATTGACAGTAAACAGACGTAATTTAAATAAATAAAAATATATTGGAAGCGCATATTCAAGAATCGAGAGGTAGTCGGAAAATTCATTTAAACGAAAAAAAAAAATTTACATCAATTTTTAGTATAAAATAGAAAAGATGCTGAAGTTTGAAAATAAAAATTACATTTTATTAGTCTTAAAAAATCGTTATTTTAGCAACACTCTTTGGTAGACTTAATAAAGTAAAATATTAAGAATAGCCGAAAAAAAGTCAGCCGTGTACAGGGGAGAAAGAAAAATAGAATTACTGTTGGTTATTGTTGTTTTTGCTTAAACTTTGATTTTTATCTTTGCTTTATTGTTTGGACAATAATCTTTAGTTTATTTAAAATGTTTCCCAAAAGTTTTCTGAAGAGTTAAATAAGCAGTAACAAAATGTCCATCGAGATGTGCTTTGACCCTCAATAAACAAAATCGGTAATTTAATTAATCGGGATAATTTAAAAAATAGCACGAACTTTTTTATGAAAATATTTAGAATACTATTTATAACAGGTGGAAAAGTGTATATCTAAATTTGTCATCCGGTTTGTAATTTCTACAATATTCATTTCCGACACTTTAAAGAGTATATATTTTGAGTTCTTATGCAAAGCGAAGTTGATTAAATGATGTCCCTCTGACGGTCCATGTTCGTTTTAAAATCAACTTTGCCAATGCACTAGATGAGCTGTGAAAAATTTAAGTACGTCAGTGATCATATATAGTTTCAAAAATTTTGCTGTTAAAAATCAGCAAGATCGGTCCTTGTACTACACGCAAAACATCACGCCTGTCTCTAGTTTATATATATATATATATATATATATATTTTTTATCTTTCGTTTGTATTCCTACAGGTGGTTGTTGGTTATTATAATAATTTGCTGAACTTTCGCTTGATACAGCAACCTTTTCATATACTTAGTTGAGACAATCACCCTTAGCAAAACAATTTTGGAAAAATAATTTTTTTGAAAGAACTTCTTATGCCGATTTTTATATAAAATCTTCAAAGAGAAATCTGCACTATGGTACATGTGGTTAAACATATATGGTATAGCACTCTTACTTATTTTTAACTAACAACCCAATAATTTGCTTAAGAATATTATAAAGCTTTGTCTTTTTGAACTTCTCTAGTATATTTCCTATTTGTGTATTTGTGAGCGCTCGTTAGTAAAAGAAATTATATTTTAATTTATTGAAAATATTCATTTAGAATTATAGAAAAGGCAAAGAAAATTATTTTTAGTACACCTACGTCAACGTTTATGTAAATGAATGTATAAATAAAATAAACACTATGAGCCCACATATGTATATACCAACATACACACATTTATATGTATAGCAAAATTACAATGAAAATTATTTGTTTGTATTGCAATTTATAAATTTCTATAAAAAGCAAAAACAGACAAGAAAAAAAATAAGAAAAAAGGAAATTAAATGAACATCAGCCAGAAATAACAAAAATGCCAACTACTTGGTAAACACACCCTCAAAATTGCAGCATCAGCTGGAACTACTTGTCATTACAATAAAATGAAAAAAAAACACCAAATAAGCAAATACAAAGTCATTCTCACACTAATACACTCTTATGTACACTAACATTATAAAAAGACATAATAAGCAGAAGAGAGTAAAAATAAAATCACAATTTCCATCATGTTGTGCTGGGTTAATATTTTTAGTTATTTAAGATTTAACATGATTAAATTATATAAAGCTTTAAAATTTTTTATTCAAATTACACAGATATGCGATGGAAAATTGTCTGAAATGTAATCAGAGAATTTTTGAGGCATTTTGATCACTGGTCATGGAAAAATTAGGAAAAGGTTGATATTTAATTTTTATGCAGTTTTCTTAGATGTCATATATAATTGATTCAATATTGTCGTCATAAAATAACTTACGAAATATGATTGTTTTGCTCTAAATAAAAATTATATTTAAATATTTGATAGGTAAACCCATCCACTTGCCATTTTGTCTTTTCGTCGCAATATTACAGCCATACGTAAATAAAAGCAGAAAGCGGAACGTTTTCTTCCTCATAACTTTTACGCTAAATTGCCATACCTAAACGAAAGGCTTTAAAGCTCTATTCTTCTTTAATTATTTGCTTTTTAGAGAAAAGTTAAAAAATATATAAATTGCTAATGCTAAAATAAAGTGGCAAAAGTTAATCAGGATTATTTAAATAAAATAATCGGATAATTTTTTAATTGAATTTGTTTTGAATATCAGGAAAAAATGGGTCACAGTGCTCATACCAATGCTTCTAAAAAAAAACGTGATTCTAGAATTAAAGTATGAGTCATTCCAATAAGACAGATTGCTCAAACAATGGATTGCTCTAGAAATTAACTGTTTAACGCAATCCACTCAAAGACATCCATCGAAACCAGAGGTAGAACGCGTAAAACATCAGTACGCTTTGACAAACTTTTGTTTTGGTATTCAAAAAAGAACCCCTTTGATTCAGCAGATGACCTTAAAATAAGTTGTGTGCTCCCGTAACGTATCCTACTATAAAAAGCAGGCTACGAGATGCTAGTGTTATGAGTAGCACTCTAAGAAAGGTATCTTTTCTTAATAAAAAAAATATACAAAAAGGATTGGAGTTTGCCAGAAAACATCTAGGCCGTCAAAATTGGAATAATGTACTGTGGTCCGATGAAATGGAGATCAATTTATTTGGATCAAACGAAAAGTCATTTATTTGTACGTCGCCCAGCCAACAGTAAGTTTGATCCAAAGTACACGAAAAAGATCGTTAAACACGATGGCGGGTCTTTGATGATTTGGGAATGTTTTCTACGTCCGGCTTTGGCCCGATTTTTTGGATACAAAGAAAAATGACCGCTGTAGATTTTTTGGACATACTGTAGTACAAAATACTTCCTTTTGTCGTGGAAGAAATGCCGTTAAAATAGGAGTTTATGCAGGATAATGATCCTAAGCATTCTGCCCGAAGTGTGAAATCGTAGTTTGAACAAAACTAAGTACCCGTTATGGACCCATCCAATCATCGGAGTTGAATCCTACAGAGCACCTTTGTGGTATTCTAAAAAACAGGATTTGAACTTTTTAATGTACAAATAAGCAGATAATGTGGAATAAAGTTCAAGAAGCTTGGTGTTCCATATCCCCAGATATTTTTGACGACCTTGTGCGTTTAATGAACCGACGATGTCAAAAATTAATTAAAATAAAAGAGCTTCTACGAAATATTAAAATAATATTTGGACTCGATAGCAATAACTAATTTCTTTTTGAATGTATAAAATATCATTACATTTCCCAGTAATACTTTTTAATTTTATTAATTTTTCAATTACAGCAGAACTGTATTTTTTTTGTTACATTTTTATATAGAAAAATGGATTACCTTTAATTTAGTGTATATATTTGATTTGATATTTGTAAAAATAAAAAACAGTTTCAGAATATAGTAGGTTTTTTTTTGTTACCCTATTACTTTTTCCTACACTGTATGTCATATTATACATACCAACTTTGATGGTCCGTAACTCTGAAACTAAGAGTGAGTCAAAAATTTTAACTGAATATATTTCTTAAAATAGTATTTTATGTCCCGTAGACTACTTTTCTAAATTTGTAAACTGCGTCCATAAAGTGCGTCCCTGATAATTTTAACAAGAATAACAGTTTCTGGTTTTTGTATTGTGTTAATTTAAATTGTACTAAAAAAAACGATAATAAATTGTTTGTATTTTAATTTTTTTTTATTATTATTATCAAACACCTTGTCAAAATCGGATTTTCCAATTGTGAAGCGTTGCGGCCGTGTTATTTCGGTATGCTGCATATAAAAGTTATGTCATAAGAACTTTTGACAGCAAAAAAACACTTTCAGCTCTTGTTAAGGTATGGCTCTTATCGTTCTGACGTTTGCGAGAATAATGAAAATTTGTGCTACCGTGCCTCTGGAGAGATTTGTTCGCATGAATTAATATGCGTCTTTAAAAGCTAACACAGCCATCCACGCTGAAACTAGCGGGCAGTTGCTATCACAAGGTTATTTAAATTAAACTCGTTTACTGTTATAAGTTTTTTCTTGTTTTTTTTTTTAAACATATATTCGATCTACTACGTAACAAAACTGAAAAAGCCTAGAAATCCCATGATTTTTGTGACCAATTTACATCATGAAAAATAACATTTTCCGACAAAGTGTATTGCAAGGCTTGCTGATACGTCCTGCTAAAAATGTAACTATTTAAGAATGGTGTTGTTAAGTTTTATATATTTGTGAGGTTCTTTTAATTGCAAACAAATGTGTAAATGTGTAAAGTGCTAAATATTTGCAATCTCTTTTTTTTACGAGTTCTTTTATACTGCAATACCGCACTCAGTTCTATTTCTATTTATAGGCGAGTTTAAACGTAAAGAATGTTCTAGTATGTAAAGACCTGGCAACTTGTTTTATTTTTGTTATACTTATTTATATATGTTTAAGTATTGCATAATCAAAAACATTCTGAAATAACATCAAGGGAAACTTATAGCGCTGTTGGTTAGAGATGTTTTTATGTATTTGTATAAAGTAGTTTTCTTTTAGTTGTGAAAAAGTATTAAATATAAAACACTCAAATAAAGAAATTACTAGTAAAGTTACCTTTGAGAAATAGTGTGATACTACATGTATCAATACTGTAGATAACTAATCGACAGAAGTTTTTCGGGTTTTGTATTTTACGATTTATTTATTAGGTAGTTCTTACGAGTTTTAAAATTTTCTACCTGCGATAAAAAAGTTTTTTTAGCATGTTTTTTTAAGCACGATAGAACCTGAAATTGTAAAAAATAACACTAAATATTAAATTTTGTTTTCTAGAACATTTAGTAACTGACCCGTTGTTTTATCGCCAAATTGTGTTCAGCGATCAGGCTCAGTTTTGTCTTAAAGGGCTTGTAAATACTCAAAATTGCCGCATATGGAGTGAGACCAATCTACAACATACCCTACAGACTCTATTGCATCCAGAAAAATGCACAGCTGGTGGCATTAGCGGACCTTATTTCATCAAAAATGAGGCTAGATCTCAGGTTACGGTGATTCCAACAAGATGGAGCTACGTGCCATGCGACGACCGCAATTTGATGAAATTTTGGCGTGTTATTCGTGACATATGGCCAGCAGTACTTGAAAAATTACCCAAAATTGGACGTACAGAGCAGCATGGCAGAACGGTGTCATGTTCTCATCTTTCGTATAAAAAAAGAATCTTCAATTTAAAGTTCGATCGGGCTTAAAAACATGTCCTATATTCAGCGTTGCTTATGTTTAAAATTTTACCATTTTGGTTGGTAAAACGTGCAATTTTATTGTCAATTTTCCAATTTTCTGTGGTTGCTTTTAGACATATATAAGTGCACATGAGTGTATTTCGCAAAACGAACTACGCGGCGTATGATGAATTTATAAATATATTATTATTATAGTTTTTCTAAATGCTGCTCTATAGAAGCAACTGCCGCATCATTAATATATCAACGTGTTTTATTGTTAACGTCATTATGACATTCACAGACTTCGTCGTTTAACAATTTTATCGTAAAAAAAGAAAGATATTTGACCCATTTTATTTCAACGTAGAGTTTTTTTTTTAATCTAAAAATACAAAGATGCTTTTAAGAGCATCAATGTGTGCCACATTATGTGCACATATACATACATATAACTCTTTTAGAATGTATATATGTATGTATGTAAGTATAAATAAAGAGGCAAATGGAATGTAACGAGTTTTAATGTGTATTTAATGACGAACATTTAACGATTGCGGTTGGTTGTTTGAATTGCGACACTAGACTGTGATTATTGTTTTACAGAATGTTGCACATTATTAAATTAGTTTATTCTTTGATGTGCACTTGAGTCTATGAAAGATCTTAAAATTTAACATTGTAGCTGGCAAAAATTGCTTTAAATATTTTAAGACATTGGAAAAGAAAATGTCAAAAAATTTGTGTGAATAGTTTCAAGATTTGTCAAACACCTTTACTGATTATTAAATTGTTTAGCGTAAAGTTAAGAAAGGAGTTACGTATAGACATTAACTGCATAGCAGCATTCTCTGAATAGCCCTCGGCAGTCTTTTTTTTTTTTTGCAATTAACGGAGTCTGGGTCATTTTAAAATTCAAATTTAAAAATTTAAATTATTATAGAATTTTAAAATGAAGCCATTTCTTCTCTTTTATAGGAGTACAATGCTTGTATCATTAGAAGGTGAGAAAATGTTCAACCTTTTTTCATTTCTCCTGATGAGCAAAATGCTTGACCATGAATTTCAAATATCCTTCTCATTATCTAGTTTCATGTTATGTTGTTGGGTGTGAGCCATATTATAACCTAACTTAGCCATTGTAAATTTTTAGTTAGCATGTCTTGTCCTCTAGCATTGGACTGGTACATATGCGCATACACACAAGTATAGTCTAGATAATTATTTTCATAAGACTATACACTACTCCGATCAGAGAAGTAACAATATCAAGTAGCAATGTCAATATCGCTTTGACTGGTTGTCAAAGAACTCGTGTGTCTTGATAGATATGGAAGGGCATTCGCAGAGATAGTGAAAGACTGTTGCCTCCTTTCGTTTCCTTTACAGCTACGATATTGGTCATTAAGGGCAAAATCTAGTTTAAAATGCATGCTCACCAAACATCGAGTGATCCATTAAAGCTTTTAGCTTTTTATAAAAGAAGGGCACGTTTACCAGGCAACCTTGTATGTTTCATATTTTGCAAGATCTTCTTGCAAATCCAGCTTTGATAGGCGGATTGTGTATAAAGACTTCTCTCCACATGCCACTGTTTTGTATATAAATTTTACCATCTTTGACAATTCTAGCATTGATTCCATTCAATGTGTTTGTTAGTATTTAAAAAATAAATGTACCTAAAGCTATCAAAGAAAATATTATTCAATAATAAACTTGGTAAAATTTTGACCATAAATAATAATAAGCTATATTTTTATTTATAAACTGACCAAGTGCTTAAAAAATTGGAAAAGAAAATTTTTCTTATTCGTTTTGTGCAATAAAAAAGCAATAAAAAAATAACTAAAAAACTCATGAAAGTGACGCAAATTTCAGCTCGAGTATCTCTCAAAAATTCTTAAGCAAAATCTAAATTATATGACTTCAAAGCTTTACAATAGGAAAATTAAATTTTAATGAAGCGTTCGTTAGTGAAGCTGGTTTTTAGTTTATTTTAATTTGTTCATAATTGCATTTGTTATTGTTGAAGAGGAATAAAAATTTAGTTATTTTCAGATCCATTGACCAATTTATAGTCTTCACCACAAAAGGTGGAAAAAGGGTATAGCTTAATTTGTCATTCCGTTTCTGCATTCTGAGTCGTAGTGCATAGCGATGTTGATTGAGCAATGTCCGCCTGTCCATCCGTGTTAGTGTTGAAATTAAGTTTGCCAAGGCACTAGATCAGCTAGAAACATTTTTAATCCACCAATCGATCAGACAAAATATCAAAAGAGTTGCTATTGAAAATCAGTATGATCGGTGCATGTCCTTCGAGGCAGCGGGTAAAACACGACACCTGCCCTTAATTTTTGCATATCGTTTGGGACAACGAAGTAAGTCCAGTCAAAACAATAAATATATAGGGCGATACAGAATTAAAAAATAAGAAAAAAAAAACATCAAGTGAAAAAATTGTGGGCCTCTGAACTTTTAATAGAAAAGTACAATTGTTCACCATATTTTTTAAGATATCAATACGCATAATCATTTAAAACCTTTGGAAGAGATCCTCAAGAAAATATTTAATTACAAAAATGCTTTACTCATCAGAGCCGATGAAATTTTTATGTAAAATTATATATGTACTATTAATTTTGTTTTCCTATATGAAAATTTATTATTCGGAATCTTTTAAGATTTAGTTTACTTTATTCGTGCTTGATTCCTTCAAATATAAATATTTCATGATATTCTCATGATATTTTTATTATTTTAAACTAAACTAAAAATGAAATAATCAATTTGGCTTGTGATATAAGACTTTCTTGTTTTCTATACAAAATTTGGGTAAAATTCACTGATGAGCTAGTGAAATGGCCATATGGATATGCTTTCCCCGCAGTAATACATTTCATTTTTAGTTTAGTTTAAAATAATAAATATTTCATGAGAATATCATGAAATATTTATATTTGAAGGAATCAACCACGAATAAAGTAAATTATAATTTGTTTTTCTTATTTTTTAATTTTCTGTCACTCCAATATTTTTTTTTTTTTTGATTGGAGTAACTTCACTAGACTAGATTTACAAGATTCGGCATAGCCGCATATAGCACTCTTACTTGTAATTATTTTTATTCAGTGGGTTTTATTAAAGAAAAAAAAGTTTGTTTATTTTAAATTTTTGTATGGGCTTCAAAAATAAATCTCATGTTGTTGTTCAATTTGTTATGCTTTTTTTGGCTTTTCTAAAAATTTGGATAAATGCTTAAGCAACCGAAGAAATACGGGTAGGTACCTGCTTTTATCATAATATAATAAATAAAGATAGGTTAACGTTAGTTTTCAAAAATGAACGTTAGGCCCTTTTTTATTTTGCGATATAGCAGCGTTAAAGCTACACGCTAGGCAACTTTGCTCTTGGCCCGCTAATATATGTTGGTCTGTTTAAAATTTATGTTCATCCGAAAATCGTTTTGTGTTCGTTTGGAAATTCGTCGCATTAAAAAATCATCTCTGAAATCAAAAAATTTATTAAATTTACATGTCGAGTGCTAGAGTGTTCGACTGTTCACGTATTGGCTTGTGGTGCCTTGTAAGCGAAAAAGAGCAGTAGCAAGTAATTAAAAAAACAACGCAAATTTAACAGATAAGTGTTTAAATGAAAAGAACTAAATCGTGACCAAAAAATAATTAAAGTGCTATAGATTTTAATGTAGACAATTAAAGAAAAATTAAGTAATTAAGAGAATTAAATTAAGAGTTTTTTTACATGTGCAGTAACAATCAAGATCTCTGTTCAGCAACCTGCTAACGAGTGTCATTATTTTGATGTAACGCATCGCTTCTTGAAAGCTCTAGTTATAAAAAAAAAAAACATTTTGGTGTTGATAATTTTTAAGTTGTTGCAAAACTATCTGCTGCCTGAGAAGGGGGTAAGCCAAGGCTTTCAAAGACCTCAAAATAGTTTACGGGTTATATTCTCTTTAACGCAATAGTTCTCAAATTAAAAAAAAAATACACAAAATACATAATCATTTAATTTCTTGTTTTATTTCCCACCACATCAATGCAAATTTGTTGTTGTATTTGTTGGCAGAGAGATGTTGATGTTCAGTTCGTAGTTTATTTTTGCAGTTCCTTTTACTTTTGCATTTATTTTCAACAACTGTAAGCAAATTGCATTGCAAACTGTGTCTGTGTGCCTGTTAGCGTGTGTGTATATGTATGTTTGTGTATGGTTCTGTTTATTGCAAACACTTAATGCAAATGTCATGTAATTTGGTCAAAACCAGATAACCTCGTAAAAATAAACTTTTATGTATTTTTTTCTTTGGAACTGTTTTCATTTTAATCTACTTAGGATTTAGGAAGTAAACCACCACTTTCGCCTTCACTTTAAAATAATAAGAAACAACTTTGAATACGACTTAAGACCGGATGTGAATTTTTTGCCAAAAGGAAGCAAATTTTTTTTCATTTATTTTTGTTGGGGGAAGTTAAATAATGGTGTCATGAATGCACATTTTTTATGCAACACAACTGTAGAGAACACAAGATTATATAAATCATTTTTTAACCATTTCAATTTAACTTGCCGTTTTCATTATTTATTCATATTCATTGTTTAATATTCCATACAGATATTCCGTTTCCTGTTTTATAAACTTTCACTTTTAATTGCATTCACTTCAACTTTCACTTTGGCTTCAATTTTTTTTTCTTTATTTTTTTATTTTTCATTCACGACTTTCTGCTTTTATTTTTAAGATTGCTCCTTCTCTTTTCTTACTTTTTGTTAAATTTTTTTCCTGCATTGGATTCTTTTTTAAGTTTATATGTATATTGTTGTTTCTAAAATTCTTATTTGTATCCGTACATTTTTGCGTTCCAACTACTCTAGACGTGCTTAACAGCCAACCGTTTCTAACCAACAAAAAGCTTTTGCATTTTTTTTACTTCTTGAGCTCTGAAATTTGTACTTTAATCTATTGTTGCACATGGGATGCTGTGGGAGAGCCATGAGTTTTGAGAGCACGAAATTTTGTTTATAAATTTGACATTGCTTGCGCATTTGTTTGACGTTTTTTACGCAGATTAATCATATAATTTCAGATTATTATTATTATTTTGTTAAATTTTAACAATTACATATGTTTGAAATGTCAATCAGGTTTAAGAAGAAGACTCCATCTTGTATTGATATAGAAGAAGAGGTTGTCATGTTTCGAAAGCTTTAAGTGAAGTGATAACATTTTCTAAAAGCCGTTAAATTTAAAAATAATTAAGGCTTTTTTTAATCCAAGACTTTCCTTAGCAATTTATTTTGTCCATAATCATATTTATTTATTGTATTCTTCTACGAGAATACTTAAAATAAAATATTTTCCAATAATTCTTGCTGAAAATTGACTTTAAAACAGTAAGATAGACAAACGTTCATCAAATCTAAAATAAATATTATTGTTTCTTAACATTTATATTTTCTTAAGGCTGAAACTGCAAATGTTGTGCAATGTTGTAGACATTTAGTGCATAAAAAATAGTAAACATGAAGAAGTATCTTAGTGTTTGTAACATTTTTATGGTATAATTTATATATATATTTGTATAAGCTTTATGTTTATTATGTTTTCTGAATTTTATAAATATAAGAGAATGTACCTAGTGAAAAATAGGATCGTTCAAAGAGTAATCTTGGAGCACTCCTTTGCGAGTAATGGATTACTCCATAAAGCTCCGAACCTCATTAGATTTTTAACACAGCATGTCCACAGACACGTGTACTCCTTTTCAGCTCCTTATGGAGTACCCTTTTTGATCTTGAAAATGACGACAGAGAGAGCAATCGTTTTTGTCTCATAAAAGAGCATAAAGGGATGTAAAGTGCTACATCCTCCATTGATCCATTTGGAGTCTTAAGCAAGGCATAAACAATAAAACAAAAAAAGTTTCGGTAGCTCGCTTATTACTCCCAATGGATGAACAAGTCATTACTTCTTTATTGCTCGATTATGGATTAATCCATATGTTTTTTACTGGATACATATGTATTCCATATGTATGTGTACATACTCGTATGTTTAAATATATTTGAATTTTTTGTCTTTTGGTTTTTATTTTTTAAGTTTGGCAAAAAATTTTTTTCAATTTAATATTGTGTTTGACAAATAAAAAATAATAATTAATATTTTTATTTCCTGTTTCCTGATGATGCCACCCAACGATGTGGTGAAATATTAAAAAAAAATTATAAACAATATTTTTATTTTAAAACTGACCTAGTGTTTAAAAAAATTGAAAAGATAGCAAATCTAAAATAATAATTTAAAACGAAGCTGCTGTCGTTACAGTTGATATAATTACTTTATGTAAGTTTTAATTGTCTTCCTTTCACTCTTAACGACTTTTGTGTGATGCCCAATAATTTTATTTTTTATTTTTTTTTTAAGAGAAGTAACACTCAAGCAATAATGCCTTATTAATTGTGTTACCTTCTTTTGACTTATACAGAAAAAATTGCTGCACCTATTAAAAGTATTAATGGAATTTAGTTCAATCTAAATTGAAATACATTTTTAATTAATTCTATTATTTATTTAATCAAAATATGAATAGACAATTTTATAGTTAAACACACATAATTGAATTAATTAAATAATTATTGATTTTCAACATGAAACCAAATAAAATCTTTAATAGATGCATCAGATTTTTCTGTAAATAAAGAATTTATTTTAAAATTAAAATTGTTAAAATTTATTAGTTTTTTTTAGCATTAATTAAAATATTAACCGAATATTAAAGTTTTTAAATCAAGAATTTTTCTGCTAATTCCTCTAGACTATATGTAGTTCACTCACTAGAGCGCTAGTATTGTATTGTTTTGATTTGGAATCCAAATCCTGTGTTCATCACTCGTATGTTTACGAAGTTTAATAGAGAATAACTACCGATTGCTGGATTTTGAAAACCTAATTATTAATTTTGTTTTAATTATTTTTAATGCAATATTTTCCCGATATTTTCGAGAGTTTTAAAAACATGCATATCGACTTGGTTTAGGTTGCATTAAAGATGCTGCTTATAGCAGTTAATACTTTTTAAATTAAAAACCCATAGTTGGGATTTGTTCATTACCATTGAAGTTTTATTGGCATTGTTTGAAATAATTACAATGAACTAAATTTAACTACCATTTAATGCTGATGATTTATTTCAATTATAATTGTTTTTACTTATGGTTTTTAATGAAACCGTTAAATTACTAATTACGATTGAATCAAAAATATTTTTTTATAAAACAATAATTTTTGTAGATATATCTATATTAGAAAATTGTTGAAAATTTATCAACTTTAAGTGACATAGGTGTAAAGCTGGATGTCTGATATCTAAAGTCACTTAACACCTCAGATAGCAGAATTTATTATTTACACGAAAACACAAATATTTTCCCATAGTGTCTCATTTTTCCTGAGAAAGTAAAAATTATGTATTTTCACAAAATGTAGTCAAAATGTAATTTTAAAATAATAGCCCACAAAGACAAAAATACATTCGTTAATGAAACCATTTAATCATTAGTTAATGGAAGTGGTTTTGTTTTTTAACTAATTATCAATGAAACCACTTCAATAAAAAACATTACCGTTAGTGAAAATAATGATAATGTTAAAACGCATTTCAATGATAATGCAGTCGTCAATAAATTAGGTCATCTAATTTCCCCAAATATAAAAAAAAAAACAATTCATGATTTTACTTTTAATTTCATTGTTAAAAATTTTCAATTTCTTTGTTTTTATTTATTTGATCTAGCTGACATATCAGCTAATCTTTAATAAGCCTAACATGTTCACTAAACCACATCTAAGTTGATTTTCTTATATGGATAGTGGCTTAAGCAGCAACAAATTAATAGAAGTATTTCCCTGGTACTTTTTACTGCCCATTCTGAATAAATGCATAGAGGATATCAATATTCTAAATATGTAATACGAGTATCTATATGAGTTAAACTAAAATAAATAAATAAGTATATAATAAATAACGCCAAACTAACTTCTAGTCTCCATAAATAATTTTTATAATTTTGGACTGTGATTTAATGGCCTGCAAAATTGAAGTTTCTAATAAATTTAAAACCAATAAAAAGTTAATGTTGAATTTAATGATGGAAAAAGTTTTTAACCTGCTGCAACTTTCTTGTAAAATTTTTTTTTTTTTGGAAAATTTATAATAATTTATAATAATCATAATTTCTAATTTCACAATGCAAACAGCTTTATGCTATTTGCAAAATTGAAAACTTTTTCCTTCTTTCGCACAAAAAGTTCCCGAGTGTGTGTGAGTAAATAATCTCTTCATGAACTACAGTTGCATAAACGATGCTGATGTTTAAGTTTTTGAGGTACATAACACTGTATGTCAACACTAAAATTCAAATTGTTTGTTCTCAACATCAAAAATTATTTTTATTTGCCCAATGTCAGGGTAGAGAAGATTAAACACACTTAATTTTACTCCATATCTTCTGTTTATTTGCAAATGTCACTAAGGCACATAAAAGAGTCTGGTACTATGATTCATAAAAATGGTGTCAAGTGATGAGATATTTGTGTTAAGGCGGCATTAGCAACAATAATATTAACAAAAGAAACAGAAAAAAAAATAAACATATATTTGATTGCAAAAATTAGTCGTCTCCTGATTTAAATAAATAAGCAACACAAGTTATTTAAATAATTTTTAACAAAGAATTTATTTATTTACGGTTTTTTTGTTAATTTTCTTAATAATAATAGCAGCAAACAAGAGATTTATTTGAATATAAAAAGCGTAAGATTTGTATTAAATCTGTGTTTGAGTCTTTGAGTATATGAGTATGTCTATGTGTGTGTGTGTGTGTGTATAAGTTCATATATGTATAGATTAAGATATGCGTGTTTGTTTATGGGTTCGTTTACCAGCAATAAATCTTTTTTTAACCTTTAAAATTGGCCCAAGAAAAATCCTTCTTAAACATGCCGTATGCCAACCAGTAGACGAGATTAAACAGAGCAAATGACATGGGAAAGGCAACGCGTGAAACGCGATCAATTAAAGAAACGCTATTAACATAACGTGGTCCTAAAAATAAAAACATATTTTTGATTTATATACTTTTGCTATTTTAATTAATTTTTACCTTTTTTATTAATGGCTGCCTCTCTCTCACGATCTTTGCGGAATTTCGTATCACCTATAAGGCACAACCACACTTGTTTGGTTTTCGATATGACTGGTGCATCTGTTTGTGTTGTTCTCTCCATAGTCGATGCATGTGAAGAGGGACATTGAAAGATGTGCGTGGGATCACCATCATATATTGGACAAATCATAGCATTACGTTTACGAAATCCAGCCGGCAAATTATGAGCATATTCTGAATTTTGCGACAACTCGGCCGACAATGATTCATTGCTCTCGTGCATAGAAGCTAATTCTGGCTCATCAAAATCCAATTGTTCTTCTTCCATATCTTCCCATTCATCTTCACTTATTGCAGGTACTTCACCACTACCAACTTTTGTGAAATAATGTACCCCAGCAAATTCTAGCAGGGTTGCAATACAATAGAGAAAACACATAAGCAGGAACCAATCAAGGGCGGTCGCATATTTTACTTTCGGTAAATCAATACGAGAATCAAGACTGATGGTTGAGAGTGTAAGAACGGCAGTAACACACAAACCAACACGATCACTAGTTGCTTCACGATGAATCCAGAATGAGACCCATGATAAGACCACAATAAGAATGCAGGGTACGTAAACCTAAAATAATATTGAAACTTAACTAAAACTTAAAAACGCAACTGTGATTGCTATAAAATTAGTTATCAGCAGTATTATCTTATGTCACTACGATAACATATATTATTATGTGTATGATTTTATGCCTTCTTGGTCCGATTTAGGACACCTTTAATAAAAACATCATCAAAACTGCAGTTATTTACCTTGCACAACCTTAAAAACAACCCTGTTTTACAGTTTATTTCCAACTTAGTCTTAAGTTATATTTGGAAAAACAACGCTAATACCTTGTTCAGACATACGCTTTAATTGCGCAATTAAGGAATTTACGCAATCAAGGCCTTAATTGAACTCAATTTACTATAAAAGAAATCAATTACAAAATTGAGCAATTAGTACTTAATTGCATCTCTAATTGAATAAGATACGAAATGCAACCTTTGCCAACAAGTATGTTTACTCTCGGAACTATATTCAGTGAGAAGAAAAATGTATAAAATTGACAAGCCGCAAGTAAAAAATATAAACAAACAATTAAAAAGAATATGGCGGGTCATACGAAAATTGCTTTTGACACTTCCAACTTCAAAGCACAACAAAAAGCAATGTTGTTTTTGTAATAAGAAGGGAAATCAGCTGACCGTATTACACTACCTATTAAAATAAATATGCCGTGTGCTAATTGAATAAGCTTAATTGAGCATGTATGAACTAAAACTAAATTCACTTAATTAAAAAACATGTCTGAACAGGGCATAACACAGAGTTGAATATGGTATTACTTCTACCTCTAATAAAATGTGATGTATGTTAACAGAATTAAAGGAAAAATTAGCCAACACATGCCTCTACCGAAAGGTTAAACAAAAAATCTGTGTTCAAAAGCAAAAAATGCTCTTGAGTAACTGTAGAGGATAAGTTGGGCAAAGGTGTAGAAAAAAACTGGTCCAATCTTCAAAAGTCACGATAAAGCATGAACCACTCAAGAAATTAATTGGTGTATAGCCGTGTTGGATAAGTAGGTGAAGGGTACCTCGATATTACAACCACATGTGAGATGAATGATGCAGGTGTTTTCTAAAACAGCAGCCTCTCGTATTAAGGAATACGAAAACTTTAACAACGTGTGTCAGTCGTCACTGGGTTAGTTTGAAGGCCTGAGAAAGTAAAACATTTTGAGTTCGAATCTCGTCGGTGGTGGTCTGGATGGCTGCGCTGAAGAAAGGAGCATGTTTATTTAAGAAGGCATGGAGCGGCTCAAGTATTGCCCAAGTCATATACTATTGTGATTCAAATGTCTGCGCAAGCTTACAAAAGAGCATATTCAGTAGACAAAAGATCGAGATGCTGATCGAAATCTAATGTATTTAGAACCACAGAGGAAGCAACACAAACTTGCACATAATGGTTGTAGTCTAAGGTTGATTATTTATGTATTGGGGACAAAAAACGTTTACGAACGTCACAAATGTTTGATAATGAAGACGAGAAGGTCTAACACCAGTGAAACATGCAATTTTCTTTTAGTTTAAAATATTGGGACCTATTTGATCAAAATTGGGTGCCATGTGAACAGAAGTCAAAACAATTAGAACATTTATATGGCATTCTATATTAAAAAATGCAAAGCTTTTTGTAAAGACTGCGACTGGTAATATTTAAGGAACTCTAGCACATAGCGATCAGATATCGAATTAGTTTATATTAGATAAATTCTGAAAACTTATCATATACCAAATGATCCTTTATAAGATGTCAATATATGCTAACAGATTATGCTAACAGAAACGAAGTTCTAATTTCACTGCTCGTTATAATGTCTCTGTGTTAATAAAAAACTTTCTTAAAGAGGGAATAAAAAATTGAGATCTCCTGCATTATGGCTTCAATAACGCTTCATTCGACTTTTGTTTATTTCTATTGATGTTGCAAAAACTGGGTAGAATACATATTACTTAAAATGAAGGCATTAAAAATACCATTTTCCACATGTGACCTCAATAGATGATGACAATTTCTTTTGGTTTTGGAAGCTATCTGTTTGAAGACAGATAATAATTTCGGAAATAAAGCTAAATTTTTTAAAGAAAGGAGTAACACTCAGGCTATAATCGCTACCTATTAATTACTTTACCTTCTTTACAAAGGGATAGAGTAAAGAATTATAGGTGGTGAAAAAGAGTGATAGGTAAACAGCTTAATTTTTCGCAACGAAGCATTTGTACGATATGTTAATTTTATAACAGTATTCCAGCAACCTTAGCATTAGTAGGTGCATTATAATTTTAAAGCTGATTCTGGCGAAATAGGTTGATTTACATATTTTTAGTATGAAAAAACTTTATACATAACAGAAAAATTACAGTTGTTAAATTGAACACGATTGAAATATGAACATAGGCCATAGCTTAAAAGTCGACCTGCTAACCAAGTAATCTCAAATAATATTCTTATGTCAAAATGCTTCACATTATGGACGTATGAATTCGATACGTCTGCCGTTAACGCTTCTAAAGGTCCATTCACATCATTATAAAAGTCTTACAATTTATAAGAAAGAAATCTAATGAGAATTATTGCGGTTGTCAAAAAATCCACTATCACACATCAGCTAGAATCAAAATTCCCAGCAAACCATAAGAGTCCGAAGGGAAACTTTGCTAACTTATTTCTTGTAGCTTTTGCGTTCATAAAGAGTACAAAAAAAAAAATAATCATTTACCATCCGAAAACTTACAGAAATGAGAAATTTTTTCTACTAAACTGGTTCTGCTAAATTTATTTCCGAAACGAATATTTTGAAAGCTCTTTTGTCTCTTAAGGAGCTCTTTAATTTATAGCTCTAAAGATACACATATTTGGGTATCTTATATGACCCATGGAGCGAGCCATTTTAAGGCATCCTCAGAAATAGGTGGGTTCTTCTAAGAGTCTCTTTTCGCAGTGCTCATTTAATGGTGTGCTGGCTTATGAGCAGCAAAACAACCCTGATAAAATGAAAATCATAGTGTTTCTAAAATTAATTTGTATTACGGGATGTCAAATTCCTTTCCGTATTAGATGACATATACATACATTCTATTTGCTCTTACACTTTTTCATATTACTTAGTCATTTAACAAATCTTTACACTCAGTATTATAGTGTAAAACGGGCTTAACCTATGTCTTTGTATTCTCGCGATAAAAGCATTTTTATTCTGCCGTCTTAAAAGTCTGACTGGTTTTTATGCCCTCAATCAATTTAATCGCCTCAAATATATTCCAACATTTCTAGTTTCCATAGGATATTGGACGTTTTTTGTTTTTAAATTGTCTCTTATAAATACTAGCAGTTGGCTATTTCGACTGGTGTGTAAAAAGCGGCTTAAAATTAAGTACAAATATAGTAAAAATGTCAGTTCAACTGTTACTCTGATGCAGGCTATTGGATAATGGGTCAAATCTTTTTTTACAAAAGCCCCTGTTGCCAATTTTAATACCTTTTTCTCCAAAAAATTCATACTTGATTTATACCTTGTTTTGCTAAATGTCATATGTTATCATTTTACTGTGATTAGTAGTCCTATACTTCTTGTTTGATTTTTTGTTTATTTCATCTTTTTATTTTTTTTTTTTTAAATTGAAATATGTATATTCGTCCTGAAGTTTAGAGGCATCATAGCAGTCAAATTAATTGCATACCTGTATCAAAAAATAACCTGTGTGCCTTTTAAGATTAAACGCAACATGAAGTGTTGAAAATTCTCCCTCTCTTCTTGTGAAAGTTATATTACGACTTTTCATACTTATTAAATCAAACTGATTTAAAGTCATACCGGGCACAAAAGAAACAGCCTCGTCACCACCTTTCCACTCATAAACCAACTGGCCACCAGTGTAACCATCTGTAAGTAAAAATTAAACAATCTATAGAAATATGTAAATTGAATTTTTAATAGATTTGAGATACTTACAACTACCAATAATTAAGGGACATGATTGATGATCCATGGGAAAATTAATTAATTCCATGGGACAGGTGGCCTTTATGGTGAGACTATTTATAATTAATTTAATATAATTAATAAAATAACTTTTGTTGTTGTAGTAAAACCTACCGCATGGAGTATAAAATACCACCATTCTGATCTAAGCGTAATAATTTATTGGGCACTGTAATTGTATGTATGTGCGAATGTTTTCCATTGTAAAAATATGTATCCGGCCGCCAAATTTTATCTAGCATCTGTTAACGCAATATATGTGCAATAAAATTATAAATATTTAAAAAACTTTTTTTTTTGCTTACTTTTATACTTAATGATAAACTTTTTATGGGACCTTGAAAACTTAAGCGTTTATCTCTCCAGTATTGACGAAAATAACAATCCATTGAATAATCCATATCAAGTTCTGATACGGGGCCCATACTGCGTATTAAAATATTAGTACGTACAACAGTGGGAACACCTAAAAATATAGCTTTGTTGCTTTATTCAAATGGAAATGTCTCACACTCACCTTGTCCGTGTGTTGGCAACTGAGACTGTTCATAACTTTTTAACAGATTTTCTAATATTATGGATATATTGCGACTTAACATATCTGCTGAAGCTGTACGTTTGCGCATCACTGTCGGATTGGCAGTTATATTGTAAAAGCTTGAATTATAAGATTTGGTTTCTGGTAACGGTGACGAAAAATCATCAAATCGTTTTGAACGTAGTCTATTATACGAATTGTGGCCATTTCTATCTGAGGTGATTGTAAAAGATTCGTATATGCGGGATGCCTTAAAATCTGGACTTATTTTTGGCGATTGATTTGTTTTGTACTTTCTGATTGAACTAAAAGTGAAAAAACAGTTATTTAATTTCTCAAATATAACATTAAAACTGTAGAATAAGCAGCGCATTCCTTCTTACAAAAAAAAAAAAATACTTTCAAGCCTCAATAAGGAACCCGAAATTTCTTAATGTTTCCAATATAAATTTGGAAATGATGGAAGGCTTTTTATTTTATTTTTCGATAATAACAGTATGATCTTTTAAAGGTTTTATCATGGGTTTTATAAAAACTAAATTTCAAATAAAGAGGAGTAAGAGAAACGAAATAAATTATAAAAACTGTATATCCGTCAGTTATAAATAAAGTTTAAAAAAATTTAAAATTTAATAATCCAAATTCGTAAAAGAATGGTTATTTCACCTAAATTGATATTTATATTTTTGATATTTTGATTAAATTACTTATTGAGTTTTACTTTTTTAAATTAAAAATTCAGGATCTTATTTTACAAAAAGAAGGTTCTTAACTACGTCGAATTCAGTGTTGCCCATAAAGTTGGTTTTTTCGTTTTTAATATTTATTTATATTTAATAATGCATAAAACTTCATTTAAGGTGTCTTTAGACTATATGTTTTTTTTTGCATATGACAGATATTCAAAAACAAGATACAATTGTTTCGTCAAAATGGTTAAAAAAAGTTCTTTGTGTTAAATAAATGTGTAAAAACCGTAATGCAAAAAACATTTAGCCTAAAGGTGCCTTTAAATGTTTAATAAATATTTTATCTAATAGGCAATACACCAATTTAATGCTGATAAATTTTTGAAGTTTTTAATTATCTCTTTTATTTGAATTTCTTTTTCAATAATTATTTGCGTTTTTTACATTTTATTTGGGTTGAGGTAAATGAAATTAGCTATTTATGGGACATACGAAATTCTACCTTTAACTAACGGAAAGTTGTATTAATGGCCTTTATGTTATTTATAACTAAGTTTTCATCTTCAGTACCACTACCTCCGTCATCAGCATCTTTTGTATATATCTACCTCAAGTTGTGTAAATTGTACACATCTGTTTAAGCAAACAATTTTGTAAATAAGAATATTAGGAATATTAAAACATACAAATAAAAATTTGTAGCTTACTGATAGGCCCATATTCACAGTTAAAATAAAGTATACTTTAAGGGAACTAAAGTCAGTTTTATTTTAGAGTCGACTCTAACTCATTCATAGAGAATTTAAAATAAACTTTTGGCGAGAAAGTCAACTATAAATTTAAAACAACCACAAGCTGTTTTTAACTCATTTATCCAAAATTATTTTATTTGGTTTAAGAACACAATACTCTATTACTGATTTTTATACCAAAGTGAACAAAATAAAAACAAGTTTATTTTTTTCTATTGTTTGTTTAGAAATTGTATGAAATCATTTATCAAATTACAGTCGGCACCCAGTGGAAGGTGGCTAAACTTAAAGTATACTTAATTCTTGACTATGAAAGCAAAAAAGATAATAAGAGCCTTTTATTTTAGAGTATACTTTAACAAAAGTCGAATTTAGTCTATAACTATGATAATGGGCCATTGACTTTTCATTAAAATAATAATATTTTAAATATTGGTTTATTTTTAATACAGTTAATTACTTTTATTAAATTCGCTAAGACAGTTTTTTTTTTCAATTAGTAGACCCTTATTATTATAAAGGTTATAAGTTTGAACGAAAATCTTTGATTTAATAACTTTGACATTTTTTTTTATATTTTTAACCCAAACAAAAAAACTATTAGTGTAATTTATATTTTTTATTTTTGTTTTGATGTATCAATGTCATTAATACTAGCCGCAAAAGGAAATATTTACATTTCAGGGTGCTGGATAATTCTATAATTCGGACAACTACTATGTGTTTCTTAAATTAAGAATATAAGAAAATCGGTGTTTCTCGAAGAAAATTTTAGAAGATTGATAAATACATGAGTCTTTCTGCAGAGTAATAACATCATCATTTTTCACTAATCAAATATGTGTAGAATAAAATAAAACATACAAAAAGGTCAAATGTCAATATTTGATATTTATGGAAAAAATCATCCAAATGTCGTGAAATCGTCATACTTAACACCCCTCCCTGTCTTCCACTACCGCCTTACAATACTTAAACTTCGACTTTAATCAACTGTTTTGTCAAACATCTTTTATTGCTGTCTTAAGCTAACGTCTCAGTATACAGTCTTATACACAAGTACACTGCCACATTAAACTTCCGTCTTATTCTTCCGCCTTATACTACCATCTTAGACTGCCATCTTATACAACCATCTGAAACTACTTTCATATTTACCTTCTCACGCAAATACTATCATCTTATACTAACTATATTATATTATACTAACTACTATGCACAAATCATATCATTAACCCTTTGCACTCGAGGGCTCCGGAGCGGAGCCATTTAAAATTTATCTTCAAACTCGAGGGCTCCGCTATGGAGACAATGCAAATAATTTTCAGTTCATAACATAAGGACAAAACAAATCGTAATAACTTCATTTATTCTGTTAACAAATTACAAATGAAATCTGTTCAGTAGTGTAATTCACTAACTTTAAACAACACGACAATAGTTATTTATGACAACATTTATTGTTGTTTGCAATAACGATGAAGCGATTCACTATCTTCAGCTAAACTATAATAGACACAAGTTGCATTTGAGTGGCATCTCCGTCAACAGCTAAACGAAAGACACAAAAGAGAAAAAAAAAACATGTGAATTCAAGCAAGGCACATGCATGTGTTTATTTCTTAGATGTCAATTTATACACATAAATACGTATTTTATTATATGTGTGTATGGAGTTTGACAATAGGAAGAGCATAATGATAGTTTTGGTTGTAGAGTTGCGGTTACGACTTCTTAAATACGGTCGAAACATATGTTTATGTGCAATCTTTTTTAATAAGAAATTTATTTTTTAAATAAATTTTACATATGCGTAAATGTGCTAAGTTTAAAAAATAATGTTTAATTTATTTAAACTGAAAACAAACTGTGTTTTTATTTTTCGTTCAAATAAATGTATATGTTCTGTGTATAGGCTTATATGTATGTATGAATGTTCATAAACACAAGTTGTACGTTGTTTATTTTGTAGACAAATTTAACAACGCAAAAATTATGGTCGTTTTCTTAACAATATAGAAATTTGTTAAAACTGTTACTGAATAGCATAATCGACAATTTTGTTGTTAAGTCAATTTAACAAGCCGAAAATCGTTAAAAAAGAGTAGTGAATCGCACTACAGGAAAGTTTTGTTTATGTAACGGGGAAAAAAACTGTTACTTTTCGCTTAACATAGGAAAACTGAAGCAAATTCAATTTAGTCTTCATCTGTTATTCATTAGTAGAGCATATTAGATTCGAGTTTATCTGTTGTTTTTATATTCTGAATTCAAGTTTATAACCCCGATATGGCAAATAAATATATTATAACATTTGTATCTATAATTAATTAAAAAAGATTTAAAATACAACTATGACTTTTCTTTTTATGCGCATATCATTTACTTATATGTGAATATGGTTTTTCTATTAAAATTGATTCGAGTTGCTGGTATTATGAGTGAAAAAAAGCTTCGAGTGCAAAGGGTTAATATTTGCTGCGCAATAATAATTTCGTGATATTCTCATGAAATATTTATTATTTAAAACTAAAAATGTACTACTGCGGGGAAAGCAGTATGGATATATCCATTTTGCTACCTCTCATATAGTGGGTTTTCGCAAATTTTGCTTAGATAATTCAAGACCATAATATCTCAAGCCAGGTTGGTTAAATGAGAACTATATTAAAAAGACAATAAGAATTTAGTAAATATTTTTATATTTCATTTCGTTTTTCAAAATCAGGCTAGCATTGGAAACCCTTTTTTCAGCAAGAGATTTTTAATCACTTATTTATTTTGCGTGCTTAATGTCGCCTACATAAATAAAAATTAGTTTAAATTAAATGCTTAAACCATTAATAGCCAATGCCATTTATATATAAAATTATATATTGCAGTATGAAAAAAATTTTTTTTTAATTTTTTGTTACTGCAATATTTGCTTTTTTGATTGGAGTTACTTTATTAAACTTAGTTGTGTTTTTAATTTTTTTTTTTTTTTTTTTTGTTAAACACAGAAATTTCTGAAACGTGGGAAAAAAATGTACAAAATTATTTTTATTTTCTTTACAGAAGTGTCTTTTTTGATCATGGGACGTTAAATCCTATTTTAAGTTTGTAGCCAACAACTGAGGATTTAAAATACAGTTTATATTTTTTAATCTTTGCTTTGCACTCCAAGGAATTTTACAATAATTTATAAATTTTGGTTTATAATTGGCTTTGTTTGTATAGGGCTAGAAGAAGAACCATTATAATTTTTGACATAATTATTCTTTAATTGCTGTAGTAAGTCTTTAAAAAATCTCGAAAAAATTAGCTTGTACCATAGTAAGTTCAAATTACATAAGCACAAAGGAATACCACCTTTTTGAGGAACAGCCTGAAAAAAAGATATTTGTATTTTATTTGTCCAATTCTTGTAACTTGAAAAAAACCCTTTTAGTACAAAATAATACAAAAATACACCACGCCAAAAATATAAAGGTTAAGGTCGGCCAAAATTAGAGAAAAAAATGTTAGCCTATTTTTACCCGAACTAAAAGGGGTGACCACATTTTTACATATGTTTTTACGGTCTAATCAAATTAAAAAAATTTTAACATTTGAGTTGAAAATAAACTTTGTATTATATTTGTAAAAAATTATTTGCCCGCGGTAGGCAACTTTGGGGTCCTACCCAAAATCCTTACTTTACCCCACATACCTGAAGTGGTTCATTAAATATCGAATTATTTTCAAAATATATCTTTTGTAAACACTGCGCAACTGTAAGTATTAAATAAAATAATAGTTATAAACTGAAATTTCAAACAAAGTAATGCAACGCAAACTTTGTCCTAAAAAAATTTAAAAACAAATACTTAACATTCATGGTTCTATTTCATTATTTCTTACTCGTTTTTAGATATATCTTCATATGTTCGAACTGTGCCATTTTTAGACCAATCTTTATCATATATCTCCCAAGATGTCATTGGAACACCTTGACATTGCAGCTTCAATATTCCAATTAGCAGAATGAGACTGAAAAGGAGAAAAACGCAAGACATAATAGGTTTTTTTTTGTAATTAAATTAATTTAAGTGACAACAAAAAAAGAAAAAGGAGAGTAAATAATTAGATATAATTTATAACATGCCAACTTGCTTTTATAAAATGAAGAATATTCTACATCACATACTCCTGCAATAGTTTTACATGACGACCACATATTCAATCTTAAAAATATTACAATGTGTGCGGCGCAGAAACATGTTAACATTTACACGTACAATTACACTTAGTTAAAATCAGACTTTGGTACTAATGGACATGTACATGTACATGTGTATTGATGTCAATTCTAATATCAACTAAGAGACTTGATCTCATTTAAAGTCATTACAAACACTTCTTAACAATCAGTTCAAATAGAAAAAGAGTCACATCCAAATAGAAAATAAAAAAAATTAAAGTAAAAATCTTTTAAGTGGAAAAATACTCAAAAGTACAAAAATACAATATAAAGAGAACAAGTGTTAAAAGGAAACTAAAAAGTCTCAAGAGACTCGTAAAATTTTTGGTTGTTGAAAATGTGCAACATTAGCAACTACAAAAACTGCCTGATTTTATCTCATTTTACTAGAAGTATCTAACAACTAATGATTACAATGAATAAATATTTTTATACATCCTACTTTTTCCATTTAAAGAAGAAGAAAACGGCAAACTTTACCACCCAAATGTCCACAGAATAAAACTTGACCAGGAGTAAAAAGCTTTTCAAAAACTGTTAAATACTGCTGATCACAAAAAAAAAAAAATTAACTATACTCTTCATTATAAAAAGTGAAAAAAGGTATATTTAAGTTTGTCATTCCGTTTGTAATTTCTACAATATCCATTTCCGAAGCCATAAAGTATACATATTTTCCGAGTTCTTATGCGTAGCGAAGTCGAATGAGCGATGTCCGTCTGTCCGTCCGTGTTAGTGTTGAAATTAACTTTACCCAGGCACTAGATAAGGTAGAGAAAATTAAATACGCCAATCGATCAGACAGAAGTAACTCCAATCAAAAAAGCAAATATATGGAGCAATAGGAATTAAAAAAAATTTATCAAGTTGAAAAATTGGCGCTCGCTCATATTTTCCGAGTTACAGGCCTCTGAACTTTTCAAATTTTTTAAAATATTAATATGGGTATCATTTAAAAGCTTTTGAGGCTTAACCGGTTAAGAGCCGATGACATTTTTAGGTAAAATAAAATATATAGTACACAATTTTTTTTTATTTTTTAATTTTCTGTCACCCCAATATTTGTCTCTTTGACTGGAGGTACTTCACTAAAATGGATTTACATATACATATGGTGAAGGGTATAAAAGATTCGGCATAGCCAAATATAGCACTCTTTCTTGTTTTTCTTCATTTTGTCAATTGACCAGTTTATGTTTTTTGATATATTTTTATTCAAAAATTAGGAACACAATAATTTAAAACTCAAAAATCTAAACATAATAACCAAAAAAAAAAAACAAACAACATAAATTTAAATTGCAGAGTGACTAACTAGGATCTGTCTGATCTTGCAGGTATGCTCAAACAATATGATAGTGTGGATTAAGAGAGATTGTGTGTGACAGATTTTTTGACAGATCTGTACGATTTTATAATCTCTTGAAATAATTTTCTTTTCTAATTAATCAAGCACAAAGGCAGTTTTTTATAATATGAGTAGTGTTTTATTTTTATTTATTCAATATTTTACCACACCGTTGGGTGGCATTATCAGGAAACAAAAAATATTTTTAACTAATTTTTAAACAAAACTGCCAATTGGAATAATTCATGGAAAAGTTTTCTCTATGCGATCAGAGTTGAATTTTTTTAAATAAGGAGGAAAAAACAACAAAACAATATTTTTTGCATGTTTTTTATGTAATTGTGTGAAACCTACGACGCCATTTTGGAACGATTTTTAAAGTAGGACAGAATTCTTTTAGATTTTTGTGTGATTAAATCGTATCGAATCCTGTGACGATGAGATATGTGTGTGTTTGTGACAGACTTTTTGGCAGTTCTACACAATATTTTAATCTTTTGAGAAGATACATAAAGTAAATTGTTCTGTATGATCAGAGTTGCATTTTGAATTGCTTCTTTTTGTGTGGCAATGTGACACCTACACACTCTTTTCTTGCTGCAACAAAAACGGAAAGAAACTTTTGGCATGCAGAGTTAAAGTAGAACTTTTGTGTTGTTGTTCACAGTACCTTTTCTTTTTGTAACAATCTGTTTCGAAAGAAAATTTTTTTGCAAGGTATTGTATAAAAGAGATGAATTAAATTTTTTTTACTGCAAGAACAAGAGGCTGCCGTTTAACGTTAACCTTAAATCAAATTATAAATTAAATAGTTGATTAGAATCCAAAACTTGTTTTAAATTCTGCAATGTATTTTATAAACAGACAGTTGAAATTTTTTCCCTCGACGAAAGACGAAAAATTCCATTTTTAGATATTTTGACCTATTTTTTGGGAATTGTGGGATTATCATTATTCAGTCTTTACAATTTAAAAAAAAAAATTCCATTTACTATTTCACACCCACTATATGTATGTTTAAAAAAACTAATTTGAAAAAGGTCTTGGTAAAAGTTTTTAATGCTAGATAAAAAATTTAATTCGCACAAAAACTCGGTGCATTGCATTTTTGTCATTTTAAGCACAAAGTCTTTCACAACCTTTTTTCTCTTTCCAAATTTTATTTTACATATTTTTTATCCTAAAAGTTGAATTTATACAAAACATTTTGTGATGTTTTGGATTTGTATATACTTAGCAATTTTAGGTTATGTTAAAAGGAGGCGTAATACACTAAATTATATTCCTCCTTTGACTATCTGACATGCTTCAAATTTGGTCAGGTCTAATTTGACTCAAGGCAAGATATAGACACTGGTAGGGCAATACTTTTTAATCCTCTTCTATTCATACAGGCCGAATTTTTTTTATAGAATTAAGTTATCCGAAGAAGCCCCTAACTCTGTGCGTCTAGTTTGTTACTAAGCAATCTGAACAGCCGGTCATCTTCCTAGCCAAAGCGTATCTGCCCTAATATAGGCGTGTTACTGGTTATTGATTCTTACGCATTTGGTCGACAGTTTACTTAAAGGATTTCAATAAGAATTTTTCGAAACTTCTGCATACTGCTGCATTAAAGTGGAATAGTACATCAGGCAAATGGCTTTAATAAATTTGCTTGTGAAATCAGACTCTTCTGTTAAAAAATTTCAAAAAAGAGGATACAACGATTAGAGATAATTTATATTATAATTGAATTGTTGTATGGAATTAGAAAACCGTAATTTCTGATAATCCAACTCACTTCTAATTCAGACTTTTTTGCTAAAACTTTCTTTAAGACTTGCAATAGTGTTAAAATTTATACAAACATTTGTTAACAGTTGTAATTTTGTTTTAAATAACACTATACAATATATCACTCTCACTATTTTAAAATTTATAAAAAAGCACAAAAACAATGAACAAATTTTAATTCATAAAAATTAAAAAAAAACAAATCTTTTCACACTGAGGCCATGAGATATTGTTGCGTGTGTCTTTTATTTTGCGCTATTAAATTCTTGACAAAACGGTTTTGTATTACAAAGCCTTTTTGTTATTATGTTTTAAGCGGAGCAACAATAAAACATTGGAACGCCAGGATATTCATCACTTGCTAGAAGGAATTTCTAACAATTGCTTTGCCTGCAAAATAAAACTTAAAGATGGCCTGAATTCTATTTTGTTTAAGCTAATTACTTACAATAAGCATTAGGCAGCAAATTGCAATTTTTAAACTAAAATATTTTTACTGTTGCATTCATAAAAAAAAATTTACTTTTTAATTCAAATGTAGTTTATTAAAACAAACCTGACATCCAAATTTATTTAAAATAGACTTGAATTGAAGATTAATTTTTTTTCACTAAACAAAAAAAAAATATTTACTAAGACAACACGATTTAGCACCAATAACCAGCCCTGTTATATAATTGCTAAGTTATTCTTCATTATAACTCACATCACGTGAGATTTATTTAGTTAAATTTGTTATTACCTGAGTACACGCAGAAAAAAATATTGTTGTGACATGGTCACAATAACCATATTATGTTCTTTGTAACAATATATAGTTCCGAGGAACAAATTATAGTTGTTTCAGCAATACTGAAGTTACTAAGTTTTAACTAAAAAAGTTAAGAAAGGCTACGCCAAAAAATAAGCATGCCATTACCGAATTTTATATACCCTCCACTATATATGTAAATCTAGTTTAGTGAAGTAACTCCAATCAAAAAAGCATATATTGGGGTGACAGAGTATTAAAAAATTAAGCACAACATATATACAGGCATGTTCTGACAATCGCTTAAAACTGGCGATGCGAGTTGAAATCGCATGAAAGATGTTCTGTAGTTCACAACCGCAAGAAATTTGGCGACTTCAAATCGCAAGCACATACTGAAGTGGAGTTACGAATTTTGCTTAAAATAAACTTTAAAGCAATAATAAAATTATACACAAATGAAAAATAAAATGTTCTCTTTTATTTTTAACAAAATTTATTTTAATTTTTAGACAATTTAAGTCGCAAACAATTAATTTAAAATATGTTATTTGTTCTCCCAATTGTTTGTTTTGGTTGTTTTATTGAGTACTGGCGATTTCATAGAAACAGCTGTTTTAATTAATGTTCGAAAATATACTAGGTTGAACGTATGTGGCTATTTTAATTTTCAATTCTTATAAAATATTCGGTGCTTATTAAATGTGCGATTCAATTGTTAAGGGACCTTAATAAATTTATTTAAATTACTTTTCGGGCGATATGAGTTCCGAACGTGCATTTTATAATTAACAAAATAATCAAAAATACTTTTTAAGTACTGATTACTTACAGCGTAAGTAAGCAAAAGTAACCATTTGTCGCCAAAATATTTCTTGGCTTGCGTTATTTTTTTAAATTAATAAATATAAATTGGATTGAAGTGTCCATTGAATTGTCACAATCTCTAAGTGTCCGTTTTTTAATTCGTTCTTTTTTTAATTGCATATTTTTTTAAGAAATGAAACTAAGCAAGACAGCAGCAGGCATTTTGTTGTAGTTTTGTTTATTTATGTTTTACACCGTAAAATCATATGGTTTTCTTTTCGAACATAAGTTTGAAAATGTTATCGTCGCTGAATAAGTTAAGAAGTTTTTAACAATTCAAGTTTAAGAACTTTTAAATGATACCCAAGGGTATAAAAATGCGGTTTAAAAATTCATTAAAGAAATATATTAACCCAAAATATATTTATATTAACCAAAGTATGATTAAAAGCAAACGAATAATGTTTGCTGCTAAAAATATTTTGTTCTAGCTAGCTACCGGTTCGTGTGAGAATGCTGAAAATTGAATAGATATTTATTTTATTGGAAAAAACTAAATATTTAAAAATTAATATTTAAGCTTAATAAATTAAAATAATATAGAGGCCTTTTACAGAACTCAATTCCGATCGAAACTGATTTCAATTCGGCAAATTTGTTCTTCAAAAATCGAGAAACGAAAAATTTCTTCGGAATAAAACCCCTTTTAAATATCAAAGTTTAATTTAGTGTCTTTAAAATTGTGTTATATATGGCTTTTAAATTTACCTTTATTATGTGTCCTTACCTTAGCGTTGTTGTTTACTTTAATGTACACAATACTCGTATTAACATATTTAAATCAACCCTTGTGTTAATACCCAACTTTATCCACATTGTGTAGCACCCAGGGTACCCCTATACTATAATGTATTAGTAATTAATATTTTTATAAAATATAACTGAATTTATAATTTTTTTTTAACATATTAAATGAAATTTATGTTAAAATATGATTTTTGAACTTTGAATTGAAGAACGGCCA
Source organism: Gymnosoma rotundatum (assembly GCA_916610165.2). Lineage (NCBI taxonomy): Eukaryota > Metazoa > Arthropoda > Insecta > Diptera > Tachinidae > Gymnosoma > Gymnosoma rotundatum. The sequence goes on from OU744340.1 coordinate 96,382,305, forward strand.
GAATTTTAAATTTATTTTTTAGTATCACAATTGCATATTCAAATTTATATTCACTGTACCGCGCCTCACTATGAATCAATAGATTTCACAACATTATACGCTTTTTAAGATTTGATAGGAACAACACACGCAGTCAACGTAAAAAATAGAATAATGCAGCTCCAACTTGTGATTTATGGACAATGTTGAACGAAAAATTATTCCAAACTCATAAACTGGGTGCAAATTTAACAATTGATGAACAACTTTATCATTACCGAGGTCGTTTACTTTCAAAGCAAAAGTATGATATTAAAATCTGGTGGATTGGCGACGCTGAAAACGCCTAATTTTTTGCAGGGTATAACTTACACTAGCAAAAAAATTAAGATACCCGTAAAATATTAGGGGAAAGAGTTGTTAAAGAATTAGCGTCTCGTGGAAGTAAAAAAAATATCTACATAGATAATTTTTTACTTCTCTGCCAGTTGTGAAGTATTTGTTGTCCTGGAATCTTACAGTTCTTGGCACACTAAGGCTTACATTTACATTTCAAATGTCATGGTCGAAAATAAATAAAGGGATTTATATTCGACCGTTTTTGGTTTCCATGAAAAATTAACGATGTGTTCTTACGTTCCAAAAAAAAAAAAAAAAAATAATAAACAGTGCATTTAGGCAAATCTTTGAGTGACGATGTCAAAAAAAACCGACATTATAAATTTTTATTATAAGTACAAAAGTGGAGTTGGATCAAATGGTTAGAAGGTGCGCAAGTCGGCGCCATAGTTTGATGTAGAAAGTGACATTATTTTTCAATATGTTAGATATTGCTTCACTCGCATCATACATCGTTTATTATGAGAACAATAAAATGATTGCGAAGAGAGATGCCTCGTTATGCTTAAGCTATCTGAAGTGCTTGCTGAACCGATAATTGAACCACGAATGACAAAAACCAAAGTTATTTTATAGAACTAAAATTGCCATTGAAAGCATTTTGGGTTACCAAGAATCACCCGTTGCAGAGGCTTCTAATGAATTTGACGAGCTGTATAAAACAGGAAGAAATAAAGTTACAGGAACTTGTCACATGTGCTACAAGCAAATAGAAAAAAAAAAGACTCAAAACTCAAAAACTGCGCTGAATATGAACGGCCAGTTTGTGCTGAATACTCTGAAGACATTGCTAAATGTATAGAATATAATACAAAAAATAAATAAATAAATAAATTTAATAAAAAAAAATAACATTTTAATCATTCATATAATTTTCTTAATACTATTTTATTCATATTTCCCATACAAATTGCAATGTGCACAGAGCTACCCAGGTGCGCATGTTGCGATGGTTAAAGTTTAATAAAATTTTTTGAAGTATAAACGGAGCAAAAGAATAAATCCAGAATCCTAATTCGCTTTTTTTTTTTAATTAGGACCAGCACTCAGGGGATGACCCCTACTTATGCAATGCATTGTACCAGAACTAGGAAATTAGGTTGTGGAAAGGGGGATAAAGGGAGTAGTGCTTGTGGATATTTGATTTGAATCTTTGCACATTGAAAGTGGCAGGAAATGCGTAGTGCGATTCACTGGGCAATCTACCACAAAGGAATGCGCTCTTGATGCAGAACGCTTTGCGCGTACGAAATTACGGTTTTCAGGAACAAGTTCCCTGATTTCATAAGAGCACATTCCGTTGTAGTAACGATAAAACTGCGAAACACACCCCACATTTCGTCGATGCTCCAGTGAGTCAATAGAGCTGGATACCCTACTGTCACCGATGAGCTTCTTCGCTCTCTCCTGCACGCGGTCGAGTAACTCCAAAATAGACTTTGAAGCACCGGCCCACACATGAGAGTTGTATTCCATTTTCGGTCTGATAAAGGTGACATAGATAGTAAGGAGGTCAGATGGAGTGAAGTATTTCTTACACCGTTTCAAAAAACCTAGCCACTTGAATGCTTCTTTTGCGACATGAAAAATATGCTGGTTCCAACGAACATCACATTGAATTTTCATGCCAAGAACATCGAGAGCTTCTGATTCCTTAATATATATATCACCCATAATTACAGATGAGGTAGCATATTCAGCCGTACGCCTGTGCGAAAGCACACAGCACTGGGTTTTATGAGAGTTAAATTGAACCCTATTCGCAAGGCCCCATTCGGAGATTACCAAAAGGTCGCGATTAAGGGTATCATCCATGTGCTTTCGCGTAGCCCCAATTTCCCGAAGGCTTGGTCTATTGCGAAAAGAAAATGAATGGCATATGCTACTGTCATCTGCGAAAGAATAGATAGGGTTGGAAGTCTGACGTAGAAGGTCATTGAGAAAAATAAGAAATAGGGTAGGGGAAAGAACGGAACCTTGCGGTACCCTTGAATTTATCTTGAACCCGTTTGATGCGATCCCATCTATAACAACTCGTATAGTGTGATCCCTGAGAAGGCGCGATATAAGTCGAGAGAAACTATTACCGACACCAAAAGCAATAAGTCTTGATATGAGCGCACCATGCCACACTCTATCAAATGCCGTAGAAATATCTAGAGCCACCACCTTACTTTCGCCGAAATGGTGAATGGATTGACACCACTTTTCCGAAAGGAAGGCCAGTAAGTTACCCGTAGAGCGTCCCCTACGGAAGCCGTACTGCCGGTCACTAAGTAAGCTGTTGGACTTCAGATACCTCACAAGATGAAAATTGAGCATACTCTCCATAACTTTGGAGAGTGCAGAGCAAATTGCGATTGGGCGGTAATTTTCAGGGTTGGTAGTTTCTCCCTTTTTGGGGACCGGTGTTACATTAGCAATCTTCCAACATGATGGAAACTCACCAACATGGTATAAAATGTTGAAAAGTTTTGCTAATAGACGCGATAACGTCGAAGTGCACTGCTTCAAGACCAGTGCTGGAATTCCATCCGGACCAGGGGACTTGTTTATGTTGAGATCCGCTAAAACCCTTTTAACTGCACGTGCTCGAAAGAATATATCCGGCATAGTTACTGATACTCTTTCCAGTGCGGGCAGTGGTTGATTGCTTACCGGCAAGTAAGAATTACTTGCAAAGGTTTCAGCCAAGAGGTTTGCTTAATCAACCGGGTCGTTAAATATTTGATCATCCCTTAAAAGAGGCGGAATTGAGGAACTAGCATTATCCTTCACTCTTTTAACGAATGACCAAAAGCTCTTGCTACCCTGAGGAGGAGCAAGAACTTTAGCACGAAGGCGCTGCTCGTATAGAGCTTTTTCGCGCCTAAGTACCTTGGCACATGAAGATCTCGACTTTTTGCGTAGCGAATCAGTACCTGCATTTTTATTACTCCGCCATGTACTAAATACTTCCTCTCTGGATCTGACTGCGTTTTTGCACGTCTGATTAAACCAAGAATTTTTTCTAGGCTTAATGCGGATTTGCTTAGATGGAATGAAGGTTTTCATTCCAAGCAAAATAATGTTCACAATCATCTCCGCCATGGCATCGACTCTACTGTCCAGAAAACAAAGTTTCCAATTAAAATGCCAGAAAAAATCGTTAAGCTCAGCCCAACGATCCTTTTCGTATATATATATTTTGAACGTTTCGTGGCTATTTTCGAAACGTTGTGAAGTTCAGCGACCGACCCGCGTTTGGGCTTCTGTATAAAAACCCGAAATATAAGAAGTGTGACCAGACTTTGAATTTAACCCAAAGACAGTTAAATTCAGAATCGTTCGTGCCTAGTGATTGCTGGCACTGGTACACGACTTCATTCCGAATGTACAACGCAAGATCCCGATGTAGACTAAAAAAGGGTAGAAGAGAGTACCCTGGTAAATGAAAATCCTCTGGATCAGCATCCTCAGATACCTGGGTCTCACATAAGGCGAAAATATCAGGCCGATGGAGACAACTGTGTGCATACATAGAGAAAAAATTCTCTCTCAACCCACGTATGTTACAAAAGTCTATTCTAAATCTTCCTGTCATTAAAAATATCAAAGACTCAAATCCATTGTCTATTTTATATAACTAACACCCTTGTAAAAACTGATGCTTTTGAGACCAGACAGTGACCAGTGTTATACCTTCGCCACTGACTAATCAAACAGCATTTGTCACAAAGGTACAAGTAAAACAAAATTACTACTACTATATGAAAAATAAATAAATATTAGGAAAAGGAAAGGAAAAAAAATTCGCGGTACAATCTGTTTTATAAAGGGCCATAAAAGCCCTGATGATTTTTTGTGATGATTTTTATGTATTGTTGTTGTAAATTATGGATTTTATTGTTCTTAAAGTTGTTTTTATTTTTTTTTGTAACTGTATGAATTTATTTCTGACTGTTTGTTTGTATGTAATTATTTATGGTTTTTTTTTATTTTAAATATTTTTCCCGTAATGATATTGTGGTTTATAATTTTTATTATTTATTTATTTTTTCTGTTTATTTAATTTTGGGCACATTTAGTTAACAATTAACACTATATTATATTAAAAAACAACGACGAAACAAAAACGCGTGCGGACGGGACAAAAGACAGAACACTACGGTTTTATTATAAGTTAAATAAAAACGATCCATAAGCTTATTACAAAATTTTAATTGTTAATATATTTTTTTTAAATTCACCATTTTTTTTAGGAATAAACAAATTAGATCGCACTCTTATCATATCTTGCTACCAATTTATTAACATAAAATATGCAAAAAAGCTCAGAACTACTAGAAAAAATCACGATATAACTGATTAAATTAAATTGTAGTGTTGTCGAGATACATAAAATATTATAAAATCTAGGATCTAGAATTGATTGCTGTTTTATATCACTTTCATTTTTGCAAATTTTGAAAGTTGTATATATTGAGTGGTGGTGACTCGGAAACTGAAAAATAAGCGATTACTTTTTTTGCAATCCAAAAAATTGCATTTTAATTAGAATGTCTGTACCACCAGAATGACTTTTCTTCAAACCATACAATAGCTTTGGCAAACAAAGCATCGACTGCATACGAAACTAAGCTTCTATAATTAAACTCTTTTTAATAAATAAATAAGAAAAATTAAATTAGTAAACAAGTTTTTGTTTTTGGTATTAAGTTAATTGGTTTTAATTCGCCGGTAAATATTGTACTGGCACTTTGTTTAATAAATTTGGCGCTTTTAATGTGAGAACATTATTTTCAAGCCGTGCGTTTTGATTAGAACTGGAGAGTTAGTGTTAATTATTTGTTGTGCAATTTTTTTAACACTGTAAATAGTTTGTTATCATGGATGAAAAATACTTTGATTAATCACTTAGTTATGGACATCAAATTGTTCAAATTGTTTCCTTGAATTAATCATATGGTTTATTAATCGATTAATAATTTTTCTGCCATCACTAATCACTTACCAACCATTCTGCTTAAGCATTTTCTGGCAAATTAAAGAAAGCCACGACCACTATTAATATTACATTATCGTTAAATTTAATTGACAGTAATTGTTTAAAAGACTCAAAAAGAAAAAAAAACAATTTTGTTTAAATTCATTTTAAATATTTTTAGTTTTGGAAATTATATATTTATTTCCTTTGAATCATTTGATAAGCATTGGTTCGCATTCCATTTTTGGCATTGATGTGATTTACAATCGTTATAAAAATACATATTCGTTCCAATTAACATACACTTCACGTGTGCAGACGTATGAGTGCTGTTCTTCTTATGATGATAAAAAATCAAGCATACTCGTACAACACATTAATCACGAGTTTAAGATAAGTTCAGTATAATACAACTACAAACTTTAATTAATACATTACATGTAAATTAAAATGTCAAGGTCACTTAGTACATGCACTCTGTCTTAAAAATTTATCACTGATTTATTCTTTATAAATTTAAATAAATTGCTAAAATCCCAGTTTAGATTAACAATAACTTTTCTTTTAGTTTCAAAATCGATAAGATGCCCTTAAGGGCTTAAGCAGAGAGATCTTGCTAAAAATTAATTAATAAATTGCAACAAATGATTGGAGACTATTTAGACTATCCATCATAGTTAAAATAACAATAAAACCAACAGAAGATCAGCTTTCGGAATTTCTTATTTAAGTCATGTTATTAACCACGCAAACGTTTTGAATGTTATGCAAATGCGTGGTTGAAAAAAGCGCTTGAAGAGGGTCTAAAGCCCGTTATTTTGAATACTTTCAAACGAAACACCATTTAAATTTAATGAGCGCCAAACTATATATTGGAGTATTCGAGCTAAAGTTTATAGTTTGAGCTTTAAAGAGCTGCGGTATAGCATTACAAGTTAGGGCACCTGGAACATGTTAATATCTTTAATAGTTTTTTTATTTTCAATTTTAAAATGCAATTAACTCCCTAACTCTTAAACTGTAAAAACATTTGAAATATTGTAAAAGGCAACAAAATGGTAAGGAAAGCACTCTGCACCACGTTTTTACCTGTTTGTAACATTTCAATTTCGTTTCATTCCACAGTAGACTTGAAGATGGACATTAGGCTAAGAAACTATACTGCTCTGAGCAAATTTCACTGGATCTTTTCCTTAAAAAACAATATTTTCTTATGAAATATATGGTAAATTTCGAGCTTTGATACTTTTTAAATTTTTTGCGTATTGTCTTCTGCATACTCGATTTCGATGTGAACTTATTATCGTTAAGATTAATTTAGATTTCTTCCGTTTTTTATTTAAATAAACTGAATTTAAACAAAATAAAACTTTAATTTTTTTTTTAATATCTATGAGAAAATCAAATCAGATTTATTCACATACATATGCAGTTAAAAAGTGCATTTAAACTTCTTTTCCATTTTAAGCTTTTAGTTTTTTTTATTTTAGAAAAATAATAAACCTGCTTGCAGTCAAATTGTGTCTTTCAGTAACTGCACCACAATTAAAAACTGGGTGCTTAAACAAAAGCCGAGGATAATAAAGTCATTATAAATTGTTAGTAGTGCATGCCTTCGAGATATAAATTAAATTTCTATAAAGACTAAAAAAAACTGTTTTTTATAAAATTGGTTTGCATTATTTTTATTCTGTAGAGATGTTGGTCATTGCACAGCAACTTGTTGTTAGTGGTATTTATCTTAAGTTCTATTTAATAGTTTCTTTAACACAACCAACTGCAAAATATTTTGATGCTTAAGATTACGAAAAACTAATGGCAAAGAGCTTTAATAAAAAGTAAACAAATTAAAAATAACACTTAAAAATAAATAAAAATTCTTCTGAGGTTATTTTGTCTTAAATCTAGTCTAACGCAATTGCGTTACCAGTGAACGTGATTTTTAAATAACCGTTCTTTTAAATAGTTACCGTGATCACCGTTTGCAGTTTTTTTTATTTAAACATTCATGTTTATATAGGAAGTATATAACATTAAATAATAATTTATGGATATAGTAATCATAAGGAAAAAGGTATTTTGATCTCTACATTAAAAGCAGGTGTTATTAACTTTGCCCAGAGATATAGAACTCGGAACTTGAATTATTATAGGTTCAAATAAAAAAAAGCACACAACATTTTTTTTTGCTACATATGTATGTATGTGTGAAGTTTGGAAAAAGGAATAATTGTTGTTAATTAGTAGAAGCAAGTAAAAGCTATACAGAAAGAAGCTGCTTTGATATGCATATTGTTACGAATACAAGATCTGGCAAACCCTGTTTTTGTTATCCGTATGAGCGTGGTAAATAAGTTAATTCAACTAAAGGTGTGTGTATAGAGGCAAAAGACAATTATTGTGTGAAGCCATGGCAGACAATTTAGTGGAGACGTCCAATTTAATATAAGAGTAACAGATAATTGTCAAGAAGCCCTTTATAATAAAAAGTAAGTCCCCTTTTACACACATCAAGTTTGACTCGTCAAGTCTTGAGCTTTTGGGAGAAAGAGGAGAATAGAATAGAAAGAGGTACAAACCTGACCGTACCATCAAGTTTAAGAAAATTGTTGTTGTTAAAGTTGGCTGCAGAATAGAAGTTGCTGAAGTTGAAAGCAAACTTGATGAAAAGACTTGAAGGGGTGTGTGAACACGAATGCAGGTTCAAAAGAAAATTAATTAAAAACTGATCAAGTAAACTTGATGTGTGTAAAAGAGGACTAAGAGCAATAGCGGTTAGCGCAGGAAAGTGTAACAGCATAACAACAGTGTATGGAAGACGTGTGTTGTGGCTATTGTATTAAAGGAGATGACTGGCTTGGATAAAAGAAGAAGTGGAGATGTCTGTGGATGGTTAAGGTTACTAAACAAGACATCTACTAGTTCATATTGTACCGGAGTAACACAGTAGTGTAGGGTAGATGGCTGCGTTTGTAGTAATGACGCATGTTTAGTAAATACGAGTAAATCTGATTTTGACAAGGCGTTCACAAGACCGGCAGGATCAAGAAGTATAGCCAGAGAAAGCCATAAAGTAAGAATGCGGATTTTATAATGAGCCACAGTGGTATTTGGAATCAAAAGAATCCGTACGTTTGTGTTAAAAAGAGAAAAACGTACCAATATGAAAGAATGAAAGAGTTAAAAGTACTTATATTTCTCTTTCACAAAGTAAAATTTAATTTAATTTTGTATGTGTGCAAATATAAAAGAACGTTTTTATGCGAAACTGTTATTTGATCAACTCAGTCCCTGTAGTGACCAGTGATTTTTTAATCACAGTGATTTAACCGCAGGTACTAAAATATCGTTCATCTCGAATAAGTTAGAAAGTGGTATTTGAGCATTTTTACGAATGATTAATACGGATTTAAAACCATTCCGATCAATATGTGTGACGTAAAATAATTTTAGAAGAAGTAAAATTGTTGTGTTGTGAGCACCTTAAAATATTTCACAGACAATATTAGATTACTTAAGAACATGTTCAATAATAAGATTAAAATTATGGATCAGATTAAGTTTAAAGTTATTTGCGGTGAAAAAACAATTATAAAAATTTAAATTGCAAAGAAAAACACATTAAAACCTATAACGTTTTTTTCACTTTTCTGAACATGACATATGTATGTGAACTATTAAAGTAAAATAATTTAAACATGTGTTTCAAAACTTTTCATTGCAAAAAATCAAAACGGCGAAAAAAGAAACATTCCTGTTGTATAGCCTAGACGGCAGTTAAGAAATTACATTGTGGTATAATATAAGAAACCATTTTATGATTTACAGCCATACCTAAATAAAAGCGGAAAGCGGAACGTTTTCTTCCGCATAGCATTTACGCTAAAATGTCATACCTAAACAAAAGCGGCAACGGTTTGTCAAAATGATAAAAAACAGGGTTATTAAAACATTAAGGCTTAAGTCTAGTTAAGGGACGCACCTCTAAAATGAAATAAAATTGTCTACGGGGTGTAAAATGTAAAATAAAAAAAAAAAAATACCTTTTCTTTGATTCCCATTTTGTCTCATTCCGCCATAAAATACTTAATATGTGCCATATTATACATACAAACGTTGGAGGTCCGTGACTCCGAAACTAGTGGTCAGCCCCAAAATTTTCACTTAAAATTTTACACCCCGGACACAATTTCTTTTCATTTATGAACTAGATTTTTTCCAAAGATATATATAACTTCCCTAAATATTTATTTGTTTGTGTTGTGTAAATTGAAAATTTTATAAAAGAAAAATTTTTTGTGTTTTTGTTTTTGTTAATTTTTATTTTTTTTTTTATTATTTTTAAACGCCTTGTCAAAATCAGATTTTGCAATTGCAAAGCTTTGCCGCCGCGTTGTTTCCGTATTCTCCATATAAAATGTACATGCATGAGATCTTTTGACAGCAAAAAAACGCTTTCCGGCCTTGATGTTAATTATCTGCGGTCAACAAATGCAGCGGTTATTCTGAACGTAATTAAACATTAACACCTGCGTTCATGCAATACCTGATAACTAAAGTAAAGTATTAAATAGTTTATAACAAGGTCATGTTGGTATGCGAATAAGATTCCTTTAAAAGTGACTTCAAATGAAGGAACCGAGCGATACAAATTCCAAGGTGAAAAACTTTTGGTGAAGGGAAAATAAATCAAATCATGATACTAATTTTCAATGTGCAAATCGAATCAAATTCTGTATTTGCGTACCTTTGGTCACAGAATTATTTAATTGTATCTGAAAGGGGACGCCTCTCCTAAAATTTTTAATATGTAAATATTAAAATAAAAAGGAAGGCTACAATATTTTTATCTTCGAAATTATTTTTTCGATTATAAAATATATAATAAAGAACGTTACAACATTTTTACACTGCCTAGAAAGGCCCTAAAATAGGACTTATGCAACGCCAAGTACAATAAGCTAGTGTTTATACAAATATTAATTTACTTTATGTACCAGAAATAGCAGAAAGGATTGAAAAATCAATAATTTTTGATGGGGATATATATATATATAAAATGGCATACAAAACTTATAATACTTAAAATAGATTATTTAGTAAAACAAAAGATAAGATTAAAAAATGGGACATGTCAAATGTAGTTTACAAAATACCTTGTAATGGTAATGATAGTGAGAATTGTAATAAGGAATATGTAGGTACGACAAAAAATAAACTAAAAACTAGAATAGCTGGACATAAGTCTGATCAAAGATACAGGGACGTTAATAATTCACAAAAAACTGCATTATCTTCCCATTGTGCCAGATTTGATCATTATCCTAACTTTGAAGATGCATCTGTTTTAAATATAGAATATAATTATAAGCGTCGGTATATGTTAGAGATGTTACAAATAATTAAAATACCAGCAACAAAAAGAATAAACTTTAAGGCTGATACTGATAATATTGCGCAATGTTATAGACATTTAGTGGATAAAAAATAATTAACGTTTGAGAGTATATGATTGCTTGTAACATTTTTATCGTGAAAGTTTATGTTAATGTATTTGTATTAAGTTTTTTAAAATTTTTAAATAATTTAAATGTTTTCTGTTTTTTAAATTTTTATAAGAATGTAAATGTTTAAAATTTTTGAGTTATTTTACTTGAATGTTTTTTGAGTTTTAAATTTATAAGAATGTAAATTTTAAATATTTGAGTTTTTCGTCGTTTGGTTTTTGATTTTTCTGTTTTTGTTTGAAAAAATAATTTCATTTTAATTTTGTTATTTTAAAAAAAGAAAATCTAATTTTTTGTTTCCTGTTTCCTGATGATGCCACCCAAAGGTGTGGCGAAATATTGAAAATATAAATAAAATTTTTTATTATTTATAAAACTGACCTAGAAAAGAAAAACTATTTAAAAAGGTCAAAAAAACATTTATATATTACTTTAATTATGCTTGATTCTGTGAAATATTAAAGTAATAATATATTTTCATATTTATATTATTTACATTTAGTAGTAAATTTCTGGGTAACATGTAATTTAGGGTTATTTGGACTGTCTCTGTACGGATAACAATTAGTTGCGCAGTTAATACTATAAAGCTTGTAACTGCTAGATGCAGAAAATGCTAACAACAATAATATGTAAACGTTTTTCGAGTAAAAATTCTACGAAAATACACGATAAGTGTTTTCAAAATGACGGAGTGATATGACACATGTAGTCTGCAAAACAATTTTTAGACGTATAGACTTCATGTTTTACGGATTAGCCTCGATTTTATTAAAAATTTGATTTGATTTTGATATCTCTATAACTGTGTCGATACTCGTTGAATATTAAGTTGCCAGTTATTATGTACATTTTTATGTATTTTCTGCAACTTTTATGCCTCGACGGAAGTGAAGTTCATTAAAATTCTGCAAACTACTTTATTATTGCTAGAAATGATGATGTGGACTCAAGATTTAACATAAATCTGAATGGGCTTTTTGTTATCGTTTTTAAGTTTTATTATTTCCATTTTAACTAATACTCAGTTAAGTATGGTTTGAAAAGTCACCGCTTAAATACCGAATTCAGTAAGTTGGTCATATTCATCAAATTATGTCATAAAATGATGAATTGAATTTTGTACTTAAAGAAAAAAGCATTTACCTAAAAACTGAAACATTCTTAAATGTGGAAAAACGGTGTTGACACTTTTTTGTTTGTTGCATGCATTCATTATAGTTTTTTTTTTTCACAATTTAAAGGTTTCATAAATAAAAAAAAAAAATAAAAGTGTTTTTTTTTTGCCGGCAGCTAACAAACACCAATGTCAAATATAACAACACTGATGATGTATGTTATAAACAGTGAAAGCGCATATATACATCAATACATCCTCATAAGTCATTAAATTATTATCCAAAAAAGTTTTTTTTATATATAAAAGTAATATAGCGTGAAATCGTATTTTAAAGTTTTCAGTTTACTTAAAAAGATCTTAAACATTTTCTGCTTTAATACAAATGCAACTGCTTTTTGTGTGCGTATTAAGCCTTAAGCTATTTAAATTGTATCGAGAGCAAAATGTGATACTGTATGTTCATCATTTTGTTTGTATTTCTTAAAGTTGGTTTTACCAAAAGTAGTTTGTAGATATTTTTTAATAATTTCTATAAATTCCAAAAGTTAAAATTCTTTCTTTATACACGTGTGTGCATCTGCGTGTGTATATTAGTAGACATAAAATAAACTTTTGTTATATCAAAATTATGAAGGCTAAGCCCACATCTCAATAATTTCTTATCTCCTTAATGCAATTGGTTTTTGCAAAAATGAAGAAATTTAAAAAAATATTTAAGATAAGCGTAAAAATCTAAAACAACTTATTAGTTTAAAGATAATTTTTTTATAAAGCATTAGCTATTATTTAAAAAAGATAACTGGATAGTTCATAGCAAGGGCTCACATGCTTCATTAATTAATTTTGTTTCCCAGTTAGCATTTTTTTTTTGAATTATTGATCATATTCGAGTCTTTTTTAACTCTTCTATACGATTAAAATAATCGCTTATGCGCTCGTTTTTGAGTCGCAAATTATTGCTTTGTCGGTAGAAAATGATACCCTAGCCGCGACTCTTCTGAACGAGTCCCTTATGACTCGCGTTTTCGACTCATTTTCGATACTGTTTTCAATCGTACTTAGAATCAAAATACGATACTCAATTCAATTTTTTATCATATTCCTACCCGTATGCGAGTCTTTTTCGAATCATATTATACGAACATTTCTAATATATTTTCTCAAAATGAAACATTGCAAACAACGGTTTGCTTATTTTTTATAACACGCCGTCTTGACGAGCCATTGATTTGTTCATACATTTAAAAATTGCATATGCGCACATTAAAATGGCTTGTGTAGACCAACCTTGTCGATATCATCTCGTGTACAGCGAGAAAACGCAGCATTAACAACAAACTCCACGCAGACAAACATGAACAAATGTTTGTAACCTATTATGCTGACGTTTCGTTCATGTGCAAACAAATCAATTGCTCTTCAAGACGTAGTGTTACATTCGTTAGCATGTTGTTGCTAATTTTATTAAAACTCAAACTAAAAAAAATTAATTTAAAAAAAATTCATTTCTCTATTTTTTTACGAAGTGACATATGTATTTTTACGAAAATTAAAAAATAAAAATAAAATATGTATTTGAATCATTTTTTCATCGTTAGGCTGCGTTAAATATGTCTTTAAAATAATTCTAAAAACAGTCGAATTTCAAGCATTTGCTTTTTGTACCTTTTTTTTTTAAACAAGTCGCTTTCTTTGCGTTTGTCGGAATTATATTCGAGTCTCTTTTTAAACGCACAACTGATTAATCAGTTTTAAGTCATCTTATGTAGTCCTAAAAGACTCACTTTGGTGATTTTTGAAAAAACAATCTTCTAATTGCTAACTGGGTTTAAAAATATTGGCCCATATTCATAGTTAAAATAAAGTATACTTTTAGTCGGTTTTACTTTAGAGTCGACTCTAACTCAATCATAGACAATTTAAAAATACTTATGGCGAGAAAGTCAACTCTAAATTTTAAAACTACCTAAAGCTGTTTTTAACTTATTTTTCCAAAATTATTTTATTTGGTTTAAGAACACAATACTTTCTATCTGATTTTTATACCAAAGTGAACAAAATAAAAACAAGGTTACTTTTTTTTAATGTTTTTTTAGAAATTGTATGAAAACATTTATCAAATTACAGTTGACACCCAGTGGAAGGTGGGTAAACTTAAAGTATACATTATTCTTGACTATGAAAGTAAAAAAGATAATAAGAGCTTTTTATTTTAGAGTATACATTAGCAAGAGTCGACTTTATTCTATAACTATGAATTTGGGCCAATTTGTTTTTCATATGAAAAGTACGTGAGATTTTATATGTATGAAATTTTTTATTTGTTTTCATATCTTACGTTACCTAATTCACTGTTTATGTAATAAAAGCGATCAACTCGTTAGAAAAATTTTTATGAAAAGCGCTCAGCTGTTTGAGTTATTTTTATACAAATTAAATAGGCAAGTTGATTGCTTGTATTACAATAAACAGCACAAGTGTTAAATAAGTCAGTTATTACACCGATAAAATTCTATCTTTTGATAATATAATATACTATAATTATTTAATTATTATTTGTTATTTATTTGGAAAGTTTTTGTTTTTTTTTTTTAATTGAATATATTTTCAAACGATTAAAATTTTTATTAAATTTCAATCTGAAATACATCAAAGCATTGAATACCTGCATCAGAAAAATTTATATTAACGCGCAAAGCGCAACATAACCTTTCCCACAAGCTTTTACGCTGAAATGTACTTAATTAAGAGCGTCAACTTTGTGTCTTGAACAGTAATGTTAACTCATTTTATTTTATAAAACCCAATGTGTAAAAATAAAAAAGAAATAAAACTGCTAAATTGTCCTGAAAATAACTTAATTGTTTCCTTTTGACAGTAAAAAATAAAATCAAAGTGTGAAGCAGCCAACTTCACTTCCTACCGCACTGTCAAAATCGGTTTTTTCAATTGCTCCGCGATGACGCTGCGCTATTTTGAACGGATGGCTTGCGCGTTATGCGCTAATTTAGGTTTGAATGTATAATTTTTTAGTGTTAAAACAAACAATTTTTGTACCTAAATATACAATAATTTTATATTTTTATTATATGTTGCTGAAAATTTAAAATGTCTTTTTTAATTTAATAAGGTGGAAGTTGGGATAGCCATGTGGCACATTTTCAAATACTGTTGAAACCACCCATACTCTGTCCGGATCAAACTCATCAATATTTTTCAAGCATAAAAATCGTTAATCACCGACCATAATGTAAACTCCGAGCGACTTAATTGCATGTAATAGAGTCTAAAGGGTGTGCTTTGTATTCGGTTTATTCCATATGAAGCAATTTTCTTTATTAATATGATGATTTGCCAGGGCATTCGAATCATAGAGGAGAAGCAAGTAGCACAGGTTGACAGTCCGTTTCCCTTTCATTCTTCTCAACGTAAAAACATCCTGCTTACTCTGTGTAAAAAATTATTCTCTGTGCGAAACAGTTTAAATAGTTTTAAATTAAAGACACGGGAACATTATTAAATTATTAAATTTTCAAAAGAAAAACTTTGTGATATTTTTTTTTAATTATCCCGATTAAAATAATTACCGATTTTTCTTTCTCCACTGTATACGGCTAATTTTTTCAGCTCCTTATATCTTTAAACTCTATATTCCCATGTCTTTATTTTATAATTTGCAAAGTGCCTGTGCATAGAAATAGATGATCGTAGTGTTTTTTGATATTTTATTTTTCATCCTATTTCAACTGTATAAAAGAGCCGAAAAAAAGTCAGCCATATACAGTGAAGAAAGAAAAATAGAATTATTTACTAAGCTGGTATGTCTTCAATATTGACACAGGACATTGCCACCTTAATTTTTTAAGTATTTTCTCTTTAGACTGATCTTTTTAATTTTTTAGTTTACCATAATCATAAGATGTTTAGCAAAATGTATATTAAGTCGGTGTCGCCCTGTTTAAGGCACATTGATAAAACGAATTGAAATGGATATATACAAAATCATAATTGTACGCATACATGCATGACACCGTACTTGTTTGTACTCCCATACATGTGAGTATGTGTGCAAAATATTGTTTATTTAATTTTATTAGAACAGTTGTTGTTGTGCATGGATGATGCACTTGAATTCTGCAGTTTTTTTTTTCTTGTTGTTTCCATTGCACTTAACCTAAACTGTTTGTTATGTTGTTTAGTGACAGCTTAAACAATTTTGCAATATTTGCAAAAAAGCAATCTTTTGATTTACTTGCATCTTTACACTATAAAAATTTAGGATAAAAATATAATTCAAATAAAACTAGTGTTTAAAACAAAAAAAACAAAAAAAAACAGTAAAAATTTGTAAGAGCAAAAACTATTGTATAATTTGTTGCATACTTGTAGGAGTTGTTTTGCTGTTTGATGCTTTTTAATTACCTCAACCATTCCAAATATTAAATATGCTTAAACATCACCCTAAATGATGACGTTTTATGGATTTAAACTTATAGATTTTTATATTAGATTTTTGTGTATGTGTTTTAGTGGTCCTTTAGTTAATATGTATGTAAATTTGTAGGTGTGTGTTGTGCAAAATTTTAATTGTATCTATAATCCTTTACTTGCTTTAGTGAATAATTCTTTTTTAACATACATACATTTGTATTACTGCTTATCTTGTACACATGTCACTAATTAATTCATCTTTTCTTTATGATTTGGCACACTTTTTGAAAATCATTTATTGGTTTTTTTTATGGCCGCTTGTTATATTTAGTGACAAAATCATAAAAAGTATATTACATGTTAATATAAATCAATAATAATGACAATATTTTTTGTTTAAGTAATGCAGTAACCCAGCAAAAGATTTTTGTGTTCCTTACAAGGTTGTAACTTGCACGTGGTTTTTATGAATATTAAATAGATCGTCGTTTTTTAATTAAGTAAAATCGGCGATACGAATTTTTTTAAAATGACTATTGGTATTTATACAAACATAAATTCTTAAATTTTTTCACAAGATCTTTGCAAATTTAATATTTTGAAAAGGTTTTAATATTCTATGCTTTAGTTTATATAGACATTCAATTGTATAATATTAAATGAATTTTTACTTTTTTTGATAAAAAATAAAAAAATTTTTTAATTTAAATTTTTTTTCTAAAAATTGCTAAATCGTTTTTTCTAGATTTTGAAGACCGAAGCCGGTTCTTAAAAATTTTTAAAATATTTTAACTATTTTAAATTAGATTAATCGATCATCCTATATGCATTCTATAAAATAAACATTTAAAAAAATAAAAAAGAGCTAAGTAAGCGGTAGCGAAATGGCCATCGAGACGTGCTTTCACCCTTAATAGCCGATATCAGTGATTTAAATAATTTGTTCGAGATACTAGCACGATATTTTTAACGAAAAAAATATTTGAAGATGCAGAGGAAAAAAATGTATAGTGAGTTTTGAATTTAGCACAAAATATTTTTATACACATTTTCTATTTTTACAAATAGTATGAAAAAAAAAACACAAGAGGAGCCAAGATTTAGGAAGCTGCAATAGTTTAAAGTTTGACCTTTACTTCAAAAACTGAAGAAATCACGTTAGGGTGTTTTTTGAGATATAAAAAATAGAACTTGAATTGCTGCTAAATCAAAACGCATTCTGATATTCTTACAAAATTTTGGAATTATATAGATAAAAGAGCTTTTAATCAAATAGTGATATAAAATTTTAATTTGTTATTTTAACATACAAATTTCAGAAATGAGATAAAAATTTCCCAAAGAAGTTTTTTTTTTATTACTGCCTTTATTTATGACGGGGCTGTCAAAACCTTTTTTGTCGTACATAGGCAACAACTGAGGATTTAAAAGTCCGTTTACTTTTTTTTGTTCGGTGCTTTGCACTCCAATGGTAATTTTTGTTTCAAAATTGCTTATGTTTGGGTAGAGCTGGAGGGAGATCCATTATGATTTTCGACCTAGTTTTCTTTTATTTGCTATAGTTTGCCTTCAAAATTTTCTACTTGCGAAGTAAGTTTAAATAAAATAAGAAAAATATATTACCATTTTAGAGAAATCCTAATAAAAACGATATTTTTTACATTTTCCCAGTTCAGAGTCTTGCAACTCTTAAATGAAAAGCGCTATCAGAACAAAGCTTAAAACTTATTTATTCTAAATTTGGTTAAGAAAATAGCAATTGTCTTAAGTATTAAACCAATCATTAATAAGTACATCATGTCAAAAAAAAAGTAAATTAAACTCACGCAAAATTAAAAAGATTTTGTGGCGTCGAAAGTTAATTTGTATTAAAATTAAAGCCTGGGTAAAAACACGCAGACTAGTCAAGCAATAACAAGAGTTAATTATTGTTTGCCTAAAGTTCTTTATTTTTAACAATAACAATAATATTTAATATGTGCAATTTTAAAAACTTTAATAAATGCCTTATTTTGCACTTGTTGTAATATAAAACTTTTTTAAAGGTGACTGACATAATTTATAGTAAACATTTTTGTTGAAAGCAAATATATTTTTGCTATTTTTCAATTGTTTCACTGCCGCGCTGGGATGAATACGGCTGAGAGACCTCGGTCAGCGGAACTACGGGGCCTATCTGATCGCTGGGTTAAGGTAGGATCAGTTCCTTCTTGAGACGCAGTGGGTGTTTAACTGGCCAACTACCGGACATTGGGACTCATTCAAGGAGATGAGCGCACACTTTGGCGGACTGGCATTATATAGCGGGCTCTTCTCTGCATTTTTTGGGCCTTTTCTGTATCTTTACACCCGCTGTTCTCTCCCTTCTTCTTTTCTCCTTATATTCTTTTCTTTTTTCCTGCTTTACTCTTCTTTCTCTATGTTTCTTCTTCTCTCTCCATTCTGACAGCAGGTAACACAAAGGGACCAACAACTGAGGAGCTGTGGAAATTTTTTAATCAATAAAAATAATTTTATGGAACATTGTGCCTTTAATTTCATTTTTTTATGTGGATATTATAAATTTTTTAAAAATAAAAATAAAAAAAAATTTCAAGCTGAAAATCAATTTTAATTCAGTTGTGTTTTCTTTGGCAGCTTTACGTAAATTTCTTTTGTCGTTTTACGCGTCCCGCCACTCGCAGCACCATTATGTTTGAAATTTTCTATAAGGTGTATGACCGCTACAACAACTACTGAAAATTAAGTAAAAAATTGAAGAGAATCCTCATAGAGACGTGATTTTAACGCGTATGTCCCTGTTTTTTAAGCTGCTACTGCGAATGAGCTTGAAATCTATGCAGGGTATAAATAACGTCAAGTATAAATAAAAAAATAAAATAATAAAGGGTGCTCCATACACGATGTAGGTTTTACTTTTATAGGCATTTCTTTTAAATAACGTTTAGTTAAATTTTTGAAATGTAAACAAGGTATGCCCGCCATTATAATGAGCATAAAAATGTCATTACAATCTATAAAGTGTTTTTAAAAAATCTCTTATTTTTACCTTCATTGCTTTATATTTTGTTCGTTAAAAATAAAAAAAAAAATATTAAAAAAAATTAAAAACTCAAAAGTAATAATTAATACATGAGACAGAAAAAAGTAAAGACTGGCCCACTCATAATGAGGCACTGTTCGCGTGTGAGACTAATTCGCACTTAACGGGTTTTTAAAAATAGATTTTGGATTTCAGTAAAGAAAAACGAGTAAAATAAAACATGCATTCAAAAAAATTAAAAATTCACATAACATTCCAGAACACAAACTAAATTTTCCATTCCAAAGTGCTTCTTTTTTTAAAACTTGTTTGAAAATATTATATATTGCGGTAAGTTTGTTTCTATTATTTTGGATTGTTTTAAGAAAATATTTTCAAGCCAAGGGAATTTGTGTGGTAGCAAAAATTTTTTAGAATTTAAAAAATATCACTTAATAACTGTAGATATTAAATTCGTTTTTGGAAACACTAATGTTGCAATAACTTATTGTCCTAAATATTCAGCCTTATTACGGTTGTCGTTCTCGTGTCGAAAATCCTACGATTTTTTTAAATGGTACTACGCATGTCGTTATTGTTAAATATGTTACTCGAAAAACAAATCTATTACAAAAATCGGTACTACGTTTGTCGCATTCGAATGATAATTTGTTCAAATATTGTCGTTGAAATTTATGTACACGACAAACATTTTTTTTCGTAAATTTTTAAAACGAACGCTAACAAAAGATAAGTTTACTTTTGATTTTTTTATTATGCTTATTTTAATTGATTTTTTGCATGCTGTTTTTATACCAACACAAAAAGTGGAAAAAGAGTAAGTTTGTCATTCTGGGTGTAATTTGTACAATATCCATTTCTGACCCCATAAAGTATATATGTACATTCTGATTTCTTATGCATAGCGAAGTCAATTGAGCGATGTCCGTCTGCCCGTCCGTGTTGGTGTTGAAATCAACTTTGCAAAAAAAAATAAATTAATAAATATGTCAATCGATCAGATATAGAGTCGAAAGAGCTACTATGATGATGAGCATGATGGGTCCATGTCCTTCGAGGCAGCAGGCAGAACACCACGCCTACATCTAATTTTTTCATGTCATTTTGAATAAAAAAGTAACTCTAACCAAAAAAATAAATATATAAGGAGATAGCGAATTAAAAAATAAGAAAAAAACATCAATTAAAAAATTGGCGCTCGCCCATATTTTCTGAGTTACGGAACTCTGAAATTTTAAAATTTTTTAAAATATCAATATGGGTATCATTTAAAAGCTTTTAAAGAGGTCTTTAAGGAAATACAAAAATTTTTTAACAATGCTTAACCCATTAAGAGCCGATGGTATTTTTATGTAAAATTATATATATGCAGAACCACTTTTTTAATTCTCTGTCACCCCAACATTTGCTTTTTTGATTGGAGTAACTTCACTAAACTAGATTTACATAGATGGTGAAGGGTATATAAGATTTGGCATAGCCGAACTCTTTTTTGTTCCTTTTAAGTATAAAAATAACAATCGTAAGCAGTGCAATCTGCTGGTTGGGCTTATGGAGGAACATCAGACTTAACTAGCGGCCTAAGTTCCAATGTCAATAAAATTGAAGCTAAAGAAGAGTGAAAAAATTAGCAACAAAATTAAGCATTCAAACAGAACAACTGTATACTAAAGTTATGAAGACGTTAAAAGAAATTGAAAGATTTAATAGAAAAAGATAGATATCAAAGGAAGAAACTTAAAAAAAGAAGAGCATAGAAAACATCATCTAAAACTTACGTCCGATGAAATCAAATTAAAAAACGTAAAATTGAATTAGAAGAACTGAAAGGCAGAGTACGTTTTATTCTACACTAACTTCGAGTTTTTTCTTAATTTTACAAATTTCAAGTTTTTTCTTAACCTATACATATAATAAAACTGTAACTGAGTCATTTCTGTACATGAAATATTTTTTAAAACATTTATATATTTTTGTAGATAGTAATCGCTATATCAAATACATAACACCTATTTTTGGAATTTTTTGTGTCTGTGTTCACATCATTTAAAAACTGCTGTATGGATTTGCACAAAATTTTGTAAGGTGGTCCCCTAGAACCTGGATTCCAATATAGAATACATTTTTTTCATAAAAATAAGATATTTTGTATAGAAAAAAGAGATACAAGTGTAAGAGCACCCAATTTTACCGGTATAATCGTACTAAAACTGTTGTCTGCACATTTTATTTTTGTAAATGGAAATTTTTTTTATTTAAAAACACATCTTTCTAAATTTGAATTTTAAGAAAATTGCAAATGAAATACAAAGTTTTCAAATTGAATAAAGAGCTAGTCGTTTTGTTTTTTATTGTTATTTTTAAGTGTTAATTTATCGCCTAAAATGCTACTGCAAAAATTTTTATTAAAATTTTATGTTTTGATCTATTACAAAATATTTTATTGTCGAAAATTTTACATAGTACCAAAAAAACTAACTATCGACAGCGACTACGACTATTCTCGAATGTCGTTTTCGACAACCGTAATAAGGCTGATTAAAAAGATTTAAGATTTTAAAGGTTAAAATTTTTTATTTCAACACAAAATTTTAAAACATATCACTTTGAGCAATAAGATTGCTTCTTTATATTTTTTTTATAAACATTTTTTATTTAAAAATATATCGTGTTCACTTCCACAATAATTTAGATAATCAGCGGAAGTCCACATCGTTAAAAACGATATTAAGAATAAACGATTTTTTTTTTTAATATTGCCTTTCACAGCAAATAGTTGCTACACTTACCACCAAATTAACAATAAAGGACGTTTTAAAATAAACATTTTTTTGGTAATTCAGTTAAATTTTATTTTAATATCTGAAATTTAAAAATATATATTTCATTTATTTTTAATTAATTTTTTAATTTATAAAATATTTTTCAATTTAACCGTTTTTTCTTTCAAAAAGCTTTTACACGCACGAATGGTTGCAATGCAACTAACATAAAAATCAAATTGTCTCGAAAACTTTAGTTCCGTTAATATGTTTGACACTAACTTGTTCTTCTTCGTCTAAACTACTTTTGCTTTTATATTGTCACTTATCCACAAATACTCTTAAAAATTTACATGCCCATATGATTTCATTGTGTGTTTGTGTTAATGTGTGTGTATGTATAAAGGATATATTTTAGATTTTGGCGCCAAGACATAAAATAATAACTGACAACTGAGTTGCTTGTATAAATCTTGCTTTAACGTGTTGATAGTAGTATTTGTCGGTATTAAGATTCATGGGTTTGTGTTTGAGTGCATTGTACCAGCAAGTATTTTGTTTACAAAGTAACAAACATGCGCACAAATATCGTGTCACGTGCCGCGAATATTATTGGATTCTATTCATTTATAAATGTGGATCGTTTTTTATTGTACAAAATCACTTGTTCAGCAGTTGAAGAACATTTGTGATTCATGTAAAATTTGCTGATTGTTATAAAATTTTGAACAGCTGTTATTAACTTTAATTTCCCTGTTTGTCTCACTAATAAATTGAATTCGCTATTTTAAATTTATTACGTTTATTAAGAAATAATTTACGACCAAGTTAATTTCGCTGCCTTAAGTATTCACAGTGGGTTTTTTAAAGAATAAAATACGAAAAAAATATTTTAGATTAAATAATACCGAAATGTGGCTAATTTCCTTTTTAACTTAAACGAACCAGTTGCCGGTCATTAATTGATGTCATTATTTAAAACATAAAATTTGTTTGTAGGAAGCGAAAGCTGAATTGTTAGGACTGAAGTTTCCTAAACTACGATGCTTATTGGCAGTTAATCCTGTTTTTTTAAAATTCATATCTTTAAGTTTTCAGTTTGTTTACAAAATTGTTAGCCACTAAAAAAAAAAAAAAAATTCAGCTAAAAAGCAGTTCTGGGTGGAAAAACAAGTAAGACGTTACTCTCATTATTTCTTAAAGACGGTCAGGACTCTTTCTTTTTCTTTCCTGTAAAGGTTGTATTAGTTAATTTTATGTTGTACATGTTAACTTTGTACATTTTGTGAATGAAGTAGAATATTAAAAATGACTTTATTATTAAAACAGAAATGGACAATTCAAAATATCAAGGAAATGCACATTACTGGATAAGCAAACCGGATAAATTAATACACATTTGCATGAAACATTTTTGTGAAGAATCACCACAAGTAGAAGGTTGTTATCTCACTTGTTTGACGTGATAGATTAACGTGATTGAGTAGAGGCTTTAAATATTCTGTAAGTGGATTTTAAAAACATCCTTCTTTTTTTGATAAGGTGCGGGTGGATAAAACCTAGAGAGAGTGATAGGTTTTTATTTTTGTTGTTTAAAACCTCTGAATTTTTAATGCAGGGTTTTTGAGTAAAATAATTGTAGAATCTATTCTTGATTTCCAGAAGTCAACTACATCGGCAGGGCTAATTTTGATGATATTGATATAAATGGTACGATTTTTCAACAGGTCAGGTCAATCTACATTACAGTTTACGAAACAACTAAATTAATAAATGTAATATTTCTCTGTTGTGTGACTTTTCCATATATACATATGTTTTCAACTTCAAAGTCAATTTTATAAGTTTCAAATTCACTTTTATAAACACCAAAATCAATTTCTATTTCAATAAAACAACAGAAGTACGAAATATAGTTGATTACACAACCCATACGTTAATTTTTCTTCAACCATATTCGCCTATGTTGAACCCGATAGAAAAGGGTTTTTCGAAAACCAATCTCCGTGCAAGAGACCTTTTGGCTGATCCTCAAAATAATATAAGTTTGGTTAAAGTTATTGAAGCTTCAATAGAAACAATTTTATCGGAAGATACAATTGAGGATACAATTGAATTGTATTTTTGCGTTTTCGTTTTTTTTTTTATTATTAGTTTTGCTAATTTTAAAAGGAATAATAAAAAATATCTATCCTTGGAATATAAGTTGAATTATTAAATTAAATTTAAAGTTTATAAAATTAAATTTGAAGTTAAAAGCCTATAACATTTCTTATCCTTGAATTTCTCTTCAAAACTTCTATGCCAATTTATCATCTGGCACTATTATAGCAATGGTTGAAAACTATAGCTAGAAATCTCCATGCCATAACATTGGTTCTTTTCAATACAATATCAGCTATTCCATTCATACCACATGATCTCCTATTTGGCCTACGCCTCAACGCATAGCCTACAGATGCAGAGTTAATGAAACCAAGCCCGCTGATGGAGGAAACTTAATGGTGAAAGCAAATCCATGCTATTTGTGTAAAGAGGCAGCTATAGGTGGGGTCAGAGCGCCAATTTCTTGTCTTGATGTTTTCCTCTTTAATTCTCATTTTCTATCTATATTTGTTTTGTTTTTTACTTTATTGTTGGAATTACTTCAATAGCAAAATTTTTGAAACTATGTCTACCGATTGGAGTATTTATATTTTTCCTAGCTTATCTAATGCCTTGGCAAAGTTGATTTCAAAACTAATACGGACAGACAGACGCACATTGCTCAATCGACTTCTCTTTGCATAAGTACTGAGAATGTATGTACTTTATGGGGTCGCAAATGGATATTGTACATATTACAAAAGGAATGACAAACTTAGATATACTCTTTACCCACCTGTGATGGATATAAAAGTGGTGACTTTTAAAAATATATATTTAATCACCCTTTACGAAATTGTGTATATACATTTAAAAACGTTTTATATGTTGTAGCATATGCTCATATATAAATTACAAAAAATTTATGTTCCGACGACTTAGCACACATACTCGAAACGTGAAAGAAAAAGCTCTTTACCTCAAACGGAGGTATTTTAAAACACTAACAGAACGTTTTAGTAGAGCTCAACATTTAATTTAGTACATTAAGTTATTTACATAAAATTATAAAAGTGTGGCATATCTTTAGGCGGGAATATTTTACTTGCATTTGGAGTGGACAAGTTTGGGTTAATCACCATTTTGTTTTTCTATGAAATATCGGTAATTTAGGTAAATATAGTTCAGTTTAGTTTAATATCTTTGCTAAGAAAATTTATTATTTGGAATCTTTTTTATAATACTTTAATTGTGCTTGAATCATTCAAATATAAATATTTCATGATATTCTCATGAAATATTTATTTTTTTAAACTAAAGCATATCAATATGGCCATTTCGCTACTGCTCATATAAAGAAAAAATAAAAATATTTACTCAATTATTACTGTGTTTTTATATTGAAATTTTTTGAGTTTTTTATGGCTGTTTGCCTCATTGATTCAGTGGAGTTCGCATTTAATCAATTTGGCTTTAAGTATAAGACTCTGAGATTTTCCTTACAAAATTTGGGTAGAATCCACTGATGAACTATATATAAGAACACCATGAAATATTTATATTTAAAGGAATTAAGCATAATTAAAGTTAATTATTAATATCTTTGCGCTATAAATTTATTCCTTCCGATATTTTCTTGTTTCAAAAAGTATTTAATGTTTTTTTTTCTGTTTTTTATATGTTACTTTCGAATTTATTGAACTAATATTTATTAATATCAAAGTGGACTTTTGTAAAATAATTTGAGGAAACATAAAAAAAAAATCTATAAAAATCGTGTGATAAAAATTGTTAACACCATAATATAAATTAGTCTAAGAAATTCATAAGCTGTTAAGCTGTCGTTGAAAAGAAAAAGTTAAAATATATAGAAAGAGCAATAAAGATAATTTCCCAAAACTTTGATATAGAAAAACGAAACTAAATTCAATTAATAATTATGATTTTATGCTT
Organism: Gymnosoma rotundatum; assembly: GCA_916610165.2. NCBI lineage: Eukaryota > Metazoa > Arthropoda > Insecta > Diptera > Tachinidae > Gymnosoma > Gymnosoma rotundatum. Next base: position 96,408,550 of record OU744340.1, read on the forward strand.
CTTATGGAATTTGGTTTAGAATTTCTTCAGTGAATATAATTCTCATTTAGTCAATGAATGTTTCAAGCATAAATATCTGGATATTTTTATTCACAATTTAAAAAAAATAGAAATCCAATGATAAGTGAAGTAAAAACTCAAAAAATTATCATCTTTCCAGACAGTAACCCAATATATTTCTAGACATTCCAAACAAATTTTTATTTTCTAAATTTTGAAAGAATGAAATTCGAATAAATATTCTTTTATTAAATATTTTATGTATATATTTATAATTTTTTTTTTTAATATTGTTGTGACTACATAAAAATTTTTCTCTTTAATTTTTCTATCTTGAAACCATAGTGCAATTGCAGAAAGACATAAATTTGAAGAAGTTCCATTAAGCTAAGAAAAGTATTTGTATTTTAGTTGTATTTTAAGCTTTGCAGCGTAACAATGAATTTTCTTTTACAATTATTAAATATAACTTTTTTAACTGCAAAAATGTGGCAGTTGCCTGAATTAAAATCTATCATAACAGCTACTCAAAACCAATCTGAAATCCGTACTCTGGCATTTTTTGGTCAAGCAGATGAAATAGCGCCCTTCATACGAGTAATGGAAAACTATGAGACACCAAAACTTGTGGTAACACGAAATCATGGTAATTTCTATTTCAATCAAGAAGCAGGTCTAAACAGGGAGATATTTTTTATAGCTTTTGGTGATCTAGAGCGTATGGAATTATGGAATCTTTTGAACAATGCTTTTACTGGAATACAGGGTCATGTTAGAGGCGTTTTTATAACAACACGTTCCAAGAGAAAAAATCATCGTTTGGATATGAAACAACACTTTGAATGGTGTTGGAAGAAGGGCTTAACAAAGGCTTTAATACTAGTGGACAATGAAAACATTCACCAACAGCAATATGAAATATACAATTACAACCATTTTCTATCAAGGAAAATAATGAACATGACAAATCTTAATAAAGAAGATTTGTATCCCGATAAATTTCGTAATTTGTATAAATTTAAAATAAGAACTGCAGCCATGTTTGATCCACCAAGAGTATTTGAGAAACAAAATTGCAACGTTACTAAGTACAAGGTTCGTTTATTGGGTTATGTAGCTGCATTATTTCAAGCTTTTCTTAAGGAATATAATGCAGATATGGATTTACTTTATTTGGATAGAAATAAAAGTGACAACATTATGGAAATTATGCAGAGAATTTTAAATGATGAAATCGATTTGAGCATTAATACTTATACACCTTATAAATATTCCCATCAAAGCTATCCTGTACGCATGTTGCAGAGATGTGTTGTGGTACCCTTTCCGCAAGAGCTACCAAAATATAAATTTTTCATAATGCCTTTTCAGACCAAAGTATGGCTTAGCTATTTGGCCACTTGGTTTCTTTTAAGCATGGCCAAATCATTTGGATGTTGGCTAAAGTACAAAAAATGCCCCGATGTGGATCATATCTTTTTAGAGATTTGGAGATTAATGATGTATTTACCCACCTACACATCATGCTGTTACAAAAATTTTAAATGGTTTAATGCTGTATGCTTTTGCCTTCTGGCCGCTATGGGTTTTATATTTTCCAATTTATATATGGCCTCGCTTACAAGTTTCTTTTCGGGACTAATATTTAAGCCAATGATTAACACAATTGCTGAACTGACAAAAAGACGTATAGTTGTGGATGCGTTTGATTATGAAATAGCGAGTATTATTAATAATCCTGGTGTACCCAAAGATTTCGCAGATCTTTTACGAGCACGAAATTCTTCGGTCTTATTAAATGCCATACTACATTTGCAGCCCAATCACTCTTATACAGCTTTAGAAGATCAAATACAATTTGCTTTTAATCAACAAATACATTTACTTAAACCCATTAGCCAAATGGTTGGCGAATGTTTAACTACTATGCCGCTTGGTTTTCTAATGCCAGAACACTCACAGTTTGAAAAGCCCTTAAATCGTTTTATTTTACGTTCCACTTCAGCTGGTTTAATCGATAAATGGATTTTAGATTCTATACAGGATGGCTACTGCTCTGGTATTTTAAAGATGCGTAAACCCAAATTGGAAATTGCACGTCCTTTGACGTTGCGACATTTTCAATTTGGTTGGTTTGTTTTAGCCGGTGGTTATATTATTGGAACTTTGGTGTTTTTGCTGGAGAATTTAAAAAGAATATTGAAACGTTTTAAAATATTTATTTTATATTATTAAATAAAATAAGAAATATTAAGAAATATTAACTAAATAGAAAATGTTTATAAATAAAATTAAAAATGAACCAAAAAGCCGAAAATAAGTCAATTTTCATTAATAAATAAAATAATTTAATTTTTAAGTTTAAGATTATATTATTTTAGTTTTCGTTATAAAGTATGTAAGTGAAAAGTTTTTACGACTTAAATTGCCAATATTGCGATCAAAGAAATGTGTCGCTTTCTATCGTATTGGTGCTTCTTAAATTAATTTTCTTTGTGAAACATAAAATTTAAGCCATTTTGAATCGAAATAAATGAGAATGACTTAAAATAAAAATTGCATAATTGTTCAATCGATGATTGGAACAAAAGCAAAAACATTTGTACAAGACGAAATACAGAGAGAACAGTGAAAAAATAGTTTAATTTGTGTGAAATTTTCGTGTAACCAAATTAATATTGATAAGAATACTCCTCGTATTCTTATTTACAAAGTTAGTTGGCGAAGAATGCTGATGAAGGTCGTAGCGGTCCAGAAAGTGCAGCATTTCATTCTGCTAGCGTCTAATTTTTCTTGTTTTCTTTGGAAAATGTCCGCATACATTTGTAAAATAAATTTTCTTTCTAAAAAGATTGTTAGAAATTAAAATAAATAAACTAAAGCCAAAATTAATTTCAATTCATTTATAATATCCAAATTTCTAATCCTAATTCAATAAAACTTAAAATCATGTCATTTTTTTCAGTTTTAAGTCACGTTTTGTGAAATAAAAATAAAATAGGAGAAACCAAAAGAAATATTTAAGACTTTTTTATGGACGCCAAAACGTACTAAATAAAGAAAAATTTAGCTAAAATTCCTATTTTTCCATTTTATTTAGCACTTACAAGGGAGCTTTAAAGAAAATGTCTTAATATAGGAAATTTTCTAATATGGAAAGCAAGTGGTAGCTGCGGGCAATAAACTAAGTCGCTTTTTATTTTAAATAGCTTCACTATTAGACAGAATTTAATAAATAAAATTTCATTAAAAAACTCAAACTCGAAATTACATGTAAAATATGCTCAAACAAATTTTAATTACATAAAAAATAAAAAAATTTTGGTACTGCATATATATATATATATATATATATATACATATATATATGCATATATATATATACATATATATATATATATATATATATATATATATATATATATATATATATATATATATATATATATATATATATGCAGTACCAAAAAAAATATATATATATATAATTTTACGTAAAAATGCTACCGGATCTGAATGGGTTAAGCAGTTTTAAAATTTTTTTTTTTTTAAAGATCTCTTCAAAAGCTTGAAAATGATATCCATATTTATATTTAAAAAAATTTAAAAATTTAAGAGGTCCGTAACTCGGAAAATTTGGGCGAGCAACAATTTCTTCACTTGATGTTTTTGTCTTATGTTTTAATTCTCTATCGCTCCATATATTTGTTTTTTTTTTATTGGATTAACTTCATTGCTCCAAATAATATAGAAATATTAGAGGTATGCGTGGTCTTTCGCCCGCTGCCTCGAAGGTCATAAACCGATTATGCTGATTTTCAATAGCACCTCTTTTGATACTATTTCTGATCGTTTGGCATACTTAATTTTTCTGTAGCTGATCTAACATGATTTCAATACTGACACGGACGGACAGACGGATATCGCTCAATCGATCGCGTTAGGCATAAGAAGTCAGAAAATATATATATACTTCATGGGGTCGGAAATGGATTTTGTAGAAATTACAAACGGAATGACAAACTTATTTATACTCTTTCTTTACTTTTTGTAATGCAGGGTATAAAAACTACACAAGCATCTTATGGATAATTAATCGGCAACACTGAAAAGGGCTTTTTTATTTTATAAAGGAAAAAGCTTTTAAAAGTTACTGTCGGTTTAGGGATTTGCTAAAGAAATATTATAGATTCTCATGTGCACTTAAAGGAATCCTTTTAAAGATACATGTTAAATGAAAAAAAATTGTACTATGCACAATTTTACTAAACCGACCAACAGATGGCACCAAAACGATAAGCTTTAAAACGTACACTTTTTTTACAGTGGTGGTATGAATGTTCTATACATATAAAAAACTGTAACGGGATCATTTCTGTAAATGAATTATTTTTTGAAAATTTTGTTGTTGTTTAGTTAGTAATCGATATGGAATACAAAACAACTATTTTTGGTATTTTTGTCTGTTTGTGTTCACATCACGTAAAAACTACTGGATGGATTTGAACAAAATTTAGAACCTTAGAACCTTGATTCTAATATACTTTTTTTTTTCCTAAAAATAAGCAATTTCGCAGTTTTTATGACTTTTGGTATCTGGCAAACCTATATCGCAGAGAAAATAAAGAAACAAGTGTAAAGGCACCCAATTTTACCGGTATAATGGTACTAAAACAGTTGTCTGCATATTTTATTTCTGTAAATGGAAATTTTTAACACTGTCTACAGAACTCTGGAATAAATATTTAAAAACACATTTTTCTAAATTTGAATTTTAAGAAAATTGGAAATCACACGCAGACAAAGTCGTGGGCACTTCTAGTAAAAACTTAAACGAAATCGTTGAAAATGAAACTTGAATTGTTTATAAAACCCACAGTCACAATGAAAAAAGTTTCAGTTGTTTCGATCCTAAAAAATTAGTTAAAGGAAAAGTTTTTATATAAAATGTCTTCTGTTTTATTTTAAAATTACAAAATAACTTTTTTATATTTTAAAAATGCACATATATTTCTTTTTCTTTTAACATCTTGTTTGTAACATTAACTCCCTCTCAATTCATCATGTTTCGCCTTGCATATATCTTGCCATCTTTTTGGGGACAAAAAGCAGATGAGAAATTAAAAAGGTCACTAAAAAGTGTAATTTCTACCCCAGAAACGTGTAAAAAACTAGTGCTTAAAAAAAATGTACTACTCGACTTGTTTTTTACGAAATCTTATCAAATGAGTTCATCATACATTTAGGGTTATTTTGTTGGGCTATGCGAACGCACATGCATGTTACCCTCAAAATCTTATGAGAATCTTTAAATTGGATCTTGCAGTGTACTTCTACACAGGTGTATGACTAAATGTGCTAATAATTAAGAAATCAGAAGCTACCAATTCAATGCATTTTTCGATGAAACAAAAATATTTTTATATCGAAGGAGAAACTGTGCAGGAGATACTTCACTTTATCTGATTTCCTTACTTTTTTAAATCACAATTTTTTTCTTTTAAGGCGCAGGCTTACTAAACAGGGCCACAGTGCTAGAAGAGCTAGACAAAATAAATTTACGTGCCTGTATTTGTGGTTAACGAGCCCCAGCTTAAAAAGAGAACGATTCTTACAATATGAAATTAAGTCTAGCTCATAGTGTCAGCTTTCATGAGTTAATTCCAAAAGTAAATTCCACAAAATCAAAAATACATTTTATTTAGATTTTTTTATATCAATTTATTTTTGATTCATTTTACTTAAAAATTATTTATTTCTGATTTCATTGTCTATTATAATTATTCTTAAACAATTAAATTTTAAAAAGTCACTTTATTAATTTACTTTTCATAATGTGTAAGTGTGTGGTTGTATGTCTGTGTTGTGTTGTTATTTTATATTTCGTTTTTGTTGTAGTTGATTTCTTTACAAATATCAGAGTTTTATTTTTATATTCTAACAACTTAACAATTTCTTAATTATAAAAAATTATTTACTTTAATATTAATTTTAGTATAATTACAATAATAATAATAATAAAAAATATTACTAAAAAGGATTTAGAATTTTAGCACCCAAGGGTAAAGAGAGTTTGAGTATACGGTAACAATTATAATGATCAATATTTACAATAAATCTTTTTAATGCAGATTTTCATTTTCATAAAAAAGTTTTTTAAAAATATTTTAGATAATGAGCTGCGCGTTTAAATGATAAGGTAACTAACTAAATTATTGAGACGTTCAGCAAAACTTTTGCAAAAATGAATTTTGTTTGTTTTTTTCAAATTTCCTATATTGTGAACTTTTCCAGATACAAATTAAATAAAGTTACATTTTTAAACTTCTGTGCATCAGAAAGCTATAATAACAGTAATCTTAGCATTTTAACGCGCACCTTAAAAGTTTATAATACAAAAAAAAAAAAAAAAATAACTCAATAAACAAAAACAAATTCAAATAATATTTCACAAAGATATAAATACAATAAAATATATAAATAATTATTTATATTTGTACTCGTCCAAGACATTTAGCGATAATATCTGAAATGGATAAAACAAGAAGAAGAAGAAAAACACATTTAAATAAAGCAATAATATGTTTGCATAAAATTTTTTACAACTTTATAAAATGAAAATAATTTTAAAGAAAATTTAAAAAGAAGGATCATTGTTTTTTTTTTTAATTTAAGAGAACAAGCTTTTCATGAAAAATATTTTTAATATTTAACTTAAAATAAAAAAGCATATAATTAAAATAAAAATTTATTATATTTTCGTTTATTTTCTCATCTGTGTCTGACGTTAGCGGTACTGAAATTTTAAAATTAATTATACAAAATATTAAGCATTTTAAATAAATCATAAAAATATACAACTAAATTCTATCAGCAGTAATAAATGTGATTTTAAATATGGTTTTATTATTATTTTTTATATATTAAAATAACTGACCGAAACAAGTGCTTTGTGTTAAAAAATTATATGTGATTTGAATTGAAAAATATATAGTATGAAAGTGATGAACTGAATATAAGTGTATGAATGGATGGATGTGTAAAACTGAAAGCTATTAAGAAAAAATAAATTTAAGTTTATTGCTTTTTTTCTATAATAAATAAATCACCTTCTCTGATGAAGTCACTTTTAAATATTTCATTTTAAAACTTAGAAATTTACAATTTTGTATCACTGAGCCGTAGTCTGTAATTAAATAAATTATAAGATTAGTTTTTATTTTTAAATAAAAATCTTAAATATTTATGATTTATAAATGAATTTAAATGCATTAAGTTTTTTTTTTTGTAGTAAAAATCTAAGAAAAATGCTTACCGATTTCAGTGTAATAATGAAGCAAACAGTTTGATTGATGACTTTTCGATATGCTGATGAAAAAGTTATGTTTATTAATTTAAGTGTGACAAATTTTGCAAGCAATGAATTCTTTCCAGTAAAAAAAGATAAATAAATAAAACAATGTTAAGTAATACTTAACATATTCGATCTCGATTTGAAAAATCACAACTCTTTCTGAATTTAAATTTTTTTTTTTGGAATATTTAATTAGATCAGAGTAGAGGCTGTTTACACACAGGAGACATGCAAATTTCTTTCTCCTCAACCACTTTGTGAAATTACTGTAATGAAATCAGATTTCTTTCAACTCTGCTAATGTTAAGTAACAGTGCAGTCACGCGGTAAAGTTTCTGCTTAGTTCTCTTTCCAGAAAATTACACATACAGCTTGTCAAAATTTACAAAAATTAAAAGCTGTGACGTAGGCTGCACGCAATTTCAAAGCAAGTTTTAAAGCAAGATGTCGTCAAAAAAACAAATAAAATTTATTTAGAGTAAAAAACTTCAATCAGCTGTTTTCTTGAATGTAATTTGAAACACTCAGTGAACGAAAACTTGAAAGCAAATTCTCAGCAAATTTTTAAACTGTGAGTGTATTGGTAAAAATAGAGGAGTAATTTTAAAACTTGAAAAAAAATTGATCGTTTGACACCCAAGTAAATGGAATAATTTTTAAGGAAAAACTTTTAATTCATTTGATGCTGGACTTTTGAAGCTCTACTTAAGTTGATAATAAGTGAAAAAAATTTTTAATTAGTTTCATTTTCAACCCAAATATTATTTTGAAATCAAATCATTAAAATTGATTGGCATCAAATGTAGTTTCTATGGACGTTGATTGCTCCACTTGAATTTTTATAGAACTTTTTAACTTTTTTAACGCTAAGCATTTGTTCCAAAATTTAAGTGACAAAATGTTTTTTACTAAACAATAGTGACTTTAAAAGCACGTCTCGATGACCATTTTAATTGTTAATTTGCAAGTGGCCTTGTATAAAGCATAAATAAATATCGTAGTGTTTTGTTGTTTTCATTTTATTTTTCATCATCTTTTAACTATATAGAAGAGCGGAAAAAAGTCAGCCGTATACAGTGGATAAAGAAAATAAAGAAAAATAAAATCATGGTTGATTATTTTTGTTTTTGCTTAAACTTTGATTTTTGTCTTTATTTAGTTGTTTGGACAAAAATCTTTATTTTATTTAAAATATATGTGAAAAGTTTCCTGAAGAGCTAGGTGAGACGTAGCGCTATGGCCATCGAGATATTAGCACGATATTTTTAAAGATTAAACAGTGACTTTAGTTTGTTTACACTTCTTCATAAACTTGGTTGATTTTTATTTATTTAATTAGTATTTTTTAAATATTTAAGATTTAAGACTTCATTCCCTATTTCGTAAATCGATTTAATTTCTTTAATACTGCAACAGTATCTAATTTGATGGGAAGATAAGCATTATGATTATGAGCTACTTTTTTTATACTAAGATGTCAAGAACGTTAATGACTGTTGTAGTGACCTACGAAATGCTGCATGTCATTTTGTTGGTTTAACATATAAATTATTTTACTGTGATCTCTGTGATTATAGGAAAAAGATAAAAAATAATAATAATAACTGCGTTTGACACACAAAATAAGGTAACGGTGGCATGTCACAATGTCCGTGGACATTATGTCGCACCAGAAAGTGACATAGTGTCCATCAACGTAACGTCGTAACGTCCATGGATATGGTAATATGGAAATAGATTTATGGTATTCCATGTAAGAAAGATGCAACGTTTTGATAAACTGGCTGGAAGAACATTGTTCGTAAGCAAGGCTGGTGTTGGCTGTACCATAGAGGATAAAATATTTGTGCACGGCCGAAGGCCGGATATGCAAGGCCTTTGTTGTTTTAAGTGTTTAAAAACGACAAAATGTCCACGGTCAGTTTTGAGTGCGACATAAAGTTTAAGGACATTATGTCCTTGTACAATATGACATGCTACCAAAGGTAACAATTCTTAAGTGTTTGATTAAAAATTTCAAGAAGCCTCGTGCACCTTACATTAACTGAATGTAGACGTTTTAGTTCTTATAAATTTCATTTGTTGCATAAAATGATGTCGTTAAGCATGAATAGCAAAAGGAATTCAATATCGCCAGATTATTAGAGCTCTAGAGAGGAATTTTGGGTGATTGTTGGCCAATCTACTGACAAACTGCTCTAAAAGTGCCAGATCATGGAATGCACTCCTGAAGGTTAATAGTCGTCACCTTTGTTATATGCTACTGTTTATTACAAAGCACCATATAATCCTGCGCAAGGTAATGTCGATAAAATATAAATCTAACAAATCAAATCCGATTAATTAAAATAAGGACAATGAAACTTTTCTTCCTCTCTTTGGTAATTTAAACGGAAATAAAGGATATTTTCCCAGGTGCACGGTTAAAGGACTGGAATATAAGGCGAGTGCGCTGCTAATTAGAGAACAAATTTAATTTCTAATAGAACACAAAAATCACTTGCAACGAAAAGTTACAACCTGCCGTATAGTTTGATGCTGATAATCGGTTTACGCAAAATATTTTGAAAAGATATTGGGAATACTTTTTCGAGAAAAAAAAATAGCGTACATTCAAGACGTACAGATCTTTGCGCTGCAAAAAAATAATACATTGTCTATCAGAAACTAAATATTTTGGAAAATCATTAGCAATTTCTAAACGGCTGCAACTATTGAAATGGAATAAAAGGGATTCATTGAGTTTAAGGCTGGATTCTGAGCTTTCTACACACACCTTCTAGAAGCGATAGAGTAACAAATTGGGCAACAACAATAGGATTCACGAACTTAATTCATGAAAACTTAAAATTAATAATTTTATTTTTAATATTAAAAATGGTATCAAAAATCTTTAATTGCTGTTCATACGATTTACGACCTCAAGGTTTTTTAGGCAAAAAATTTATAATATTTTAAATAAAACACTGAGAATTTTTAAATTTTTTCTTTTTTCATGTGTATTTTTTCATTTGTTTTTTTTTTCCAAAAAAAAAAAAATCCATATTTTTTTCTTTAATAAGTATCAATTGTTTTTTTTTTTTAATTTTTGTAACCAATTAGATGTTTTTGTTTATTTAATTTGTTACGCTTATAATAATATTTTTTTAATTTTTTTTAATATTTAATTTAACTAAAATTTATGCAATTGTTTTATTAATTTTTTTTTCACTAATTCTAAAGTGTGTTCTTTTGTTTTACTTTTTTCTTTATTTTTCTAGTTTAAGAACTTTTTTTTGCAAACACATTTATTATTTATTTTTTTAATTTAATTTTATTAATATTAATTTATTTTCTTTTAATCATAATAAAGTCACAACAGTATGCAGTTCTTTTCATTTTTAATTAATTTTTTTTGTTTTGTTTTTTTTTTCAATAAATATTTGTTGCTGTTTTAATAATACCAAGAGATTGGTAACTGTTTATGTGTAGGTGTGTCTATGGTTAAGGGTAACAAAAGATATATGACTTTTATAAAAGAAGAGTCTTTTGCTTTAACTTACTTGACCTTAGAATCGCATAAAATGCACACATACGAAATTTTCAAAGGCAAAATGTCCAGAGAATTATTAATATATTCATATAAGAATCGAAATCAATTATAGCATTTTCTATTCTCTATTTGCTGAGATGTTTTCTGGTTTATCGCATTCGGGCTTGAAATACAACTCTATATCTTAGAGAGAATCCAATAATCTTTGTGTCGCATTATTAAGTTTTAGGAATATACCTTAAATGCAAACTTAAGCCTTTCTTTCAAGTCAAGAGTGTCCTTTGTCTTAAGAGGGACTTTACATAGTAGGGTAGTATTGTTGCAGTATCTTCCACTATTTTTGTATGGGATTGGGGTTTTTTCAGGAATGTCGCAACAAAATATTTCTAAACTTTACATTTATTATTTATTTTTTTAATTTAATTTTATTAATATTAATTTATTTTCTTTTAATCATAATAAAGTCACAACAGTATGCAGTTCTTTTCATTTTTAATTAATTTTTTTTGTTTTGTTTTTTTTTTCAATAAATATTTGTTGCTGTTTTAATAATACCAAGAGATTGGTAACTGTTTATGTGTAGGTGTGTCTATGGTTAAGGGTAACAAAAGATATATGACTTTTATAAAAGAAGAGTCTTTTGCTTTAACTTACTTGACCTTAGAATCGCATAAAATGCACACATACGAAATTTTCAAAGGCAAAATGTCCAGAGAATTATTAATATATTCATATAAGAATCGAAATCAATTATAGCATTTTCTATTCTCTATTTGCTGAGATGTTTTCTGGTTTATCGCATTCGGGCTTGAAATACAACTCTATATCTTAGAGAGAATCCAATAATCTTTGTGTCGCATTATTAAGTTTTAGGAATATACCTTAAATGCAAACTTAAGCCTTTCTTTCAAGTCAAGAGTGTCCTTTGTCTTAAGAGGGACTTTACATAGTAGGGTAGTATTGTTGCAGTATCTTCCACTATTTTTGTATGGGATTGGGGTTTTTTCAGGAATGTCGCAACAAAATATTTCTAAACTTTGAATTTGCTTAAATAAAGTAGTGCGATTAATACTATAGGGATCACTTTTCAGCTTTGTAATTCGCACATTGGGTTCAGACTTTCAAACTCGTTTAGGTCTACAAATAATTACACAGTTGTATATAATAATGAAAAATGGTATACCATCTTATATTTTTGAGAGATATTGTTTCAGTCGCTCTTCTAGAGCCAATATTTTCATATGTCCAATTCTCTCTGCTTTGTACATCAGCCGATCATTCGTAGTAAAAGTAGCAAGAATTTTAAATTGTATGCTTCTGCAGGAATATAGAGGGTTTGATAAAAATGTTGCTCAGTTTATGAATATTGTAAAAAAAATACTTATAAGCGAGTTGTTACGGTACTAATCAAAATATTAGCAGACTATTTAATTTTATTTGGATTTAAGTGACATTTTTTGTGCAAGAAAAAAAAAAGGCGAGTTTAATTTATATTTGATAATCACCCCTATCATGCATATATTTTCACTGGAAATTTTTTCCCTTTTCCCCAAATTGCAATCGTGAATAATTCACGTGAACAATTTTTCACTTAAACAAAATTTTTTGCTGGGATATTTTAAAGTCCTGACTTGTTTGCAACCAGCAAATATATTATTTCTTAAATTATTTACTTAAATGTTTTTTAAGAGTCATAAACATTCGTTACGTTTGCATAGAACGTTGCTTTTAAGTAAATCGGTTTAGTTAAAGAAGCCTTATGAAGGCATTAGTATAAATTACAGTCTGTAATTCAGTGGGGATATACCCAGTTAGCATTATTGATCATATTCGACTCTTTTTTGACTCCTCGACACGATTAAAATAATCGATTATGCGCTCGTTTTAGAGTCGAAAATGATTGTTTTGTCGGTAGAAAATGGTACCCTAGCCGCGACTCTTCTGAACGAGTCCCTTATGACTCTCGTTTTCGACTCATTTTCGATACTATTTTCAATCGTACTTGTAATCAAATACGATACTTTTTTGAGTCATTTTTTGATCACGTTATTAGCCGTATGCGAGTCTTCTTCGAACCCTATTGTACCAACATTTCTAATTATATTTTCTCAAAATGAAACATTGCAAACAACGTTTTGCTTATTTTTTATAACACGCCGTATTGACGAGCCATTGATTTGTTCAAACATTAAACAATTTCATGTCCGCACATTAAAATGGCTATTGTAGACCATCGTTGTCGATGTCATGTCGGCTTCAAACAGCGAGAAAACGAAGCAATTTTCTCCACGCAGACAAACATGAACAAATGTTTGTAACCTATTCTGCTGACGTTTTGTTCATGTGCGAACAAATCAATGGCTCGTCAAGGCGTAGTGTTACATTCGTTAGCATGTAATTCCTAATTTTCTTAAAATTCAAATTTAAAAAAATGAATTTAAAAAAATTTGAAAAAATTTATTTTACATTTGTGTCTCTATTTTTTTACGAAGTGACATATGTATGTATTTTTACGAAAATTAAAAATTAAAAAATAAAAATAAAATATGTATTTGAATCATTTTTTCATCGTTAGGCTGCGTTAAATATGTCTCCAAAATAATTCTAAAAACAGTCGAATTTCAAGCATTTGCTTTTTGTACTTTTTGTTTTTTTTTAGAAAGTCGCTTTCTATGCGTTTGTCGGAGTTATATTCGAGTCTCTTTTTAAACGCATAACTAATGAATCAGTTTTAAGTCATCTTGGGTAGTCTTAAAAGACTCACATTGGTGATTTTTGTAAAAACGATCTTCCAAATGCTAACTGGGTATATCCAAATCAGGGATTTTATTTTAAAAATGGGGAGGCAAATTTTAGTTTGGGGATATATTTTCCACTTTGGGGATTTAAATAAATTTTTGTGTATTTTTTTTTTTTTAAATTCTATTTAAGGTTGTTGTAATTTTACTATTATTATATAAAATTCACAAGTTTCTTATTATAGTAACAAAAACGTTGTTAAAACTTTTGACAGGTAAATCTCTCCGTAAATTAAAAACAAGGTTCGCGTTTTTTCAGCAATGAACTCAATAAAAACCAAAATAAGAAATAAAATGTAATACGGGATGCTGGAATCTTTTTTAAAAATTGATACACATTTTAAAAATTATATAATTTGTTGTGACACTTTTGTTCCATCTTTAGAACTGTTTAAAATTTTTAATTCCAAAATATGTATCAAAAAATTGCTTTAGACAACGATATGGATCATTTTGATTTAGAACTTTTTGATTTTGTTAATTAAATTAACAAGTTAAAATGAATTTAACAACAAATAGTATTATTTATAGTGGAGATTTTTGGGGATAGTTGAAATTGTTTTTTTTGCGGAATTGTGGGGATTGATGGGAAATTTATTAAATTGGGGGCACAATAAAAATCTGGAAACCCTTTTGTAATGCATTGCAGATAATTTTTGTCTTAACAAATTTTTGATTTTTTATCCTAATTCCAAAATTCATATTGGCTTATTAAGTCTGGCAGCATCAGTCACAGTTGTGCTCCTTGCAATACGTTTTAGTTTATAAATTGTATGAGCATTTCGACACTTTGGTCAAGTAGAGAGTAACAAACAGTTGGAGTTTTTTCGTTTTGGCTTGTAGTTTTTTTGTATATGTAAAGATGTTAAAAGCGGATTAAAAAGAGTATTGAACTCCCTAGGAGAGCATGAGTAATTAAAGTGTATGTAAGTGTGAAGACATAAACGTTTCAGTGTTTGGTTTTTCTATAAAATTGTTATTTACAGTCATCTTACTGCTATGTTCTCTTTGTTTTTATTTTTTTTGTTTTTTTTAACTATTTGTTTTTGTATTAGTATACTTTTATTTCTTTACAAAGTAGAGCTTAAAGTAATTTTAGAATTTGGATTTGTTGTTTTTCTTTTCTTCTATGTTTTTTTTGTGTGTGTTTTTATTTTTTATTTTTTTTTCAATATTACGAAGTTAATTTGTATTTGTATTCTTCATGCTTTTCTTTTTTAATTTAACCACATTTACATGTACATTTTAGTTATTAAATACAACTACATAAATACAATACATGCTTCAATGCATGAACTGTTCCGTTTTCCGGTTAAATATTATGGTAACTTCATTTTATTTGTATTTGTTTTATTTGTTTGTTTCTTTTTTTTATTTATTTAATATTAAAGTATTAATATTGTAAAATTTATTTATTTCATTTTCTTTTCAAAGGGAATTCATTTAGTAGATTTATATAAAGTGTATGTGTGTGGTTTTACTGTTTATTATTATGGTATTAATTTGCATTTCATTTCAATTTTTAACTATTTCAAACGAAAGGAAAAAAATATTGTTTTGCTTAAATTTTAATTATATATTTTAGTTTGGTTGCTTATTTGCTTTGCTTTGCTTTGCTTTAGAATATGTTTGTTATTTTTAAAAACCAGTTTTTATTTATATTTAGTTATTCTAACAGACACGGACATATTATTTTGTTTTTCGTTTTTTGTTGTTGTTTTACTTTTACTGTTATTATAGGTTTAAATTTATTATCTGTTTTTTCAATTGTCGTATGTGTGTGTGTGTGTGTGTGTGTGATTTTGTAGTTATTTTTTTTTTGCCTAGAAACAAATGCATTTTAGTGTTGGTTTTTAATTTGTTTATATTTACAATTTGAATGCATATTTGTTGTAAGTTATTTATAGGTGTGTGTTTAAGTGTATGCCTTTGTTGTTTCAGTTTGTTGTAAAGTATGTGATAAATTCATTAGGAATTTATGTTTTATTTTTTATTTAACTTGTATTTTCAATTTGTATTTATTTATTTTTTCTTGTTTTTGTGTAGAACTGCATGTTTATAAATTAATTCAATTAACTATTTGGTAAATTTATTTTTAGATATGTGTTAACACAAGTGTCATTTAATGTATTTTATATTTATTGTTATGCATTTATTTATTTATTCATTCATTCTTTTATTTACATAACTGACTGTCGGTCTGTCTATTTGCCAGTAATATATTGTTTACGTTGTTCGTATTTGTGCTAACATTGATTTAATTAAAATTAAAATTTTCACGTATAATATGTACATTTCATTGACCTAAAATATTTCAACTACATTTGCTTAAAATTAAAGGCAAAAATATATAAAAAATTTTATAGACATTTTTTTATTATATTTGATGAATAAAAAAATATAAAATTAGCATTATTGAAATATAAACAAAAATAATATTTGAATAAATTTATATCAAAGTTTTTAATAAATTTGTGTTTGAAAACTGCAAGAAATTCGTTGCAACTGCCTAACATCTGCCTTTTTAAGCACAAAGAATTTTTTATAAAGAAGTTTTAAAAAAAAAGTTTAAAATTTGATAAGATCTAAGAATATTAGTATGGAAAATAATATGACTTCTTCCTCTAAAATATTTCATGTAATATTTTCGATATCGGATAAAACACTTCTCTTTCATAAAGAGCTTGTGAGTTGCAGAACAAATAAATCAGCCAAGTTCGATTTAGGCACAAAAGGTTTCATAGCTTGAATGACCTAGGCATTAATATTAAATTTTATTTTATATCTATTACGATATAAAAGACAATAAAAACTCCAAAAAGTTGTCTCTTACATTTTGGGAAAAATTCAATTCGATTAATTTTGTGTAAAGGTCTAAAAATTAAGACCACACGCGTAAAAATAATAAGTTTATTGGCGGGACAAACTTCAATCTTCATTTTATTATTATTATTAATTCATTGTGTCCAAATTTATACCAGTGAAAATTTTAAGTGTACAGCTCCTACGATTCTGGAGATAGAGGCCTAAGATCGGCATACGGACTGACATTTTAAGAGGCTTACGTTTGGATTTTGGTTAATATCACAAGTGAGCAATAAAAACTTTGAACATAAAACAGGGCTGCAGAGTTGTGATTTTTCTATCACTAATTTTTCTCATTGGTTGTCAAAATAAGACACTGACGAACTGTGATTGAAGGAAATAAAATTTAAATTTTATATAGAAGTAGAAACAGGCATTGAATTGAATTAAAAATTTTTCTAAATAAAAAAAATGTGAAGAACGTTACTCTAGGGCAGTGATTCTCAACCACTGTGCCGCAGCGCTATTGTGTGCCACGGTATTTTAAAAGTGTACCGCCAAATTTTGAATGTATTTATATAATATGAATCACAAAAAAAAAAAAAAAACTGGGTTGTCAATACTTCTGTGCCGCCCACAAACATAATTAAGGGCGGCATTAAGCTATTTCGCAACCAAATGACTTGTAATGTAAAAACGACGAAGTAAAATATCAGCTGATGTATTCAAGCAAGAGTTATGCATGTCAGGTGTATTTTTAAATCTACGTTTGTTACAATTAATCTCCAAAAATGGAGATTAATTTTAAAACATATAGAAAAATCTATTATTTCATTTTGGATAACCATTAGATGCGATGATCTAATGATAGCTGAAAAAGCCTTAAGCATATTATTACAATTTTTCACATCGTATTTGTGTGAATTGGGTTTTTCAGTATTAACCAACATTAAAACTAAAAAAAGGGAAAAATTATTACATGTAGAAGATGATATAAGAGCGGCGTTGTCAATATTACCACCGAATATAAATGAAATATCAAAAAATATCAAGCTCCAATTTCGTGTTATAAGCATGTTTATTATTTACTTGTAGTTAATCCTTTATCTTTTCTTTTTGTGCCGGCAAATCTTTAAATCGTTCAAAGTGTGCATTAACAGAAAAAATGTTGAGAATCACTGCTCTAGAGTACAAAAATTTAAGGAGTGAAATGTAAATAAACTTATCTGGCTGGTATCTTAAGTTGTTTTAAGTTAATTTAAATTTCTGTGGTCGGACTTTCTTCATTTATAAATTTTGTTTTTTAGCATATTTTCTAAGTAAGGAGGCTTAATAGATTTAAAAGGTTATGTGGCTGTACTACCCACTGTGCATATGAAAAAGAATTTCTAAAAATCTTTGCGAATTATGAGGGTGTTAAGAACCTCCTTCCTTTTGAAAAAAAAAATACTAAAACAAATCTATTAACTTTGTTTATCCATTTATTTTAAGCGTGTCTTTTTTAATAAAAATATTTTTTTTTTATTTTCAATATTTCGCAAGTCCTTTTTAGAGCATTATCAGAAAATAAAAATATTAGATAATTAAAAAACTAAACTGCAGCATGTTTTAAATTATTATTACAAAGTTAATTTAATATTTTTGTGATTGCAAAAATCAATCTCCACTAGATTTTTTTTCTTTTCAAAATACATTATTTCCTATTTGTAATAATAATTTTTTATGTGGTTTGTATTTCTGAATGTGTTAGTTTATGGTCTGTCCTGGCTATTTTTTTTTTTGGAATTATTTTTAGTTTAATTTCAGTTACTTATTTATTTAATGTTGTTGGTTTTATAAAATTTACTATTCAATTTTATTTAATTAATTTTTTCGTTTGTTTCTCGGGTTTTTATTCCTTTTAATATTAATTATTTAATAAATGTATTTGTAGTAAATTCATTTGTTGTTTGTTACCTCCTGCATGTTTATTTATTTTATTATTTAATAAATACTATTGTATTTATAACATTGGATTTTTTTTAATTATTACTATTATTTTCTAATTTTTTATTAATAACTTTTTAAGTTATTTTTTGCTGTTTGTTTGTTTATTGATTACTTTCTATTAACATTGATTCTGTTGTTGCTTTTATTATTGTAGTATTGTAACTTTTTGTTTTATGTATCATAGAAGTTAATATTTGAAATTGTCAGTTTTTTCTGCCACATTCTTTTCAAAATTGTTTTAAATTATTTATGCATTTACCTTAAATTCGCTTTTATGGAGTATTGTTTTTGTTTTGTTTGGTTTTGTGTGGCTGTAGTAGTTGTGTGTTTTTATTTTACTTAATAAATTACAATACAATTGTGTTGAGTGTTGCTCTATAGTGTTTTTTTGCGTATTCTATTTTTATTTTTTCGACATTTATTCTGTGTGTGTTTTTAATGAAATATTCAATATGCAACATGTGTGATAAATACACAAATGAACATGAATATGATAGGGCCACCTTAATTTAGTTCTACAGATAAATTCTATTGTTTTGCTTTCATATTTTTGCTGTTGTTATTTATGTACACAAAAGTAAACAAAAAAATGTAAACAAAAGGAGAGTTCTTTAGTGTTTCTAAATGATATTAAATAATACTAAATGCAGAAATTAATGAATTTCAATGTGTGTTTTGCAAAAAGATAGGTATAAAATATTTAAACTTTTGAGGGCATTGCCTTCACTTAGACTTGCAGGATAGTTAATTCCCGAAGCTTTTGTTGAACTCTTTGCAAACCGAATATTGGCTAACCGGTGCCGAGCACTCATTTCTTTGGACAGATAGTTACAGGCACGAAGAATGCTTTCCTGCTTGTTGTTTAGACTGCTGTCTCTCTTATGGCATATGGCTTTATACCAAATAACGAAAAAATGGAGAAATTATGATATTTAATTTCTCAGCAAGAAGGTTGAACAGTTTTAAGATATTTTACGAGTTGAAATGAACATTTTTATTCATTAGGAGCGCCGTCAGGTTTGGCAGCTTTGATATTTAGGTGCTGATAAATCGGAGTGTTGTAGCAAATATTTTATTAATCTGACCCTTTTGTATGGGAGTCTGAATATATCCTCATCGAGAAATTATATATAAATGTTTTTTGACCTTTTCAAATAATTTTTCTTTTCTAATTATTTAAGCACTAGGTCAGTTTATAAATAATAAAAGTTTTATTTATATTTTCAATATTTCGCCGCACCGTTGGGTGGCATCATCAGGGAACAGAAAACAAAAAATATTTATAATAAATTTTTTTGGAAAAACAAAATTAAAATGAAATTATTTTTTCAAACAAAAACAGAAAACTCAAAACCGAACGAGAAATTTTTAACTGCTAGCTCTTAAGACTAGGTACTTATAAAGTAAATTTTCATCAGCCTTTTCTTCTGTTTTCGGTTCTGTAAGACATCCCGTGAGTAATTTGAGATAACTTTTACTTTAAGGCTAGTTCTGGTCCTACGGACTTACGTTGGATGCCCTTGTTAGCTTCACAGTCATCTTTTTTCTTTTCCCACAAGATGGCCATTCGGAGAAGTTGCACATGAGGTTAGGTCCCTTACTATGTCCTGCTTGTTATTCTTCTTATTAAACATTCACTACAGTTGTGTTGCTTTCTGCCCTAAAAACATATTTCTGTTTGTCCAAAAATACTGACTCCTATTCTGTCATACTCCTCGTTGGGGCTGTTAGTTCAAAAATAAATTTATTACCATATGCCACCACCTTTGGTTCGCACATTAGTTTATGTCGGAAAAAAGGACTATAAACATCGTGTGGACCAATACCATAACAAAGATTCATTAAAAAAACATCGTAAAGTTTCGCATTGTCTAACATGGCATGTGAAGGAAAGTTCACTTACACATGCGCTTGTCGGACTGAATAAACGAGAGCGCTATAACGCTGTTGAATTAATTTGGCATCTATTAAGCGGTGTGTTATAAAATGATCAGTACGTTGAATAAAAGTTGATGACCTTTTGAAGTTAGAAATATTTTGTATTTGATTCGATATAAATACCATTTATGTGAGAGATACTGCGGGTTGTGCAGAAGCGTTTCAAATGCGAAAACGGATTATTAAAAATAATAATATAGAAATAAAAAAACACAAAGTATATTAGGTCTGTTCAGTAACTTTAAATTATTACTAATTGTTACGTGTTCACGTTCTAGCTAGTAAAATTTTTACTTACAAGAATTAGTCAAACAGCTGTTCCTTACTTTTGCTTACAAAAAGATGGAAGAAAAATAGTATTATTTTGTTTCTTTGTTTTAGCCAGGGGATAAAACAGCAAAAAAAGTTTAAAACAACATAAATTTGGTTTAAAATCTTCTAGCTTTACAAGTGTTTTTGTAGTTTTAGGAATTAAAAGTAAATAAGCAATATACTTTTTTCGGTACGAATTTAATAAGTTTATGTATTAAAAATTTTATGTGCAATTATAAGAGAGTTGTACACATGTAAGAAGTTTATGTTATTTTTAATGCAAATGTTTTTAAATCTCATTTACCATAAGAATGTTTATAAGAACTATCTGCAAAAACAAATTATAGTTATGATGCGCTTAAACGTCATAAAAGCTTTAAGAAATTCAAAGTAATTAAATTAATGTAAAACCATTCTATGCACATATTTATTATTTTTAACTATTATTTTCAATTTTTCCTTGTGGTTGGTTGCAGTTGGCTAACTTACGTATTTTTTTACTCTAGTACATTTACTTTAAAAATTGTACTATTTAATCATTCTTATTTTATTTACTAAACTGTTCATTTTATTTTACACTTGGGAGAATAATTACAAATATTTCTGTTGCTAGTTTTTGCTAAAAATGTTACTGAACAGACCTATTTTATTTTGCTGGGATAAGAAAACTTTTCGTGAAAAGCTTTACAAAAACTATACATATTTATTTCATACAGAATTACAGAATTCGATGAATTAAAGTAATCAAAGTAACATTTCGTACTTTAGAGTGTTTGTTACTTTATCAAGCAAAAATAGTTGTGCTAAATTTAATCAAATTAGGCTGCTTTATTGACACTGTTCTTGAAATTGTCATTGGTGATTTTTGCACTTAATGTGGACAAAAATAAGTAAGCAATAATGGAAAAAATTAAAGCATATTTTTAGGCTCTAAAAAATTAAATATATTTGTCTACTAATTAATGTAAGAAAATTTCAAACAAAACTAAATTATACCGTTAAGCTCAATTTATCTGTCAAAAATCATTTTTCATGTAAATACAAAAGGTATGAATCAAACTATATTAATGTGGCGTAAAAGCTTAGCGATTGTGAATATAATTTGACAGTACCTTAGAAAGTGAACTTGGCTGCATATTTGTTTGTTTTGTTTTTAAATTGTTGAAAACTAATGTCAATTTCTCTACAGTGGATTTTATAAAATGAAATGAGTTAAAATTACTGTTTAAGACACCAAGTTGACGCTCTTATTTACGTATGCCATTTCAGCGCAAAAGCTATGGGACAGATGGCGTTGTGCCTAATTTGCTTATATAAGGTTCAATTAGAAGTGCCATAACCACAACCATAGAAAATAGCTGTTTAAACCAACCTTATGGGTAACAATGTAATTGTTTATTGGTGACATGAAATAAAGCCATAGCCATAACCGTAACCATAGATATGAAATAAATTTTTGTTTTTTACCATAACCATAAACAGTTAGGTATTGAATTTAGGGATTAACTGTTTATTTCTTATTTTGTTCATATTATTCACGTTTTTGCATTTGAATTGAATGATAATAAAAAGAAAAAAAAAATTACAAAATCATGGATTGAAAAATGCCATTGGTTACAGTAAATACAAATTATCTCTACTAACATATGGAACAGTTCAGCAAAACCATGAGTAAAAAAAAAAAATAACAGCAAATAATGAAATTATGAACAATATTGCAGAAGTCCTCATAAAACACTTTTTGTTTTTTAGCACAAACGACACAAAAGGTGGATTTATTATTTAAATGCACAGCTTGCATACAAGTACATATGTATTACATATAGAGATGAGCGATATTTTAGTACCTGTGATTAAATCACTGTGATTAAAAAAATCACTGGTCACTACAATGACTGAGTTGATCAAATTACAGTTCCGCGTATAAATGTTCTTTTATATTTGCACACATAGAAACTTAAATTCAATTTTACTTTGTGAAAGAGAAATATTGGTACTTTTGACTATTTCATCCTTTCATATGTATATAAAAGCAGCTTGTTTGCTATGTAGCTTTTTCTTGCTTCTACTTATTAACAACAACTATTCTTTTTTCCAAACTTCACACATACATACATAAGTAGTGAAAAAACAAATTTAAGTACAGCTGCTTTTAATATAGAGATCAAAATACCTTTTTCCTTATGATTACTCTTTGCATAAAATATTATTTAAGTATTATATTATATATAAAATGAATGTTTAAATAAAAATGAACAGCAAAGGGTGATCACCGTAACTATTTAAAAGAACGGTGATTTGAAAATCAAGGTCACTAGTAACGATGTCCCTCAAAAATCACGGGATCGCTCATCCCTACTTACATATGCATGCATGAGTTTAGAGTAGAATATTTTTTGAAAACAAATTAAATAATGAATGAAATCAACTTTATCGTTAACTTGTAAATGTATTTGTTTGTGTGCTGTTTATTACTTTCATTTTGTGTTTTTTTTTTTTATTAATATTATTAATTATTTTCCATTTTATAAATTGACATTGTTTTTTATATTATTCAACATTTTCCGTTTTTTATTTCTTTTTATTTGGTAGTTGTAATTTTAACATTTCTACAATTTATTAAATTAATATTATTTTTTTTTTGTGAAGTTTATCATTAACAAAAAACAAAAAAAAAACTTTTTAATAAGAGTTAATTAATTTTATTTTCATGTGAGTGTCTTTAGGTATCTAGAATTAATTAAAGTTTATTTTATTTTTGTATAAAATTTTGTTAATATTTTTTTGTTTGTTCTAAGTGCTTGTTGTTGTTATATTTACTAAATAGTAAATATATACCTGTTTTATTAATGTTGACTTAAAAAAAAGTTTACTTAATTTGTTTTAGGTTTTCTTTAAATAAGTTTTTTTTTTATTATTTTTATAATATTATACGATTACGTATTTAACTGTCTAAGTCATGTATGTTTGTATGTACATTTAAGAAAACTGGTTCTGTATGTTTTTTTTAAATTATTTTATATAAATTTCTAACTGGATCTGGTTATTTTCTTTGCTTCGTAAACATCACTATAATGGATGCCAAGTCTAGTGTTTGATCGTAATTGTATTTTTAACATATTTACAGTCTTCTTTCATTTAATTTTTTATTTAATAATTTTAATTATAATTCTATCTATGGTAGTGAGATGAATTAAATTTTTACACATATTTACAAAAAAAATGTTATTTTAAAGTATTTGTTTATTTTTAAGTTTATGTATACAGAAAAATATTTTGATGTGTAAAAGAAAGACTGTTGCTAATATGAAAAAAAAAAGAATTAATTAATTAAAAGTTCATGTAAGTTATTTAATAATTTTTTGTGCTGAATTCTATTCTAAACACTTAGTTTTTTAACACTTATTAATTTTAAGTGTTAAGCCAAACGAATTCTATAATATTCGACTTAGGAAGTAAATACTTCACTGAATTTAATGTGTTATCCCTTAAGCCAGCAGTGAAAGTTTAAAACATTATTATAAATGATTGCAAGTCCCTATTTATGAAAATACTTTTAAAATGTATAATATACCGAAGAAAAAAATATTATATTCAGTGAATTTGACTTTATTTTCATGCCTGGGCCATATTTAAAATTAAAAAACCTAATTTTTTTTTGAACAGCAATTTAACTCTAAATAAAATATTATATCTTAAACTTATCAATAGCTAGTGTCATTTAATTTCGCTAGAATAAGAACAAAATTATTTATTTGAATCAAAAAAAAATATTTCTGGTTGTTAGTGAGAGCCATTATCGTGTTTAAATATGGTATTCTTTTAGGAATAAGCAGGGATCACCACCATTTTATTCAAAATCTATATAAATTCATATTTTTGTTTATCGTTTACTGTATTACTACCTAAGTTTTGCAATAAACCACCTAGAGTTGCAATTACTACAAAGTTAATATGTCTTGGAATATATCATTAGTTCACTTTAACTTTAATATCCGTTGTCCTTACCCTCCGAGGTTGAGGGTGGCTTTTAATAACTTAAAAAAATAATTTTTATTATTCTTCATCTATCCACCCACTAAATATATTATTTATATTATCTATAATCACGAGTATAAAAATTAATAAAAATGAATGGGTGTGTTTATAGTAGTACGGAATCCTCTATGTGTAAGTCGAGCTCATACTTGGTAGGTTTAAGACTCATAAATTTTCATATACTCAAACCTTAAAATTAATGTAAATTGTTTGCCGTTTTGTTAAAAATTAACAGAAAGCTCTGCTCGCACTAAACGAAATTTACAGCATTTTGTTGCTTGCAAGATATCTGGCTGCAAAATGGCGATTTCTTCTTTAGTGTTAAGATTTGAAGAATTTTGTGGTTTGTTGGGGTAAACGTAAGATATGACCAAGATTAAGAGGATAAAAGCTGGAGTGAGTTCAAAATATCACTTCACTTAAATAAGTTAAAAATGTTTAAAGAAGCAATAACAATAACTCAACTTTTTCAGAAGTTTATCGCTTCATTGCTTGTTGTTCACTTTTCTTTTATGTGCCTTCAACATTACTATCAAAGCGTAATGACATTTGATCATGTTGCGAAAGTTAAGGCACTTGCATCTACTGATATAACATTGGTGCCATCTAGTGTAAAAGTTAACTTTTTACTTTGCAATCGTGAGGTATGCCCAAAGACATGATAAGTTCTGCGCGAGTTCATCACTTGGAAGATATAGATAAAGAATAGGGACTTTTTAAAATAATCTTAAAAAATAAAGCAATTTTGTGGAGGTTTTAAGTGTAGAAAAAAAGTCTCACATTTTAGTTCTCAAATAAAAAAGTAAAAGTAAAATAAGTTAATGCTCAAATATTCTAGTAACTAACACAATCAGCTATTGAATTAAACTTTTTTATTGCAAAGCTAAGAAATATTTAAAATTTTAAAATCTACGTGTGAAGAATAGAAAATAACGTATTGCATCAGTAATGTAATATTTATTAAAATGATATTTTTTAGTTAAAAATAAATACATTATCGAAATATTGAAAAAAAAAATTGGAAAAATCTGTACGAGAATTATAAAATGAAACTTTCTACCTTGAGAAATACTTATTTAACTGTATGTTATTACGGTACTTTTAGAGTTATGTTTTAAAGGTATTGTTATATTTTTTACTGCACTTTTTTTATACAGCAATAAAACTATTTTCTTGTAATACGAACCTTATTTGGTGTCCACTTCTGAGCATGTAATTCGTTAAAAGAATAAGTTAATTCAATAAAGACATTAGAGAAAATAAGAAAATTTCGTAATATGTAATTATAAAAATATAATTTAGCAAATTAAAAAAATTTAAAAAATAAACTGATTCTAAAGTTCTTTGTTGCTGGTAAGTTTTGTTTATTTCATTATTTTGTTGGCTGCTTTGCTGCTTTTGCACAATTTTCACACCAGAATTTCTCGTTAAAACAGTTTACTTTTTGTTGTAAAACAATTAATAATTTATATTTTAATAATTTAATCTATTTAAAATAATTAAAACTGGGTCATTCTCTTTCTATCTAAATTTTACTAGGCACCACGTCTTACGACGCACTTAGAAGTTGCGGCTGAACTAAATGACATTATCATTAATTCATAGTTGCAATAATTAATTGAGATAACTTGTACAACCTTAAGAATATATTTAAAGACTTTAACGTTTAAATGCCTTTCTTGTTTTTGAAATTATTTTTGGGAATTAAAAACGATCGCAGTAATCGCACAAAATTAGAATCTTTTTTAAGTTCGCGACGAATCAATTTCTAGGTGGTAACAATGGCAAAATTTGCGTTACTCTGAATGTCAAATTCCATATAAAACAATATAAAATTGATTTTTTGGATGTGGAGTTTGGAAGTTTGTTTCTCGAGAAAAATAAATGTATTTGCTATCGCTGCCTCACGGCGAAATAATACTAGGAGGTCGCGATGGCGAATTCAGTAAGTTTCGCCGTAAACGCTAAATGTCAAACATTTTTTATATATGGAGTTTGGCATTTAGAATTTCAGCGAAAATGAATGATTTCGCCATCGCGACCACCTGGTATTGATACGCCTTACGCTGCCTTTTAATAATTGATTGACCTTGTGAAAAATGTAAAAAATAACATTTTAACTTTGATTAAAACCCTTTTAGTCAGTGTGCATAGTACAATAGTGTGGAGAAAGAAAATCATATTCCGAATGAGTTTCGGAAGTCAAATTGAGCAACTGGATTCGAATAAATAGTAATAAAGCGGGCTGTATTTTAATGGAGAGTTTGTTGGTGCACGCGGAGTTATAGAAGATTTCAAGAGTTATAGAAGATTTTCATGGTTAAAGTTAAATGAAATATTGCCACCGAGTGGTCCAGCAAGAAAGGTTATACTTTTGGAAACATAAATGCCAGGAGTTGTAAGTTTCCGTACTGACAGCGCACATAAAATTATACGCACATCTATACTGCTCAGGATAGCAATTAATAAACGCCGATCACTATGGAAAGACATTTTGCAAAAGACATATTACCTCTGCAGCAACTTACAGAAATTGATAAACAAAAACAATCGGCCCTGTTCTGTAAACCGAATCGTTTTAAAAAACGAACGATTTTCAAAACCGAAGAAATTACTATTTGGTGTTCTGCAAATCACTCGTTTTGGCATTATTCGAAATTAAGTTCTAGCTTTTACTTAAACGCCAAAATCAGCTGTTGATTGAAAAGTAAACAAATTTATTATTTTAGGGCAAGAATTGAAAATGCCCGAAGCATCTGTATTAAGTTACAATTATCTCAGAAAACGAAAAATACGTCAGTTAAAGATACAAAGGATACAATTATGGGATACTTCAAATCCTGTTTTGCGAAAAATTTTTTTTTAATTAGATTTGTTAAAATTGAACTTTTATTGTTAATTTGTTTTTACAAAAGATACTTCGTGTGTGCGCTTAAAACTTTTACCAAAAGGGTGGTTTTATTCATGCACCTGATTTTCTTCAAGCTTGTGGCGAGAATATGAAGCAATTCAAGAGTGTTTTTAAAGTAACTTTTTTATAATATAAAGTATATTAAAATGTATTAAATTTAACCAAGATTAATAATAAAAACTTTAAAGTTTTTGTTCTAATGGTTCTTTACTTGTGTTTTCAGTCATTTTTAAGAATAAAATTGTTTACTCGATTTAAAAACGAGTAAAATTGTGCGAATTCGGTTTAGAGAACTCCAAGAAAATGTGAATTCGTTTTAAAACGAGTAATTTACTCGGATTCGTTTTACAGAACAGGGCCGAATATCTCATATTCTCAAGGGGTTTTCGATAGGACTTACAGCCAGCAGACTAACCGGCTTAAATAATTGTGATTGGATTTCAAACCAACTGAGTTAGTTTAACTTAACTGTTATAATAAATGTAATATTATGCCTCCAAAAAATTTAATTATCGAAGAGTAAAAAGTCTTAAACTAGAAACAAGTAAAATTTTAAATAAAAATAATTTTTTTCAAGCTAAAATTAAATATAATAATTTGCTAATAATAACGATGATGATTTTAATGAGCTTTCTCATCAATTTAAAGAAAAAAAAACTAGTGTTTGTTTTTTTCAATTTTTTATATGAAATGGTTAGTGTTGTTGTTTTGTATTAAGTTGCTAATATTTACAATTTTAACTATTTTAGCTAATTCCTTTTTTCTTGTTTTTGTTTTTGTATGTTAATTCTTTCTTTGCAATTTAATTATTTATTAACTAACCTAAAATAACAGTGGGGGTGTTTGGTTTTGTATTTAAGTGTGTATATGTGTGTGTTTTTAAATACTTTAATATTTTTTATCAAAAACACCTTAAATTGTTAACGGTTTTGCCAGTTTTGAATTCGTTAAATTTGTTCTAATTTTTTTTGTTTTAATTTAAAACTAAAATATCGACTACTTTGTATAAAATCACAATATTTTTTTTTTTTTGGTTTTTGTTATTTAATTATTTTTGCTAAGTAAAATTATTTTTTACTTTTTGTTTTCTTATTATTCATATCTAATTTAATTTTAGAATATAAAAAAAGAATATTTCTTTTTGTGAATTCTTGTATTTTCATAAACAATTATGATGATTTGGAGATGTGGGGATTAATTTAGAAGAGTTAGTGACATTGAGAGAGCGAGAATTATAGAGAGTTTCCAAAATGTTACCGCTAAATCTGAGAGATCTAAAAATACACAGTGATAAAACAAAATATTTATTTCATCTCACAATATGTGTGTTTAAATAAATCGTTTTGTTCCACTGTGCCATAGGATAGTTGATGTAGTGGCAAGTATTGATCTACATAAAAAATTGTTGTTGTGTTTGACTTAATGATAGACGTGCTGCTGATGGGCATAACAATGGGGTGAATGTTGTTGTGAAAGGCTTGTTGTTGTTGTTGGCATGGAATTGATGTTGATGCTGTTATTTAAATTGTAGTTCGAAGTTGATATCGTAGAAGCGGTGATGCAGTTGGTTGTGATTATGCTATTAATGTTAGTGTTTGTTGGGATGGAGTTAATATTATACTATCAGTGCTTATATTCCGGATAACGACCATTCTCCATGATTTGACCGGATTGACTGTTGTTGCTGCTGCTTGTGGTGGTGTCGCCTTGCATTTGCAGCTGCTGCTGTTGTTGCTGCTGCTGCTGCTGCTGTTGATGGGATTGATGCTGATGTTGGTGTAGCTGATGCAATTGCAGCTGCTGTTGACTTATATCGCCCTGTATAGTGTAGCGGCGGTTGAGCGGCTGGATAACACTTCCACTGCTTTCCGTCTCCGTGGAGGGCGGTGAGGGGTAATAGTCCCTCTGATTTACAGCGATGCCATTTGGAACGACTCCCATATTCATATGAGCATTGATTGAGCCCGCTGCTGCCGCCGCCGATACCGTTGAGTTTGATGTGACTTGTGCCGAGGATGGATGATCGCCGTGGTGCTGGTGCGGATGCTGGTGGTGGATAACGGTATTCGTTGATGCCGCTCCCGACGTGTGTCCGCCCCCGCCGCTGGATTGTTGGGAATCCGATGTTGTACCGGCTGGGGGCTGTTCCATTACCACGACGGATACCACATCCTCACTCGCCCATCGGGCTAACTGTTGTTGAGCTTGAATAAAGTCATCACTAGAAAATAATAATCATAACAGGAACAACGGTACACGATAACAAAAACACAAAATCGAAACATACGTATGTCCAAATTAAAAAAAGATTTTAAACACCAAAACGAATGTGAAACCAAAAAAGTTAATGAAAACGGAATAAAAAAACCAAACAATAAAATAAGACAAATCGAACAAAACGCAAATAAGAGAGACCACAAAAGAAAAAAAACAAAAAGAGAGAAATTTAGCAGCACCGTTAAATTTATAACAAGTAGGTGTTGCCGAAAACGAACGAACGCATCAAAACGAACGAAATCGAACGAAATAAGGAAAACCAACGATTTAACGAACGAATAAAATGAATGATAACATTTGATACAAAGATGTGACAGATGTCATGTTAGTGGTGTGTGGTATGCGCCACATGCAAAGCGCGGTTTAAAATGTATTGAATTCACGATCACGATGTACATGCCACAAAATGTTCATGATGTTGAATGATTTAAAGTAGATGATCGATTTGTTAAATTAATGTTCATGAGTTTTTTTTGTTCATATGAAAATAAATATAAAAAGAAACCTTTAAGAAATTATTTATAAAATGATATCACACACATATACATACATACATATAGAACATACGTTAAAGGCAACTTAAAATTAAACTAAACTGAAAATTGGATATGGATAGGAAATTTATTGGTTAGCAGCAAAAATAAAAAATAAGACACAACAACTTTTAACGAAGATTTAATCTTCAAGTTTAATTTTACTACGCTTTAAATTTAAATTGATAGGAGAGATAAATTGTAAGAGGAAAACTATAAACTTAAAATGTTTCATCAAGTAATGAATACAACTGTGCACTACAAGGAATACTTTGATCAATTCTTCTATACGATTTGTTATTTTCTAACAAATTCTTATTAAAGTGAATGCATTGATAAACATACATACCTTTCACTATCGGGAACTTCTCGTGGGTCAAGACGCGTATCTACCAATTGTCGGTCATGATGATCGGCACTCTCATAGATGCCATCGTCGTCCTGATGTAAATGTGTATGCGATGAATGATGCGATGAGTGTGGACCGTGTGTAGCATGTCCATGAGCATGCGAATGATGTGCATGATGGCCAAAAGCATGAGGTGAATGTGATTGATGTGATGCATGTCTACTAGTTGTAGTTGGATGTCTGTACCTTCCATAGGAGAAACGTGACTCTTCATCGGCACGCGGTCGACAACGACTGCTATAAGACGGATGTATTGTTGCAGTTTTTTGCGATTGTGCTAATTGTTGATTTGATCTAAATATTTTTTTGTTTTTATTTTTAATTCGGGTAAGAAAAAAATTGTGAAATAAAGAAAAAAAAAAAAAAATACAATTTTATTAGAAAAAATTTTATAGTAGTGGAGTGTGCAGGGAAAACATAGTTTTGGAGCAATTGATTCTTTTAGTTTAGGTGCCTATTTTTTAAAGCCAATTATCGATGTTATTATAATTAACATTATTGGTAATACTAAATATGTAGTTTAGCTTAGCTTTTGGTTAAATATTGGTGCCACAATTTAAATTTATTTTTTTTTAATTTTTTTAACATGTAACTAATTTCTCAGTTAGTGTTTATCTAAAATGTCCCATTCGTTTATAAAATACAGTTTTTATAACATTTTTAAGATATCATTTATTTGGCTATAAATTTTCAAGATATATTCTTTTGATAAAGATTTTAAGTAAATTCGAATTTTACTTATTTGTTGACGAAATTTCAGAAAAATTTAAAAGTATTAAAAATAATTGTTTTGTTAAACACTTGATAACAGCCAAGGCGAATTAATTTACAGGTGGTCTTTATAGCGCAGCCGATTTTTGTTTATGTTCAATGTTGTTACCAAAGTTTTTAAATAATTTCAAAAATAAAAAAATTTTAAATAATTTGAATAAGTCCAGAATTACACTATGACATTTTTTGAGGCAGTTTTTCTTAATTGTTTATTTTAGTCAAAGCGTTATGCGTTATCTAAAAGTAAACATTAGCAACAGTAAAATCCCCTCAAAACTCAAGCAATAACATATTGTTTATTCCTCCTGCTTCACCAACAAACAAAAATTTCATACTAGTTTGATGAAAAATTGCATAGTGTAAATGCCATAAAAGTTTGAAATTGTAAATGTTATAAAATTGAATTTCAAAACCTAAAAATTAAATATAAAGAATTGCTGCTTATGCAAGAGAAAGAAGCCAACTGGTACAACTTCATTTAAAGTACCAAATGATGATGGAAGTATAAATTGAATTCGGCTTACTTTTGTTAAGTCAACTATATAAGACAACAACTTGATGCTCTGCAACAACAAAATTGCATTAGGTTTTGGTTTTTGTAGCCGTGCAGCAAACTAATATTTAATTCGCCTTGGATAACCACAAATAATTTTTAATTAGGCTTCTAACATAGTTTTAAAACTAATTTGCATATACATACATATGTGGAAATTACAATATTTATTAGAGCTTAAAAAATTTTTTCTTTATATAATTTAAGTTTCTAATGCAAGACTTTTCCAAAATTTTCAAAAAGAAAGTAAGCCTGAAAAATATAAATTATTATCTAAGGCTTTTTAAAAATTTTTAAGCATATTTATATTTCTGAAAAACACATGTTCTCTTTTCATAATTTTTAGCCAAATAAACGCTTCTTAAATAATTTTAATTAAGTCTGAATATCTTTGAATGATTTTTGGTATTTCTTTTCAATTTATTTTTTAACGTGTATAAACCTCCTCTATTTGTTTGACTTTCATAAAAGTGTGTTTCTTAAATGATTTTTTGTGACAGTGAACTCAATTTAGAAATAACACAAAGCATCGCAACTAAACAAAATGATTAAAAAAATCGTTGTTTACCATGTTGTCGTGCTCAATATATTATAACTCTAATGTGTGCCCACAAAATTGACACCAGTCTTAGCAAGTAATATTCTAAATATTTTGTAAAGCGATATACAAATCCATTCTTTTTAGTTCTTCTGAAACGATCAGCTGTAAATGTTAAACTTTGACTATATTTTCGGTAAGAAAGTTTCCACATTATTATATTTGAGCCATGGATGCCTGTGGATGTGAAAAACTTTATTCGCTCAGCAATAAGTATTCTTTCATTAGATTGCTACTGAAATTAAATATCTAAATTTTCGATTTGGCGGCGATGAGCTTAGTGGCACTTTGGTTTTTTTTGTAATAAAAATAATTCCATAGCATTATCTTCCAAGAAAGTTGACATCACTTAGCCTCACACATACTCGAACTGAACAGTCGTTATACCAAACCGTACGAACAAGGTCAATGAAGAAGGCTTAACAGTTGTGAACACCTTGAAAACATGAGATTATATAATGGGATGCAGATTCATTGTTGGTACATTAGCTGATAGCTGAGGAGTTATTATACAAAATGTTTTTTTGAGGTTAGCACACTGTTAACGTCTATGTTTTATTTTGGGACAAATAATTTGATTATCATTGAACTGATGTAGAAAAAACTTTGCTTTCGAAGAAGTATGTCTTAATGATGCAGTCGTGTTTTAGTCTATATTAAGCGGTTACTTTTTCGGGATTCCGTTATGTTATTTATCATAAATGAGTCGTGTAGCAAACATTAATTTTGAAAATAAATTTTAAAATTTGGAATAGTTTTCCAAGATGTAGCTATGCTAATTACAGTCAGCCATACTGTGGACATCGGTGCATAAAAAAAAACAAGTAAGAGTGCTATATTCGGCTATGCAGAATCTTAAATGCCCTTCACCATCCATGTAAATCTAGTTTAGTAAAGTATCTCCAATCAAAAAAGCAAACATTGGGGTGACAGAGAAATAAATAATTAAAAAAAAAATGGTAATACACGTATATTTTTTATATAAAAATGCCATCGGCTCTTAATGGGTTAAGCATTTTTAGAAAATTTTAGCATTTCTTTAAAGATATCTTCAAAAGCTTTAAAATGGTACCCATATTGATGTTTCAAAAAATTTGAAAATTTTAGAGCCTCGTAACTCGGAAAATATGGGCGGGCGCCAATTTTTTCTCTTGATATTTTTTTTCTTATTTTTTAATTTTCTATCGCCCCATATAATTATTTTTTTGTTTGGAGTTACTTTGTTGTTCCAAATGATATGAAAAAGTAGAGGTAGGCGTGGTGTTTTGGCTGCTGCCTCGAATGACATGATTTCCAATAGCACGTCTTTCGACACTATATATGATCGATTGACACATTTATTTTTTCTGTGCGGCAAACTTCATTTTAACACTAACACGGACGGATATACCAACAACGCTCAATCGACTTCGCTATGCATAAGAAGTCAGAATAAATATATTTTATGGGGTCGGAAATGGATATTGCAGAAATTACACGCATGACAAACTTATATATACCCTTATTCAACTTTTTGTGGTGAAGGGTATAAAAAAAAAACAAACACGTTAGCATTTAATACTTGCTGAACGTTTTTAGAAAATAGTATTTGCAGAAAAATGTAAGATGAAAAATGTAAGATGACAGAATTAAAGGCATAACTACTCTCAAAAGCAAAATTTTTTTCTTAATCGTGAAAAAAACGATAGCAACTAATTCGTGTCGTGCCAAGGCTTAACAGCTGATCAACTAATACTTGGAAACCTTGAAGTAAACAAACTAACTCACTGCAATCTACATTAAATTCTCCTTCTGAGCTCTGAATTGCTTGACGGTCAATTACACTGGGCCTAGCTCTGCAGCACATCCGTTGTTTAAAGCAAAAAAAAAAAAAATTCTGTCTCCATTCATGGATCGTCTGAAAGTATTTGTCTTCTTTAATAAAGATTTTGTATGATGATCATTAAAATTCTTTACACTTTCAGCAGTCCTGCTACAAAGAGTCCTATGCTAACCTTATTGTTGTTTATAATCCTTGGGATTTTGCTTTCATATCAACTCATAATCTTAACTAAGTTTTTGGGAAAATTTTAAATATTTTTTAAAAGATTTTCTTTTTATTATTAGTTAACAAAAAATCATTCAAATATATTTTCAGTATTATGATAATAAAATTTTTTGCTTAAAATTATCCGTTGAACTACTTTTTTTGTTTTTTTGTTTTTTCATGTAAATGTTTGCTTATAATTTTTGTTTTTTATTAGGATGGGGTTACCTTCATCACACTAGATATTCCACGCCATAATGATAGTCTGTAAAAAATTTTCAAAAAATTTGTTCATATTCAATTGTTGTTGTTAAAATATGTATGGATTCTGATTTCTATCAATATTAAGGGATATTTTAGCGTTTTAATTTTTTTGTTTTTGTTTTTTTAATTAATACATTTTAAATTTTTTATGTTTTTGTATGTCTTTTAAAAGCGGGTTGCACAACTTTTTAAAAATAAATGTATAAATTCTAATTGTTTAGATTTTTAAAACTCAATCCATGAATTCAATCAATTCCTAATTTAATGCCATTTAATTATTATTATTTGTATTATTATTAATAACAGTTGAAAGCGTTCTTATTAAGTTTTGTATTATTTTTAGTATTATTAGTTTCTATGCGAAAAAATAGACACCTACTATACAGCCCCAACACAATATTTAAGTAAATTATGATGCAGCAAGCACAATTATACTCATTATACGTATTTTGTTTTGTTTTTAATTATATATATTTTTTATTTTTTTTTTTGTTAAAATTACTAACCCTTGCGAGGATTCACTACAAGCAGCAGAACTATCTAATCTATAATGACGATCGGCTTCTGTTTCAGAAATTCGTATGTCCTCGGAGCCACTGGGACTCATGTGTCTTGACGAATGATGTTCGAGTTGTCGTATAAGATCCTCAAGATTACGTATGCGTAAGGGCCCGGTGGCGGGAGCATCCTCCTCATCAGGCGGCGGTTGCTGTTGCATCAGTGGCTGATGCAACTGATGCTGTGAGCGGTGATGATGCATAATCGGTCCGCCGTGAGGACCGCCCATGCTGGATGTTTCGACCAGCAGGGGATGTGGTTGACCCTGATCGCATATATTCTCTCGAGAACTATTCTTTGAACCACTCGAACGTTTGTACGGTTCTGTTGTATAGCCTAGTTGAGCTGAAGCGCATTCCTGTAATGTTTTGCGTAACATTTCCTCACTGAGACTGCCACTGCCAACGGGTGTGTTGCCAGTGCCGGTGCCTCTATGTGAGGCAGCATTGCGTAGCGCTTCCAAAATATCCTCGTGATAACCATTGAGAGATTTTAGAGTGCGTTCAACTTCTGATACTGCAGCACCACTCGAAGATGCCAGAGTACCATCTTGTGTGATTAATTCTAAATTATCGGATTGACCATCGTCGTGTACACCATGAACAAGGCCGTAACCGTGTTTCTTTAAAATACCTTTTTCTGTGAAGGAAAGTGGGAGAGGGAAATGTTTTCAATGCATTTTTGTTTCTCTTTGCTTTTTATACTTTTATTTGTGATACTGATTTTATTTTTTCTTTTTTTATTCATTTAAATTAGTGTTCAAATAACAAGTCAGTTTTAATATTTCGTTTATTATTTGTTATTTTTTCTTTGTTGACGTTCATATCTGTACATGAAAAGTTAACATAATGACGGAGCAATGAAACTGATTAAAAATATGAAAAAAAGAACATTTCTATATCAAAGTGCAAATATTTAAAAGGTGCTAAAATTAAAAGTTTTCCATTAATCAATCTTGATAAAAAAGAAATAATTTGAACCTAAAATATTTTATGAACACCTTCCAAAATTTGATAATTTAATTTAAAAAATTAAAAATCAATTGAAACTGGTTTTTAGCTTCAGTTCATTTTTTCATTTTTTAAACTCTTTTTTTGAGAACGAAAGAAATGAAAGTTATATAGACAAGATGAATGCTGATAAAGAATGTAGCATTACATTCTGCTGGTGTCTAATTTTTCTATTTTCCTTGGAAAACGTCCGCATACATTTGTAAAATACTTTTTCTTTCTAAAAAAAAAGGCTTAAGGAACTAAAAACCAATTTCAATTAATTTATAATATCTACAGTTCATCTCCTAATTTACAAAAAATTTAAATGAAAATAAGAATTCGGATTCCCTCCATTTCTCTTATTTTTTGCTTTTGTAAGCGTTCCAGAAAGAACAGAAGAATTTTATGGAATTTGAGAGAAATGTTGCCTATTTCCCCGGCTGTTATGCACGCAAAGAAAGAACTTGGTTGCAATATGGTCACATTAACTATATTATGTTCCTTGTAACAATGTATGGTTATGGCGAGCAAATTATAGTTGTTTTCATCAACACTTTAGTCAAACGAACTATTTTTTTTGGTTAAATTAATTCATTAATAGTTGGTCCTAACCAAAAAATAAAAAATACAAGTAAAAGTACTGTATTCGGCTATGCCGAGTCTTATATACCCTTCACTATCTATGTAAATATTGTTCAAAAAAGCTTTGAATTAAAAAAGCAGAGAATTAAAAAATAAAAGAAAAATTGGCACTGCATTTATATAGTTTTACATAAAAATGACATCGGCTCTTAATGGGTCAAGCGTTTTTAAAAAGTTTTAGTACTTCTTTTAAGATCTCTTTTTCTTTTCGTGTGGAGTTGATAAATTCTAAATTAATTTTAAGATTGCATCATTCCTTTCGTCATTTACGGGCAATGTTTGTATTTTTTCAGCAGAAGTAATACCATTTTAATATTTTCCTTTGCTTCTTTAGCAATTTACGAAAATAAGTTTGTCAAGTTGGAAAAAATCAGTTGTCTACCTTACTAATGTAAAGGTGTTACAAAATTTAAGTTAAATTTAAATTAATTGCATGTACTAAACACGTACTTTCTATTGATAGGAATAAAACATAAGGAAAAGAATCTCCTTAAATTTTTGTGTATATGAGCTTGGTAGCGTAGATCTTTCACGTCAATCATTTTATAAAAAGAAATCGCCAAAACAAGACCCCATAGTACTAGAATTGTAGGACATATAGCTCTGTTTTAATACCACATAACGTCAACATTGGTATTATCAACTGCGTTTCGACTACTAATTATATCAACTGCTCTACCAGTTCTTATAATCAGTGACACTTTTATTTTTCACACTAAGATTCTATGTATTATTTTGCCAATTCATAAACGCCATCAAAGTGAAAATTTATTTGTCGCTTAAAATAATTTTATTTAGTCAAGTCAGCGTCTATTTGTTAATGTTGTATAATCCAATCAACAAACTATTTTGCTGTAAATGAACATAAGGCTAAAGTAGTTGTATTGAATGATTCCTTTAGCAGCTAGAAGTCGATCTTCTGTGATCAAATGCTAAAGAGAGTTTTTGAAATTGGCAATTGTGAACCATTGCGTGTAAAAGAAATAAGACTCTGTACTCACATTGTTATTTAAACGTCTAATATTTTGCTTTAATAAGTTCTAAGAAATTTTCAATGAAAATGCCTTGCTACACAAATTGTGCCATGTAGAAATATTAAATGCCAAACTTATTTTTTGTTTCAATACTCGTAGCAACTAAATTGTATTTTTATTAAAGTTGAAAAAATTAATTCAAGCAAATCAAAGTATTAAAAAAAAAAAATAAAAACTCCAGGAGTTTTAGTTAAGTTTAAAAGTTTTTTCATTTGTTTGTTTGTATAAATTGTATTTTTATTCTTTCCCTATTAAACTTGTAAGGACAATATTCCTACTACCACAACCTAAAGCTTCAGGTAGCCAATTTCTTTTACTAAAAGAAGACCAATGCTCTTAAGATCTAATTCAGTTTAATGTTCTTGTTGAAAAGGAATGATTATCGGTAAATAATTATTTGTCCATTTAAAAGTCGTTGTCTTTGTAATAAATGGTATAATTTTACAATGATAATTTTCTATAACACAATTCTAATTTCTTATATAAAATTTTTAAAAACTAACATTTACAACACATTCAATAAATATTAACAAAAAAAAAAAAAAACACATTTGAAAATTCTAAACATTTATTATCTTACTTTTTATCTAATAAGTTCATAAATGGTGAAAAAATAATTAGTATCAACAAAATAAACACACTACTATTTGTAGATGCAACTTGTTTAATAACTTGTTGTATATGTGTTAAATCGTTCGATTGTAGTATATTTGTATTGTATTCGTATTTTTAGTGCACAACCTTTTTTCTATATAAAGGATTAAATACGGGCTCGTAGATTATAAATTCGAACAAGTAAGAGTACTATATTCGGCTATGCCGAATCTTAAATACCCTTTACACTTTATGTAAATCTAGTTTACTGACTTACTTCAATCAAAAAAGCAAATATTGGGGTTGCAGAAAATTAAAAAAAAAAATTAAAAAAATTAAGTTCTACTATGTATATAATTTTACATAAAAATGCCAGCGGCTCTTAATGGGTTTAGCATTTTTTTTTAAATCTTAATATTTCCTTAAAGATCTCTTCAAAAGCTCTGATATGATATCCATATTGATATTTTTAACAATTTGAAAATTTCCGAGCCCCGTAACTCGGAAAATGTGAGCGAGCGCCAATTTTTTCACTTTATGTTTCTTTCTCTATTTTTTAATTATCTATCACCCCATATATATGTGTTTTGATTGGAGTTACTTCATTGTTTCAAATAACATAGACAAATTAGAGGACATGGACTGATCTTGCTGATTTCCAATAGCACATCTTTCGGCACTATTGTCACTATCGGAAAGGCAAATTTGATTTCAACACTAACACGGACAGACAGAGCATAAGAACTCAGAATATATGTATATAGCTTATGGGGTCGGAAATGGATATTGTAAAAACTACAAAAGGAATGACAAACTTAGTTATATAGTTTTCCACTTTTTGTAATGCAGGGTATAATAAGAAATGGATGTAAGAGCCCTATATAGCTTTTTGTCTATTTGTTTTTTTTATCTGACAGGATCGTGATATAGTAGAAGCTAAAATAAGAATTTCTGATACATGTTGTGTTATTGATTAATATTTTGCATGTGTTTTTTTTATATTTGCTTGTATGATGTTTAATTGTGTCACTAATTAGGGATCTTTTGATTTGTTTGTTCTTTATAAATTGCAACCGTCTGTCAAACCCACTGTAACAGCTTGACCATATACATACTTCGAATGGCGTCAACTATTGTAACACCCTTTACTTTAGTAATCGACGTTTTCTCCAATTTTCAAGATAGGCCCATATAGACAAAATTACATCAATAATGGGAACACCCTCTAATATTTCTATTTAAAATTGTTTATCTATACTATAGCGGGCTTAAAAATATATGCTCCTTGTGAATTTCAGCTGCTTGTCTTTAACGGTTTAAAAGTTTGGTCACATACATCAAATAGCATCAACTATTGGAACACTCTTTTATTTCCAAATCTATATTTTATACTTGGTGTTATGGCCAACTTAGCAATACTAGTTAATTTCAACCGTCTGTCTACAACTTTTCGAAAGTATGGCCATAAACATGAAATTAAATGAACTATTGGTTCACCCTTTAATTTTTAATTTTGTTATAATAAAATTCATTGTACTCGACATTTTGTCCAATTTTCGAACTTTTGACTATAACGATAGAAGAGATAGTCCTTTATAGGTCAATACACGTTTCCTAAGGGTACATCCTTTAATTTTTAGATTAATTCTTGTATAATTTTTTTCTATTGACAGTTATAGGAATTAGATATGAGCGAAATTTTAGTACCTGTGATTAAAAAATCACTGGTCACTACAGTGACTGAGTTGATCAAATAACAGTTCCGCGTAAGAACGTTCTTTTATATTTGCACACATACAAACTTAAATTTACTTTGTGAAAGAGATATACAAGTACTTTTGACTCTTTCATTCTTTCATATGTATATAAATGCAGCTTCTTAGCTGTGTTGGTTTTTCTTCCTTCTAATAATTAACAACGACTATTTTTTCCAAACTTCACACATACATACATATTTAGCAAAAAGAACAAAAAATGTTGTTTGCTTCTTTTATTTGAACCTATAATCAATCAGTGTTACCGAATTCTATAATTTTGGCCAAATTTAATTACAGATGTTTACGAGTATAATGTAGAGATCAAAATACATTTTCCATTATAATTACAGTTTGTATAAAAAATTACTTATTATTATATTCTTCCTATATAAACATGTATGTTTAAATATAAGAAGAACTGCAAACGGTGATCACGGTAACTATTTAAAAGAACGGTTATTTGAAAATCACGTTCACTGGTAACGATGTTCCTCAAAAATCACGGGATCGCTCATCCCTAATAGGAATACGTTGTTTTTATTTAGTTTTGAAACGGTGTCCTTAACGACTCATAATACAAGTAATAAACAGATAAAAGGTAATAAACACATTTATGGGGACACCCTTTAATTTTTAAAATTATGAACTGATTTTAAAACGAGACCAATCTTTAAGTTCTGTCAAAAAAAGCAACATTCAGACGAATTTATATCCTTCTTCTTTGTTTGAAGTTGGTTAAAAAATAGGTCGTGGTTAAGGCGTAAAGTATTTAGATAAAAGTTCATTAAGCAACATGCTTTCAATAAAGGAAGGATTTTGAAAAAATAGCAAAAATTAAATTCAAAATGTTGAATTTTTAAATCTAGGAAAGATATTGCATTGAAATTATGCTTGAAAAATCTTTTGTTAGAAGTTTGTGGTATTTCATTTTTATGTTATAGTTTGTTTAGTTATTTTAAAATTATTAAGTTACTGCTGTTATTAAATTTTTCACATTATTTTAACACATTTATGAACTTATTTTTGTATTTGTAGCTTAAAAAAACTGTTCTAACCATTTAAGAAAATTTGTTAAATTAAAAATGCTTTATAACTAAATCTACA
This sequence comes from Gymnosoma rotundatum, assembly GCA_916610165.2. Classification (NCBI taxonomy): domain Eukaryota; kingdom Metazoa; phylum Arthropoda; class Insecta; order Diptera; family Tachinidae; genus Gymnosoma; species Gymnosoma rotundatum. The sequence continues at coordinate 96,450,339 of OU744340.1, forward strand.
AATTTTTTTTATGAAATTAAAATAAATATTTAGATTAATAAACAACTAAGAAAAATTTAAGTTTAATAAATTTCTGTAAATAAAAACATATTAAGAAATTAAAAACATTATTGCTTGGGGCTTAAAAAAATAATTAAATAAAAAAAATATTACCATAATAAACTAAATTATATCGGTAATATAAAGAGTAACAAATAATAAAACATTGAACGCCAACAAAGTTTAACTATTTTATATAAAATCACGACTGCGAAAAACAATTACAATTAATTAATTTAGTTATTTATGTTTTGTTATTTAAATAGTAAAACATAGAAGAAATTGAAGTTGTAATAAAATAAGTTAATTTATAAGAGAAGAGTATTATTTAAGAAGTTTATATATATTGACATATTTTTCTAAAGTTCATCTAAATATAGAAACAAGTATACGTTAGGATAACAATGAATATAAAGAACGTATAATTTGCCTAATTTGTTGTTTGATAGGTTTTTTTTAATAAAACTATTACAAATGACTTCAAAATAAAAGAGTTACCTGAATGAGTTTGATCATCGTCACTGCCAGTGTAACGGCGACTGTGAATACTTTTATCACGACTATTGAAAAAATAAAAATCAATTAGTAAATTAAATAGTTTTTATATTTAAGTTTTTTTTTTTGAAGAGAAATTACCTGAAACCTGGTTGATTGGCATAAACTAATTTATTGGAACCATCTGGTGAAACCTCTTCAGCTGAATGATGATTTGGGGCAGTTGCGGGACCTCCATAAGCTTTGGCCATTGGCTTTTTGGTGTAGGGTGGATCGTATTTAAGAGTGGTGGTTTTACGCCTGTTTTATCAATGATCCATCCGGTGTTGACATGATTATTGGGTGGTTAATTTTGTTTTATTTAACAACGTGTTTTTATTTTGATTTAGTTATAGATTATGGATTTTTGAGGTTTTGTTTGTTTGTTTGTTTATTGGTTTGTTTGTTGTAAATAACGTTTGATTATGATTTGTTATCGATAATTAATGATGATATTTTAATGTCATAAAGGTGGTTGTTATGTTGTTGTTAAATTTAATTTCAATTTATTTTTGATTTTTATATTTTTAATTATATTTTTTTTATATCAAGTTATTTCATTTAAAATTGATAAGTTGTCAATTTTTTATAAGCGACCATGATGTTGAAGATGTTTGAACAAATTTTTTTTAAAGAAATTTTTTCATTATTTTTTTTTCAATTGTGTGATATGGAGGAATAAACAAATTTGGAATAATAAATATAAAAATATGTGATTGATTATTAGAAGTTGTTTTGGCTGTTGATTTTTCTTCTTTTTACAAAAGAAAAATGATAAAAGTTTTTAATTTTATATTTATAAAAAACATAAAAAAATTAATTACAAAAATAAAAAAAAATATAAAGAATTAATTACGATAAATAATGAAAGAACTGAATAGAAATGGTTTGTTTAGAGGGTTGGGTTTTTTTTAATTGTATAATATTTTACTTAATATAGTTTAGCTTTAATTTTATCAAGTATTTTGATAAAGAAGAAAATATTAAAAATTGTTTTTAAACAATTTGTCCAGATGCAATTTTTTGAGGCATTTTTTTTCTCAATTTCCTATTTAAGTTACACCGTTATGCGTTATCTAAAAGTGAACAGTAACATCCCCACAAAACTCAAGCAATACCATGTTGCTTACTCCTCCTGCTTTACAAACAAATAAAACATTCATGTTAGTTTCATGAAAATTTGTCAATGAGGTATTTGTATTTTATTGCTTGTAGGTAATCTAATAAATGCAATTAAAACAACTTTTTAAAAGTTTTTAGTATTCTGTAAATCTTCTGAAATAATGGACTTGATTTTGAGAACTTATAGGGTGTATTTACAATTTAGTGTAAATTTATTTATTAAGCCATTGATCTAAGAATCTTGAGTCTTATATCGTGATCTGCGTAATTCGTAAGATAAGAAAGATCATGTTTAGCCACCCTAACGCCACACAACAGGATACGAAATCTTAAATTGATGATGCACTTTTAATGTAATATATGTCAAATATCTACGATACGACATTTCTTCCGGCACCACTACCGATCTGAAAAGTTTTTTTTTTTAATGTTGTGCCGCATTCTGGGGTGAAACAACAATATAATCCACCATCTTATATTGGTGGCCATCTATTTTTAATTCGTTTTTTCTATGGCAAACTGTATTCTATAAGTCGTGCCTTTTGGCTTACAAATCCGCCATTTTGTTATTAAGGCCATATTGGATATGACTAAAACTGGTGAACTATATTCTAGTAGTCAGGATGTTTCATTTGACATTCAGATTTTATTAGTGGCATCCATCTGGTATTCTGATTGTCAAGTCATTTCATTGGAAAATTATATATTCGGCCATTTTGTCATTACGGCCATTTTGGATTTACTATGATCCTGAATGCTGGATGAATTGACACAAGACAAATAAAATCTCTTGAAAATAAGTCCAGATTTACACTATGCAATTGTTTGTAGCATTTTTTTTTCTCAATTTTCTATTTAAGTTACAGCGTTATACCTTATCTAAACATAAACATTTGCAGCAGTAACATCCTCTCAAAACTCAAGTAATACCATATTGGCTACTCCTCCTGCTTCACAAACAAACAAAAATTACATGCTAGTTTCATGAAAAATTGCATAGTGTAAATGGCGTATAATTCTGCCACGAAGCATTCCTGCTTTTACCAAAAGATTTCAAATGGTGTGATATAAAAAAAAAATTATTCCAACAAGTTGGAAAATATGTCTTTAAAACATAAACCTCTCTGCCGCCTAGTGATGGTTCTTTACTCTTCATTTTAAGCAGCTTTGCAGAGAATGTCCCTCAATTTGATTTAATCGTAGTTTTGCATTACGGTATGAGCCATGATCTATGAGAAAAAGACAAATATATTTAATGCTAGTTTAAAGCTTTGAAAAAATTTGTGAAAGCTTTTGGCGTAATTAAAATCAGGAATTTACTTGGGGCTTTTGTGAAAGCCTGGCTTAAGCAAGCTCGTTGCGGTTGTAATTAAGATCTGTGCTGTAAAAACAAGTATAACGAAGACACCTTGCGCAAGCAAAATATATTTTGTAAATAATGACATTAAATCAGAGTCGGTCACATGACTGGTTTTGTACTTTTATTTTTTAAATTAAATTTAACTACTCGTACAATTAAATTTATTAAACCACAACCCTCTTATAAACTAAAAATTTTATTTTCTTGTTGTTTTTTTAATGGGTTTCATAAACAAATGTTATAATTATTTAAAATTTTTTTTGTATTGAAAAATGTATATAATATACGAGTATGCAAGAATGTTTTACTTTAATTTCATTTAAAATGTACAAAGTTGTTATTTTTGTTAATGTAAATATTTGTGTATGAGTTCCAAAAAAATATATTTTTGTTTGGTGAGTATGTTTGTATGTAGTTGTTGTGTTGATTAATACGAAAATAATATGTAAAAGTTAGTTTTATTTATTTTATTTTCTGTTTTCTTTAATAATTTATATACATAAATTATATACATATAAGCTTCTCTTTTTTTTAAGAATAAATTTATATTATTATTTCAAACTTTTCGTAAGTAATCTTTGTTTTTTTTGTATTTTATTATTAGAAATAGATTTTAGGGCAAATTAAAAAAAATGCACATACAATAATACACAAACAAAATACACAAAAATGCTAAATAGATTTAAATGTGTTTGTATGTGTATTTGGTATGATTTGTTAGTAATCTTTCAATTTTTTTTTTAAATATGAATTAATAAAATTCATATGTTTCTTTTTAGTAAGTTTAACATTCTATCTCAGTAGAAAGCACCACCATAACTCAAAAAATTCATTGTTAATGACAGAAATGTGTGAAATTAATGTGATGTAATTTCACTTTGTTTAAATTTAAAATAAAAAAAAGAATTTGTTAACTGAATTTTTGTTTTTTGTTTTCAAGCAAGATGCAATATTGATGATGATGTGGTGTACCATTGTGGTTAAGAGATGCAATGACTATTGCCACTCATATGAGGTTTCTAATGTTGATATATAATGCAACGTTTATAAGGACAAAAATCAATGTATCTCTTTTTGTCGAAACAGTATTTATGAAATATTTGTGCTAAATATTAAATAATGAACACAGCTAGCGAACGAGCAACATTCATTTGCAAAGAAATGTAAACATATTTCAAATAAGCGTAACATAAAAAAGAAGCAATTTTGATAATTTTTTTCTGTTTTAATTTCAACTAAATTCTACTGCATTAAATAATTTTTGTACTCCCCGCGCCTTTTTCTAAAGTTTTTTAATATTTTGTATTAAAAGTTTTTTTTTTAACTTACCTTTAATAAAAAAAAAAAAAAAACAAAAAAAGAAAAAGAATAAAATAAAATAAAATTTTTAAATCCTGAAAGACCTTCAATTAGTTTATATTATTATTTGTTTCATAAGTTTGAATTGTAACTTAAAATTATTTAAGTTGTAATTGCCTAAAGTGCCTAATATAAAATTTCTTAAAAGATTTAATCAGGCATGTCGCAGAATTCAATTCTAATCAAAAGTGGTTTCAATGCGTAGAAGATTTTTTTTTGCGGTATTTAGAACTAATTATATTTCTCTTTTATTTATAATTTTTTACTAAGCTCAAGGCATAAGATTATACATGTTAAATAACGTCAGCTATATAGGCACCCTTTAATCTTTTAGATTTCTTTAACGTTTTGACTTGGGAGCTTTAGCATTTCGCCCTTTGTGAAAATTTGAAATTCACCCAGAAGATACATTAGAATTACGTATGTTAAATGGGGACACCCTGCATTTTTAAATTTCACAAAAATAGAATCTAATCTCTTAGCCTAATCTTCCGGAAAAAAGTGTAAATCGGTTCAGAAATGGCGGAATTCAAAACATACAAAAAAAACCAAAAAAAAAGAAAGAATATATACAAATAAAGCAGTAGTCCACTTAAAAAGTTACTTTAAACTATTTAGAGTATAAAAGTTTTTTCTTAGTTTCAGCACAACACAATCTGCGAAATTATAAAAATTCCAAAAATTTTGAACTGCCTGTTTTTCTTCTAAAACTTAAAAAATTTTTTCTATTTAAATTAAAATAAAAATCCAACAAAAATATGGACGACTTTATATAATATTTATAAACAATAATAGTGTAATTTGGGGTATTATATAAAATACATAGTTATGAATTTATTAAATGTATTATACTGTAATTTAAACCATGTCTCTATTTTTTCAATTGTGATTAAATCTCTTTTTAATTTTATTAACACTGAAACTTAAAATTTAAATGTCAAATTTATTATATTTTTAATGCATACATATGTATGTAAAATACATATGTACATATGTATATTGGTATTTGCTTTGATTTTAATCAGTTTATCGAAATATTTTGTTTTTGTTGTTGTTGTCATTCATATTATTAGAAACCAATATATGTTTTCCATATAATGGCTTACACTTCAATGATTTTGTTTGATACGTGTCATTGACCATTATGTTTATTAAAAAATAATACGAAATTCTAAAAATGAACTAACTGAAAGTCATTGATGAGCATTTAGGCTTAACTTACCTGACTAAATTGAAAAAGTTTTTTTCTTTTTTGTAAATATTGATTTTGATTATTTTGCAAAAACTAAAACAATGTTGCCATAATTGTAAAAATATTTTGAAAACAATTTAGTAATACTTGCGTTATATTTGAAATATATATGCAAGAAAAATAAAGAAAGATTATTTATTAATTCGCTAGTTATTTAAATCGCCAAATGTTAAAAATTATAAAATTTTTGGGTTAAAAAAAGCCAATATTAGGCAACATCCTGAGGACACCCTTTAATTATTATTTTTTTTGTTGTAGTGAGCAAACCCTCTGTAAATTTTAAAGCCTGCCTGTTGTGCTTCAAATACTAAGTCCTTTAACCATACATTGGAATAATTAATTAGATGGACTAATTAATTTTCGATTTCATTAGCATTGAATGACAACTAATGCTAATGGTTTTGTAGCATTATGTTAATATTGTTTATTTATTTTATGCATAGTTTTTGTAAGTTTCTGTTATAAAAAATATGCGTTTCATAAAAACTATTGTTTTTGATTCAATTGTAATTAATAATTAAACGATTTAATTAAAATTTCATAAGCATTAGAAAAAACAATTAAAATTATTTAATTAAAAAGAATCATTGCCATTAAACGTTTGTTCAATTTTTTAAATTTCAATGGTAATGAAGAATTTCCAAGTATGTTATTGCCAAAAAATCCGCATCATTAATGTTTACTTTAATATTTTTATACCTGTCGTTATAGCAGGCAGAGTATTGCATTCTGTCTGCAATTCACAAGTCTCTCCTAATGAAAAAGATTATCACATCTCTTAATTTTAATTATATTTTCTTGTCGGTTACTGTAGAGACAGTAATAGTCCATTTTCTGTGACAATTTCAATTATCCCTCGATTATGGTTACACATATAGAGACACACGATAGACGGACAGACATACGGACATACATCAATAATAAAAGCATTCAACGTTGTTGTTAACATTGCGATTTCAAATTAAAGCCGAGTTAAAGCGATTGTTTCACTATAGTGTAAATAAACTTGAACGATGGAATGGAAAACAAAGTTTTAGCCTCAACCTCAATTATTTATCTAAACTAAGCTGTTGCCGGCGACTTTAGCTGCGTTGTCTCTTTTGTTGTTCTCACAAATCAACTACAGCGTCGTCTGCAGTGCTGGCAAAATGGATTACTTTTAATAATTCGATACTAGCTCTATAGAATTAAGATAACAAATACAAATCTGAAAATACCAAGTAACTACTTTTGAGTATTGAGTATCTCAATAGTGCTTTATTATGGTACGGTCAGATTAATCAAATATTTGACCAAAAAGACGTAACTACTAAATAATGAAAAAAGAAATATAAGATTTTACTTAACATAAAAGTTAAGATATCATATTTATTATATTATAAATCTTCATTCGTAATGACAAGTGTCAGGAAAGTTGGAATAAAAATTTTTAAATTAGTGGTTACGTTCTTTTGATCAAATATTTCACTAATCTGACCGCACCTTAAGTCATCTGCTGTTAGGTTCTACATATGAAATCATATTATTTCTAACGCCTGCAAATATTCACACATACAAAATTTCATGTTTCTATTAGAATTACAGATATTTAATTTTTTTCTAAAAAAAATTATTTTTTTTAGCTAATTTAAAAATCTGTTTTTTTTTTGACAACATTGTTTCATTTTTGCTTTTTGTCCTTCATAAACATAAAACGGAAATGTAAAAATTTTAATACTTATAGCTTTCGTGTTCTTGCGCACTTTTAATTAAATCTCAACAAAAGCAACATAATAACAATTTGTAATATTAATTGATAGCAAGCGAATAGAACAAACGAAATGTATTTAAATAGCAAAGAACATAAAAGAATATAATACAAGAAATTAAAAAACAAGACATGTATCTTAATTGCATTATAAAATTAATTTGTTTTACACATTTATAAATTATAAAGATAAAAAATATAGCAACTTTTTAGCGGAATTTTTAAAAAATGAAAAGAACGTAACACAAAAAATTCAAGTCAAAAGATAAAACACCAATATTTATTTGAAACAAAAAAAGAAGCAAAAATATTGATTGTGCAATTCATATTTTTTGCAACTAATTTTTTTTTTTTGGTTGAAGTGGTTGGTGGACGAGTAAGAGTTTGAATAAATAGATATTGATAGATTTTATGTTGTTGTTGCTTTTCAAGGTTTTGTGAATAATACTGAGTCTATATAAATGCTAACAGTCACAATGACGACGACAACAATAAAAGTAGTAATGAAAAATTTAGTTTTACTCTTTATCTTTATCTTCTTTTTTGTATTTGTTTTTCAAGCATATTGACATACGTTTTTTTAGTTTTTTATTAATAACTGATATTTTTAGATTTTTTTCTTTTTTGCAAAAAACTGAACATAAAAGAAAAAATTATAACGTTGAGTTAAATGAAGTTGAAAAAGTTTTTCTATTTATCTGAAATTGGATTAGGACGGGCGTTTATTTTCAAATTGAATTTCTTCATTCTAATAATAACGAAAATAGTGTCCGGTTACAATGGAAAACAAAAATTAGTTACCTAAATGAAATACATATTAAATTTAAGAGTGCAACAAGCCAATCTATACAGACGTTTTCAGTGAACACTTATTGACGAATGAATAATATTTTAAGGCAGACATTTAAATGAAGAAAGTATATAAGAAGATTTGAAAATGAGAGGAATATTTTAGAGTATTTAGTATTAATTAAATTTTTGTATAGTATTATTAAGTTCAAATTAAAAGCTCAGAGGTACAATGATTTCTTGTAAGACAGAGAAATAAAATTTAAGGCCGTTGTTGCTTAGATAGTTAGCACGTTACCTACTAAACTATAATTGGTTTGATGGACTAGATTCGTATCGCAGCCACGGTCAAGCTAACAATAGCAATATCCTTCTTCACACTATATCGGTGTAGAAGAAAAAAAAAAAAAACTTAACGAGCCTGAATCTATCCCTTTCCATAGAAGGAAGTTGCATCCAAAAATATTTTACGTTTTTAGTAATACTCGACCGACAAATTACAATCATGTAGAAATATTGCTATAGAAAACAATTCGACATTTCTTCTTTTTAAACATTTTTTTCTCGGTTTCAGCTTAACAACTTTTTTGACACATATTTGTAGGGCTGTCAGATAATCGAAAGCACTAAAAAAGTAAAAGCACTAAAAAAGTAAAAAAATTGCTGTGTTTTACACCTTATTTGCAAATAGTGCCGTAAGACAAGAATTTTTTTAGTAAGCTAGATTTTCAAAATAAAAAATGTTCGCCGATTGTTGAAACATGTTGGTCGTCAAAGTATAGTTTATTATTTTTCTTAGGGCCGATATTAATACTTGCGTTTAAAGTTATTGCTAAAGGTGATCTTTATCTATTATTCGTTATAACAAGTTCCGAGTAAAATGAAATAAATCGTTTTTAAAATTTTTCAGTGCCAGATCGAAAACCGAATACTTTTGACAAATTTAATTGATCCTTAATTAAATTTAAAAAATGTTATATTTAAAATTTTTTTGCTTAGTCCACGTTACATTAAGATTGATTTTTTTTCAAAATATTGCAACTTTGAATGCTTAAATTTTACAATAAAAGTAAAAGCTGTCAATCTTAACTTTTCGAAAAATGCATTATTTGTCTGATAACATCCTACCTTAAACTATTGGTAAGTTGTAATAATAGGCCTTGGGATATAGACATAAAGATCATAGGGGTTAAATATGTTATAATTTTATTATTATTATAATAATTTTTTGATTTAGCTTTAAGTTTGCCAATACTTATTTAAGATTTTTTTATTATTTACAAATTTTTTCTTTAACGTCAAAAACACATACAAAAATCGTTGAAGAGCCAAAAAAATATATTTTATTTAACGACCCCTATAAATAAAATAAAATAAATAAATAAGTTATTGGTTCATTATAAAAAAATCTTTTTTGTCCCATTCCGAAACAAACTTCTTGATCTATCACAAATTATAAAAATATAATAATTTTGTGGCCCTCAAACGCTGAAAATACCAACTAAAAACTTTTTTGTTTCCAGCCGTATTTTTAAGTGGCGAAATATACTATTTTTCGTTAAAAAAAGGTTAATACAGCAATAAAATTCGTGTTAAAAAAATTGTTATTTAAAGGATTGTTTTATTATTATTGTTTTTGTATTTTTCTCTTTTAGGTGTAAAACCAGTTTTGCAAAAGTACTTTTATATCGTAGAAAATTATACGATACATTGGCAAATAAAAATCAATGTGAATAAATGTGAAACGATACTTTTTCGATCCCCTGTGGGCAAATTCAACAGCAATATAAAACGCAAATGAAAAGCATTTAATATTAAATCTATGGATAATATTAGCATCCCAAATAAGGATGTTGTTAAATATCTTGGTATCAACTTAGACAAGTTCCTATATTTTAATGAACACATTAAAATTCAAATTTCAAAAGCTCGTAACGCTTTCTTTATGTATAAGAAACTATTCTTCTCTAAACACATAAAATCAAAAATTAAGATAATTATGTATCAGTTCTTAACACATCCCTATCTTATATGGAAAAATTACTAGTATTTGAAAGAAAATGTTTAAGATCCTGCACTTGCTTATTCAGATCATCAAATAGTAATTATAAAAAATATATTTCTAACAAAAGGCTGTATAATAAAGCTAAAATTAGTAGAATAGATAATTTTATAATACACCTTATAAGAAATCACATTCTTAAATGCTGCGAATGTAGTGAAAACAACTTAATTCTAGCTCCTTAACACGTTAATGGCGAATACATAGCTCAAACCATACCGAAAGCGTTTGTACCACCAGAAGCATTTATTTTTCTGGACAAAAATGGATTTATCGAAAACGAGACAGGCATACCTATATTATATCATATCTATAGAAGAGCCAGTAATAAATCGATAACAAGCAGTCAATTAACTAATATAAATATCAAATTGAAATAAGTAGTTAAACAATTGTAATTTCCGTTACTAAAATCAATCATAACTGAAAACAAATTAGAGTTCAATATTCAGCTAAGCCGAATCTTAAATACCCTTCACTATCTATGTAAATCTGGTTTACTGAAGTAACTTCAATTAAAAAAGCCAATATTGCGGTGGCAGAGAATTAAAAAATAAAAAAAAAATTGGTACTGCATATTTATAATTTTTTTATAAAAATGACATTGGCTCTTAATGGGTTAAGCATTTTTTTTAAATTTTAGTATTTTCTTAAAAATCTCTTTTACAGCTTTAAATGATACCCATATTGATATTTAAAAAAATTTAAAAATTTCAGGGCACCGTAACTCGGAAAATATGCGCGAGGGCCTATTTTTTCACTTAATGTTTTTTTTTATTTTTTAATTCATAAATTTATTTTTTTAAATGGAAATACTTTATTGTTCCAAATGTCATGAAAAAATTAGAGGTAGGCATGGTGTTTTGCCTCGAAGGACATGGCTCGAGCTTGCTGATTTCCAATAGCACCTCTTTCGACACTATATCTGATCGATTGAAATATTTTTTTTGTTTCTTCGGCAAACTTGATTTCAACACTAACATGGACGGACAGACGGATATGCATAAGAAGTCAGAATATATATACTTTATGGGGTCGATAATGGGTATTGTAGAAATTACGCACGGAATGATAAACTTATATATACCCTTTTTCCACTTTTTGTGTTGAAGGGTATAAAAAGTTATTATCATTAATTGGTAATTAAATAATTTGTCATTGTCATTATCTGAAAAATACCTGAAATTTTAGTGTTAATATAAATTTATTAATATTTTCTTGCTTATACTTACATTTTACTTTAATCTAAAAATATTAAACCGCGCTTAAATTTTAAATAGAAACCGAGTTGTTTTTAACTGCAAAGAAATACATTTTTTCCTTAATAAAACTTTAATAGTGAATGGGACCATGGAGTATTACTATGAAATTAGCTAATCATTCAGCAAATTGTTTGCATGTTTTAGGCATCGAATATAGCTTGGGATAAATTGAATATTTATATTTAATTTTAAATATTTTGCCCTGTTTTCCAAATACTACGAAAGATACTGCTCTGCTTCTTAAGCTTTAAAACGTCTTATTTATCAAATAAATAATTTTTATGATTAAGAAAAAAGCTAAATTTTAAGGTTTCGAAGAACTTGAATGTATACAAATTATTAAAAAAAAAGTTGCATTTAAAAGTAACTTCCAGTTTTGTTTAATCATATATAAAAATGCTCCTTTGTCTTAGCAAAAAAATAAATTAAATTTAAAAAAGGCCTAGAAAATTATTTTATAAAGAAATTAGAAGTACAAAAATTTTAAATAAATATTCGTTTATGTTTTAAAAATTTTAGATGGTGTTTTGATATTTACATTTCCCTCTTTCGCTTTTTCAATTTAGTACAAAATAAGCCTGCTCATTTTCAGATCAACAAATTCTTTGGCTACAAGTTTCTATAAATTTTTTGACCATGTTGAAGAATAATAAAAATAAATAATAATTTAACATAATTTTTTTAAACACAACATCAATATATGTATAATAATAAAAATAGAAGAGTGACATATCTACAAAATATACATCAAAAGTGATTGGAAACAAAAATTAATTTTATTATACTTGTTTCTGATGAGCTACAAAAAAAAAAAAAAAAAAAAAATTATGTAATAAAAAAAAGGAACACACACATAATGTAATTATTAGAGCGTTAATACGTGTAGTTATGTTGAACTAATTTGTATAATTATTTTACAATAATTTTACAACAATACAAGAACTATAAGATTAAATTTAGAATTAATGAGGAAAAATGTTATGCAATAATTAAAAATAATAATAAAATTTATTTTTTTTTTAAATTTCTAATTAAAAATATTATTAAAGAGAAATAGAGAGAGAGATAACAGGGCGGAGGTATATCTATGAAGAGTTGCTGTTAGTTTAAACGTGGGTTATATGGAAGAAAAACACAATTAGAGCTGCAGGGCGAAAAATTCAGTGGCCTTGCACAGTAGGACGGAATTAAAACACATTTAGTCCAAGTTTTCATAATAAAAATCTTGGACCTTTAAATTTAGTCTTTCTAGTTCCAAAACAAAATATAATATAATCCCTTAGGCGTATGGAACTAAAAAATTCTTTATCTTGTTATTTTTAATTTTATGTTTTGCATATTAAAAATATTTTTAAAGCGATTGCCAAAAGGCAAGTTATAAATAAAACTTTTTGTAATATTGAAAAATGGCTTTTGTTCAACAAAATAATTCACAGCAAAAAATTACATTGTTTAAAAATTACTTGCCATATAATGACTTACTTTTGTGATTGCAATATTTTGTTACTCGCTTACAAAACGCATTATCTACGTTAGTTCGCAAAAGAAGGAAGTAGTTATTGAACTAGTTCATAAAGTTAAAAAATCATCATTACTTCCTGCTAGAATCAAGAATTAAATATAAGAGTATCATGCCTTGTTAAAATCATTATGATGGTACCCTAGTTGGGAAGTCATTCCACAAAAAATTATTATTCCACATTCGATAACATGTTTTTAAATTTTTGGAAGAGTAATCATTGTCTTCACAAAGGTTTATATACTAAAACCGGGATTTCAGAATCCAATGTTATTTGCACAGTTTTTTTGTTGAAGCCACACGTACTCTTCAAATCGTTTATATTTTACCTTTCTTTGTTTGTAGAGGAAGCCTTGGCCTTGGTTGGCTTATTCAGATAGATTGAAAGGTTTTTTCAATTGGAGGCCAAACAAATCAACAGCGAAAATTTCTTGTTTTTTAGATTGTTTTAAAAAGTCTCTTATCAATGACGGACTTTCAGAAGTAAACAAATAAATTTAATTCAAAAAATTCTATTGGAGAGAGCTTGAGTGCTTTAAGAAGTAAGCAACTTATAATTATATTATATTTTGATTTTAATTGACAGGATTTAAAAAAAAATACGTATTTTAAAGAAATTCAAAATTTTAAAATTTTAAAAACGTTTGTTAAATCTATTTATCCACATTATATTATAATATTATGTCGCCTGCCTTGCATCTTTAATTGTGTTTATGCACTTGACATAATGTTACTTATTTGTTTAAAACGTGTAATTTTCTTTTTACTTTTTATTTATAATGACAATAGTTTGAACGCAAAAAAAAAAAACAATAAAAAATTATAAAAATGTTCTTAAGAAAACTTAAAAACTAAAAAAAAGAAAAAATATTTTTCTCTGTTTTAAACCAAAAAATCGTTATTAAAAAATTATCTTAATTTTCATAATAATTATTATTTTCTGTTCGATGTTTTCTTTAAGATTCTTAAAATTTTTCATCAAATACTGTTTGTTTTTCATTACTTCTTTTCAACTAACCTCAGACACAGGGAGAAGTTTCTATGTACTACAACTGACCTGTAGCACAGTGCCATCAAGGTGAATGTTACAAAAACGAACCCAACAACCGACATTAGTACACCAACTAAAAATACTGTATTTGAGCCATGGTAGTTCTCTATACGAGTTTTAAAAAGTTTGTAACATTTTTTTTTGATTTTTTTATTTTGTTTATTATTTTTATTTTGTAAAAATTATATAATAATTATTATTATTTATCAGTTATAAAGGTGATTTTTTTTAAACACAGAAATTAGTTTTCATTCATGTTTTTAAATTGTTTAAAGTTTAAATGAAAAAAGTTTATATAATTCAGGGTTTTTTTTTTTAATTTAAATACACAAAAAGCAGAAAGCGAAATATTGAAGCCGATTGCAAACAAAGAAATATTCAGTTTTTTTTATTGATTAAAAATAATTAATTAATTTAATGGCATTTTGTGTTTTTAAGAAGGGTATAGAACAAATAGAATTGATTGGAAATAAAACCATTACGAATACATAGAACCATTCATTTGTATTAATGGCGATAGTGTTTTATTTGAGTTTTTATTGGGTTTCGTTTTTTTGTTTGTTTGTTTGAAATTATTGCAGTGATAGTAGTGGTTGGTTTGTTATCGATAGTAATCAACCCCAATTTTTTTTTTGTTTTTAGTTTTTTGTTGTTGTAATTTTTTAAATTTTAAAGCCATTGTTATACAGGATGATTGTATTTTTTCGTTTTATTTTTGCATTTATTTAACAGTAGTAGTGTTGGTATTAGCAGTCGTTGTTATTTTAATTGTTGTTTACGTAGTTGTCGTTGTAAAAGTTGATATATTGACAGACCGATGTAAAAATATATTAAAGTAATTGTTTAGTGTTAAGAAACTTTAAAATAAAAAAATATTTCTAAAATATTATACATTTTCATTTTAAGACATCAAGTAAACTTTTTTGAATTTAATTTATCCGCTGTTGTTAGAAAATCCTGTGAAGTAGGATGAATAAATAAAGTCTAATCACGCCATGACAATGGTAATCCTTAGTAATTTCCATCTTAATAAACTAGTTATAAATGTTAAAAATTTAACTTTATTTAATTTATTTCTTTGGTTGCTGAATAAAATTTTTACTAATATATTTTATTTTTTTAATTTATATTTTATAGTTTTATTAAAAAAATATCATGCATAAGAAATAAAAAAAAGTTTTAAATATGAGATTGTTGTAAAAGTGGTGATTGCTAATATCGGCAGTAGTTGTTGTGGTGAAAGTTTTAATGGTTGCAGTAAAACATGATGAAATATTTTCTTTTTTATAAAACTTTATATAATCAATAACTGTTTATGCTCTGATTAATCTATAAACTTGAAAACATTATCCTTAAATTTTAAAGCCAATCGCTACAGTAGTTTTCATAAAAATGGTATTTTAATAAATATTAGAAGAAAGGATCTTTTCAAAAGGTACTCTTCTTTACAAAGTACTAACAATATAAATAGCTAATTGATATTTAACCTTCTTGAAAAAAGAAGCCTTTTAAAAATGTGCTTTTAAAAAAGTACTTTTAAAAAAGTAAATTTTTTTACAAAAAGTACCTCACTGAAAAAGTCAATAAAAAAAATAAAATTAAATTAAAGAAAAAAGGGCTCTTTTGAATAAGTAAACTATTTAATTAGGAGAAATACCTTCTCGTAAATGGAAGCTTTTTGAAAAAGTACCTTTTCAGTAAGGTATGTCTTTTGGTGCAAAAGTAATTTTACTTGTTTAAAAAAAATCATCTAAAACTTTTTTAAACTGTTGAAAAAATATTTTCAGCAAAGCAATTGTGTTTCAATTGTATTGTTCAACATATTTGCAACTATACTTTGCATAATTTTAAATAAATATGTATATGATTTTATTCACTTTTAAAACGGATTCCATTATATAATATCAAAACTGAAAACAAATCTATTTTTTTTTTTTTTTGTTATGCAAATGTTCACATGAGAACTAAAAGTTTATCGTGGGCAGTACTAAGAAAGCATTAAATACGATGTGGCAAGAAAGAAAAAAGTTCTGTTGGAAGTTTCTTAAGAGTTATGGAAATATAATTTTTTATTATTAAATGTTTAGTTCCATGCAATTGCAATTTAATGATATATATATGTATTTGTTGTTTGTCTGATCTCCGTCAAATTTAGAAAAAAAAATTTGAAATTATTTAGTTTTAGAAGAAAACATTTGATTGCTTAGATCCAGTTGTATACGTTTTAATATATAAGAGGCTGGTGTGGAAAGTATTTGATTGGTTAAGAGGTAAAACATTTGGAAGTTGAAACAATTCGTGACTAAAAAAATTTACAAGGGCTGCTCTATATATTTCTATCCTAGTAGTGAAAATACGAATATTTATGATCAAAAATGGTTTTATTGTTTTTCAAAGTATTCTTCAGCATGATTTATACACTTTTGCATGCGCTCAAACCAGTTGTCGAAGCACTTTTTCCACTCCGATTGAGACACCTCTAAAACATGGTTTTTGAACACTTCAACAGCTTCTTCTGGCTACGAAAATCGTTGACCACGCATATTTTTCTTGATGTGCGGAAACAAGAAGAAGTTATTAGGTGCCAAGTCAGGACCGGTCAAAAACGCTCTGGTTTGAGCCGATGTGTGAGAGCTCGCATTGTCATGGTGAACAATGATTCGTCTTCTCTTGTTGGTTTTTCGAATTTCTCCGATGACTTCAGGCAATCAAATTGTAGTGTACCACTCAGAAGTAACCGTCCAAGCGGAACAGTCGCCACATGCTCAAGCGGAACAGCCGCCACATGACCAGTTTTGCCGAAGAAACAGGCGACCATTTGCTTCGAAGTGCTTCTTCAAAGAACAACTTTCGTTAGATTTTGCTCGTCTTTGCAGACCCACACGGTCGATTGTTGTTTCGTTTCGGGCTCATACGCATAGATCCATGATTCGTCACCTGTGACGGTCTTATAAACGTCTTTTGAAGCACCGCAATCGTATATTTGCAACATTTCTTTGCACAAATCGACCAGAGCCTTTTTTTTTGAGCGACTTTCAAATTGTGCGGGATCCAAGGAGAACAAACCTTTTTTACGGCCAGGTGTTCATGCAGTATCGAATGTATGCTGGTGGAAGAAATGTCCAAGGATGTCTCTATCTCTCGGTATGTCGCATGTCGATCTTATATTATGAGTTCACGCACGGCATCAATGTTCTCTGGCACAACAGCCGTTTTTGGGCGACCTTCACGGAATTCGTCTTCTGCACCGATTAAATTCATTATACCAATTTTTCACAGTGCTATAGGACGGTTCTTCATCGCCATACAACGATTTAAGTTCATCAATGCACTCTTGTCGTGATAATCCACGTCGAAATTTGTGAAAAATGATGGCACGAAAATGTTCACGAGTTAATTCCATTTTTTTCTATATTAATTTTTTCAAGTCACTGTTAACAACACAAATAATGGTCGTACGTCAAAACGTTTTGAGTACGATTATGCTTAAAAATGACAAACTTTCCAGTGGAAATATCAGATTGCACTTGGCAACACTCAGTGTTGCCAAGCCAGAAATATATATAGCAGCCCTCGTATCCAACCAAAGAGTCGGGCACGAAGTAAGAAAAATTTGACGAACGATTAATTTTGCAATTGTTCTGCCAATTGGTCATCAAAATCGTGCCAGTAGTATATTTTATTTCAACTCATTTTTCTACATCGAGAAACTGCAGACCCTTGCACGCGGCTTTCGGTGAGCTGTATATGAAGTACAGCCGTAGAAATTTAAAAAACGAATACCAAAACAATAATATCAATAATAATTTGACAAATTTTATTTGTTATCTTATTTTATTTAATATTTTTTGCAAGGAAAGGAAATTTTTAATTTAGTTCTGATAATAATTTACTAGCGAGCCGCTTACTCGGACAAAAGTTGGCTGAGAGCATGAGAGGAAAGTGATTTCGATATAATTATCGCAAGTTTTTGCTCCAAGTTTTTTTAAAGAAGAAATTTTTTCTTATAAATTTTAATAATTAATTTAAAACTACCTTATTATAGCAGTTTTTAATTATGATCAAATTAATAAGTAAAAAAATGTGATGCAAAACAAAACATTCACGCACATAAATAAAAACAAGAACTTGTAAAAGAAAATAATAAAATCAAGAGAAACTAAAGAACGTATTTCACTTCATCACTCAATACCTTAACAAGCCACAATCCTATTTTAAAACATATATGTTTATCAACAAGTCGAATTAATTTTACTAGGTGCCACCGTTGCAGCAGCTGACTATTTTTTTGCTTAATTTTGTTATGTGTAGAGTTGCTGTCAAAAGTTTTGTTTTTATTATTTTTTAAAATAGAATTTTAACAAGAGTTTTAAAACAATTAACAAAATAAAGCTTATGAAAGACAAGCTCTCTTACAATTATAACATCTCTCTAATGGGGTAACGGTACTATATGTTCTGTATAAAGATGAGCGATATCGTGATTTTTTAAGAACGACGTTACCGGTGTGTTTAAAAATCATCGTTTTTTTAAACAGTGACCGTTATTACTGTTTGTTATATGAATAATATAAAAGAAGTGTTGCCAGAACAAAAATATAACAATTGCTTTTACTAATAAGGAGAAAAAGGAGGAAGCAAAATAGCTATAAATTATTTTTGACTTACGAAAGAATAAAAGAAGCACAAATTTGACCACTCCGAGTACAAGAAAATTTTAATATGTTCGTATACAAATATAAAATAGCGATATTTCAAGTATCTTTAACTTAACAAATTCAGACACAGAATTTTATCTATACCCAAAAAAAAAGCTGAAATAAAAATTTTTAACATAAGAAAAGAATATAACAAAATGTGTAACGAGTTCGAAAAATGATAAATAATAATAATCAGCGTTTAATAAAAACGAAACATTATAATTTTCTGAAGGAATAAAAAATATGAAATAAAAATGAGCAAACAAAAAACTATTTAACATTCATACACTTTATTTATACTTGTACACACTCAGTTAAAGTGAAATATTTGTTTTTTTAATACATCCTGACATAATAATACAGATACAAATACAAAAACAAAAACAAATTGAAATTTATTAAAATTTTACAATCAGAATTTTATTTTAATACAAGAAAAATACACACTCTGTTACACAAGCACAATACACATTTATTCAATCGTTTGATCTTAATTACTCTGTTACACACAATAAAAAGGTGAAGGATCATACATACTCATCAAGAAACGTATCCATGGAAATTTGTGCATTTGGAAAACTTAATTTCAGTTATACGCATATTTGATATTTTATATTGTATTTTTACACAATATCAGCATACATACACATATACATCTATCTATGTACATACTTTTGTTAATAAATGTGTGTGTGTGTGTGTGCGTTTATATATGTTGAGTTAGTTTGTTTAGTTGTATGTTTGTAGGCAAGGATATGGGTGGAAGTATTTTTAGTTTTAAGTTTTTTTTTGTAATAATATACATGGTTTTTATTATTTTATAGAGGAGGTACTTCCCTTGTTAGTTTTTTAGTTTTTTCTTTTGCAACGGAAAAAAGCAAAAACTATTTTTGTAGATAATTTTTTTGTTAAAAAAAAAAGACTTGAAAAATAAATAATTTAGTTTTATTTAAAGGACAGAAAACCAAGCAAAGATTTTTTGTGTTAAATTTTTTAGCTTTTTTATCATTTTTGTTAGCTGCAAATATATTATTTTAGTATTTTTATTTAACATTTTTTTGTACACATTTTGTATTAAACCCAATTCAAAAGAAACCAGTTTTTTGATAGTAATAATTATCATAATTAAAATTTTAATGAAACTGAATAAAATTTCGTAAAAGAATTAACTTAAAAAATTGTATTATAAAGAAAATTTTGTACATTCATGAAAAAGTACTAATTGACATCGTGAAATTAATAAATTTACAGAGAATAAATTTGCAAGAAATTTTTCATAGTTCGTATAGAAGCAAAGCGGGATGGCAAGAAATGATTATTTTTGTACTTTTAATAAAAATATAAGTATTATATTGTTAGCAATCTTAATACAAAAGTAAAGCCATTGGTATTATTAAAGTCATATTGGATATGGTCTTTCATTCATGGTCATAATTATATTTATATTTATGTTTGTAGTTGGAATCAGAGTTATTGAAAGAGTTATGATTTTAGACGAAATTGTAGCTGCACTAAATGTATAGCGACAGTTGCATTTATAGTTTATGTAATATTTATAATACTGTCCAAAGTAAGAAGACAACTAAAGTTTTGGGCGTGTTCTAGGTTATAGTTATATATACAGCTGTGGTCATTGCACAGCTATATTAATAATTCTGTTCAAGGGCAATGCCACCGTTATTGTCGCAATTACTTCGAATTTCCATTGCCAGTAAGATTTATAAATATGATTATGGCGGAAGTCGTAAGCGACAGTCACTGCCATGATTATAGCCAGATTCTCAGGTTTATCCAAAATTCATAGTCATCATTGTACCCCGTAATAAAGGTAAAATTAAAGGAAAAGTAAACTTCAAGCGGCAGTCAAAATCACTATTTGCCACATTAATAGTAGTTCCTCAGGGTTATGTTTATAGGCATAACTGTATTAAGATTCATGGAGAAAGGTGAAATCTAAGTGAAAGTTACGAAAGTAAAAACCATTTTTTAACTTTATTTTATAACACGAAGTCATAGATAAATTAAGGATTATCGTCAGTTCGGTCCATGGTGACCATAACCCATACAACTACCAGCGCCCTTGGAACGCATAACGATAATTAGAATTGTAATCTTTTTGCATCATAGTTGGTACTGCCATGCTATTACTTTTTTCTGAACAGAATCCTTGCTGGCGTCTTATATAATGCTATATAGGACGCAAATGACCTCTTGCACTTACAGTTCAAACCAGGGCCACCAAGTTACTCCCGATAATCATAAAAGAGATCTAGATTCCTACGGCAACAGTCGCATAGTTATAGTCGAAATAAATAGAAACAAGTAGGACTGCTATATTCGGCTATGCCGAATCTTATAAACCTTTCACCATCTATATAAATCTAGTTTAGCGAATTAAGTCAAATCAGAGAAATAAAAAAAAAATGATACTGCATATATATAATTTAACATAAAAATGCTATCGGTTTCTTAATGGGTTAAGCATTTTTAAAAAAATTGTAGTATTTCCTTAAAGACCTCTTCAAAAACTTAAAAATGATACCCATATTGATATTTTGGAAAGTTTGAAAATTTCAGAGCCCCGTAACTCAGAAAATATGGGCTAGCGCCAATTTTTTCACTTGATGTATTTTCCTTATTTTTTCATTCTATACTGCTCCACATATTTATTTTTTCGATTGGAGTTACTTTATTGTTCCAAATGACATGAAAAAATTAGAGGTAGGCGTGGTGTTTTGCCTGCTGCATCGAAAAACATGGACCGATCATGCTGATTGCCAATAGCACCTCTTTCAACAATATATCTGATCGATTAAAGTACTTGTTTTTTTTGTGAAATTAAATTTGCTAGGCAACACTCACACGAACGCACAGACGGACATCGGTCAATCGACTTCTCTATGTATAAGAAGTCAGAATATATACTTTATAGGGTCGGAAATGGATATTGTAGAAATTACAAACGAAATGACGAACTTAAATATACCCTTTTTCTACTTTTTGTGGTAAAGATTATAAAGATAGAATTTGAATATAAATTACAATCGAAGTAGAAGTCGATAGTCACAGAAGTGGTTCTAGTAAAAGTCCTAACCCCAATAGTCAGTTTAGCATAAATTATTATTATAACAATTATGGTTAAAGAACATTTTCAATACTAATTATGATCACAAACGTACTAACAATCAAAGCTACAGTTAACGTCACAACCACATTTGAAATTTTATTCATATCAGAGTCTTCGTAATAGTCGTAGTAGCAGAATGTCACAGGTGTACTAAAAGTAACGATTATTTTTATTCTCATGGACGGAATTTAATTTAACTGATAGTTTTGTTCATCGTTAAGTGATTAAATGCAGTCGTAGTAATTGTGAAGGTCATGGTCACAGCATAAATTATTTTTATAGGTAAATAAACATTTACATTTCTATTCTATTCTTCTCTTCAAATTTAAATGGCAAATAAATAACAATAGCTTTCCTTTAACAAAACAATATACCTCGAAAAATTTCTTGCATCTAATGACGTCAAAAAGCATTTTACATTTTCTTTTAGTAAAAAAATTTTACATAAAAATTAAAATGTAACAACTCAAAGAAAAATAAAAAAACAGAAATTTTGATGAAATATAAATTGTTAAATTTTGGATTTTTTTTTTTAGAAAATCTTAATTAAATTTGCTTGGTACTCTACCTGTAACAAACGGCCAGTGTTGCAAAACTAATGAAGACACATTTGACGATAACGGTTAAAATGATGACCATGGATAAAGTGCTGATTCTATCTTGATCGGAAGATCCTGTAATGTATGATTAGGATAGTGATGAGGTATGAAAGAGAAAAAAATTCAGTTTTTTTTTTAAATTGGTGTTTTCAGTAACTGTGCATGGTTTTTTCTTAAAGGGACATAAAAATATAATAATCTTATGTTGTGCTAAATTTATTATTAGTGTTTTGACTTCTGCTGTTAAACTCTAAGATTTTAAATTGTGTAATTAACCATTTTCTTTCATTCTCATTCAATAAGGGATTACCATTGTCACTTGTTGTTTTGTTGTATTTTTTTTTAATAAATGCAACTAATTTCATTTGAAAATTAACACTGAAGATTTAAGAAGAAAATATGTTCTCCTTTTTTGTTTTACTTTTTCTTCAGTTTCACTTTGCCATTTATTTTTTATTCATCATTATTTTTTTTTTTAATAAAAATTATTTAAAACGGTGTATGCAAAATTTATATAATTGTAATTATGATTCATTTAGCTTACCATACGGCGTTTCCTTCTTTTCCATTTTGATTGTATTCTCTGGCGTTGGCAGAGCTTCTGTTGGCAGTGGTGTTGTTAATAAAACAATTAAACTGCAATCAATACCTCCCCATCCCATATCACAAAAGCATTTATTCGTATTCGTACAAACCTGTAGCAAAGAAAATTGTAGATGTTTGAAAAAAGAGAAGAATAAAAATGTAGAAAAACATATTGAAAATTCAATTATCAAAATTATATTGTAATAGAAATTATATTCACTTGCTATAAGAAAGCAGAGATGCTAAACAATATTTTGCTATTATTCTGCAAGTGAATGGTAAGAAAAATTCAATGATTTTAAAATTTATATTTTTGCATTGATTTTTTAATTGAAAAAGTTGTCAGGGGCTTTTAATAAATTGATGGTAAATTAATTCAAATATTGACAAATTTTCAAGTATGTGATTGTTATGGATGTGCAAAGCTCAAGAGAGTAATGCAGAAACTCCTTTTAATTTAATTAAAAAGTTTTTTTTCTTTATAAAAGTTAAAGCGATTTTTTAGAAATTTTGTATGCAAATTATTGGAGTAAAACATTCGCATCATAATACTTTTTTTAATATCAAATGTAGGGTACGTCAATTTATAATTTTATTCTTCTTCTATTTCATACCCTGTGGGTCTATTTACTTAATATGAGGCTTTAAAAATTGTCGCAATCATTCACGCGGCATTAGTACTGCCTTAATCCTTACTACATTCTACCTACTCGATTTTTTTTAAAACACATTCTTCAGCAAAATTAGAAATGAATTTATCGCCAGTGCCATTGTAATTTGTGAAGTCACCACCCTGAAATATAGTTTCGGAAATGACAGTATAAAAAGAGGAGTCATTTTAACCCAAACCCTTTTTACCGGTGAAAAGAGCACAGAAATTCTCTGCAGTCTTTGGAACAACTCGCTACAGAGCTTCTTGACAATGTGACCCAAGGGTTGACCATCAGCGGTCATATCAAAGTAAACATGAGGTAATCTCATTTTTTCTTTGCTAGCAAGATTGCGTAGACTGACAAATCCAAATTGCAACTGGCTGCTATTGGCACAAATCTGGTTTTCTAGGGTTCAAAATTAACATTACATCATGCATCCTCTTTCGTGTATTGCTTCGTGGCATATTCGCCGTCAAAGTAAAATAACTAATAAAAATGGCTACTTTTACCACCTGTTTGATCTCTCATCAAACTCTTTCCTAAAGTATGTAGCACGGTTACGAAAAATAACCAAATAGGTTATGCCTCAGGTGCTACTTCTCTTTTATAAAAAAAATTCGCTTGTTTAAGTCACAATGTTGTCCTTTGTTTACCAACCAGGCCCTCAGCTACAACTGTCACTTTTTTGTTGCTTGTTTTCTCGCTAGTAAAGGCGTCTTTTTAATTGTTTTCGTTGTTAATATACAGGTGCCTTTTATAAGGTGCTTATTGAAATACTACTCAACCTACCTCATCTACTGTTCTATTATGTAGGCGCGCCTTTACCAACTTACCTATCGTGGCTATAGAAAAATTATTTTTATTTTTTCTCATTACAATATCCCGAAAGGTCTAAAACTGCTATTTTCTATTTATTCATTTTTAAACACGTTTCCTATCGCGGCTACTCAGTAACAATTTTTCTGCACATTCATGGCGCGGTTGGGAGTTCAACTCATGATCAACTCTTTTACTGTAATCAGAAACCTTAGCCAATGTAACCAACGTGGTTTTTGTATATGTGTCTGTCTTAGCTTAGACATAAACCAATATTTTTTATGGTCAGCAATAGCTTTTTTTAGAGTGACCAAACTTATTGATATAAAATTATTTCTTTATTATTTGAAAGTCTTATAAATACTGGCAAAGCTTACCCCTCGATCTGAGCATTCTTGCCCTTGTTTGTTTGTTGGACATTTTGTTTGATCAACATGTGGAAAAATGCTAACGCAAGTTTGATTTAAACAAATCAAATTGTCCCCGCATGGAGTACCATCTTTAACCAGACCGTGATCAGGATATTCACCGGCACTCAGTTGGCCGCTAGTGGCTCTAAAAAATAATATTATATAATTAAATTTTAAAGAAAAGGGAAAAGTATGTAAATAAAAAGAACTTACTTGCACTCATATTCTAAACCCTTAATTGAAATAATGGTTCTTGAATATAAATCACCTTCATTGATTGGCTGACGTTCTCCTTCCTTACACTGCAAAGTGCCACACTGAACATTTCTGAATAATAAAAATACATTTTAATGGAATTATAATTGTTTTCTCAGGTATTAAAACCAGCATATTGATTAAGATGCAAAAACCTACTCTGGTTCACACTTTATAAAGTTTTCTTTGCCATCACGTCCGCAGTGGCCATTAATGGAGCCCTTAGAATTGAATTGCTCGAAGCATTCTTTATCGGCTGCAACACCACCATAACCCCAAATAGCTTCACACTGTAAATTTAACGTGGGGCAGTTGCCTTGAAAACAATAACCTTAAAAAATTAAAAAAAAAAATGATTTTTGTTAATATTAAATGTCAAAGAAAAAAGGAAGACTTAAATTAAAAATTGCACCAACCTGATACTCCTGACTTGGAATGGCCGCAAGGTGAACCATTTTTCTTGAAAACGTCAACAGGACATTCACCAGTATCACCATCGCAATATTCGGGTAAATCACATTCATTATGCGAATCACGACAGACATGATCCTTGGAACGCAACTGTCGCGAGTAAGCAGCCACAAGAAAATAACAGAAAAAAGTGAATGCACACATACACAAGAAAGAGCAATTGAATTAAAAAAAGATAAATAAATAAAAACAATTTTCATAAATATTCACAAGTAAAAAAAAAGAAAAAAAAAACAGAATGAAAAAGAAACTTACGCGACATTGGTCACAGCAAGCACCCGCAGCACATTGTGCTTCTGACTTCAGTTTACATGTAATACCATCACAACATGGATCCATAGCACACTCCTCAAAGGTGCCACAATCACATTCTTCATCTTCTTCCACGATTTTATTGCCACAATTGCGACGCATTTCGATCTGTAGGGAAATAATATATAATGAACAAAACACAGCGGAAATGAAGTTCTTGTTCATGTAATAATGAATATAAATTGCAAGTAACTTTTATATGCAACCCATTATTATACATGGCTGCTGGATTTATTTCTTTCATTGACAGTTTAACTGCATTGAGCTGGACTGTATGTGTATATGTGGGAGTGTGTGTGTGGAAGTTTTTGTTCGTAGCAAAATTAATGGGCTCCGAAATAAATATTGAATTGTTACCAATAATAAACAAAATAAAATTCTTATTTCTCTGTTGCTTGTGCAAAAAATTGTTGACAAAGTAATAAAGAGCAGCAAGAGATTTTTTTTGGTAGTTTTTATTTTATTTTGAATCAAAAAGTTAATTGGATTTCAGCTGTTCCGCTACACCTTAATTTTCATGTTTATTAAAATTATAATTTAAAAATAAAGCTTTTTTATTTACGAGTATAGTCATATGTTTTAGTGTTAAACTATGTGTTTTATGAAACAGAGATTCCCAAAACGAAAGCATTTGATTACAAAAAAACAGAAGTTTTATTTTATATTTAGACTTAACATGAAATGGCATGCCGTTCCACAGAGCTAACGAAACAACGCCTGTTTTGTAGGAGGGATGTAATGGCATTGTTATCTAACGCTGTGGAGATTTTAGATGGCCGCAACTAAAATCAGAGTTGACACCGTTGGACTTCTTTCTTTGAGAATACTCAGAAGAAAAAGCATATGTTAATGAGACAGGAACAATCCAATAACTAAAGAATAAGATAATTCCTCAAACTAATGGTAATAAACCTTAATTTATCCGACATTTTGTTTTACGCATAACTATTATAGATTCTTCTATTAAATATTAAGATAATTATCTGAAAACTGTGTGTTTACAATTAGCTTCGTGCTTTTAAGTTAGACCACTCTTTACCTACAGTTCCATTCAAGTATCATCCCGCGTTATAAGTAAATGTCATCGGTTTACTAACATCATCTGTAAAAAGAGATGCGTTTCATTGATACCGGAAGCCAAAAATTCTCACCAACAAAGGCGACAAGTTTTGAAATTAATTTGTTTCATTTTTTAAAGTGGTTTTTATAGAACTTAGGCAAATTGTAATTATTTCTTTAATGTTATTCTATAATTAGCAATACGTCAAGCGTAAGTCTTATTCTTCTGGCGTCGCTGCTTCTATGTGTGTTTTCTTCCTTTAATTTATTTGTATGAATAAAAATTTTATGTTCCATAGATCCACCATTTCAGCGTGTTATAGACGCTAAATAAACTGTCAACTTTATTTTTTAATTCTTTCCCTTCACAATCGGCTGCATACTCAGTTTTTGCTTTCTTTTTGAGACACTCTCTAGTATAATGAGAATGACTTTAATGTTTGGAATAAAATAAAATAAAATAAAGTGCGTAGTGATGATCTAATTATTATTACTAGTTTAGATATATTTATTTATCGATAATAAAAAAATATATATTTGTGATTAGTTTTATTTGGGTGCAATTTTGTGGTTAAATACTACATGGAATATTTAAATATGTTCAGTATCTTATACCAGTTCATTTTATAATGCAGACTGAAGAAAAAATAAAATATTATTGAAACAAAACAGCATTTTTTAAACTACAGGGCACTTCATTATTTTATTGGTTTTAGGTCCTTAATAAGGCCTTAAAGACCAAGTACAAAGTGTTAGTGATCAACTTAGATGACGAAAATAAAAAATTCTGTATTCTTTAAGACCTCAGACCTTTATATTGGAAACCATTTGTAGCAATTTATATATTTTTAAGTTAATTTTGTACTTAAAAATCTATACCATTTAAATTGAATATTAAAGTAATACACTTCAATCAAACACATTCAAACCAATTATGAATATTCTCACGGAATTTCTTTCCCAAGGAAAAAATTTTTCTCTAGAAAAGATTCCTCTATGAATTATGAATTCCGTGGGAATAAAATTATAAAAAAGTGGCATCATCGTAATTTGAAGGAAGTTTTTTTTTGTTTCATGTAATTTTTATTTTATAATTTATAATACCTCCTTTTTTTCCCCGAATTTTTTTTTTTCACTTTCCGTAGTCAATCAAAAGGGGAAAAATTTATAATGGGAGTAAAGGAAAAGTGAAAGAATAAACACGGAATTTTCGTTTATAATTGGGCTGAATATTGTCTTTGCTTCAATTCTAGTTTTGAGAATATTAAGCTTTAAAATTGAATATATGATTGAATTTTTATTAAGAAAACAAAAATGGATTATACAATAAAGTAATAAATATCAATTTTTTAAGTATAACAGATCATGTAAAAATTTATTTATTCTTACAGCAAGGATAAATAATTTATTATTGTTTTTGTCTTCTCTTTCACATTTTTTTAATTTTAGCCACAATTATTCATATTTATATTCAAGATATACACTGAAAATAATGTAAAAAAAAATTATTGTAAAGATATTAAGATTCATTAAAAATAAATAGTAATAATCGTGCTTGCTTTATTTCTGTAAATATTTCGTGATATTCTGACGATGAGTTGAATAACTCTAAACACGTGCTTTACTGTGTATTTTCTGACAACGCACCTAGGGTGGTATATATTGTTACGTTTTTCCATTTTAGACAAACGTACGGATGCTTTTGAATAAAAATACCACTGTGGCTCATTATGAATTCTATATTCTTACTTATTGAGCTTAACTGGCTATACTACTTGATCCTACCGGTCTTGTGAATCCCATGGTCTCGTATCTACTAAACATGCGTTATTATTACAAACGCAGCTATCCACGCTACACTAGTGTGTTACTCTGGCGAGACATGAACTACTCGATGCCATGTTTAGTAACCTTAACCATTCACAGACATCTCCCCTACTCCTTTTATTTAAGCCAGTCATCCCCTTTAATCCAGTAGCCGCAACACACGTCTGCCATACACCGTTGTTATGCTGCTACACTTCCCTGCTTTTACTTTTTACTTTTTATTAAAAAAGGCTTTCTTGACAATTATCTGTTACTCTTTTATTAAATTAGACGTCTCCACTAAGTTATCTGCCATGGCTTTACACAATAATTGTCCTTTGATTCGTGGGAGGTTGTACGCATGTCCGAACGCGGGATCGAACTCTTCGGTTTTACAGCTTTTGTTAACTAATTGTGGTATTATTCTATAGACACACCATTATTGAAAGTAACTTATTAACCATGCTCATACGGAAACAACAAAAGGCGTTGCCAGATTTTATTTTCGTAACAATATTGTGAAAATAATACCAAACTGTTTGTTGTTAGAAAGCTAATATTTCAAGAAATCAACCACGATGGGTACTTATAATTTTAAGAAAAAACTTAAGACTTTGCGGTGGCTATAATAGTCATAGATTTTCATAAATTTGATATTTATGCAAGCGTCATTCTACTTGGAAAATTACTATTCTTAGTACCATTCCATTTTTAAAATTACTACTATTATTTTTAAGTCCCTAAAGTAAATTGGAAACTATGCTACTTTCAATTTGAATTTTATCTTTCAATAGGTCTAGCCATTAAGAAATTTACAATTAATTTCTAAAAATTTTTCAGTTTCCTCCACTGTCCAGTCCTTAGGTATTTTATAGCCCATGAACATCTTATAACATTTATAAAATGTTTTTCGCTAAAAACAATAAGTCAGTGATTAATCTGTTTCCAACATAACCGGACTAAAAAATAAATTATAATGGTGAATTTTATGCAAATCTGTTTTGCACAATTTCCTGAAAAGGCTGATCAAATAACACGATACATACATACATATGCATCAGATTAATGAGAGTTCATAAGAACTGTCAGCTGGTAACTAAAGTTCAGATTTTTTATTCATCAAATATAAATCTTGTAACTGCCACGATCGCTAATTAAGGCTTTTGCAACACTTTTATAGCATTTAACTAGCTTAGGAACTGGGATATTACTGATTTGTAAATAGCTTGTCCATGTGATGTAATCTTACACAATTTCTTTTTTTTTATTGTTGTATTGATTGTACTGTATTTAAATCAAGGACCGTAATTCTTATCACTTTTATCAAAAAAAAATCAAGAAATAAGAGTTATTTTTGATATTTATATTTTAATATCAATAAAAAAATCAATTCAAAATTCGTGACATAGGTAATATCGTTAATAATACATACGGCATCAACAAATAAATAAGAGTTTTGAATTGATTTTTATTATTGACATAAAAATATAAAAATCGAAAAAAAAAAATTCATTTTCATTTAAAAATATAAAAATCAAAAATAACTTTTATTTTTCATTTAAAAATATAAAAATCAAAAATAACTTTTATTTTTCATTTAAAAAATAAAAATCAAAAATAACTCCTAAAAATAAAAATCAAAAATTTAAAAATTTAAAAAGCATGCATTTCGCCTAAAAATCATGATGGTGTAAATAAAACTTTTCTACAATGTTCATTTATGAATGAATTATTTCTTAAAAAATTGAAAAATATCTTATTTCCGGTCGCTGATTTAAATACATGTTGTTTGTTATATTGAAAAATGTGATATTATTGAATGATTTCGTTTCAAAACTTACGAAAAGTTATGTTAAGGATACAACTTCGTTTATCTTTAATGCTTATATATGATGTCATCAGTATGTTTATTTTATTGTATTTGTTATGATGATGTATTGTCGTGATATTATAACAAAAATGTGCCCAGTATTAAGTTGAATATTATTTTTTTTAATATATACCCCTCGTACTTAATTAATAATGCAAGGCTCCCGTTTATATTTTAGTTTCATGTTATCAATATACCGTGAGTGTCTGATTTTGAAGACAAAAAATAAATAAAAACCAATAAAATATCAAGCAAAGCTTGTTTTAATCAAACAGTATCATATTAAATTTCTACTTTTTATAGAAAGCTGCATCTTTTATTTTGTATTCTTCTTCAAAAATTGTTATTTCATAACATAACCATTGTTATTCTTCTTTTTATTACTTTACAAATCGCCAGTGAAAGATTATTATTTTTTTTACATTTAACAATGCAAATACGCAAGTGATACAATAAATTTATTTGCATATTTTAGTAGACGGTACTTTATACAAGAGAAGTTTGTAAACTACACATTTATTTAGTTCGTACATATGCGCTTAACACAGTTATTATTACAAAATATGAAGGAAGTTGATAATCGCATCAGTGTGTGTGAAAAAGACATAACTTAGCGTATATATCATAAACTATTTAAATATTTATTATCTAGGAACACTAGCCTTAGAATAGCGTACCAATATTTCTTTAGCATACTTTAGTATTCGTTTTGTTTTTGTGTATTGATGTTTGGCAGTTAACGTAATATAATACCTAAGGAAGGAAAAATTAAATTGTAATAACAAAGTTCATTAAGGTCCAAATATAATGCATAAGCTGGCTTAAGCTAACTTAAGAAACTGCGATAATACACAAAGATCATACGTGGCAAAGTATAATTTACGTTACAAAGTTTTATCCAAGTTATAGAAGAACATCAGTGAAATGTGTGGGGTTGTATGTGGACTTCGTCTACGCATATTAATATTAATTGATTATGGATACCCCTCGTATTCTTATTTTAAAAATTAGTTGGTTAAAATGATGATGAAAATGATGAGAAATGTTGATGACAGACGTAGCGGTCCAAAAATGCAGCATTACTGCTGGTGTATAATTTTTAATGTCTTCTTTGGAAAGAGTCTGCATACATTTGTAAATAATTTTTTTTTTCTTAAAATTTGTAGAAAATAAAATAGAACAGACAGCTCATATTCATCTATGCCTGGTTTGATTTACCCTTCATAATATTTGTATAATAACGCGTATATTTAACTCGGCATAAGAAACTCTTTGATAAATTTCTTATAAGTTTTCCTTTCTAAAAAAAAATGCTTTTACATACGTTATACGTTTTTTTATACTTTAGCAAAAATTTAATATTCACTTTTACGTCATTTCATGAGCGGAAACAACAGATAGTGTGTATAAAGTCTTGAATTATTAAATTTGTATAACTTCCTTACTCTGTTAAAGATGTTTTTTCATTTACACAAAGATAAATATGTATATTATTTTTAAAAATATGTTTTAATGTTATTTGGCGTAACTATTATACTACGGCATGCATTGTTGAAACAATTAATGAAATTAAATAAAAAGTAAAAAAAAAAATATGTTCATAAATGTGTTTGACATTTTTCAACCTTCATCTTCTGTGTATGTTAAATTACTTATTCAAAAATAAATTAAATAAAGCCAACGTTTGTCAAAGAAGTTTCCATTTTAATATGTCAAAGGTTTACTAACAATTTGCCATAAAAAACATAAAAGAATAAAAATTTTGAACTATGAACTTTTAATTTATTTAAAACGATTTTCTAATACGACCTTTTTTTTAATTTGTCCTATTGAGTTTATTTTTGATAGAAACCTTTTTAATCTTAAAAAAAGAGTATTGTAAATATAAATTATTTTTGGCAGTTTATCAAATAATGATTCTAAAGTAAATAGGACATTTCATTTTTTATTTGTTTTAGCTAACGAAATATTTTGTTTGCATTCATTTTTTTAGCAAAAAAAAAAAAAAAACAAGACGAAAAAAGCAAAAAAATTCTTAGAAATCAAGAGCAAAAATATTTATTGTTTACATTTACATAAAAAACATATATTTTCTATTTGAAAAGTGTGCGTACCAGTACAAAAGCAGAATTAGTCAATAACCAAGGGCACCTCAATCAAATTCAGGGGTTTCTTTCAAGGCTTTGTGTAAATAAAAGAGCCAAAATAACAAGCTCAAGAAGTTTAACTAAACTAAAATTGAAAATAAATATTGGACTTAAAGTAGAAACATGTAAATCTATTAAATTTTTTTCACATATGTATATATTCAGTTTTTAAATAAAAATTCTTTTAGCTTATTTTATAAAATAAACAAGGGCTGTATTTATATTTCATACTCCTTCATATAGCTGGCAATCCACATAATCTTCTATCATACTGGAATCTGAAGGTTCCAAATCCGTTATCATTTTGTCTGCTGAAATCACAATTATATTTTTTTGTTAGATTAAAAAAGAAATAATTTTCTTTTAGGTTATTGAAGCACAAATTAGGGTAGAACCAATCCTTCTTTGATTTTGTATTAAAAAAGCAGGTAAGATTTAATTTCATTAGATATTTCGTTATCAAGGTAATATAGCAATTTTGGGATTTCAGGTTTAAAAATAATTATTTAAAATTTAATAACAGCAAAAAATTAAGAAGAATAATGAAATTTTTACTAGATCCTTAAAATAGAACATATTTGACTAAGAAATTTTCAGGTTTAATAAAAATAAACTTAATAATATTTTAATACATTTTAAAGAAGATATAATTTAAAGTAAAAAAAAAAAACTAGACGAAAAATTCCTTTCGCAATTACTCTTAATTGAAGCCGCCTTACTACCACAAAAAAAAAAAAAAAAACACTTGCGGCTTGAAAGTACAGCTTGAGTATCAACAAAATTTTTTGTTTGAATATTTTTAGCAATTCCGATTGCTTTAAATGTTTTCCACGTAAAAGCGGAACATGTAAGTAAACGTATACAAATTTCATTCCCAAATGCACTCTTGAATAAAAATACCTTGAAGAAATAAATAAAAAAACGAAACAAAATGCCAACTATATTTAAAATAATTCCATATTTCCACAAATGCTACTACAAGTTTAAAGTGGGCGTAAAAAAATAGAATATTTTAAAATGACAACACGTTTAAAAAGTGCTTAGGAGTTGGTTCTTTAAGAAAATGTTTATATGAAGAACACACTTTACACATTTTGCATCAAATATCAAGGACAAACAGAAAAAAAAGCAATTGTGTGAAAGAATATAGTTTAAAATATATTTTTTAAGGCCTGCAAATTAAAACTAAGACGCAAATTTTATAATTTTAACGAACAATTGCATTATTTTGTAGAATTATATTATCGTTTGATTAAAAATACTGTGTATTTTTATAGGAATACTATTAACAAGGCCTGTCTCTGCCAGGAAAAAAATATGTTTTAAAAACCTTATATATTACATTGCTAGGTTTCCTTAAAAATATTACAGGAAAAATTTAGACGATTAAAAAAATAGCAAAGCCACGCCCACTGCCCACAAACTGAAAATAAAAAATCTGGCTCCATACAGTACCAAGAGAACAAAAATACTTTAATTATGCCAAATTTCAGCTTTCTGCGATATCAGACGGCTTGAGAAAGCTTTGGAAAGAGAATTGGACTTACATACATCCGGACATACAGCAAAACTATATAATTATAGACTAGCACTATGTGGATGGTACACGAAGGGAAAAAACATGGATGTGCTAAGGTCACAATAACCATATTATATGCTCTGTAACAGTCTTAAACCACGCGAACAATTTACACTTGTTTTCAACACAACTTCAGTTATGATAATCATTTTATTGGTAAAATTTAATCATTACTTATTTACACCCCAACCAAAGTTTTATAATTTTTTAAAAGATATGTAATTTAAATCCTTTAAATCAGGTACGAATAAAGTAAATTAAAATCATCGAGACGTGTTTTGACCCTCAATAATCAATATTGGTGATTTAAATAATAAATCGGGAAAATAGCACGAAAAAAAGAATTTTTGAAAATTAATTAATATAATTAAAAATAAAAAAATTCCAGTTACTTAATATAATTAAATATTTGCAGAGTGCCCGTGCATAAAATAAATTATCGTAGTGTTTTGTTATATTTTATTTTTCATCCTCTTTCAACTGTATAAAAGAGCCGAAAAAAATTCAGCCATATATAGCGGAGAAAGAAAAGTAGAATTACTATTGGTTATTGTTGTTTTTGCTTAAGCTTTGATTTTTGTCTTTACTTTATTGTTTGGACAAAGATCTTTAGTTTATTTAAAATGTTTGTCAGAAGTTTCCTGAAGAGTTAAGTAAGCGATAACGAAATGGCCATTGAGACGTGTTTTGACCCTCAATTTCAATGATTTAAATAATAAATCGGGAAAATAGTACAAAAAAAAAAAAAAAGAATTTTTAAAATCAAAAAGATTCCGAACAATAAATTTTCATAATAATATAATTTACCGATAACAAACAATGTTTGCGTTCAAAAATATTTTATACTAAGACTTGACAGCATGTTTTTCTATTAGTTTGTTAGCAATCGATTCATTGTAAACGTTTAAAATTGAAATAGTTATTTATTTTTTTGGAAAAAAACTAAAGAAATCAAAATTAATATACAAAATATATAAATATAAAAAAATGATTTCAATTTATGTTTTTAAATAATATCACAAATTATTAACAAACAAAACAATAAAAAACTAAGTCTTTTATTTCAGGAAAAGTTTGCACTTACGAAACCAAATATTATTTTATTACAATACACGACATTTTTAACCATATTATATTTTAATTCAACCATTTTATGTTTATGTTTGAACATTGTCGTAGAACATTGAATTAAACCATTTTAAATTATATTTATGGTTATAATTTACCATATTATTGGCATGCTAGACAGCAATATTATTATTTCTTACAATTTGCCTCAATCATGTTTTTTCTTTGCTAGTAGCTTTTGTGGTACATATATTGTTAGTCTAAAACACTCACTTAATGTTATCATTTTATCATCTTAAATCCTACATCCTGCTTAACATTTAAGTGGTTATTCAATTCTATTATGAAAACTCATGATCTTTGAAATTTGTTTTTCAGCAAAGTCATCTTATATTTTATCACAATCAATAGTTGTCGATAAACTATAAAACTACATGTCAAAAACATGTTTCTGCTATAGTAACTGGAACCATAATATGTTCTTAGTGACAATATATACGCTTGCGGTAAACAAATACATTTATTTAAAACACAACTTCAATCACGATACGCAAGCTTTGGTTTTTGTTTAATGAATGAGTAGTTGTTATGCACAAAAAGAGAAACGCAGATAGAAAAAATAACTTTTTGTTACTCTTCCTAAAGCCCGTTTTACACTATAATACTGAGAATAAAGATTTATCAAATACCAAAGTATTATGAAAAAGTGTAATAGTGTAAAAGCATATATAATGTATACGTCAAGTAATACGGAAAGAATTTGACATCCCATAATCGTTTTAAGAAATTTTTCTAAGCAACAACAACCAAATAAGTTTAGTTTTACAAAATGCACAAAATAATACACTAACGATTCTTAGTGCATTATTGTGTTGAGATGACAAGTATAGATCATCTCCATGAGGAGACTAGTTAAACGACACAACTAACTGCTGTCTAAGCAATGCCTTGTGGCTTGTGATCTACCCAGCAACCCAAACCATAAGGTAAAAACTCAGAATCCGCCTCGTCGATAAATCCGACAGGACTACAGGCGCTACAGCAATGACATCAGGGATATCATTCCATCTACGATAAACCGGATAGCCATTGCGGAAACCCAAAAACTATTGCATCACCAGACGGTCTCAGGAGCTATAAATGGATATAGATGAATAAACACTCCCTGCGATTTGAGAAAATGAAAGGCTTTTACCCAGGCAAACGAGACCAGATCTAAGACAATTCGGAGCCGGTTGGTGCAGCATACTCAACTATTACCGTGATCGAATAGTTCCTGACACTTTCAACCGTTGACCAGCATGTCTCCAAAGCCCTAATGCCAGAGCACTTCTTTAGACCTATTGGTACGACCGGTTAAAACTGCGAAATTTCTCCAGCTCCAAGTACCATCTGATGACACTTGACACACACAGGACTAAATTTTTTATATGTTTTCAGGGAAAAACTCTCGACAGCAGCAGAGCTGTTATAAAAACAACAACAAAAAATTAAGTAAAATAATTTTTTTCTCATTTATGATTATATTGTATCATAATAAATGTACATATCTATATTTTAACCATGTAATGGTTTCCTTTAACAATTCTATTATTGCATATAACTATATTTGGATTGACTACAACCATATTCAGTCATAATATGTTTTTATTATATTATAGATATCTCAATGTTTTTCTCTCTATGACCGTTTCAGCATTTTACGAGTAGAAAACTAGTGTTATCTTATCGACAAATTCTAAACTTTTAAGCTTCAGCAGTTAAGCGTCTGGAAATTACACTATACAATTTTAATTTTATGACGCTTTGCGCAAGTGAGCTCAAAAAACTCAATGAAGTTTTCTTTCTTTAACTGAAAATTTGTGGTTTTAAACCTAAGCTTTCGTGAGTTATACTAAATTTATATTTTCTAGCTGTATTTTCTGAAGCAGATTGGTGGATGTTCATTTAGTATTCTCATAGATAAAAATTTCCTTTTTATCCTGCCGAGCTTTCCATCAGACTTAACGCAATATATGCTTGATTTTTATAGTCTTCGAACAAAATATTTTAAACATAATTAATAATAAAATGGTTATTGGGGTCAATTTTTTTTTTTAGTTAAAACCAACCTTTTGCATTTTTGTGCATATTAATCATAGGACGTTAACATTTGAAAAAAAATATTTAACGTACTTGTTGTAATTATACATTGTTACAGAGAAAAAAATATGTGAAATTTGACGATATCATAACCATGTCTCTTCTCTGCATGCTGCTGGGTTTGAACATAAAATGCGAACTATTTATGGAATTAAATGTCAAAATAACATACACACACGCGTTTAACGTACACTAAACGTTAAACGAAAGGAGTAAGAGTGCTTTATTCGGCTATGCCGAAGAGTGCTATATATGCTATGCTATATACCCTTCACCATATATGTCAATCTATTTTAGTGAACTAACTCCAATTAAAAAAGCAAATATTTCTAGCTGATTTAGTGCCTCGGATTTCAATACTTTTACGGACGGACAGACGGACATAAAACATACTTATAAAGACATACGTTTTTTCGCTTTGCATTACATTTTGAAAGAGTTTTTATACCCTTCACCACAAAAAGTGGAAAAAAAATGTATATATAAGTTTGTCAGTCCGTGTATAATTTCTACAATACCTATTTCCGACCCCATAAAGAATATATATTCTGACTTGCGAAGTCGATTGAGCGATGTCTGTGTGTCCGTCCATGTAAGTGTAAAAAATAAAGTTTACCGAGGCACTAGATCAGCTAGAAAAAAAAACATTACATTCGATCAGACATAGTGTCTGAAAGATATGTTATTGGAAATGAGCATGATCGGTTTATGTCCCTTGAGGCAGCACGCAAAACACGCACGCCTACCCCTAATTTTTTCATGTCATTCGGAACAATAAAGTAACTCCAATCAAAAAGATAAAAGTATGGGGAGTTAGAGAATTTAAAAACAAAAAAACACATCTAGTAAAAAAATTGGCGCTCGTCCATATTTTCCGAGTTACGGGGCTCTGAAATTTTCAATTTTTTTTTAAAATATCAATATAGGTATCGTTTTAAAGCTTTTGAAGAGGTCTTTAAGGAAATACAAAATTTTTTTTTTAAATGTTTTGCCTATTAAGAGCCGATGGCATTTTAATATAAAATTATATAAATGCAGTAGCAAATTTATTTTTTATTTTTTAAATCTCTGTCACCCCAATATTAGCTTATTTGATTTGATTACTTCACTAAACTAGATTTACATAGATGGTGAAGGGTATATTAAATTCGGCATAGTCGAATATAGCACAGTTATAACAATAACAAATGGTCTTGTTAAAAAAAACAGTGTTATTTGAGGGCACAAAAATAAGGACTTTTTACGGCTAACCGCGAATTCCTCAAGGCACTGCTATTTTTAAAGGAATGATTGCGATTTCCAATTTACGGAGAAGCGAACTAATGCCATTCTATTGGATGTAAATTTCTTTAAGATTTCCTGCTTTCCTAATGCAAAATGAACTGAGAGCTTTGTTTGATCGATATGTGGTGACAAAAAGGTACCGTTGGCAATAAAACTCCCACTTAAAACTCGAAGATCATGCACTCAGTTTCAAAAGAATTTACTGGGCTACATTTACAAAATATATCAGAACTAGAAATAGTCATTGTTTATGATAACGGGGAATATTTATAAGAAATTAGCGGCTAACACTATTCTTTTAATTTGAGTAAACTTTTTAAAAATATTTTATAAAAACCAACTGCTTTAAAAACACCCTTTAATTTATTAAGTAAATATTAATTTATTAATAATAGTAAATAGAAAACGTGAAATAATTAATTTCATTTTTAGAAAGTAACTGAAACAGCCATGTTTTGACTTTTTTATACAACAGTTTTTGTAATAATCTCGAAAGGAAAAATGGAAATGAACATTCAAACAAAAATAGTTATTTAATTAGAAATAGAATGTTTTTTGTATTTATTTATTAAATATTTTAAGCATTTATTAAAACTTTTAAAATGAGCCCTTATTTGCTTAAAAACCTTGTGTGGGATATCCGTTAGAATTTAAATTAAAAAACTATTATATAAAATAATTCACTGTGACCTTGTTTAAAGAAAAAAAAAAAATTAATGAAACATTATTATATAAAAGTAGTATTTTAACAAATTCAATTTTAATCACAAGCACTTCTAGGAAAAATAATAATTATAATAAAAAAAAACTTTGCAAATGAAGAACGATAAAATAAAAAAAATTAAATTATAACTGAAGGCAGTAAAATTTTGCTTTTAAAATTTTATTATTTTTTTTATTTATTGTTTTTTATTTTAATTAAGCAATCACTTAGAAAAATAATTAATATTAATTATTTATTACACTGGTTTTATATTGTTGATTGAAGTTTGCGTACAGAATTATATACTTTGGTTTTATTTTCTTTTTGCAAATCCTGTGGTTGGTTTAAACACGTTTGAACTGTCGAAGCTGCAAAATGCAACTGCTATCGTTTGGTGCTATTTTTGCTTAAGTTATCATGAAGGATTTTTGTTTTTGGCTTTTTGTTTTATATAATAGTTGTTGTAGTTTGTTGCTTTTGTTGTTGCTGTATTTTGTGTAGCAGCATCAGTAGTTGTTGTTAGTAGTGGTGCTGTTGAATGAACAATGTGAGGCTTTTTTCTACCATTGCTTAAGTATAACACTTAATAATAGGGAAGGATGCCATCAAGGAGTGCCAAGTGTTTTTTGTTATTGTTTTTTATTTAGTTTTTATTTACAGCGCAAAAAGTATTTTCACTTTGCCTCTACATATATATATTTTTGTAGTTATTTTTTATCTTTTTTATTTATGGGTAAACTTCAATCAATATGATTGATTATTTTTTTGGCAGTTGAATCAAGTCTTTGTTTTATACTCACTATAAGTGGTTCGTTCGAAAAAAGTAGTAGGACTCAGGGGAGGATAACTTCCCTAAACAACAACTAGAGCCAAAATAAGAAAAAGTTTTGACAACATCCTTGTTTGATGTTTCACATAAATGAATAAAAAAAGTTAAGAAACAAAACTGGCAAAACTTAAGATTGTGACTATATGTCACATTGT
This sequence comes from Gymnosoma rotundatum, assembly GCA_916610165.2. Lineage (NCBI taxonomy): Eukaryota > Metazoa > Arthropoda > Insecta > Diptera > Tachinidae > Gymnosoma > Gymnosoma rotundatum. The sequence continues at coordinate 96,491,004 of OU744340.1, forward strand.
TTTTCTATTTCGTGTAGTATTGTTTTAAGAGATGATGAAGAATTACTCAAGTGCCAGCCAAAAATACAATAACATAAAAATCAAAATATATATATGTACGTACGTACAAAAGTAACTGTGAATTTTAACATATAAACGTTACGACTGCCATTAAATCAGATGCCTACACATCATGAAGCTGATGCCACTATGGATTAAAAACCTGCCTTAAGGCTTACACTTAACTGTAGTATACTCGCATACTCAAGACTTATACTGATTTAAATATACCTACACCCTTGCAATAACGTTTACGTAGTCGTCGTCATGGTTATTTTTTTTTTTTTTTTTTTGGTTGGCAATGTGTGTAAAAAAGTTGACAACATTTGAAACAAACACGTGCACTAAAGCTGGCACGCGCAGGTGTTAGAACTGAGATGAATATTTTACATTAATGTATGTACTGCCTGATTGAATAAGCGAGTGCAATTTAAAAAGTTTATTTTTAAGCAAACTTGCTCTACAAATATATTTATCTGTTCCACTAACATATGTGACAGAAGCAAACAAATCAAGTAAGTTTTTTAGGCAGTGATGCTAAAACCAAAGAAGATTCAAAGCACTTACATCAATTAAGGTTAATTTGGAATTCTTTATGTGGATGCTTGGATTGCCAAATCAATTAGATCTTTTTTTAAGTTACGTTTGGCAAGTCATGCTAGGAATATAATATACTTTATGGAATTGAAAATGAGATGGAACCTGGTGCGAAAGGTATTCGAAAAATAGATAAACATTTTATAAATGAATTTATTCACAATATGTCTCCACCTCATATTTGCCTTGAATTTTATTTTCAATGTTGGCGACCAACTATTTCAAAAACCTCAAATAATCCTAGAAATACAAAATATCACAGAAAATTTCTTAACGATCTAAAAGTAAAATCACAAAATAAAAAAAATTAAAAATCCTATTAATCATATTAAAAAAAAAACAATAAAATTGAAAAACTTTTATTATCCAAAAATTATTACACAGGTTTGAATTCGGTGTTAACCATTCCGATCGATTTTGTTTATTTCTAAAAAATGCCGAAAGTCCACTTTTAAATTTGAAGTTGCAATATTGTGCACAAAAATGCAACAACCTAGGCTTATCTAAATAAGGACAAAATCAATATAAATTAGCGGCCCAGCAATCGCGGTTTTGCTTTCATAGCTCGTCAATTTGCTAAAAACAAAAATCAGTGTTTATTTTTACCTAATTGATTATATAACCTTTCTATTAAGTCAAGAAAGTAAATAAACAACAATAAGTGTTAGCTTGATCGTGCTTGAGAGTTTTTCATTATCGTTGAAATAATTTTGGCATTGTTTGAAATGACAAAAAATTTAATTACATTAAACGGCTACTGGCAATGTTAAATCTTAAGAGTTCAAAGCATTTTTGTGATAAGAATGATATTTAAAAATAATACTCAATCATACTTTTGGTTGTTTATTTAGTCCACAAAAACATTTAACATCAATTAGTGATAGAGATTTGTTTTTGTAACTGACTCCCAATGAAAGCTTTTCATTACAAAGCATTACCATTTTTGAAAGTAATTGTAATGCTTTTATAATTAACAATTAATAGGGATTTTAATTAATTAATGCGACCCATTTTTGGAAGTAAGTTTCTGATAATTTCATGAGCATTGAATGTTTAATACTGCTGATGATTAATTAAGCAACATCATTAATTTTTTTATTATACTTTTTAATGCAAACGTTTCACTCATAATAAGTATAAAAAGAATGTCATTATTATTGACCGCTGATTAAGATTTTTGAAAGCATTGCCATTAATATACGTCACTTTCTGTCTTTATACACTAAAGTGTACTTCAATCCCTCAATTTACGTTGCGGTTACGTTCCAGAAAAACACAACGCAAATCGAAACAACGCAAAGTGAATTATGATTTTTTATTGCAAACCATGTAATTATCGAGGATAGGTTCCAGGGTTACGAAAATACTACTGAACGAAGTAAACATTAAAAAAAAATTTAATAAAAACAAATTTAATTTAAACAAAATAACAAAATATTTAACTAATGTATAAAAAATTAAATAATAATTAATTACAGTCTGATGAGTCTAAAGTGGCTGTCGTCGTAAGTCGGTTTTCTTTCACAATAAATTGGTCAAATGTTTGCTAAACAGCCTTTGTTTTTAACGTAAAATAATTTTTTTTTTGTAGCAATTGAGGTTCGTTGCTACCGCCAGGAACACTCTTAAAACTTCTTCTGCTGCCAGAACTATTTGTGTAAAAAAATCTCTATAGCTCCGTCAATCAAAAATATCGCTTTACAACTTTCTTTGGATATTAAATTTTGTTATTCGGAGATTATTCTTTTTAAGAAAAAGTCAAAACACACTAATTGAAACTGAACTCTAAACTTAGCAAATCAAAGTGAAAATAAACTGTATTAAAATAGCCTTGATTTTCAGTTAGAAAGGGAATCCCTAAGTTTTAATGGTATGGAGCAATTAGAAACGAGGGTCGTGCCATCTTAAAAAAAAGTGAGAATTTCAAAAAACTAAAAAAAAATTGAAGATTCGAACCCACAACAATGCAATTTCGAGAATCTAAGGACGCATAGTGGAAATTAGTACTAATTAAGCAGCGATGCAAATTCGAAAAAACAGAAAACGAAATGACGCAAAACGAGGTATTGGTGTATAATAAAAGTATATTCTAACAAAAGCATATTGAAGCATTATTTTATAATTGTATTTGGTGTAAGTAATAAGATCTGCTAACTGGGTTGGTGACCTTAGGTCTCAGACATCAAGTTTTACACCTGTCTCACTTAAAAATAATAAATTATTAAAATGTTCAAAAATCTAAAAAATAGTGAGAGTTTATTGTTTTATGCGTAGTTGTTTTTTTAAGAAGGTTCTGCAATTGTATTTAATTTTATTAATAATCGAAAACCATATTTAGGCCAAATTGATAAAAAGCCTATTGAATAAGAACATTTAATTGCATTACGTTATATTACTCAATTTATTGTTTTATTCTGTCTTATTATACATGATATATTACAGCAATAGCCATTTAACAATTTCATACAACTCATATTTCTATATGATCATTCAAAGGTTCATCAAAACATTTTTTTTTTTAAATTCTGGAAAGTAATGGAAAAATTCCCATCATGGTATGGGATAACTGTGTTCCATAATTTGCAAACTTTTGTTACAAATGAATTATGCATAAAAAGGGAATGTAGTCTGGGGCATCTTTTACCCGAATGCGAGAATGTAAAAAAACTTAGTTAGATATCACGGATTGTTAAATTTTATTATCTTCCTTAAACCTCATACGAGTACATTCACAAATTTTGTTATACGATGAATATATTTCCTTATTCGTATAAAATCTGTTGAACTAGTACACGAGTAGATCTCCAAATCATATGTAATAAACGGTAATCATAATGCTTCTGCCAATAATTGTCTCACTTTGAATGGAAAATAGGAACTTATACTATAAATGCGACTTAAAGCAAAGCAGATTTTAAATATTACTTCATCTAGATAAATCCGTATAAGGTTTATAGTATGAAACATATTCGATCGGTTTATTGTATAATAAAATTTTGAATTTTTCCCAGTCAGGATTTGAACCATCGATCTTATAAATGAATAAAAATTGACTTATTTTTCGGCTTTTTGGTTCATTTTTAATTTAATTTCTAAATATTTTTAGAAATAAAAATTATTTACAAATGTATGCGTATGTTTTCCAGAGAAAACAAAAAATATTACACACTAGCAGAATGAAATACAGCATTTTCTGGACCGCTACATCCTTCGTCAGCATTCTTCGCTTCTATCTACCTTATGTTATGTACATTGTAAACATCATATATTTAACTAACTAATCTTAATATTAATTTGGTGAGACAAAGTCCACACACAAATTAAAGCATTTCTTTGTGGTTCCCATGTAACTCGTCTTGTACATTTGTTGTTGCTTTTGTACTCTCCTTCGGATTGCCACGAAATACAACTTTTTATTTTTTATTATTCATAATTGTTTGCTCACAACATTTAGATGCTGTTTTAGTATCATATTGACTGTTATGAGTTAATAATTAATAATTTTTATTTCTAAAAACGTTTAGAAATTTAAATAAAAAGAACCAAAAGCCGAAAAATAAGTAAATTTTCATTCAGGTAAAACATTTTTTTTTTCATAAAAACAATTATTTTTATTTAAGCGGAATAGGTATTTAAATACTTTCAATAAAATGTAATTACCATTACTAAACACAATTATAATTAAAAAAAAAATCATCAACGTTAAATAATAGTTAAAGTTTTTTCATTGCAAATATGGCAAACAATGCCAATGAAATTTCAATGGTAATGAAAAAACCCAAAGATTTTGGTAAAATAAAACAAAAGATTTCACAGGAATCAGCCTCCGCACGTATGAAAGTTTTATTTGGTGCTTACTACAATTTAAGTAAGAGTGTTCAATTGAACGAATTATTTATAAAATTTAAATATTTTATTAATTCAACTTGTAATTGAAATTACTAATTAGTTAATGAAATCTTAAACCAAATATAACCTACAATAGGCGTTAATTTATTCTATAGTTTTGGGCATCATGATTGACTTTTACTAAGTGATAGGATCAAGATATTCAATTAAAAATATAATATTAGGAAGGCTTTTCGATTAGACCTCGTTTATATGACTATGGGTGTATATAATCATAAGACATGTATTATTATATATCAAGCAGTTATTGTCTACGAATGAATAAATTCTTGTTTTTTTCTATTTTCTCTATTGCTTGCTGTGAGAAAAATAAATGTAGAAGAAAAACGCTGCAAGTATTCATCATATTCACACATTCGTTTTTATATTTATAAGTGTGTATAAATGTATATACGCTTATTTGTTAGGCTGCATGTGCTATATTGAGGTCATTGTTTATGCTATAGAATACAAAACAATTTGAAACTCTTTCATAAAAATTAAATTCTTTTTTCTTTTTCTTCTTCAAGAATCCTTTTATTCAAAAATAGCAAGAACAAAAAATATAAAAAAGAAACAAACGAAAAACATTTGAAAACTTAAAGAAATACAACAAAAGAATAGTTTGACAGAAAGGCTTTATATTTCATGCGAAAGGTGTCGAATAATTGCGTTTTTTTTTTTTTTTTTTGAATGCAATGAAGGAAGTCGCAGTTATGAAAAATTTAAATTCGTATAATTTTTGTTTTTATGGCTTTCGTTTACCAGGAATGTAAGAAATACATTAATAAAACAATTATGTCATTTTAAAATTTATGGTAAAATAAATTAAAAACACTAAGTTAAATTTAAATTTAGTTTAAAGACGCCACGTTTTTCGCGTTTAGTTTTTAGAAGTTTTAAAATCTTTTTTATTCAATTTTTTAACACTCTGCGGGAACTAGAAACGTAAATAATAAGATGAAAAGTATATGGGGTAGTCCATAATCTCTGTAATGCTTTATGTGATTGACTACGGGAAATTTCTTTCAAGGTCCTGAATAGGCGTATCGTGCCTTGTTTCTCTGCTGCGATTATGATTTGTGCTCTGGTCTTTTAGTGGTTGAATATAGCTGGCGACTTCAGTAACGAAATGAGACCAGTTAAATCAATAGGAAATAGGTTGAGAGAAAGAATGCAGCTCTGAAGTAAAACCGAATAAATCATGATTGTTAGCTTTTCAAAAAAACTTACAAAACACTGGAAATTCAACATAGAATAGAGTCTGAAATTATAAATAGCCTAAAGATCAAATATGATATTCTACCCCGTCCAGGGCCGTATCACTCATGAAATGCTATTTGTTTGATTTTTTTATTTAGGAAAAATACAATTTACATATTTTTGGATAAAAAATACAAGGTGATAATTAAAGTTTAAGCAGTTATCAAGACACATTAATATACTATGTAGTGTCAGTAGATTAGTTGACTTTCTTATTTACGTTTTCAGATGTCAAATTTTGTTTACACTTATTATTTTTTTCCTATTATAATTTTTTCTTACAGTTAGTTTAAAATAATAAATATTTCATGAGAATATCATGAAATATTTATATTTGAAGGAATCAAGCACGAATAAAGTAAATTAATTAAATTTTAAAAGATTCCGAATAATAAATTTTTCATTTTGATTATGGAAATATATTTAAAATTTTCATAAAACAAAAAAGTTTTACTCCAACACTCTTTGAAACTGGGTTTTATTAAAAATTGTAGGCCTCGCCTCATGACTTTTTTTTTACTCATTTTATGTAAAAAGCTAAAATGATAAACACATTTTGTTACCTGTTTGTGTTTTTAAGTTTGGTAGAAAATGTGTTTATGCACATTTTTGGTTTTACGTATAAAATTAGTAAAAAAAAATCACAAAGAGGCGAGGTTTAGGAAGCTCCTCTAGCATAAATATAGCTCGATAAACATTAAAGGAAAAAAATCATGTTAAGGTTAAATGTAGACTAAAAATTGCCACTATTCCTACTGAATTTTGAAGTTATATAGCTAAAAGAGTTTTTAATCAAGAGGGTGGAATTAAATTAAAAATTTTAGTTTTAACATATAAATTCCTGGAACGGGGGAAAAATGTTCCAAAAAAATTGTTGTTTTTATTGAACTATCCCAGCAAAAAATTAGACATTACCTTTAAAAGTACTTGCCATATAATAACTTACTTTTGTGATTGCCATATTTTGTTACTCGCTTACAAAACACATTACATTAGTTTCCAAAAAAGGAAGTAAAAAGGGAACTAACTCTTTATGTTAAAAGATTATCAGTAATTGATTATAAAAGTCCCATGTCTTGTTAAAATCATTAAGTTGGCAATCTAGTTGGGAAGTATTTCTGCCAAAAATGCTTAATTACGCACTCGATTACCTTTTCAAAAATTTTTTGCTGGGATGTAGCCAAAAATGTAGCCAAAATTCGGGGACTTTAAAGCTCACTTTCCTTTTTTTAATCGGTGCTTTGCGCTCTGAAAAATTTTGCAATAATTTTAAAATTTTGCTCTAAAATTGGAAATGCTGGAAGGGCTGAAGGGGGAACCGTTATAATTGTTGACCTAATTTTGCTTTTATTCGCATTTGCTATGGGTTGTCTTTAAAATGGTTTAAACAAATTTGCTCGTACTGAATTTAATTTAAATTACATTTTCATTTTCTCAATTCAGAGACTTTTTAGCGAAAAGCGCTATCAGAATAAAACTGTAAACTTATTTATTTTAAATTTTATTAAGAACATAGGAAATGTTTTAAAGTAATAAAACGATAATTAGTAAGTGTACTACGCCAAAAATACTAAGTTAAGGTAGGCCAAACATTTTTATAGATATTTTCAAGATCTGTTTAAATTTATAAAATCTTAACATTTCAGTTAAAATAGGGGTCTGACTGTTTAAAGGTTCGCTGAGCAACACCTCTGCACTGTCTTTGTAAATTTTTGTTGAGATATATTGAGTGGTTCGTTCATAAGATACCGAACTTTGTAAAAAGAATAATCGTTGCGTACTTATTGTTGTAGTTGTTTTAGAACTGCTATTACCTGTAAAATTAATGTGCCTTGCACTTTCCTCTCCAATTTATTAAAACAATAATCAAATGTTACTTTAACCCTTTCGGGACGGATTTTTATTTTGAAAACCAAATTATGTATGGTAAAATTTTTTTCATATTCTAAAAGGTATGATAAAAGTATTATGTTCTCAATACTTAAAAATTTTAAATTCGTCCTTTTATCCTGGGACATATAATCCCAACAAGTATTTTCATGGGGCATAAAATCACAATCAGTGTTCTCGAAGATCGATTCGAAATTAAAAAGATAACTAAAATATAAATATTATTAGATTTAGATAAAAGTTTGGATTTATTTTTAACATTTTAGGAATGCAATTAGGTATTTATTTGTGGAATGGCCCAAAGCACTTGTAACATAAGGCGTTGTTACAACCTCAGAATATCATCTTTGTTCGCTTTTCTATGCCAATTGAAGAACAGCGGACACAGCGACAACGCTTCTCTTGCTCTACTGGCAAGTGGTCTCCAATATTAAGGCTATCCGTTTTTGGACGTTTGAGAGTTTTACCTCCCTGGCGATTGCATTGAAAATAAGGAAAATACGACAGTTTGAAAATTGCTGGGACGTATTATCCCAGTAGTCCCGAAAGGGTTAAAACTAGTAGTTCGACCAAATCGTTTGTTTTTTGGTCAAGATCGTTACCTCAACTTTTATGTTAAAAAAAATATTTCCACTATTTTTGATTCACTTGAATAGTGTGTTGCCTTCAGTCTGCACTATGATACAGAGCGTTAACGCTTAAGTTTGCTTTTATTATAAAAAGCAAAAAACTGAATAATAAATTTTTGTGAAAATTATCGCAAACATAAAGCGACTTATAATAAAAGTTATAAAAGATGTTATCTGAATTAGTATAATGAACTGGCTTGCGCTAATGTCTAATGTGCTGTCTAGTCAGAATTTCGCCTCTTGACTCGATGATATTTTCTCCAAAAATTAATGATAATTTAAACACCCTTCAAGTTTATTTTATAAAAAGAAGAATATTAAGTTATATATTAATAAACCGACCTTTCCTACAGCTTTTAAAAATCAGTATCCCAATCACTATATTTTCAGGTGTGTTAACCACTGATCGCATCTTGTATATATTAGTGCACGAGATGTGTTAGTTATACTGAATTTTAGAAATCTAAATAAAAATGAATATGGTGAAAAATAAATCTAAGGTTTTTATAATGTAAAGTATAGCAGCGTCTAAATTAGATTTTTAAATTACGACCTCTCCAAAAGCGTGATTAGTTGCTATTGATGGAAATTGATATACCCAAAGTTGGAAGCATTTCAAAATTGTGAAAATTGAGAAACAAATCACGCTACAATACAAAAGTTTATCTAACCATGTTCGTTTCATTTAAGTTTTTAATTACAATGATTCTCAGCTAGAATTTTAATAATATTTCCTAGAATAAAAAAGACAAAAAAAATCTTACACACACACAAGTTAACAGCACTGGCTCTTTCTTAATAAATAAATGCATGATTGTATGTACATAAGTATAAATGTATGTTTGCTTGTGTTGACAAGTGCATTTGTATTGATGTTGAATAGAACAGTCAGACTTTTGCCATTTTATATTTTTAATTGAATCAGAAAGAAAAATTGTCCTATAAGACAAGAATGACGTCCATAAGAAAAAATAGTGACCCATTGCCAAAAACAGATAGAAATATAAAATAAATTGTAAATGGAAATACGAGTACCTAAAAAAATAAAATATTTTTGTTTAAAACAATAATGGGAAATTGTGCAAAAAATTGCTTTTGAAATCCTAAAACAATAAATCAAAATTTCATTTGAAAATCAGAGTGATTCGTAGCCACAAGCATACACACTTTAGTGCCCATGTAAATAAAATTGCATTCATAAATTTATGAAGTTGACCTTTTTTTATGTTTTTCTTATTTGTATGAAATATGCTTTGAAATTTAAAACCAGTTTAATGGTTGGTTGATTTTTTTTTTTCGTTGAAATAAATTCCCCTGTTGCACTTACCTCATTTGGTTTGTTGAGCAAACACAAGCCATGACCTGTACGCAGTGCATCGATATAATCCTTTTTGCTGCATTCAGAGAATTTATAAGGCTGTACGTTCTCTTGCCCAACAATAGACTGAGCCATTATGCAACCATGCCAATCACGACAGAAACATTCCTCACCTATTTATTGCAACAAGAAGAAAATGCCATGAAAATTAAATTAAAAAATGGGAATTACATAAAAAGCACAAAAAAAAGAAAGAAAAGTAAAATAACGAAAATTGAAATGCAATTTTATGAGATAATTATAATTATTATTATTGTTGTCCTTGTTATCAACAACAAAAATTTAATCTCATCGACTTGCAGATAAATATTGAGTTCAGTACAATTACACCAATGGTCATATAACAAGTGACAACAACAGCAATGATATACAGTCATTTTCAATTCAATAGCAATTTTACAATCCCAATAACAATCACAATTGAAATTGAAATGACAACAATTTAACTTACGTCCATCATCGTGGCCCATTCCAATATTGTGGCCAATCATGTGGGCCATTGTACCAGCCAACAAATGAGGTTCATAGACATTAATGTCAACGCTGATGCCCACAGCACGTGGCGTACATACGGTATCTGGCACTGCCATTCCAGCCTCACCACCAGCAAATGTTTCGCCTCTGTAAATACAAGTTAAATGACAAATTGAAAATCATTATTAAATTGGTAATTAGGCTGAGATTTGATTGTATGTTTATAAATTCAAAATTGATTTCTGTAAAATTTGTTATTTTTCGTTTTATTAATTAGCTGCCAATTTTCACAATTAAATGTTACGTAAATAAATATAGTTAATATGATTTGAATTTAAGAAATTTTGGTAATATTTGTATAAATATGCAACAAGAAAAAATCACTGCAAATAATAATTGTTGAACAAATGTTGTGTAGTGTTAAGGGCATACAAATCGACTGGCTGCAATTTGAAATTAAATAACTCATACGCACCGTATATTTTATTGTGAAATAAATATTACTTATACGTCTTGTATAAAATCCAAAATCTAGTTCATAAATCTGACAAATAAATTTATTAAACTAATGAGTGGTGTTAAAGTCTAAAAATATTCTTATAATATTTGGTAGATATTGCTTTCTCATTAGGCAAACTTTCACTAGATAATTGTTTCTGACGTGAAGACACTCCAAGGACGTGTATTGCGAAAATATTTTCAGATTAAACTGGGCATTAAATGCTGATCAAAGCAATTGTGTTCGATATAATTGTTGTTCCATAAAATAAGATAGATAGATAGAATTCTTTATTTGTTGTAATAAATTAACATTTCAAAGATATTTCTAATCGTAAATTACAAATTGTTAAACAATAAAGAACTACGACATGGTTCAATACCGTCTATCGGAAAAAATGGTTTATACATTTTTTGTTTTTAATGAAATTCAAAAATTAAATTCTCTTATTAGCATACTTCTGTATTTTAATGAAATTTTAAGAAAATTGAATAGACTTGACCATTTAGTTTTATCACCTCCATTTAGTACTTGGATTATTTTAATATCATCTAGGATCAAACTACCAAAATGTCTTAATATTAGAAAGTTAAACACCGGACATCTTCCAATGAAGTGGTATGTTGTCTCGTTTTCGCCAAGATTGCACATTGAACAAATTCTGTTGTTACCTTCTTTGTACTTATTTCCGTTCAACCACAAAAGATCTCCTCGAGCTTTCATTATATAAGATATTTGCTCTTGGCTAAACTTCTCATTACAATACATTTGGCCTTTAGAGAAATCTAAATGTTTAAAAATTCTTTGTTGACTGTTTTGGGCATTTGTAATGTGTTTTTGGCTTGTTGCAAGACTCATTGATTCTATGAGATTTCTACAGCTATTTTTCCAATTTATTTTGCTCTGCTCTATATTGATGTGATTTATATTGCATACTTGCAACTTGTCTAACACATCCTTATACCAGTACAATTTCTTTGCTATGACCATTCTCGATAGTTTGTGGGGTAGCCTGCTTTCTTCGTAATCAAAAATTGTTTTTGAAATATATTGCAGGTGTAAACTATATGTGTAAAAGTGTAATTCTATTTGTGTGGTTTCTAGGGCCATTACGTAATTTGGAGTGTTCTCTGGAAGACGTAGCACACGTTTAGTAAAAAACCGTTGAAGTTTATCAACGTCATCAAACCATGAGTAACCCCATATTTGTGCTCCATAACACTGTATGGATCTGCATACCGCGAGAAACATTTTCCACTTGGCTTTACGTGATACTTCCTTTTTGCCAATAAAGTTTTTCCAAGTTGCATTAATACTGACTTTAGCTGCATCATTTTTGGTACCTATATGTTTTGTAAAAGACAACTTCGGGGTGAGTAAAATCGGTAGATATTTGTATTCTGAGACTATTTTAACCTCCTCGCCATTAAATGTCCACTTTTCTATAGATCTACCTCGGCCAGCTTTTTTAAAAACCATAATTTCAGACTTTGTAAGATTAACTTCCATACCCCATAAATGACAATATTCTTCCAGATTCTGGATCATTTTTTGCAATATGTAAACATCATCAGACACTATCACAATATCATCAGCGTACATTAAAACTCGGACATTTAAATTTTTAACAAACAAACCTCCTTTCAAAAATTCATGCATATCATTTAAATATAAGGCAAAAAGTAAAGGTGATAATAAACAACCTTGCTTAACTCCTGTTTTTGTATTAAAAAAGTCGGAAAGATTAGAACCTTCCCACACTGCAGATTTTGTGTTGTGGTAAACTTTTTCTATAAAATTTACAATTTTAACACCACAAACATAACCACCTATACCCCTACCAAGCCATAAAATAATAATCTTGTGTAAAAATCGTTGTAAGTATGAATCAATCCAGGATCTTTGTGAGATTTTGACTAATGGTATCTTGTGCCGTACTAAAATTGAAAATAGACTAAATAAATGCACTCCACGCTTTTACTTTTGCCCTTTTAAAGCACGGAATATCGCCGTATTACAAAGTACCCCTTGGCAACTGATGGCGAAAGATTGTATAAACCAGACGTTATACTGTTTAAAGAATTCAGCTCCGTTTAAATTATTTTATTGTTTCTGATGCAGGCAGAGTGAAAACCATGTTTATAACATAATCACTTTTAACATATTATGTTCTCTATAAAAATGTGTAGTTTCGGCGAACACATTACAGTTTGTTTAACAATACTTCCGTTATGAAAAGAATTCTTTTGTAAACATTTAATCATTATATAATTACTATTGAAAAAAGCAATTTGGTTGATTTTAGCCAAAACAATTTAAACCAAAACTAAGGTTTTATATCTAATTAAAAACAATATAATATAGCCAAACATAATATGTTATTACAAATGAACAATATAATTTCGGCTCAAGTTATTTAGTATTTTAATGTAGCATTTTCTGGATCGCTACATCCGTCATCAGCATTCTTTGTATCTATAAACTTTAGGTTGTATGCATGGCAAACATCATCTATTTAACGAACATATTTTGTAAGTAATAATGCAAGGCATTTTCATAATTAATCGATATTAAGTTTGCTAGACTTTAGACACAAGCCAACGCATTTCGTTATTGTTCTCTCTGTAAATTATCAGGTACATTTGTTCTTGCTTTCTGCCAACCCTCAATATAGCCACAAAATGGAGTTTATTATTTTATGAAATCCTTCCTTGAACTGCTTGATTTTATAACTAATGAATAAAACTAATTTCGGCTTAAATTTATTTTTATTTCAACATTTTTAACAATTTCTACATTAGATGAACTGATTTCAAAAAATATTATAACAAAGTATGAAGACAAGAAAGCAAATAATATTTGCTTTTAAAAATATTTTATTCTAGGACTTTAGGAAATGCTCTTCCATCAGTTTAGTGGTTTGTTTGAAAAAATTTTAATTAATTATAAAATACTAGCAGACCTGGTGAACTTCGCCTCGCCCCAATTTTAAGCTTTCAGACAAACTTGAGGGCAACAATACAACACAATTATCAATTATTATCAAATATTGTGATAAAAAATGGGGCCGATAAATAACATTTCATAAAAAAATTATTTTTCGATTTGGTAAAAAAATCAATTTTCGGTTCTTATAATTTTCCAACTTTTCCGGAGGGTTTTTCTAAAATTTTCTTCCGTAAAAACATTCTCCTCGAAGATACGAACAACTGACAAAAAACGTTACAAAAATAGTCCCAGCCGTTCTCATTATAATTCATATAGATTTTCTACACCATTTATATATATCGCTGGTCTCATGTAGAAAGGCCCTAACTCGCATATATGTAACACTACAGGAGAAGGTAAAAATATAACAGCAACTGGATTTATCACAATTTATTATAAAAAATGCAAATGCTTAGTGAACCGTTATTTTTGATACTATTTGTGACAAGATGTATCTGTGTGAAATGTATTAAAATCACGAAAAATTTCAATTTCGTAAAAAATCGAGGTAGGACCTTTCTACATGAGACCAGCGATATTTCGATAACAAACCATGAATAAAGAAAATAATAAATAAGTGGGTCTCTTTTTCAGGAAATGTTTCCACTGACGATTCAATACATCAAATGACATTTTCAATTTTGTTATGATATTTTAATTTAACCATTTAATGCTTATATTTGAAAATAATATTATTTTATTTAATAATAAAATTTTTAAATTTTGAATATAATTTAATATATCTTCTGTAGAAATTAAAGAATTGAGAAGTTCGTAATGCATTTTGTGTGGCTCATGCCAGAACGTGGTATTATCTTTTATTAATTTCATTATCAAAACTTGGAAACCAACTTTTAAAAGGATGTTTTCCGCACTGCCCCAAGCGATTCAAAAACAATTAGGTAAATATATTAAATAAGGCTACTAGAATTTTTATTCTTAAAAATATAGCAGAGGAATCGCCAACACTAATCGCAATTCTGAAATATTGATCGCCTAAAAGTACGTTTTATCGCCACATTTGGCGACAAATCGCTATAACTGACAACATTGATTATCATGGTTAGACTCGTTCCAGCTCTGGAATAAGTGGAGTACTTTTTGTTAGACTAAAGCGAAATAATACAAGGTATAAATAATATTAATATAGTTTTTTATTTGACCTTTTTAATTATTTATTTTTTAATTTATTATTCAAGCACAAGGTCTTTTATTTTTTATTTTTTATTTTTTCAATATTTCGCTACTCCCTTGTGTAGCATTATCAGGACAAAGAACTATTTATTAGAACACAAAAAAGCAACAACAAAAAAGTTATAAAAAATTTTTTTAAACTAACATAAAACAAAAAACATAAAATTATTTTGTCAAATAAAAAATTTTTGTAACAAAAAATAAAGTACAATATTATTTCTTATTTATCAAGTGTCTGTAGATTTGAGCTACATTATCTGTGTCTGCCTTAAAATTAATTCTGTGTGCTATTGGTGTATTAATTATATGTAACATTTCTAACATATACCGCAGTTTATAATTATTTTCTGTGTTTATTACTGAAACATTTTCAAAATTAGGATAGTGATTTAATCTAGCACAATGAGATGATAATGCAGTTTTTTGTGAATTAATATTTCTATATCTTTGATCAGATTTATGACCAGCAATTCTAGTTTTTAGTTTATTTTTTGTTGTTCCTATATATACTTTGTTGCAAATCTCGTTGTCTTTTCCGCTACAAGGAATTTTATAGACTAAATTTGATAATTCTAGATTCGGTATTTTATCTTTAGTTTTACTAAATAGTCTTTTTAATGTATAGTGTGTTTTGTATGCCATTCTATACTTATTGCAGTCAAAAATTTTTGATTTCTCTAACCGCTCTGTTATTTCAGGTACATAAATCAAAGACTTATAAATTTTTGGCTCAATCATATTTTCTGTTGTTAAATTATTCGTATTTAAATTATTCTTATTTATATATTGCCTAATTAATCTATTTGTAAGATGAATTGGAAAATTATTATTATTCAGTATATTTCTAATATTTTCCTTATTCTTTTTATGAAACACAATATCACTTATCATAAGTATCCTTTCTATCAAATTTTTAGCTGCATTTATTATAATTCTTTTACTGTGTTTAGGATAGTAATTAATGATTCTGACAGAAGCCGTTGGTTTCTGGTACAAATAATATATGAAAAAGTGCATCATTTTTTTATACGGTGTTTGACATTTAGCGTCTTAGTTTTATCATCTTTAAGACAAAAAAAAAAAAATATTTTTATTATTATTATTATTATTGTGAGATATTTTTCTTTTTAATTTGTTATGTAACTAACAAGCAGAGCTATAAATCTAAAATTATGTTAAAAATATTGCTTTTATTTTTAAAATAAGAGATACAAAAAACCTTAAACAAACATAGATGTATGTGTATGTGTTTAGTGCGGTAAAAATTAAATGTCATCAACACATAAAACATAACCACAAAATATGCATTAAATGAGAAACAAAAATTAAAACTCATTTAAAAAGCTTTTATTAAAATTTGAAATTAAAAAAGGGAAAATAATGTTGGAAAATGTGGTACTTTATTACAACCAAAATTAAAATTTTTGGTTCAATATAAATTCTAACATAAAGAAAGTCATAAAACTGATTTAAAAATTTAACTGGGAGTATATACTTATTGCCGTATCCATAGAAAATCAAAATAGATTTGAAATATATTTTAGAACAAATTTATATGAAAAATTTTTCATTGAACATATTTCAAAGTTAATTTATTTTCTATGAATACGGCAATTAAAATTGAATGATACTCATTTTATTTAATTATTTATTACGATTTTCTCCCTTCTCGGGTTTAAGTGTTTTTTAAACGACCTTTGTGATTCATTATATGGGGCATACATTGGGCCCTCATGCATAAAATGATTCATCATACTAATAAATTGATGACAAGTATTATTTAAATTTATAAATAATAAAAATATTATAATATTTAATGATAATATTTTGAAATTTTTTTTTTTAAGTTAATCGCTTGAGTCCGTATAAATAAAAACTTAATATAATCAATCCGCACACAACTAAACACAAATTCACTGGTATAGACGGTCAGAAAATTCTATTTCTTAACAAGTGATTAAAGCATAAACCATTTTTTTTTTACTTTTTCTTGAATTTTAATTCCAAATGATTGTAGAATCACAATTAATAAATTATTTCATTAGTTATTAGAATTATTCAAGAGTTATTAAAAGAAGTTAACACAAGTTGATAACCATATGAAAGTAATTGGAAGACTTAAAACTAATGAATTCACCACAAATTGGTTTGAAATTTGTTTATTTTCATCACAATAAATAAGCAATATTAAAATACATTTCAAATCTAATTTGATACAAATAAAAATCTAATAAACAAAAAAAAAAAAAAATATTATTCGGACGATGCTTTCTTTAAGTCATAAAAAGACGTAATAATAATTGTCACTAAGAAAGTGAAAAGAAATGACCTATTGTGTGCGTTTATAAAGCCAGATATTTCTACAAAACTTCTCAATCACAAAACAAAAACAAATAACCTAAAGCGAAAAGTTAACAAATGACACGCATACAAACAAACACCTGCATTGCATAACAACTAAATAAGAATACACATCATGTGTCTGAAGTAATAATAAAAGGTCCTCCAAGTTATTAACAATGCCTACATAAAGTGTCTGACATGATAATGGAAAATTCTACTAATAGATGGCGCGATACATCAAGTCGCAGTAGCGTAGCGTGAAAGGTAGCGTTTGTTATAATAACGCATGTTTAGTAACTACAAGACCATACAATTCACGAGAATTTATAATGAGCCACAGTGGTATTTGCAATTAAAAGAATCCGTACGTTTGTCTAAAAAGGGAAAACCGTAACATTGGTGTCAGAAGTGGGATTGCAAAAATAAACCACACTATTTGTGAACATTTAAAAAACGTACAAGAAATTATCCTAAAAATAAAATGGTGCCTATTCGGGACGAACAGCCTTGAGTTAGGGATAATGTTTCGATAATAAGATCTGGCAACCCCTGTTGTTGTTGTCCGTATGAGCGTGGTGAATAAGTTACTTTCACTAATGGTGTGTGTATAGAATAATACCACAATTAGCTGCTCAGCTGTTGTGAGCAACTTTAATGGCTGCGTTGATAGTGGTGCTTGCTGTAAAGCAGAAGATCGTGAGTTCGAGCCGACCTTCGAACTTGTGTACAACGGAAAATAATAATTGGTATAATGCAATTAAATAATTAAGAAGCATCGGGTCGAAGGCCTCTTTTTGTGCTAGTACCTTAACTTTATGTCTTTTAGTTACACTAATTGTATTAGGTAATTAAATTATAATAAAAAAATAAATAAATAAATTAAGAAGCAGCAGTACAAAGCTCCTGAGAGGCATAGGATAATTATTGTGTGAAGCCATGGCAGATAATTTAGTGGAGACCTCTTATTTAATATTAGAGAAATAAATAATTGTCAAGATGCCCTACATATAAAAAAAAAATAAGAACGGTAGCGGTTAGCGCAGGGAAGTGTAACAGTATAACAACAGTGTATGGCAGACGAGTGTTAAAAGAGGATTACTAGCTTTGATAAAAGGCGTACAGGAGTGGTCTGTGGATCGAGTAGTTCATGTCTCGCCGGAGTAACACAGTGGTGTAGCGTTGATGGCTGCATTTTTTATTATAATGCATGTTTAGTAAATACGAGACCATACGATTCACAAAAACCATACATTTTTCTATTAAGCTTTTTCTCAAATTAATGGTCATTGCTCTCCGTGACTTTTTCCCGTATTTCGTGATAGGAACCGCTGATCTTTTTTAACCGAAAACAAGTGCAATTTATTTTCTATAACTTCGAAGTAAATAATTTTCTAAGAAGGTTCATCAACACCGATAGCAAAAAGTCAAATCTTAATTATAAAAAGCATGAGGAAAACCTTTCTATCCGTTACTTTTCACTGGCACAGCCAAGTAAGTCTGATAATTTTTATAGTAGGAACTGGAAGCTCTGAATCTGTTTACATCTTCTAAACATTTTCCCCACCAAAAGGATTAATTACTTTCTGTACAGTTCTAGTAATATTATGAAAAATTTCAAGCAACCAATAACACAAAATACTCTTCTGTTTCCACCAAACAAATCAAGTAACGACAATCATGCATGATGATGATTGATAATTTACTTCTTGGTTTACATTTCAGACTGTTGCTTGTAGTAATGGCATGATGACAGAAAGCAAGTCTTATCATACCGTTAAAGCATCTCTGAACTGCTAAACAAGTTTTTAGATTTTAATATTGAATTTGTGTCATCGTTTACTATCTGTTACGAGTACAGCAATTTTTAGAAAAACAGTGGAAACTTTTAACATAACTTTGTGTTGACACTTTTTTATTTTAAATATGTATTTAAGATTTATTTTTATTGTCGTTATTGTTTAAAATATTTCACGCTTTGACCAGTTGGGTTGGTTAAATATTCACGCTTTTTGCCTTTTCATTAATAGACAATTTACACACTTAAAAGAAAAAAAAAACCAAACAATAACATTTTGTCAGCTCATTCATTGTTTGAAGGTTTTTGTTGGACTGTGAAATTTTTGTCATATTTGTTGTTGTGTATACTGTTAGTTTTTGTGTTCTGCAACAATAAAAACTCATTTGTATAAAACGCCAAAATAAATGAGTTTTCTAAATGTTTTACGAGGATCAAAATACGAAACCAAAATTAAATACCAACACGTACACCTACAAACACACTCTTATAGAAGCTTTAACTTTGCCACCATATTCTGCTATATCATTCATATCTTCTTGATACAACAAGAGTTATAAATTAAAAGAATAACGAACAATCAAGATAAAAGACGAAACAATTTAAATAAACAAAATAAATGACTAGACAAAGCAGCAAAGAAATTGAAAGATGTGATTCATGGTTTTAGGCAATAAATACTAACAGAAAACGATTCATATTAAAAATAAATAAAACCATCTGAATAACACTTTGAGTGTGGCATGAATGTATACAATATTTGTACGAATGTCAGTAGTTCTATAATTAAAGTGTTGTTTAGATTTATAAAAAGGATAAATCGATTTTCTAATGTTGGTGTTTAAAATTTAATTATTTTAATCTCCAAATTTATTAGTTTTTTTTTTTCTTTGCTTATTTATTGTAATTAATAACACATTTTTGTAAGATATAATCTTTCTTAATATTTTTACTTTAACGTATTGGGTTTTTTATCAAGAATTTTGTTGATAAAAATTTTTATTGTATTACGGAGAGAAAATTTAGTCAATTGCGAATAAAAACTGGTAACTGGCAAATGTTTACCATGACTACGCTGACCGATGTAAATTCTTTCATCAAAGGTTTAAATCACTTTTTGGCAGAACGGCGGGCCATTTTTGTTAATCATATCACGGATTTTGGGTTTTAAGTCTGCAATTGGTTTGACTGGCTCCGTATAGATTCTGTCCTTAACATAACCGCATAGGAAATAATCCAGTGGAGTTAAATCTCACGATCTGGCTGGCCACTTAACGGCTGATTTTTTGGAAATAAAGCGATCGGGAAATTTTTTTTTTATTTGCTGTGTAACATGTGGAATCGTCCTGTGGAATCGTCATCAGTAATAGACCAGAATTGAGTTGATAACATCTGGCGATAGTGTGTTCCAGCCTCATCTTCGAAAACACGGCCCAATTACGCCTCCAGACTATACAGCGCACCATACAATGACACCTTGAGCTTGCCAAGGCTTCTCAATGATCGCTCTATGATTTTCGGAAGCCCAAATGCCACAATTTTTTCTTGCTGACATACCCTGACAAGTAAAAATGGGCTTCGTCTCAAAAAAATTTTTTTTTTTTTTGTTCAAAAACATCTGCTGACTGTTCCTAAATGAATTGAGCGAACCTACGGTGATATGAATACTCAGTTGGCTTCAATTCCTGCATCAGTTTAACTTTGTAAGACTTAAAAGCCCAATCCCTATGTAAAACTCAAATGTAGTGGTTTTTGATAATCCCAGTTATTGAGAACGTCGAAGTATTGACAAATGTAGATCTGCTTCAACACTGCAGTCACGGCTTCGTATTTTCAGATGAACGATTAATGTTTTCCTAAATTTTTTATATTGTCTGAAGTAAATATTTTGAATGTGGAAGTTTAGATGTTAATTAACCAAACACGCCTAAACGGCTTAACTGGTTGTGTTGAATCTTGAACCACTTATAAATGTTTGTATGGATTAACCTTTAGGTTATATTTGATTTTTAAAATTTTTGAACTTTAAGGGAACAGGATTTATGTCATTAAAATAATACTTAATAGTTTTTAGTTTTCATTCAATTTCTCAATAAATGTCAAATCCAATCAAACAAAATAAAAAAAAGGGAACAGGATTACGTGGAAACTAAACCCCAGCATGCTTTCAGACGTTTGTAATAAAATTATTTAAATTCAAAGACAGAGTTTTATGATTTTTACAACATAATGTACAATTCAGACGAAGTGTCCTGGCGCAAGATTAAGTAGATAATTTACCTTGAAGGTTAAAGTTTTCTTTAAACGTTTTGCACTTAATTTTAATAATCATGATTACATATATTGATTAACTTTTAACATTTTTCTAGCATCAAACATACGTTTACATAAAAACTTGTATAAAAGAAGGAACTACACTCTGTCAGGTATTTAATGATTTAAAAGAATGATGGTAATTATCACCTTCATCAGCGTTTTTATAATTTTTCTTTAACAGCATACTAATCATTTAAAGATTACTAAAATATTTAACACACGCGTTGTAATTAAGAACTGTTTGAAAATGTTAACTTAAAATATAATGTATGATGGTATTTCTCTTAACGAGTTACACACTCGTAGCATTAGCTATTAAGTAACAAGACGTCAGAAAGTTAATGTTGGCATTTTGTCATTATTCTGTTTCAAATATTTCCTATATGATGAAGGTAGTTAGTGTCATTAATAAACTAAAATGATCTCAAAGGCAAGCAATTCATCATTTATAAACCTTAAAAGTTACGGTTGCCACATACGCATAAATGGAAAGCAACACACATATCGTAACAAATAAATAAATGATACAAACATACACACTTAGCATTCATCACTTGACATATACACATATGACCATACGTATATGTATATACACACATACATACTAATATTAGCTTTTTGTTAAGTTGAATGCTCAGGATTTTTTTTTGTAAATTTTGTTAAAGTTTGTTAAAATAGTTAGGTATAAGTTAACTTATAAATAATGATCAATCAATTTGAATGCCTTTCACTTTTTCGTGAAGTTTGAGTTATTTTTTTTTTTTCATTTAAATGATTTTTTTTACATATTAAGATGAATATATTTATATGTTAAAGCTTTTTAAGCCATTTTTCTTTTTAAGCCATTTAAATTTGTTTTTTTTTTAATATTTATAACAGGAGTTGCAAAACGAATGCTGCAATGTTTGTGCATTGCATTTTGATACAGAATTAGTTTCAGTAGGGTAACCTTTTGCCCAAAAAATTAACAGCCCAACTTTTTTCTCTGTTTTCTTTTTTGTCCCATTATAATTTTTCCCCCTTTTGATTAACTGAGAAACTGAAAAAGATTCGAGGGAAAAAAGTAAGTATTTTGAATTATAAAAGAAAAATAAAATGTAAATAAACAAAAAACTCCCTTCAAATTAAGACGGTGCCAGTTATTTATTATTTTGTTCGCACGGTATTCATAATTAGAGGATCTATTCTCGAGAAAAATTTTTACCAAGAGATGATTTCGTACCTATCGTATCCACATTCATAATAAGTTTAATTTACGCGGTTATGTTAACAAACAAAGTTCATTTTTCCCGGCTCACAAGCACGCAGAGAAAAAACATATTGGCGATATGATCACAATAATATATTTGCAACGAACACACTATAGTTGTTTTCTATAGTACTTCAGTAACGTTTAATAACTTATTGTTTAACATTTAATTATTATTTGGTTACTATGCACAAAAAAATACAATGTGGTTAATTTTAACTAAAAAATTCGAACCACAGACAAAGTTCTATCGCTTATTAAAAATAATATAATAAATTTAACCAGAATATATTACTAACAATTAAGGAATGATTATTTTTATATATACTAATTGTTTGTTAGCTATCAGTTCCGTCGAAAATTTTTAAAATTGCAGCAAATTTTGTATATTAATAAAAAATAATAAATTTATAATAAATAATACAATAAATAAATAAAAACTATGTACAAGATATTAAATTGAATAGAAATAATTCATTGATGTTTTGTGAATTCAAGTTTTTAGAATTTTTGTAACAAATCTTAAATAATTAAGAAAGCAACAGATTATTGCTAAAAATGTTGCAAAAAGAAAACTAATTGAATCATTACAAAGTTAACAAACAATTTTTTTAAATGTTTGCTTAAATAATAATTCCTGAAGGGGATCAAAGTAGGCCGAAATGTCCGATTAATAAAATGAAACATCTTTTAAACCAACTCAAACTTTTTTTAACTTAATCTTTTATTTCAAGAAGACATTTTCAACCATATTATTATATTTTAATTTGACCATTTAATGTTTATATTTAAACATAATAGAGTAGGTGAAATCGATCTCCAGTATTAATGGTTTCTATTGGACCTGCTCACATATATCGAGCAATAACGGAGATTTATGGCTAAAGATTTTCGGTTCGAATTGTCAAAAATTTTAGAAATGCAAACTGTTCAGATTCCTAGCTAAGTCAGCGGTAGTGAAAGGGCCATCGAGAAGTGCTTTCTTCCTCAATAATCAATATCGGTGATTTAAATAATTAATCCGGATAATAGAAAATATCACAAAGAAAAGGGTTTTTTTTTGAATATTAATTAATATAAAAATAAAAATTCACGTTGTTTAATTTAAAAATAACTAACCATCACAACATATGGGAACTTAATTTTGATGTAGAAGAAGTAATTTTTAGGTATAAAATATTTGCAACACCTCAACGACAGAGTCGCCTTTCTGGTTGACTTATAAAACTGTGACTTAAGCTGCACAAGAAGAATAAGACAAACGCTGTATGATGATATAAGCTTTTAAGCATTCACGAAAGCAAAAAATAGCATCCCGATATTTTTAGGATCATACGCTCAATTTAAGGAAATAAATAAAGCCAGAGAAAATCAAGTTTAAAGGGAAAAAATATAAGCACATAACATTTACCTTGCGAAAACTCTTGTCCTAGCATTACAATAAATAAACAAATTATAAATCCACTTACAGAGCTCAAATAAATGAAGAAGCTATATTGAGGCAAAATTATCGCAGATGAAATTAACAGAAACTCTACATTAGGACCAGACTGTTAATTTTTTTATAATGCTATGAAATCCAGTTACGGGGCACTCTGTATCAAAGTTAGAAAAAGTAAAATACTAAGAATGGTATATACAAATTTCAAAAATTCACAAGGTCTTGAATGTTCTCCTGATTATAGCAGAAATCGCCACATATTCCAAATCCTTTTTTTTTTTGCAAAATTCTAAAGGACTGTGGTTTCATTCGACTAAGAAGGAGAGATATCGTTTCCTTGGTCAAACATTAGACAAATATTTTAAGTATTAGCAACAAATACACAAAATACGTTTTGCTATCAGTGGTTGGATTTTATAATTTAAACTGCAGGATTAAGACACATTTTGATAGTTTAATTAGAACTGAAAATTAAATGAACGAACTTAAAACAATTATGCGATGTATCATATCTGCCAGCAAGGGCACACCAATTAACAAATCTAATACAATTAATTGAAGTAGGGCTTAATAGTATGTACAAACACAGCAACATAAAAATTTTTAAATTAGTTTTTAACAAGTAAACGTGCTATATTCGGCAATGCCGTGACAGAAAAATTGAGAAGAAAAAAAAAATAAATACTATATTGTAGTGATCTGGCTACCGTACCATATGACTCCGTATTAGCACCTAAGTACTTTTTAAATAGCAACTCTGTATAATAACAACTCTGTATTATTTTATGCAGTCAAGTTCAGATAGCATATCCGCTAATAAATTATATTCTTTTGGCTTGTAACAGAAGCACATGTGTTTTTAATACTCTAAAGGTAGGCCTCTATAATATATATAATTTAAAAAAAAAAATTTTACTGACTATATCTGGGTTAAGCATTTTTTAAAAATTTAATTATTTTCTGAAAAATCTTCTCAAAAGCTTTTAAATGATACCCATATTATTATCTTAAAAAAATAGTACTTTTCTATGAAAAGTTCACAGCCCCTAACTCGAGAAATAAAGGCGAGCGCTAATTTTTTCTGTTGACATTTTTTTCTTATTATTTAATTCTCAATCGACGTATATGTATTTGGAGTTACTTTATTGTTCCGAATGATATAAAAAAATTAGAGGTAGACGTGGTATTTTGCCCTCTGACTCGAGGACATGGACCGATTTTGCTGATTTTCAACAGCAAATCTTTCGAAGCTATGTCTAATCAATTGGCTTTTTTTCTAGCTCATCTAGTAGCTTGGCAAAGTTTAGTTCAACATTAACTCGGACGAACAGACAGACAGACGGACATCGCTCAGCCGACTTCACTATGCATAAGAAGTCAGAATATATGTATATACTTTACGGAGTTGAAAAGGGATATTGTAGAAATTACAAACGGAGTAACAAACTTAAATATATCCTTTTTCCACATGTGATAAAGGGTATAAAAATAAAAGTAAAAGGAAACAGTCCTTCTTTAGGGTTCGGTTGTTGAAAACATAGATGGATTTCAAAGTTCAGTAAAATACCTTCAGCCACTCTTATGGAGCCAATTACATCACGCCTGTTGTTAGAGCTTCGCAAAGTAAAATTTAAAATACCACTAAGCAGTTTCAGACATTTAAGCCTACAAATAGATAATAGTGGATTGTTACATATAATTGGTTCCTTTTTCCACTTACTAAAATAGATGCGGCTGTTTGAGAGAGCTTTTTTAGTTTTCAGTTGTTACCATACTACAGTTAAAAGCAAACATTAAAAAAAAATTTGAGTTTATACAGTCATAAGAACAGTCAATAAATTTTTAGTTTTTTATTACACAAGAAACACATTATCTTAAGACCTTCGTGGGTGGAATCATGCTCCATTTGATAAATAATATTACAATTACGTCTGGGATTCTTATTAATAATTTTAATCAAATTAGCATTGTAAACTTTTTAGAATGATATTTTAATGTACGTTCTTCTCGTAGGAAAAAATTCTATTGAAATGATTAAAAAAGAACTTAGTTATTTCAATACAAATACAAAGTTGATCGCTTGTAATACAGAAACAGCAAATTAGTATTTAAATCAATATTATTATTTTTAACTGACGTTCTGGTTCCACTTTCTTTTCTAGCGGTTTAGTTTTTTAAGTTATTTATTTACCTTTTAACTCATGCGTAATAATTTTCACAAATTTAACAATTTACTTCCAGTTCATTGCTCCAAATACACTTTTATTTGATTGTTTAGTTTGTTTTTATTTAATTCTATAGAAAAGTACAAATCCTAAATTGTCTGTGTTTTATTTATTTTCAAATTGATTTCAAATACGCGTATTATCACGCTTAATGTGTGATTTTAAAGTTAGTTGTTATTCATATGTATTTATATGCCGCTTAAAATAAATCCGATTTAATTTTATATTTTTGTAAAATTTTAACAAATGCCAGTGTAAAAAGGCAAACTATTTTTTTGTTTGTTTTATATCTGCGGTATGTGTTTTTATAGCGATATGTGTTTAAAAAAGACATGTTGTGTGTGTGTATTTTTATAGTTAAATCAAATCCACATAAAGTTGTGCTTGATTTATGAGAAGCTCGTAGCTGCACATTTATTTAACTACGTAATGACCATAAATTCTGGTGGCGGTTATTATATTAATGTTACCAAAAAGCTTTAGAAAAATCTCAAAAGGAAAACGTGGTAAGGTTTGAGAATAAAAAGCAAAATCTTCTACTTGCTTTAAATAATAATAAAATAAAAGCTATAAAAGCTGCAGTATCTTGTAGCAGTCATTTCAACGAAATAATTTTTCTAAATTTATGTGCTGCAAAAGCAACTGATGTGAGTTTTATTTGCACTTGTTTTTTCTCTTATTTAAAATGGGAGCCATAAAAACAGTGTAATGTTATAACAAGATATCCTTGTTTATAATGTACATTGGCTTATAATACAAACAACGTTTTTACTTTTTTTTTGTAGACATTGGTGTCCGTTGGCTGTTTAAGTTTAGTTTTTTTGTTGTTTTTGTTTTATATAAAATATTTGGTGTGTTTAGCTAAGTCCTTTGGACAAATTTGTAGCACATGAAATATTTATTAAAATTTATTTTTCTTATTCTTGTTTTTTTTCATGTCCTGTTAATAAACGGTGGCGTCTATTCACACATTAGATGGAGATATAAGAAATACTGGATAACATATTTCTTAGTTAATATTTTGTTGCTTTCGTTTTTTCTTTTTTGGATGTCCTAGTGTCATGTTTGAAATTATTTTTATTATCAACACAAATTAAGTGTTTATTTTGCTTCACCCTTGCCCCTGTCGTTTGATGTTTTCTACAGGGTCATCTTCATTAGAAATGCTAACAAATTGTCGAAAAAAAAAGAATAAAGAAATTCAACACAAGATTGTTGTGGTTAAAAATTTAATACTTAATCGGATTACCAGGATATTACTAACAGTAAATAAAGCATGACATTACGACATACAATCAATTTTAGATAAGTAGATGTTGGCTGAATGTAGTGTTTAAAAAGAAGGTTTGTTTTATTATTTTAAATGTTTTACATATATTAAACAGAGTCTTATTGAAACGTTGAATATTAAATTGATAGCAATTAAGAAAGCTTTAAAGAAAAAGTATTGTAGGACTTGGAATGGTTAATCAGCTTAAAACATCTTTGTCATTTTTAATGAATAATTATTTTAAAAACACAGCGTACATAGCTTTCACCTTAAATTTTTACACATCATCACAGCCAATCTCGATAGTAGGAATTGAAATCCTAAATTTAAACAGTACATATAAATAGAACTGGCCTTTCGAAAAGTTTTAGTAAGATTTATTACAAAATAATTTAAACAAATCATGATGATATCAACAAGAAAACTGGGTGTAAATTATGAAATACTAACGGTAATTTGTAATTAGCAATGACATTAAATTTTATTTAAAAATGCTTGAATTGTAAAACACTTTCGAACACTGTCCCATTCTATTGTAAAGTGGAAGTTATTGTAGATAATTAATTATTTAATTAAAGGAAGGCAACGCGAAATAATATGATTCTTCTTCTTTATGTGTTGAAACTATTGCAATTTTTTATTAAATAATTTTTATATGCTAAATATACAATTAAAAAACATTCCAGCAAAAAAACTATGAGGTAGTTCAAAAATCAGTAGACATTGCTTCTTTTGCAATTATTTTCTACAATGCATAATATTCTAGTAAGGTTATAATTTTTGAACTCATGAAAAACTCAAGAAAATTCTGTTATTAAAAACTGGTTTTAAACCCAGCCTTTGGTTTGCTCCATCAAGGGGAACGTGTTGTTTTGGCTTTAGTTTGTGGAATGAAGAATCACAATATAACAATGTACAACTTTTTCTCATCCTACCAACTTGGACAATAATTGCAATCCTAATGACTAACAATGGTTGGTACTATGCGCAAAAATAAAAAAGCATACCACCATATGTCGGAAGAAAGGATAACTGCATAGTTGTGCAAAGTACAATGCATCATTCGAGTGACGTTGCATGTGATGTAAAATAATTGCTAAATATTATTTAATTATACAACAAAACCAAAGCTTCATTTTATTTTAACTGCATTTCTTCAGCTTTAAAACTATAGATCCTATAGATGGTTTGGATACAGTGGACAAAAAGTTATCTTGTTATAGTTCAAAAAGAAAAACTAACCGATGGCCAGTTGCTCTTTTCTCAAACATCATTGATATTTCAGCTTTGAATGCGTTCCTTATATTCATTATATCCAAATTGAAAAACATAAAAGCCAATTGCACGTCGTGTTTGTCTGCGCGAGCTAGGAATATCTCTCGAAAAGCCTTAAATAGCGACCTTTCGTACTGCTATTTAAGACTTTGTGAGCAGAAGAACTCTACCAGCAGCACTTTTGCTATCTGCTATTAGCCAAACCAATATGGTGGATAAAAACAGCTGGTCCAAAATCCAGTCCCAAGTTTCCCTGATCCGAGGACCTTTTAGAACCCAGCCAAGCCCATCACAATCTTTTGAAATTCTTTCTAAAAAGCAAAAAACTATTTCTCCAATAATCGAAGGAAAATCTCTGTTTCACATTTGTTACAGCCAGAAGTCAAAATAAAAAACTATATAACACAAACGATGTGCTATTTTTGTCAACAGAGCGTTTATAAGCGTGCTCATAATCGCTTTAATTGCAAAGAACTACAACAAACTCATTAACATTGCATATGCGTGAAAAACCACACACAAGGGTAAATAACGTATGTTTTTTTGAGGGTGATTTGAGGGTTAATCAATAGCTTACATTTATTTTAAGGAATAATGAAAAAATTTATAAAAAAAAGGCATTCTAATCATCGAATTCATTTAAATGCTGGGGCGTTTTGATAATGTGAGCTCATGCTCGCCAATTGAACCAGTTCCTTTTACGTAGAACGCATGTATTACCTACTTCTTTTGCACGTCTTATTTTTTGCTGGGATCAAATGTTCAATCAAAAAAACAAAAAAAAAAAAATCAACCAAAAAAATTGAGGCATCCCTACATTCCATTTCTAAACTTCATACTTGTTAAAGCGGACTTGGCACTACAGCTCCACGTTATTTCAATTTGCTGTCTACAACTGTTCAAAAGTTTGAAAATATACATCAAATTACATCAACTATTGTAACACCCGTTAATTTATAATTTGAAATATTTATACTTCTTATTATAACAAACAAATAGTGCGCAGTTTGTCTAATTTTCAAGCATTTGTAGATAACGATTCAAAAAATACGGCCATACATTAATTTTAGGAATACTCTGAAATTTCAAAATTCAAATTATAAACTTGTTGTTATAGCGGACTTAGCATTATAGCTCCCTTGTAACTTTCAGATGTCTGCCTCTAGCCGTTCAAAATTTTGGCCACAACCATCACATTACATCAACTATTGATAAGCTCTCTTATTTCCGAATCCAAATTTTATATTTGTTGTTATGGCGGAGTTAGCAAATCGGTTTCTTTGTAAATTTTAAGCTTCTGTCTACAACTGTTCAAATAGACTATTGGGGCACGCTTTAAATAAAAATTTTGAATATCAATACTTGTTACTATAACATCATAGCAATCGATATTCTGTCCAATTTGCAAGCGTTTGTGTACAACGCTTTAAAAGATAGGCAAATCTAAGTCAATTTAGGTCACCTATGCTGACACCCTTTAATTTTTGATATAGTTTTTTTTATTACTTTTCACATAGTGATACTCAGCTTTTTTAAATTTAAAATGGTGTCCTTTACGGTTTATATGTACGTAGAAAACATGTATGTTGTATAGGGATATCTTTTTATTTTTAAGATTATGGACTGTTTTTAAAACGGGACCAATCTGTAAGCATCACCTTTCAAACAATTTTTTTTTTCAAAATCGATGCAGAAATGGCTGAGTTATAGAGTCACAAATATAAAAAAGCAACATTCAGTCGAATTGTTAATCTCCTTTTTTCCGGAAGTCGGTTAAAAATAAGTAAGAGCGCTATATTCTTATATGCTGAATCTTTTGTAGCCTTCACCTTATATGTATAACCACATGTACATATAAATCGGCACAAGAAAATCTTTTCTGCCGTTTAATTTTTATGTACAAAACAAGCAACGAATATTGTAAGTTTTGCCTAGGGTTGTTGGCCTATCTAGTGTAATTGTGGTGAATAAGTATTACGGGGTGAATAAGTAGAAAATAAAACCACTTGCAGGATAACAAACGAAAGATGATAAAAAGATATGAAAAATTAGAGACTGGAATGGGGTTTTGCTATCTGTCTCGAAGGACATGGGCAGCTTCTGTTAATTTCTAATTGCAAACTTTTCGAAAGTACGTCCGTTCGATTGGCGTATTTAAATTTTCTCTGGGTGATCTAGTGGCAAAGTTAATCTCTGGCTAGCAGAGCAGACGTACATCGCTCAGCCGACTTCGCTATGCGAACTTAGAACATATAACTTTATACATATTTGACAGTCTATTGTAACGGTATAAGAACATTTTTTTTTTCTGTGGGCTGGAATTTATTGTGCTAGTAAGTAGTTACAACACGACACTGTCATATGCCAGACACAAATTGATAACAAAAAACAAAAAAACACATTTTTTGAATCATTAATTTCACGTAATGGTTTTTTTTAATTGGCCAGATGTTCTTGCTAATGTTTGTGGAAAATTTCAAATCAATTATCTATGCCGATAAATAAGCGACAATTTGAAATTTAGAACACAGCATTTGGCGAGTTATTCATGGCCGAATATGATGCGAAAGGCGCTTGTAAATTTGACATTTAAGTTAAGGTTATTTAAGCTTTAGACGCATGACTGGAATCACACTTAAAGTTTTTCTATAGTTGGTTATTATTAAACAAGTTGCAAGGACAATCATAAAAATAATTCAGTGTGTAAAGCAGCAGAGATAGCTCAATTACTAAATTAGACTAAATAGGAATGATTGCCAGAGAAAGATTTTTTTCAATTTCGCAACTGTAGTTCCAGTTCAAAAGTATGGCTTGGTACCATATTTACTACAATATTCCGAGTTATGAGGTTGTCAGTTTCGAAACATTTATTCAACTACAATTCTGTTTTTTTTTTGTTTCTTTTAAAAGATAAATTTGATATATTTAATTTAAAGATTATTATTTCTTAAAGTTTTCTAGTAAAATCTTTACAATAATTATATTTAGTATTTTACTTATTTTTTTTTTGTTAATTAACAAATACTTTAATACACACTTGCCTTAATTGTACTATTTGCAGTACAATTTTACACTTATACATACGTTAGTATTATAACAATAATAATAATAGTAACTATAAAAATTACATGTTGTAATTCTGTATAAGATTCTAATGTAACAAACAGTAAATATTCTCATATCATTGTGGCATGAAAGAAAGTAATTTATATGAAAAAAAAACACACAAACTTGTAAGTTTTTGGTAATAAAGTGTAGCATATTTTATGGTGTTACATTAAAGCTCACATGAGTGCCTGTTTTTACTTTTATGAGTAAATGTGGTAATAAAATTTCTTTTTTTTTTATTGCTACTAATTGATACAAAATATTAACAGAAGAAAAATATGACTATTAAATGAATATTTTATATAGAATCCTATTAAAAAACACATGAGAACGGAAAAGAGAAAATAAAAATATATTTCTACAAAATTCGTATGTATCAAGATGAAAGAACATTTTGGGGAAATTACAGAAAAAGTTTATTTTAATTTTTAATTGTTATACAACTAACCAATTGTTATTGATTTAAAACTAAAGATAATTGTAAACTGCAGAGTAAAAATATTCATTAAAGTTTTGCATCTAGATTTCTATAAAGTGTTTTTATTAATTTCGTTTCAAAAAGTATTATTCATATTATGTAAATTTGATACTGATGGGACCATTTAATATTTTATATTTGGCTCCTTTAAAGATTGCAAACAACCCAAAGCTTCTTTGCACTTATTGCAATCAGTTAGCAATTCCGTTTTTAGTTACTGGTTTGATCAAAATCAAGGTTGATGATGGTTTTTGGAAGACCTCGATTCCTTTTTTATTTTTTTTTTAATTTTTAAAAATCCTAGTTGACTTTTATGGTTGTATTTTTTTTTTGTAAAAAAATATATTTTCGCAGTTTTATTAAGTCAACTATAAAGCAAACTATAAAGCATACTATTAAATTAAGATCCTTAACGTACTCAGTTTTCAGCATTCATTTTCAAAAAACTATTATTTGTCTAACAAAATTAACTTTGATTCAATATGAATATTCCTCGTATTCTTATTAATAAATAAATAGATGGTGTTTGCCTCGCACAGAGCCTTAAGTAAATGGATGTGCAGAAAGCTGATGACGGATGTAGCTATTCAGGAAATGCTGCATCATTTTACAAGTGTCTTTTAATTGCTGTTGTCTTGAGAAGTTACCAGAACGATTTGTTAATTCTAAAAGACAAAGTATTCATCGTCCTTGAAGTATCACAAGAGCAAGTTTGCTGAAATAAATAATAAACTAATGCCAGCAAGCTCTCCTAAATTTTCCTAAATATCAAACAGCGTTAAGTAGATATAGCAAATAATTCTGTTTTATCACTTTTTTCGGCTTGGCTTAAGCACGTTCTTAGCAAAAATTTTTTGTCATTGAAATTGTCCAACCATTAGTGTTTTATTAATATTTATTACTATTATATACTTTTTGTTTAAGCTTAAAAACTATAAACAATTCTTTTTCCATAACTTTAAATTTTATGAATTTTTAGTGTGATTGCACGAGTTAGGAAAATATACAATTCAATTTTTATTTTAGGTTTAATAATTTCGTATAAAGTACTTTGCATACGTACTTTATACAGGGTCTGCCATCTAACGTTTCATTTTCAACTAGTGCTTATTTCGTGAACGGTAACAATTAGCTCATGTCTGATTTGACAGATATTTAGTTTTATCCTTCCGCTGAACGAATATGGTTATGTGTACGTTTGATCAACACTGGGAAATATTGCGACATTACTTTGAAAATAATGTTAATGTTGCAGAATGTGTCAGAAAATTCCGTACGAATTTTGGAAGAAGAGAAACACCATCAGCTTCGTATGTTCGTTATCTTGTAAAAAAAAGTGAAAGAAACTGCCATTCTCATCGATAAACCAAAGCGTGAAAGCCAAAAACAGTGCTTACACCCGATACTATTGCTGCTGTGGCCATCAACTTCAATTCACCGTCGTTCTCAACAATTGAACATTTCAGAAACATCATTGAGACGAATTTTGCATAAAGACCGTAGTATGACACCATACAAAGTCCAATTGGTTCAGGAGTTGAAGCCAAGTGACCGTCGAACGCGTTTTCGCTTCGCTAAGTGGGCCTGCGATCGACTTGCCAAAAAAAAAATTCATCTTTTCAGATGAAGCTCATTTTGATCTTGGCTGGTATGTAATCAAGCAAAATTGTCGCATTTGGGGCACAGAAAACCTGCACGCACACATTGAAAAGCCGGCGCACCCAAAACAAGTCACTGTGTTGTGCAGATTTTGGTCCAAAGGCATAATTGGATCATTTTTCTTCGAAAATGAGCAAGGAGTGGCCGTTACAGTCAATGGCGATCGTTATCGGGCCATTGTTGAACGAATTTTTGTTAAAAAAAATTGAACAGGAGGATATTGGCAACATTTCAACACGACGGCGCTTAGACCACACAGCCGAAGCTACACTCGATGTTTTTCGCCTTGTTTTTGAAGATCTCTTATCTGCGGCAGAGCTGATGTCGTTTAGCCACCATGGAACTTCAATTTTTCACCGTTTGACTATTATTTGTGGGATGCCGTCAAAGGTAAGTGTTACGCCGACAAGCTTAAGACAATTGAAGGGCAAGATTCGTGAAGCCATTGGTAAAATACAGCTGCACACAATCGATAATTTGCTTAAAAATTCGACCGATATTGTAGGCTACTTCATGGTCAGCCGAGGCAGCCATTTGAATAAAATTAAAATAAAAAAAGAATTTTGAGAAAATGTTCGTTAGTTTTTTCAAAAAAAAAAAAAAAAAGTTATTTGGCGGACCCTTTATATTTACATAGGAATTGAAATAATTTTATATATACACATTTTTAACCAACTTTAAAATATAATAAAACCGTAAATAAAGCAAAAATGAAATATAAAAACTACAAATAATAATAAAATAAGAAATATAAAAAATACTAACACGATATGAAAATATGAAAATTCATAAATTGCCAATTTTATAGTAAAAATATAATATAATAACTTTGAAATAAATACAGTATTTTGATGTCATTAGCTTTTATACAGGATTAACTCTTCTTTACATACACAAAACACTTGTACATTAAATAAAAAGATTTTTACATTTATATGTATGTATGTTTGTATGTACTGCCAAATACAATTCAGCAAACGAACAGTGAATATCAAAATAAAATAAAGTAGTTTATGTAATTTATTGAAACTAAATACGATAGTAAAATTTGTATTAAAAAAAAATTGCAAATAATTAAATTAAATTATTCATAGACTCCGTTTTGAGGAGTCAATGAATAGACGCCATTTACTGGGGACATAATTTTGAAGTTCCATTGCAAACAATAAACCAAGCACATCTTTACGAAATACGAAATCATTTTCTTCAACAAAATATTCAATGAGGTTTTGTTCTCTTGTTCAGTAATAAGAAACTTTGATTTCTCTTGTTACTAAATTTCTTTCTTTTCGCCTAGACGCCAAAATTACTGAGGTAGCCTTTGACAGTTCCAAATCTCTGACAAGATCGTTTAAACAATTTTGGTTGAATAATTTTGGCGCTTTCAGGTACATTCAAAATCGCTACCAGTACTCTCAGATTTCGCCTCAAGGTGAATAGGCTCAACTAGTGAGGCATCAGCTTCAGATCCAAGCGATATTTTAGGACTAGAAACACGTCTATGTGCCGACCGTGTGAAAGGATATTCCCATTTGGCTCGATTGTTTCGGTTAATGCCAGTTATATTCCCTAAACAAAAATAACAGTCGTCGTAGTGGTTCACTTTGAAAATGTGTGGTGTTAGATGGCGAAGGTTTGGCAATGAAATTAAGGCAACTTAAATACCTACTTCGCCAGCCATTTGAGCCCCCAAGGGTCAAATATTTTGTTGATTTAATTTAATCAATTTCCTTATTCTTAAATCAAAATTTAAGCAATTCAAAAGCTACTACTACCAATTTGTTGACTACTGTAGTCACACATGTAAATGTATTCGTGTACTTGTAAATATACAATTCATACTTCTGTTAAAGAAGCAAACATCAAAGAGAATTTTCGTGCTGTTAACTCAAATGATAAAAAAAAATATTTATGTTAAATAATATTTATATATTTTTATTATAGTTAGAAAAATGCTTGCAAAATAGCTTAATAATAATATTTTTTTTTTCTTCTTTGGGTATAAACTCGAGTGTTTGTAATTTTTTCTTGGTACTACATGAGTACACATTCAGTATTTTGGATTAAATTACTAGTTTTATGATTTTAGAATTTCTTTAATTCTTTTACTTTTTGGCTTACATAAATGTTCTTATTTCATTTTGTTTGTATTAACTCGTTTTTATGTCAGATATTCTTACTTATTTTATGTTTCTTTATATACATTGTTAAACTAAGAGGAAACAGCGGTAGAATTTGAAAAGTTAAACAAAATCGCAAAAATTAAGGAAAATTTAATATATTAATAATAATTAAGTTTATGTTTTTACTTTTTAAAATTAATTATTAGTTGAATAACTTAGACACTAACAGAATTAAGGGCAGTATTTTATTGACCGCTACATCCGTCATTAGCATTCTTCGTATCGATCTGCTCTTATGTTCGTTGTATGCAAAAAATAAGAAATTATAATAACTCATAATCAATCGATTTTTATATTGTCAGATAAATTCGTTGCAATACTTGTTCTTGCTAACCGTCAGTTTAGCCACATGCAAATTCTTTTTATTTAAACACTTTGAGAGGGATAATTCTTTGAACTCCTGAGAATTTTTTTTATTGTACCTCGAAATTAGGATGGCATGTCATAATGTCCATGGAATTTATGTCGTACCGACCTGACGCCTTGAAAAAGACGCTTTGACAAATGGCATTATGTCCTTGGACATTATGACATGACGCCGATATGTAGACGTTTTCCTCGCTTATATGCGTATTTAGGGATATAAGACTTCGCCTCTATATAAATTTATCTAACCTAACGGGAATGTGTTAAGAAAATCTTTTCACTAAAATATATTATTTTTTTTTAGAAAATTAACTGAAAAATTTTCGAAATGGAAAGAATTTTGCTTTTGAAACAAGTTAATTAAACAAACACTTTTGTAACTTTACAGCGAAAGCACTTGCAGTTTTAACGCAATAAAAGCGAATCGTAATTTATAGTTTGTAAAGGCGGTTTTTCTATCATTCTTGTAATTCAAGATACCCCTTACGACTCCTCCTAATCCGAAATTTCCTAATCAAAAACACTACACAGCTGAAGCTTATGTTGGTATCCTTCTATCTAGACATCATAGAAAAACACCAATTATGAAAATATTTTAAATGTTATCTCTTTGGATTTAGAAGTAAAAGCATATGTTCTCGACACAATGTTTCAAAATAGAAACCAGCGGCCCCGTACAATATTTAGGCCATCTTTAAGTACAAATTTAATTTTTTTAACTTGACACAGCGGCCACCGTAAGACCTGGCTTGGGTAAATTTATAGGAACGCGCTTTGAAAATGACGTTATTATTAGGACACCTTTTAATGTTAATGTATTATACTTGCTTTCATAGCGACTTAGAAATACATATCCTGCAAAAATTTCTAGTCACAGCCTATTATACCCTGTTCAGACATGTTTTCTTAATTGAGTCAATTTAGTTTTAATTGCGCAATTTAATTTGCTGTTCACATATGCTCTATTAAGCTTACTCAATAAGCACAAGGCATATTTATTTTACTAGATAGTGTCGTCCGCCCAGCTGACTTCTCTTTTTATTACAAAAACAACATGACTTTTTGTTGTTGCTTTGAAGTTGGATGTGTAGAAAGTTGTATGTCGTATGACCCGTAATTTTCTTTTTATTCGTTTGTTTATATTTTTTACTTGCGGCTTGTCAATTTTATGAATTTTTTCTTCTCACTGAAGATAGTTCCCAGTAAACATACTTGTTGGCTATGGTTGCATTTTGAATCTCATTCAACTAGTGATGCAATTAAATACTAATTGCTCAATTTATTAATTGACTTTTTATATGGTAAATTGAGCACAATTAAGGCCTTACTTGCGTAAATTTCTTAATTGCGCAATTAAAGCGTATGTCTGAACAGGGTATTACGGTAAAAACATTAGGGTATAAATGTGAAAATCACGTCGCTGTCAGTATACCCTTCAATTTACTTAAAATTTTTGTGTTCATTCATTTAGCAGCATTGGCAGTACACACTCTAGACAAATTTCGAGCGCATGCCTATAACCGTTTAAAAGTGGGGCCAAATTCACGACATGCTCGGTGTGTATTCTAATTGTCTGTGGAAAAAATAAAGTTATAAATTTGGAAATTACATTAATATTTGGACATCCTTTAAATTAAATTGTTATTTTTTCTACTTGTTGCTATAATTTTACTGACACGCCACTTTCGCAGCACTCTTTAGTTCTATTATTTGTTATTACAGCGGCTGCAGTTTCCATTAAATCTTCTGTAAAATTTTAAAAGTCTACATATTGCTGTTCCCGAAATAGAGGAATAGGCAGATTGACAGACATTGCGGCGGAAAAAATTTAATTTCGAATTTACTCTTTGTATAGGGATTTTTATACAATCATTAAGTAAATCATGTCCAAGGAAATCTCTTTCAAGGAGTCCTTAATACCTTGAATCAGTGATTCCGTAGCACCGAATTTTTCTCCCTCTTCAAAACGCTGCTTAAAAAAAGAACAGCCTGTACATTTTCAATTTTATTTTGGTCTGTAGAAAATGGTGGCCGACATTTTGGTTTGAAATAAATTCTTTTGCAACTCTGGCATTATGGTACCAGTTCAAAAATATTACTTACTTTAAGGAACTTATCATAACAGAGTCTTGTAAGTTTCACAACTAACTTTTACATTTTAAAATTTTAGATCGATTGTGCTTCAATAAATTATAGCACCCCACACCATAACTCCTTCCCCTGCTATAAAAATGACTTTAAAGTAGCTCTTTTTTGCTCGTACCCTGAAAGTGATAATTGTAGCCCACTGTAATATCCAAATTTAATTTCTTCTCCTTAAGCATACTACGCGAATTATAAACAAGACCTCTTTTTTGAATTTTCCATGCGACCTACCTGTGTTCTAATATTAATTAATTAATATTTTTTCCGTAATTTTAATTTAATTTCAAATATTACTTTTAATGCCTTGTGATAGCATTTTTTACGATTGAGAGACTTGACTGAATAACAGCTAGGGACCTAACATTTGGAACTGAAACAAAACACTTCGACTTAATTCGCAAGATTTTTTCCTTTCCGGTTGGAATTAAAGCGTTTAAACTCCTTGCTTTATATTAATTATTCACAAGTATCCGAGCACTGTGTAGTACTTATTTGTACTTTGCCCAATTTACCACACAATGTATTTAAAATATATTTGTAGACTATCTATCTAGAAAATAATATTTATTTTTAACTGTAGTTTGATGTGTTAATCAAATGTGACTTATTGCAATGAATATACAATTTAAATAATCGAACTTTAAATATGTTGTGCTCAAATCCCGACTAAATTATTAAAACCACCGGTACTGGTTATTAAAGGTGTAAGCAAATAAATTTTAATTTTATTAATGCTAAACGATGATATTAAAATTTAAGGCAATAGCAAGAGGTATGATCTTTTAAATGAAAGTGAATCTTTTAACTGATCAAGAATTTATTATGATTTTCTAACATGATCGCTTACGATTTTTAACCAACTCTAACATGATGTCCAACAGGCACTGAACACAAGAACTGTGTAAATTATTTCTGAACTAAAAATTTTCTTTAAAAATTCCTTTTGTTTTCTGTTTGGTTACTTAAAGAAACTCCTTAAATTTTAAATAAAATATTTATAATAATGAAAATTCCATCACAATTAATTAAACTAATTCTAGAGATGTATAAAATAATAATTAGCAAAAACAACATTAATACTTACGTCAATAATTGTGTTGTATCTCGTTCCACTTGAAAAAGGTTTCTCGATGTGTAATCATTAAAATTTGATATGGCTTTACTAATGTCCTTGCTACCATCTATGACAGCTTGATTTTTTCCCCATGTTTCAATATACACTACCGATACTCGCGTATTCAGCGTTCGAAAGTACTGTAAAAATAAGATAAAAGAACATAAACCACAATAATTACAAAATCTAAAGAAACCATTTATTTATTCACATATTTTTTAATTAACGTATAAAGTCATCTTAGGCGATTTCTTCTGCTTATCAATTTTAAATACTTTACTTAAGTGTTGTTTCCTTGCATTTCTTGTACAACTTAATTATTTATAATACTTAAAATTCAATTTATATTTCTTATTATAAAATTTTACGAAAGAAGAACATTTCAATTAAAAGCAAAAGAAGATGTAACAAAATTGAATAGAAATTACTCATGATATTAAAACTAAATCTTTAGAAGATTAAATAGGAATTTAAACTATAGCAAATGAATTGCTGTTACTGTTAGATAAATTTATATCTTCCTATTTTTTCCACCACAAGTCTTCAATAGAAACTGTAGAAGGGAGATGAAACTGGTATGAAAGGAAAATGCGTTTTGACAAGAGAACATGCATGATTTATAAGTTTGGCTAACCAACACAAAGCAACATAAAGCAAAAAAGAAGAGTTACACAAACATTAACAGCATATAGCATGTACATAATTGGCTATAAGATGTTGCAACATGAGTTGAATGTTCAGTTGCTGCTTAAGTTTATTAAATAGTTGAAACAATACATCAGCCACAGGAAGAGATGAGGGTAAAATGATTGCATGAGAAAGACTTAATAGCCCAATACTTAAAATGAATAGTTTAGTTAAGTTCACTATCCAACTCTTATACTTAAGTATCCAACCTAAACAACTCCTTTTATTTATATACGTTTATATGTACGTATGTAAGGCTTTGCTTACGTAAGGCAAGACAAGATAAAGTTGCATTTTAGGCCAAATGACTTGTAGTTTTCTTAAACAAATGTTTTAATGAATCCTTGCAATGATGATGATCTGCTTAAGAAGGCCAGGGTAAATTAAAACAAAGCATTTATTGTTGTTTTATATTGCATGAGTCTGAGTGAATAAAGACCGCACGTACAGATAGATACAAAAATACGAATAAATGATTTTTCAAAAGCAATAAATAACTGGGATTTGCCTGACGGATGTGGCTAAATGAAGATAATAAAAATAAAAACATTAGAAGCCAGAGTAAGATTCTAAATGAAATTAAGAAATGTTTGTGTTTTTCTTTTCAAAGCAATAATTTCTACTACACTATTTATAAAACATTTTAGAAGAAAAGCAAACATTTTCCATAAAAGTGAAGTATTAGATACTGTAGTCTTTACAGAAACTTTAAAAGTAGCATTTCCATTATAAAAATAACAGCTATTGTAGTTAAATCTTATAAATTTATTCATGTGGATTTTTTATATTTAAAATACTGTACATTAAAAAACGATTAAAATTTATTTTCTTTCAATCTGGGGGCTAATTACGACATTCGATGTCGATCAAAATTTCAATAGAATTTAAATGTAAATTTTACAAATAATATTTTAAATTTTAAACTAAATGTCATTTACAACAAAAAGTAAAAAAAGGGTATAGGTTACTAAGTTTGTCATTCCGCTTGTAATTTCTACAATATCGATTTCCGACCCCATAACGTATATATATATTTTTAGTTATGCATAGCGCAGTCGATTGAGCGATGTCCGTATGGCCGTCCGTATTAGTGTTGAAATCAAGTTTGTCAAGGCACATTTTTATGTAAAATTATATATACAGTACTGTTCGACACCTAAGCAACTTTTACATTGTTGCATTTTTTGCGAAATATAAACTAAAACAACAACAAAAGTTTTAAACAAAAATTTTAGTCCCGTTATGATTGCTATTGAAAAAAACAATTTTGGATGATTTTATGCATTTAAGTAGTACCAAATCTTTAGAAGTGCAACCATGACGCAAACACGTTATGGATTAGCTTTTAAGCTAAAGATTATTGAACTTTTTAATAATGGTAAATCCCAAATTCCTATAGCAAACCAATTGAATATTAATAAATCAATAGTTTCCCGACTTATAAAAAGGTATAAAGCTACTGGGAAAGTAAAGGAAGCCAATAGCGGTGGGCGACCTCGAAAAACTTCTGAGCGAACCGACCAGTAAGTAAAAAAAAAATCCATTTATTTCGTCGAAAGACATAGTGAAGGAGCTTGAACTTCAGATTAGTTCTTCCACAGTAAGAAAACGTTTATTGGAACAAAACTTAAGGAGTTTCTTGCCATCTAAGAAGCCTATGCTTACTAAGAAGCATTTAAAAAATAGGTTTGTTTCATTGATTGCAACGTAGTCTCTGATTGTCTCAGCTTTTTGGTTGTTTAAGGTTGGATTCTGCTAGAGCACATATGGATTGGACTATATCCAAATGGAGAACTGTTTTGTTTAGTGATGAATCTAAATTTAACTTACTAAATTCAGATGGAGTTTGCCACGGAGAAGACCAAAAGCCACAATAAAGCATGGGGGTGGAAATGTGATGGTTTGGACTTGTTTTTCGTGGTGGTGGCCCCTTTGTTGAAATTCAAACAAAAATGGACCGTTTTGTTTACAGAGACATTTTAGCAACTCACATGCTTCACTATGCCACTTCCATGGGTGTTTCAACATAACAATGACCCAAAACACTCAAGTTTTGGATTGGCCACCTCAAGCGCCAGAATTGAATCCCATAGAGAACCTCTTTGAAAAACTCGACGCTTTAAAAATAAACAGGAGTTGATGAACTGTCTAAAATCAGAGTGGGAAGCTATACCAACATCTATTCTATCAAATTTTATTAAATCTATACCCAAAAGATGCGCTGAGGTCGTAAGAAATAAAGGATATCATACCAAATATAAAAATAGCTTAGGTTTTGAACAGCGAATTTTTAACTTAATTTTGTTTTTATTTTATTATAACTTCCAAAGAAATGGAATTTAAGTTTTGTTGTTATTTTTAGGTTATAGACACATTGTGTAGTACGAGTAGTAAATAAAAAAAATTTTTCTATAAATTTATTAAAAGATATGAGTCTGTTATTACTTAGTGGAAAAAAGTTGCATAGGTTTCGAACAATACTGTATGTTGTATTTAATTTTTTTTTTTCTTATTTTTTAATTCTCTGTCACCCCAATATTTGATTTTTTGATTGAAGGTACTTCACTAAGCAAGATTTAAAATATGGTGAAGTGTATATAAGACTCAGCGTAGCCGATTATAGCATTCTTTAGTTTTTAATTTAGAATGATTAATTATCGGTAGAATGTAAATGAACTATATGAAACAATATTGAAATAAAATATTAGATATTTGTGATAGTGTGATGAAGGTCTTTACAATAGAACAAAAGACTCTCAATATCTACTTACTATTGAAAGCTTTATAATTTTTCATTTATGGGAGTATTTTAAGAAATAAAATATTATTTGCTTGTGAGCAATATGGTATTGATACAAATGTAATTTAGTATATTAAGCAGGTGTCTTTATCTTTACGACTTTCATTTGTTGCTCAAGCCATATAATAATTATCAAAACAATTAGCTTTTATTTCAAACATTAACAAATAATATTAAAAAAAAAACGCTTAAAAGTATTAAAAGTTATAAAAAGCAAATATTTTTTTTAAACATAAAATATAAGGTGGTAGCGATGGCGAATTCGTTAACTTTCTAACTTAACTAAAGAAAAAAATAGTACACAAATTTTTTATATGTGGAGTTAGGCAGTTAGACTACCGGCGAATTAACGAATTCGCTACCACCTTCGCCATTCATAGAGATGAGTGAGGTACTGCTAAGGCCAAATTTAAAATATTGAAACACTGCAAGAAACAAGGCGGTAGCTGCTCATGAAAAGCAGATTACAACAAAAGGTCTGAAATAGGGTATCACAACGGCTATGTTATAAGGTCTTAAGCAGTATCTAAATACCACAGTAGAAGGATGGGACTTGGATAAAACATGACCGATTTTAATGTTTGAATCTTTGTCTTAAAGGATCCACTTTTTTGATAATGAAAGAGGCTTCAGTCGCTAGAGTTTGTAAGGGTCTGAAACTCAGAGATAGTGTATTTCAAAGCTCACCCATTGGCTAACTACTCATACCAATGAAACAAGTAGACCGTAGAAAATTTTTTCGCAGTATCGCTTATTGGTGAGACAGTCCGAGAAAAAATTTCTTGGCTGTGGTTAAAACCCAAAATTTAAAGAGAGCGCAAGCGTCCTATATGCTGTTGCATTGCATTAGATCTTCGGCCCTCTAGCCAATTAAGATTAACATTGCAGGGTACTGACCCTTTTTTGTTTCCTGTTGTGAACTTTAGATACAATTTTACTTAAAGAACCTTAATTTTGTCCCTGTGCTGATTTTTTGCCTGCTCTTGATCTCCTAATTATATTCGGTATTATTGCAATAAATTTATCTTCAAATTTTTTATGATTTAATCTACTGGTTTGAAACATTTTTTGCATTCTTAATTGTTTTTTTTTTATAAATGATTGCAAATTTGTTCAAGCCCTGAACATCCTCACGTCCTGATACTTTTACACATACAAAATAGAAACTACTAGTAAATACATTTAATACGCACCCAGCACACATACACATAACCTTGATTTATAACTTTTTTTCATGTGATAGACCTCAAAAATTGATTTTAACATAGATAGAGAATAAAAGCTATTTCAAGGTTAAGTAAAAATTTATTGTAAAATGTTGTTTCGAAGAGTTTTTGTAGTGGTAATTTCAAATTATTGCGTATTATTATCTCTATATATTTTTGGTTTTTATTTATTGAAACAACATATAAAGATTTGAATTGAATTATGTTAATAAATTCTTCTAAATTTGTAGTTTATTTGATTCACAGTTCTTATTTCATCTCAGAGTCCTATCTGTTTGCTTT
The DNA here is from genome assembly GCA_916610165.2 of Gymnosoma rotundatum. Taxonomy (NCBI): domain Eukaryota; kingdom Metazoa; phylum Arthropoda; class Insecta; order Diptera; family Tachinidae; genus Gymnosoma; species Gymnosoma rotundatum. The sequence goes on from OU744340.1 coordinate 96,535,805, forward strand.
ACTTACCATTTTCAAAATTCATTGATTAGCTAGTTTTTTTTAATGAAAAGAAGTCGAACCAAGCATAAATCATGGTTTCATATAACAGAAAGTGGTAGAAGACATCAAGCGAATTTTTGGTTGCATTTATAACAGAGAGTCTATTATATACTTTAGAGGACGGTTGGATATATACAGTACACAAGAATACTATAACAAGTTTTATTTTAAGGTCCTTTTAATGATAAGTTCACACGAAAAAATAAATCGTGGTTATTATGACATTTTTCAAAGCGACATTATGTCATTTTTAAATGCGACATAAATTCCATGGACATTATGTCCGCGGAGACTATTACATTTCATTTTTTTTTATTTAACAAAGTTTAATTGGTAATTAAAATACTTGCATTTGTAATTAATTATCATACATAAGTTTTTTTTACAACTGAATTTTTTTTGTGGCACTGTTTGAAGTAATGACAATGAAAAAACTTTTACTTTTAGGGCTAATGATTTTATTTTATTTGTAATTTTCCTTACAAATGGTTATTTAATGATGAAGCTGTTTTATTACTTAATTCGATAAAATAATGGTAATCGTTTGTATGAAAAAAAAATTTTTCGTAGCAGAACCTTAAATAAGAACTATTCATAAGACAAATAAACTTAAACCTTTTTGTTAATGGATCTAAATTATAAAATTTTTTATTATTTATCAATTTTAAGTGAGAGACAGGTATAAAATTTCATGTCTGAAATCTTAGTTCACCTAACAGCCCAGCTAGCAGATCTTCGGCTTGTTCGGAAATGCATTACTGCGATGCATCTGATGCATTTACAGTGATGCGAACTGATGCATTTTCGAACGTACTGCGCATCAGATGCAGCGCAGAGAAGCTATTCCGAACATGCCCGTTATTACCATTTTTTATGAGAATGATGTATCATATATTTCACCAAATTTTGTGGTAAAAATACAATTTTAAAATAATGCTCTACTAAACTTTAGGGTGTTTCTTAGTGTACAAAGACAAGGAGTGACGCTTATTAATAGGAATGCTTTGAAACGGTTATCAGTGGTATTGACTTTGTTTTTTAACGAATTATTAATCATGCCTTTTCATTAAAAAGTATTACCATTAATAAAAATATTGCTAATGTTAAAAAATATATTAGCATTATTTATCATTCAATGCTAATAAAATCATCAATAAATTAGTCCACATAATTGATTACTCCCATGTATACTATGTATATTCACACACGACTTTTAACTTTGTTTTGCCAGTTCAGATAAACATGATAATCATACATTAATCAAGAGAACGTGAGTACGAAATGTGAATTGAATATTGGACATCATTATAAACATAGCATTACTTATTTATTTACAAAGCATTACTTATTTCCCTTTCTCTACAAACCTTCAATGCTAGTACATGCAGATGAGCTTATAAAGAAGTTTGTAACTTCAATGAGAGTTTATTCGAAGTACAAGTTGTGATATATTTCTATACTTATTAATATTATTAAGTGTAGGTCTGACTTGTAAAGTAAACAGAAAGTTCGAAAACCGGAAATTTGTTTATACCAAACTACCTTAATCATGTTACAGGCGAGTAAAAAAAAGAGCTGTTTCTTTACAAAAAACATAGATTTAATAAATTTAACGAAAATCCATTAAAGGAAAGGCTATATTTTGCCCTTAATAAAAGGACAAGTGTGTAAACAGAATAAATGGAAAAATTAATTATGTTGTACAACGCGATCATGAATTAATTTCCACTAGCGACATAAATGTAAGGAAAAAAAATAATTGTTGCTGAGTAGCCACGGTGGATAAGGTGATGCCAAAAAGCGAGTATATGATGATATGAGTTTCTAAATTATAAAAACGAGAGCAAAAGCTGTGTAGCCACGTGGATAAGTTGGTGAAGGCGCCTTTTAATAAAAACAACAGATGAATGGGAAAACGGAAAACAATTGATTTTTGGATAAAAATGTAAAATTGTGATCCAACCCTAAACCAAGCATGGGTTTTGGATAAACGTGACAACATAGCAACATGTTGCAGTGGTGACTGAGTTGGTTAAAAAGGGTCGCGGCGTATTGTTAAAGCGTACGTTTGGTGAACAAGACTACTCTGTGTCTAGGAAGCTGAGCAACTTTGTAAAAGTAAAAGCGAATTTTTAGCAAACAAGAGAGTGTGGGAAAAAATCTAGCCAGAGCTACGAACTAAGAAATTATACATGAAATAATATAAAGAACAAAGAAAAAATAAACTGCCACAGAAGACCTGTGCTGATATTTGCAATCATAAAAACCCTTCTTTTAAATAGAACCCAAAAATATAATTTAATATCAAACTACGATATCGGTTTCTTTTAAATTTATAGCCAGAAAATAAGTAAAAAGCTACAATATAAATACTGTTAAAATAGCATTTGATATCGAATTAAGTGAAACACATTTACAATATATTTTTGGAATTAATATTTTATTATTTTTTGTGAGATTGTGCTTGATGGGTAGACACGTTTGTTCTGTCTTTTACAGCATTCTTTTCATTAATAAACATACATATGTATATTATTTGCAACACTTGATAGACGGTTTAAGAGAGAGTGTACAAAACTTTTTATTCATAAGCTTAAAGACTATAAAGAACAAATGTGAGTTTTTCAATTATTTTCATGCTATTACGTGAGCAAATCGAAATAAGTTTTAAAAGTTTTAAATTTCTTAAACTGTTCATGCTTTAGAATACGAAAAGCAAATAAATTTAAATAAATTATTTTTTTTTTGCATAAATAAGAGAAGCCGAAAAACAATTGTTTATAAATAAATTCCCGTTGCGAATTTAAATAAATAAAAAAATAAAAAACACAAATATCCTTAGGATATCCAATTATAATTTCGAGCACAAAAAAAATCCAAAAATAATTGAACAAACACTCTCTACTCTCTCTGCTGTTTTTGTAAAGAAAAAAATACTTCTAAAAGATTTTGTAAAAAAAAAAATGAACGTTTAGCGTTTAGAAACATGGGAAGGAGGAGAATAACTGTTAACAGTGCTTCATACGAGTATATTTACAGAAAACGAACTAATTTTCTCACTTGTATATATTTTTATAGCGCAAAAAACAAACAATATTCATAAAAGAGTAAGAATTAAGACATTCAAATTATAAAAAAAGCTGCAGGACATAACCTTGAGAAAGATGGAGAATAAAATAATAAATACCAAGCAATTTGTATGTGAGTGTAGGTGATCTTTTATGTGTGAGTAAGGCTTTATAATATTAAACCTCTTAAGGCTATAAACACAAACTTGTGAAATAAATGTTTTTGTTAAAGTGTTTAACATTCAAAGTTGCCAGACATTTGCAAACGCAATTGAAAATAATTTAAGACTAAAGCAGGCTGCTACTTATTTATTGCTTATTTACAATGTTTCCTCTATTAGTAAAAGAGAGTATAGAGGATGATTTAAAGGTCTCCAGGACGTAAAATGCCATAGCTTTATAAGAGACAAATATTTCGAAGATAAAAGGCATGAGCAAGTAATGTTTTTAGCAGAACGTATTGAAAAAAGTATAAAAGTGAAATGCATTCCAGGAAGTTTGATGGGTGTAATTAATTCAATGGACTTATTACTTAAAAATTTAATTAGCATTGAATGATAAATAATCCTACTGTTTTTTAGCATTAGCATTATTTTCACTTATGCTATTACTTTTTAATGAAAAATCTTCATTAAAAAACAAAATCAATACCATTGACAACTGATGAAAATGGTTTAAAGCAGTACCATTAATAAACGTCACTCCCTGTCTTTGCACTCACCTAAACTGTAGTAGAGCATTAGTTTGAAATTTTATTTTTATCACACAAATTTGGTTTGGAGTTTTAGATGATAAGTTTTACACCAGTAGATCCCTCTACAAATAGGTAAAGTTTTATTTATTTTATGTACAACTCTATTCAAGTATTTTCATAAAAACAATTATTTTTATTCAATTTTAATAAGTAATTAAACAGTTTCATTTAAATTTCATTACCACACACAGAAAAAGGATTTGTAACAATTCGCTTGATACGTTAAAAATTCAATTACTAATATAATAATTTGATTTTTATTATAAATAATTTATAGTCTTGATTTATTTATTTAAAAGCTAAAAAATGATATTTGCTTCGAAATTTTAGTTGTAACACCTCTTAGAAAAGTTAACATGACCGATTTGTGTCTTTACTAAAATCTATTCTATTAAATGGAAGATGCAACTAAATTTATTCAGTACATTACTACTGAAATCTAAATTTTGGAAGTAAGAATCATAAAACTCGATTGTATACGAGGGCTGCTATATATATTTCTGGCCTGGCAACACTGAGTGCTGCCAAGTGCAATCTGACATTTCCATTGGAAAGTTTGTCATTTTTAAGCATAATCGTACTCAAAACGTTTTGACGTACGACCATTATTTGTGTTGTTTACAGTGACTTGAAAAAATTAATATAGAAAAAAATGGAATTAACTCGTGAACATTTTAGTGCCATCGTTTTTCACAACTTTCGACGTGGATTATCACGACAAGAGTGCATTGATGAACTTAAATCTTTGTATGGCGATGAAGCACCATCCTATAGCACTGTGAAAAATTGGTATAATGAATTTAATCGTGGCCGAAGCTCGCTCAAAGACGAATTCCGTGAAGGTCGTCCAAAAACGGCTGTTGTGCCAGAGAACATTGATGCCGTGCGTGAACTCATAATGGAAGATCGACATTCGACATACCGAGAGATAGAGACATCCTTGGACATTTCTTCCACCAGCATACATTCGATACTGCATGAACACCTGGCCGTAAAAAAGGTTTGTTCTCGTTGGATCCCGCACAATTTGCTCAAAAAAAGGCTCGTGTCGATTGGTGCAAAGAAATGTTGCAAAAATACGATTGCGGTGCTTCAAAAGACGTTTATAAGTTCGTCACAGGTGACGAATCATGGATCTATGCGTTTGAGCCCGAAACGAAACCACAACCGACCGTGTGGGTCTTCAAAGACGAGCAAAATCCAACGAGAGTTGTTCGTGGAAGAAGCACTTCGAAGCAAATGGTCGCCTGTTTTTTCGTCATGTGGCGACTGTTCCGCTTGAGCAACGTAGGACGGTCACTTCTGAGTGGTACACTACAATTTGTTTCCTGAAGTCATCGGAGAAATTCGAAAAACCAACAAGAGAAGACGAATCATTGTTCACCATGACAATGCGAGCTCTCACACATTGGCTCAAACCAGAGCGTTTTTGACCGGCCAAAACGTCGAATTAATGGGTCATCCGCCGTACAGCCGTGACTTGGCAACTAATAACTTCTTCTTGTTCCGCACATCAAGAAAAAAATGCGTGGTAAACGATTTTCGTCACCAGAAGAAGCTGTTGAAGTGTTCAAAAACCATATTTTAGAGGTGTCTCAATCGGAGTGGAAAAAGTGCTTCGACAACTGGTTTGAGCGCATGCAAAAGTGTATAAATCATGCTGGAGAATACTTTGAAAAACAATAAAACCATTTTTGATTATAAATATTCGCATTTTCACTATTAGGCCAGAAATATATAGAGCAGCCCTCGTATTCTGAAATCGAAAAATGTTTGTTACAAACAAAAAAAAAAGATTTATTAAAAGTGGTGAAGAGTTCTCCAATATTGGTAAATGGTAAGTTCAAAATTATCTCGGAAAGACATTTATATATAAAAATAATTTTATAATATTTAATTTATTTCGCAGCGCAAAACGTGCGATATGGGATAGCAAGATGAAGAAACTATGTGGAAAAGAAGAAATCATGATGTAAAGGAAGAAGAAATTTATAATGTATAATCTTATTCCTATAATTTGTTATTAAAATAAAATTAAATAATTAAAAATTATTTTGTTTTGTTTAATGCACAATAATATTTTATAATCACCCAAGAATCACTGCTATATTTATTCAGTTACTAGAACCGAATTTAAGATAATAAACACAACCGACAAAATTCGATTGGCAACAAATTCGGTTCTTATAACGAATTTTTTTTCTCTGTGCACTAAATAGCACTTATATTTTTTTCATAGTCATTTTTTCAAACAGTGCCAATGAAAATTCAATGGTTATGAAAATGCTTTTAATAAATGTGGTCGGGAAAGAAAACTAAAATAAATATAGCTATACTTTAATAGATCATAGTGTTAACATACGTTCTATCTATTAAAATAAAAGGAGTTTTCTTAATCAAAAAGAATGCAAAAATTAAATTTAATCAAAGAAATTTGGATTCTCGAGAGTTCACTTCAAATGTTAATGCACGGCATTAATATTTGAAAATGATTTTAGTTGTATGGCCATCGACACAGCGACTTCAATTGGCCTGAGCTATAACAGGTCCCTTTCTCGAAACAAACATATAGCCAAATATTTATTTCAATAGTTTGAACATTTTCCTTACCGTGTGGCAAACTTCTGAAACCACACCTCGCGCCGAACAATGCTTTCCATATTTCTAAATCGGGTTAGGTCTTGAAAATCTTTAATTTAGTCCGTAGGCTCTATTGTGGGCTGGTTTTACGTCTATGCGGCAATTTTGTTAATTAGCACGTTAGCCTTAAGAAGCCTTATCATTCAAAATAATTTTGCGATGATAAGGACGTCTCAAAATGCGCAATTATGTGACTATTTTTCAAATAAATACGGATTATTTGGAAGCTTTGCTTAAGCGTCAATCTATTCATGATAATTTGCCAGAGTATACTGATCATAAGTGGCAAAAAGTGAGAGCAGTATAACGGTTTGTTTAAAAGTTCTTTTTTATGTCTAACATCTATGCAGTAGTAATTGTTTAAGTTAAAAAGTTGGTAGAGAAAATTTTCTTTGAGGAAATCTAAAAAATTCTTTGACTTTTTATTTCTACACTTTACGAACATAGGCAACACTGGAATTTTACTTTTAAAATAAATAATAAACCAACTACCTGAATAACATGATTAAAAAAAGCCAAGTGCTTTAAAACTTCTTAATATTCCTTAGTAAATAAGTAAATTGTGTTAAACCCTTTAATAGACCTAACAAAGGCAATAAAACGTGTAAATTGCAAAAGAAGGCAAAAGTGCCAATTTTGTTTAATGTTTGTGTTTTTGTAGAAAATTTTTATAACTCACAGAGCAAAAAACATTTGTAATTGGTTTAATTTTGAAGAACAGCCCAGAAAAAGTATAAAATAAATAAACAAAAGTATAAAGTAAATTTGAGAGGGTGTTTTTAAGCGATATAAATATTAAAATTTTTCTTTTTAATGTTTGCTTTGCTAAAGTAAAATAGAAGTAGAAAAAAAAAATAATATTTTAAACAAAAAATAAAACTAAAATTTTAGGATAAAGAAATGAAAATCTTTTTTGTAGATATTTGTAATTTCTGAACTCGTACACATGTATTTACACACGAATGCATTCTTTATACTTAGAGAAAATTAAAAGCAAGGCTTGTATTCATTGTAGGCAGCAGCAAAACTAATGGCAAAGTAGAGAAACACGGAAGTACTACCCAACCATACAAACAAATGTGGAAAATGTAGTTTGGCAGAGATGTATGTACTTTTTCTTTAAAGGAAAAAAGGAAAACAAAGAAACCAAACAAATGTAGAAAACGAAACGTGCAAAGCTTTGTTTGCATATGGATGTGGCACTTTCTCTGTGTGTTATTATGACTCTATATGTCTCTTAGTATAGCTGCACTAGTATAAGTGTGAGCAAAGTTAAGTGAAGGAAATGGAAAAAGGCAAAAAGCCTCTATGACTTTGGCCTAATAGAACCAGTCACGACTAAGTTGTATTTTTTCTAAATATGTGTTTTAAGAGAAATTATTGGGTTTGTGCTAACAAAAACTAAACTCGTAAAGATTCAGGTATAAATTTCATTTCCATAACCTTTTATTTTATATATAAAATGAATATATCCCACTATTTATTTTACATATAGACAGTTAATAATTAAGTTTTGTGGTTATTTAGAAGTTAAAACATTTCCAGAAGATTGCCTGCAGTACGATTTATTAACCTTAAACAAGACGACAATCGTTATTTTTGTCGACATTTTCTGTTAATTGCAGTAACAATTAAGCGATTCACAAACTTCAGCTTAACGACACGAGGGCTGCTGTATATATTTCGGGCCTAATAGTGAAATTGCGATTATAAATAATCAAAAATGGTTTTATTGTTTTTCAAAGTATTCTCCAGCATGATTTATGCACTTTTGCGTGCGCTCAAACCAGTTGTCGAAGCACTTTTTCCACTCCGATTGAGACACCTCTAAAACATGGTTTTTGAACACTTCAACAGCTTCTTCTGGCGACGAAAATCGTTGACCACGCATTTTTTTTCATGTGCGGAAACAAGAAGAATTCATTAGTTGCCAAGTCAGGGCTGTACGGCGGATGACCCATTAATTCGACGTTTTGGCTGGTCAAAAAACGCTCTGGTTTGAGCCGATGTGTGAGAGCTCGCATTGTCATGGTGAACAATGATTCGTCTTCTCTTGTTGGTTTTTCGAATTTCTCCGATGACTTCAGGCAAACAAATTGTAGTGTACCACTCAGAAGTGATCGTCCTACGTTGCTCAAGCGGAACAGTCGCCACATGACCAGTTTTACCGAAGAAACAGGCGATCATTTGCTTCGAAGTGCTTCTTCCACGAACAACTCTCGTTGGATTTTGCTCGTCTTTGAAGACCCACACGGTCGATTGTTATTTCGTTTCGGGCTCATACGCATAGATCCATGATTCGTCACCTGTGACGATCTTATAAACGTCTTTTGAGGCACCGCAATCGTATTTTTGCAACATTTCTTTGCACCAATCGACACGAGCCTTTTTTGAGCGATTTTCAAATTGTGCGGGATCCAACGAGAACAAACCTTTTTTACGGCCAGGTGCTCATGCAGTATCGAATATGTGCTGGTGGAAGAAATGTCCAAGGATGTCTCTATCTTCCGGTATGTCGCATGTCGATCTTGCATTATGAGTTCACGCACGGCATCAATGTTCTCTGGCACAACGGCCGTTTTTGGACGACCTTCACGGAATTCGTCTTTGAGCGAGAATCGGCCACGATTAAATTCATTATACCAATTTTTCACAGTGCTATAGGATGGTGCTTCATCGCCATACAAAGATTTAAGTTCATCAATGCACTCTTGTCATGATAATCCACGTCGAAATTGTGAAAAATGATGGCACGAAAATGTTCACAAATTAATTCCATTTTATTCTATATTAATTTTTTCAAGTCACTGTTAACAACACAAATAATGGTCGTACGTCAAAACGTTTTGAGTACGATTATGTTTAAAAATGACAAACTTTCCAATGGAAATGTCAGATTGCACTTGGCAGCACTCAGTGTTCCCAGGCCAGAAATATATATAGTAGCCCTCGTAGTAGACATCTTAATTTTTCTATTTACACAAATTTTAATTGAGTAAATAGAGATGCCTGTCAACAAATAAATGAAAAACGCAAAGGACAAACGACAAGAGTAAAAACATGTGAATTTAATTGAGGCACATACAAATGAAATAAAATACTTAGGTCTTCACCTGGATAGAGGACTAACATGGAAGGATCATCTAAGAGAGAACACTTAAACATTAAAACTCGAAAATTATATTGGCTCTTGGGACCAAGATCAAAACTATGTTCAAATAACAAGATCATCCTATACAAGACAATGTTATCGCCAGTTTGGACTTATGCTCTTCAACTCTGGGGAACAACCAGCAATTCTTATGTCGAAATACTCTAACGATATCAATTGAAAACTTTACGATTATTGCCAGATGCTCCTTGGTTTGTAAGTAACAGCTGCTTACACAATGACTTTAAAATATCCACAATAAAGGAACAGATTAATAATTTCAGTGAAAGGTATCTGAATAGACTAAGTAACCATTCTAATTTGTTAGCTATTTCACTTCTAGACGATAGTGAGGGGATCCGAAGGCTTAAGAGACTACAGTTCTTGATCTACCGTTTAGAAGATAGTTAAAATAACACATTAATATATTTTATTTTATTCAAAAATTATTTTACAATTTATTAAGTTCACTGGAATAGAATAAGTTATTTTTAGTTACTTATAAATTTTGCTTTTTTTTTCTTGTAAAATAGATTGCAAAGTAAAGGATATAAAAAATTTAGTTTTAAAATATATTTTAAATGTGTGTATATCTTTTTACGTAAATAAAAACGTATGTTTTATTTCATTAAAATTAAACCAAACCCTTTTTATATCGAGTTTGAATATGTGTGTTCTCTGTGCAATAATTCCAAAATTATAGTCGGAGTTGGTTTTTGGCAACAGAGGCTATCGTTAAAATTGTTACTGAATACCAAAATCGACAACTTTGATGTTAAGTCAATTTAACCCACCGATAATCGATAAAAATGAGTAGTGAATCGGGCTACTGATCTCTACAGCGCATTTTGGGAGGTAATCTTCATTATTATTAAGGACGTAGATTAAATCAACTTAAGAACTGCCTTAGACTGTTGCCTGCCTGTTCACTTTTGTACAAGAAAGAGCTGGATTCGATAGAGTATCTATTTTGCAAGCGCTCCGCTCGCATGCTTCTTAGTACGCGGGGCTTCTTAGTACGCGGGGGCTAGGCAAGGTTAAAGAGTTAGTCCTCTTAGTTCGAGGCGAAGAAATGAGGTATGTAAATTTATTCTTTAGTTTCTATGGTAACACAATTAACTTTACCGTTCCAGACAGTCTAATATGCAGAATGCGACTCTAACTTAAATTAATAGCATCGATATTCAGGTTCTCAGCGTTCTAAAATATATTTTGACTTCTTAGATATCTAGATAATGTTTGTTCTTTCACTTATTTATTTTAGAACGCCAAAATTTTTACTGAAGGTCTATAAAAATAATATATTATGTGTCTCATATATCCATTTTTACAAAGAGTTGAAAAATATGGCCATCTTTAGAGTCCTTGTAAGAAGCCTACTTTTCTCAAGGTATTAATATTGACAGTTTGTCACTTATGCACGAGACAGGCTTTAATGAAAACCGAAACATGCTGCAAAAAACAGGTGCCAACCATTAATGCTGGCAAATCTGGCGCGTTGATCTTTACTAAATGAGGATGGGAATAGATGTTGAATCCTTAATACTGTTGTGATCAGAAATCTACATGTCCATGATGATGATTTTTCTAGGCATTATATTGAATAAGGAATATACCTTAAATGACCACATTGAGCTGAATTTATGGTATCAAAAAGTTTTGCAAAAATGTAAATAAGTGTGCGGGCTTACATGGATAAACTCGCAAAATCGCTTTCCCGATTTACACACAATCTAATCGTAGGATGGATAGGAATTGTCTGTGGTTCGTATTGAAACTGTTGGACTTATCGACTAGATCAATGGCGATATTGTCAGCTTTGCGTATGAGAAGCGCTGGCACATGGCATAATTTTGGGTCGAACATCGGACATAAGAGCATTCTTGACCTTTTTCTTAAAAAGGCTACATCGCATACTCGTTGAGGAAGGCGTTATACACAATGCGTGTGTGGAGGACGAAATCAGCTAACGACAACGTTTCTCTTATGGTCAATAGGGTGATATCGGGTGTATACTCAGCGGAGCGGAACTTGTCCTGTAGCCTGCTCCTAGAGGTGAACGTATACGCCTACTCGGCAGAAATGTTTGGTTGCTGCAAGCGTTTAATAATCTGCTTAGAATTCGGGTGCATTGGAAGAAAGTTTTTATTGCGCTTGACAATCAGTGACACTACATGCAAAAAAAGAACTAGCGCTGAAGTACGTTCTAAAACTTAATGGATGTGCTTCTGTGAATAAGGTAACTTCAATGTCGATTAAAAGACAAATTGGCACAGCTGGCAATAAAGCAACAAACTAACTGGCGAAAAGGAGATCTTCTGTAGATTCCTTGCGACCGAAACCATTGGTAATGGTCTAGCGCAAGCAAATATTATACAGTAGTTGAATATAAAAAATTGGAGAGTGGCTCCAACATACAGCCGAAATCGAATCGTGCTTAAACAGCTCCTCAACAGGAATTCCAGTGAGATGCTTAGATAAGATAAGGGTACCTTAGGCTAAAAACTGTATAAGTTGCGAAAAATGGAAACTTTAAGTATTATCTGTCAAAAGTAAAAATTGAATTCAAGACTGTCCCTGCTAATGCCCTCCGGGGGTACTTCGACTCTGGCTGAGAGAACATAGGCTTTGACACAGGTATCTTCGGGGTATAGGGGGAACCAGTCCCCCGGTAGGCAGGTACTGAATCTGGATAGACAGTGGTGTAACTGTCGAAAGATACACCAGTGTCCTTAAATGATAATAACATGTGAATAATAAGAGCAATAAATAAATTGACACCACGGAAACCGGTAGCCCATACAGAGAGCCGTCCCTCTTTGTAGCCGGTTATTGGTGAGGTCGTTGGTTAAATAGAAGTCCATATCTGCGTGTCTGGCGTGGAATAGATGGAAGTGGGCTGTTGCACTCTCAACATAGGAGTTTATGGGTAGGCTCCGACCCTTTAGCAAGGGGAAGATTCATGGTCCTGCGAGCCATGGTCTTAAAATTGCACAGAATAGTGGTTTGACCACCGTCTGGTAGGGGCTTCGCGCCAGGTACAGACGTTAATCTAACCACTTAACCTGTCCCTGCTAATGGACAATACGGTAGCCCACATTCTATGTGAACGTATTACACTAACTTGCAGGCATAAACTTCTTGAAGATGAATGTCATGAAGGCTTTCAGCCGAAGGCAAATACTTACGTATATAAGAGATTTCGTGATGAGGAAGAAGGCTATCACTTTGAGATCACTATAGTCAAGAGCGAAGGCAAGTGTTAGCGTGCGACGTGGTAAAGTAAGTTAAGGTCTTAGATTATAAATTGGTTGCCTAACATTAATTCGTGTAGTGAAGGGAATATTTATCCTACATTACGTAATAAATTAAATTGGGTTGTTTTGAAAATTTTAAAACTATCAATTAATATTTGAAAAATTTTCCATACTTCCAGAAATGTCCTATTTCTATAGTTAACAAATTTACAATTCCAACGCAATATAGCAATAACTTGGCGTATTTAAATAGTAAATACGTTTTAGTTTTAAGAGATGAAAAAGCAAAAAAAAAATCTTTCGTACGTTTTGCAAAACTAAAGATTTATGTTTTGCACTTAAAAGATTTAAAGCCTCCCGTGGTGAGACTTAAATAAAAGAAATGGCTTTTTCAAGATGCCAGCCGACAATATTAGCGAAAAAAGAAAAATAACTGCTTAACAAATAAAACAAAAGAAATGCTGCAGCTAAAGCTTTATAAGCCGTAAAGAAAAATCCTACAAAAAATAAAGAAAAAATATAAAATATTGTATTGTTTAAAGTTTCTTAAAGGAGGGAAGAAATTGTTGCTGGAAATTAAACAAAAGTACTTACCAAATCGGCAATGTTGGCCACTTGTATGGCATCGTGTATCACTTCTGCTCTTGTGCTTCCATTACGTTTATCAAACATCGCTTTATCTACAATTATGGCAGTTTCAATGTATTTTGTAGCCTCGCGGACATCACGTTTATAGCGACCGGCACCATTTGGATGTACTTCGTCAATTATACCAGCTGATAAATGTTTTGTGCGGCGTGAAAGACGCCATGAATCCAGATTGCCTGAATTGGCACAACCCTTGTTGGCTTTTGTGCGTGCTTCAAATATGACATGCGGATGCTTCTGCTGAAACCAACGACATTTAAGTATGAGCAATGTGAATTCAATAGTGGTAAAGATAAAACTTAACAAATATAACTTTAAATCAGTTAAGAAACTCTTAAAAAGCGACAGGAATAAAATTTTCTTATGTTGCATTATTTGTTCTTCGACAATAATTAATTTTTTATTGTTTTTGTTGTTGTGATATTTGCTTCTAAAGTGTTATAAACTCTTTAAGAAGCAAGAGCAACAAAATTAAATAATAAAGAATTCATTTTTTTGGTTTAACTTTTTGTCTGTATGTTACACAATAGACTATGAAACCAACACTTCCTGCTGAAAGCAACGAAATTATAGCTGTAAGCACTTTTTTGTATTTTTACTTATCAACAATAAAGTTTGGCCACAAATATCAGTAGTAAAAATACGTTAACGGAATGCGAAGTTTTCCAGTCATTGTATTCGTTCATAAACAATTCTTATAAGGAGAGAGGGACGCCAAATTTTATACTCACAGAAAAATGCTGTGTCAGTTTATTTTATTGTTTATGTTTGATTGCTGTGACTAGGGAGACGTAATTATACGCTAAAGCGTGTTCGGGCATGTTCAGCAGTCTGTGTTTTTTTTTATTTGTAGGTGTAGTATATACAATTATACAATGGAAATTTTATATTTTTCTTTGATAGTGTATGCTAAAAAAAGATACACACACATTCATACATTTATACGCATTTCTAAGAACAGACAAAATGACACTGACAGGTGAGTGCATTGCCTATCTAGACTTGAAAAAAATCTTATTTGAGGTAAATGAGAGTAGGGAGTTTTTTTTTAAGTTTTTTTTTGGATTTTTGTGTTACATTTTCTCGTTTTAATTAAAACTAATTTTAAAGCTTTAGATTAACCCTGTAAATAATTTAAGCTCTATAATGCTCAACATAATTTGTTAAAATATTACTACTTTTTTAAAGTCTCCTTAACTAAAATATCCTGTTCGAAAAATTTATTTTAACAAATTCTAGCAAGAAAAAGTGTAACAGAAAATGTTGTTAAGTTTTTGTGTTTTGCATTTTTAAAAAAAAAATTTGCTTACTTATTTTACATTAATTTATCATAAATAAAAAAAAAAATAAAAAAAAAACATTTAATTGTCTAGAAAATAAGTAGAATTAAATTATATTAAATTAATGATTTAATTAATGACTTTTGCATTTCAAACTTAATAGTTTTAAATGAATAATATTTCATATCAGGAAATATTTATTATTTATATTATTTAATTCAAACACAATTGCGTAAATCAACTTAAAAATTGTATGAAATTATAAAATTCATATTAAAAATAAAATATTTTAAAATTGATTTTTGGTTGAAACTTTAAATTAATAATAATAATTATTGACTGCTACGTGACATGTGCTGTTATTAAGCTACAGATATTTTTCCTCTAAAGAAGCAGTTTATTATATTTTGAAATTCGGGTATTCAAAGAACCTACAGGGTAACGCTAGAGCAGATGAGTTATATAGATTTGAGGGAACTTCCACAAATTTGTTAAATTTGTAAGGTACAGAGAAAAAGTCATAAATGATTTTTATTTTAACATAAACAATCTCCACTTATTAAAGATTTAGTTTGGTTTTATTTTGTATTTTAATTAAATTTTTAATTTTTTCAAATAATTAATTATTTATTTTTACTTAAATATAAAATTGATTTAATTTCTTAATTAGAAAATTTCGTATTTATTTTTTGTCAAATTCCAAAAAAAAAATCGTAATAGATTCTTTTAAGTTTTCAGTTTTTATTACAGTTTTTATTATAGTTTTAATTAGTCGTATAAACGTTGTTGCTAAGTTTTTATTTTATTTTTTATTCTATTTTAATTGAATCTTTACGATTTTAAGTACTTTTATTTACAAATAGGTTTATTGGTCCTATTTCAATAAAACTATTATTTAAGTTTGTAAATACATTAATTTAGGGACCGTAAGGGTTATAAGGAATATCAAAAAAGTTCTTTTATAACAGTTATTTAGTGACTTAAAGAAAAAAAAATCCATTTAAAACATTTATTTTTCAACGTAAAAATTAAAGTCGGATGAAACTTTTAAAAAGAGAGTTTTATTTTTCCGTCATAAAGTAAAATTCTTTTGAGGAATTTTATTTTTATATCTCTTAAATGACACCAAAACAATTTGAAAAGAAGTGTTATCTAATTATCTAGCATTGTGTTAAAATAAAAACATTTGGGTTTATAATTTGTTATTGTTTGATTCCTATTTAAACTCCCTGAATGTAGATAGGGAAGAAGAAAAGGAAGAAAATGATAATGTGGATGAACAAAGAAAACATTTTATGAAATCGATAATTTTTCTCCAAGGCCCAATTCGATTGATAAACCTCTATTTGAGTTCTGGGACTCAAGAAAATACATTATCTGCTCTTAAATTGGTATAGAGCGACCTGCCTTCAAATCTTTCTGCAGAAAATTTGGAAAAAATTATGTTTGTTAAATTAAACAAATAAATAACTACACACATTATATCAGACTCAATTAAAAAAAAAGACTATAAAAAAGAACATTAACAAAACGAGTTTTATTTTGGACGAAAAAAATTAAACTCCTCAAAAAACTTTTTTTTTTATGACGGAAAAAATAAAACTCCTAAAAAGAGTTTTATTTTATGACAGAAAAATAAAACTCTCTTTTTAAGAGTTTCATCCCAACTTTCATTTTTTCGTTGAAAAATAACTCTTAACTTCGGAGTTGAGATCGTTTTTTTAAGATCACCATAGATTCTGAAAGAGCACTTTAATACGAATCTATTGGTATATGAAAGTATGTGTCTCAGTTGACTCTGACGTGGAGATTTTTTGAGTTTAAATTTTCTGGATAACCGTTATTTACGGTCCCTGCATTAATTGGGTACGAACGTTACTTTTCTCTGTGTAGTTAGTTGGTATTTTATTCTGGGTTAGGACCCCTAGACCTCCGTGGTCAAATCAGCATACGAGCATAATGTGTCTCTTATTTTCTTCGAAACCAAAACACTCATGCCTGTCCCAAAAGGCAAGTAGATGTCAGCCGGAAATTCTTAAATTCTTATATTTTGCTTGACACTGGGAAATAAATCAATCAAGCTTGATGTATTTTTGTAGCAGATAGATACTTCGCATAGAAAAATGTAAGTATTTAACCTTGTCGCTAACATTACAACGTCTTAAGTGATTCATGCTGGTGTCTTGGATAATTTCCTCAGTAATTTCATGTTTCAAAACAGGAAAGAAGATTAGACAGGAACCCATTTCAGTACCACTTTACTAATAAATTCGGATGTAAAATATAGTTAGAAAATTATTGGATCCATGCTGTATCCATCAGGTTTGTTAACAAACAAAATTGCTGCTTAAAGGAAGAAACCAATCCACAGCAGATCCTATAGACTCTACCACTCAGAAATTGCGGTATTCACACTGGTGGCATCAGTAGACTTTAATTCTTTACAAACGAGGCCGGTGCCGCAAAAGAACAAATTTTTTTCTTTTAAGAATATCAATGTCTTTGGATATGGCGAGATGTTGTTTTAGAACGCTGGCGCTACGTACTATCTACTAATTAAAATCATAATTTTGCAATAAGTTCATTTGAAGAAATCTACCTGGTAATTGGCGTTTAAGGTCGAGCGTTCTGAAATCAAATCGTCAAGAGCAGAGCAAATTTTATACAGTCCAAAACTCTATCGGACTTTTAAACACTCTTGAGTTAAGTGCAGAGGTACTGTGACGCTTGTATGAGAGTTGATATATTTAAATTCATCTGAAAACACATACACACATATCTCGTAACCGACGTCTTATATTGATGCTAGTTGTGTAGCATGTACAAGTATCTGATAAACTAAGAAAATTTGGATTCTAGGGAATACCTGAATAAGATATTGCTTGACGAACTTGCGCCTAGTTCAAATCGTTCAACTGTAGGTAAGTTACTTTTTCAGTCTATAACTTCTTTTTTTTTTACAAATCCGGAACGTATATTTTCAAGCTTCAATTAAAAATTGTGGCCAAGTCGATGCAAAACTATAGTTTTAGCAATTTAATAATTTAGCGCTATTAGTTTTATTACTAATTCATTTTTTTAAATTTCTTCTAAATGTAATTATTTTTGTGTCAAAAATTTACAAAAAACATCCTTAAAAAGCATTATTTCTAATAGAATGGGCAAAAATAAATTTATAGATTTTTGTTTAATTTTCATCACAAACAAATATAAAGATAAACATTTTATACAATTCTTTTTCCCTCTGTTTAATTCAGCTTATAATAAACGAGTGACATTCGCCAACGAAAATTAATTAAAATTCAGTTATCATGTGTAAAGCAAAAACTAAAACGAAAATAATTCTTGTGCTTTGTTGCTTCTGGTAGAATCACAACAGCATCATGAACGTATCGCTCTTACCAACACGGATTTGACTTCTAATGCTCCAATGTTGAAAAAATTATATTTGAAGGTATGGGTGTTAGGGTGTTTGAATACCAGTGTTGCCCTTTAGTTACAGTTTTTATGTTTTTCGTAACTTTTAAAGGCTTCACGTAACATGTAAAATTTTGTTATATTTGGCGAAATTTTTGACTAAACAACCACAAAATAAAAGTAATATTTCTAATAAAGTACTATCCGTCTCAGTATAACAAATCGGTTTTACTAAAAAAGGCTAAAATGATGCTAAAATTCTATTTAAATAAATAATTCAAAATAACAAAAATAAAAGTAATGTTTTTGAAGTTGTACTCTGTTCAAATTGTGATAATTCACGAAATGTTTGTTGGTTTCTGTTTAATAACAGCGAAATGTTTCTGGCAACAATTTTTTCCAATTGCTAAAAAATATGAGGTGTACTTATTATGTGCGGAAAATAAAGTGCTGTGTTCGAACTTCGGCAAATTGTTAGCAACTGTACTTATACCGCTTAAAAAATTGGTCAGCTCGCTAGCGGTGCCAGTACTACGGTTTAGAAGAAAGCTTTTGTTTTATTACCCTGAAATATGCGATATTTTCTACGGTTTTAATTTTACGAAAACGTCACATTTGAATTAAAAAAAGTGCCGGAACAAAGATACTTATATTTTAAATAAGAAATTTTTTCAATCAATCGGTTTAATCTCTTTCTTTGAAAAATTGAGCTTTGACAGAATTTAGTATTTAATAAATTTTAAAATATCGATATTTAAGACAAATTTGAGTCTTATTTAACATAAAATGATCGATAATTTTTTCTTAACTAATTCTTTTGAATGGCGAGTGTATGCACATGTCAACCACGAAATATTAAGGCTACTTCCTGACTTAAAAGCTTAAAATTCAAATTTATACTTTTAGGTTTAATTTTAAACTTCCAACTTCCAACGGGTGTGTGGAGAGAATACTAAGCCAATTGAAACTAATAGTAGTGACCATCATACTCAGTTAATACTCATGCAGTAGCTGCCTTAGTGATGGCTGAAAAACTAAGACACTAAGCATGAGCCTGAAATTTATTATTTTTAAATTTACGTTTTTATACCCTTCACCATAAAAAGTGAAAAAAGGTTTAACTACGTTTGTCATTCCGTTTGTAGTTTCTACAATATCCATTTCCGACCCCATAAAGTATATATATTCTGAGCTCTTGTGCAGAGCGAAGTCGATTGAGCGATATCCGTCTGTCTGTCCGTGTTAAAATTTAAGTACGCCAATCGATCAAAAATAATGTCGAAAGAGGTGCTATTGGAAATCAGAAAGATCGGTCAATGTCCTAGACGCAGCTGGAAAAACACAACGCGTACCTTTAATTTTTCAATATTTCAATATTATTTTAAAGTTTTTAAAAATATCAATATGGGTATAATTTTAAAGCTTTTGCTGAGATATTTAAGAAATGCTAAAATTTTCTAAAACTGCTTAATCCATTAAGAGCCGATGGCATTTTTTTTTAATGTATGTATATGGGCATATCCCAGAAACAGTCTACCAGTCAAAAATTTTTTAACTTAATCCAACTTAGTTTTTTTTTTAATGGAGCATGGAATAGATATCTAATTTCATAAATTTATAAAAAAAAGTTTATTTCGATGATGATTAATACAAAAATTATTACAAAATCCTACCCTACCTCAGGTGTTTTAATGTTATACAAAAAAAGTGAAATTATTTGCGTGTTGATATCATTGCTTTAGTATTAACATAGATGTTCTAATCGAAAGCCATATTGTTATTCACTCAATTCTCTTTAATTTTTGTAAAAAAAAATGTTGCTCACTTTTTTGGAAACAGCAAAATTTGGTATGAAAGGACAGATAAATGCGTTGTAGCGTGCGTAACGAAAAATAAGGCTTTTTTTGTATTGTGAGTAGAAAAAATTTTTGTTTTACAAATCATCTATAATTTTATATTTAATTTTAAATTAATATCCTGCTTTTAAGAAAAAAAAATTATAATTCTACAATTAAAAACCAAAAAATTACAGCATATTAATTTTTGTAGCGTGCGTAACGACTTGAGTTCTCCCAAATATTACAATAAAAACCTTTGCAATTTTTTATTTTTTTTCTTATTACTTCCATTCTTAAATCTATTCTTATCCTACATAATAAGCAGAGCAACAACAATTTAGCTTACTTTGTTGGTACGATAGGCGCAAACGGTAAATTTCATGTGGTCTCGCCTTTGGTTTCGTTTCATTAATCTGCAATTGCCTTTTAGTGTCAGTTTAGATTATGGGCATATTGATACCATACAAAATTTTTTGCTTACAGTATAATTTTTATTAATAAGAGTTCGAAAAGTGAAGACGTGTGCAGAGCGTATTCGAAAATATCGCAAAAAATACAATCAAATGATAACGTAACACAAATAGAACGTTTCAAAAATGCGAAAATAATAATACTGTAAATTTAAACATATACATAATTAAATTAATTTATAAACATGAAATATGAATTAAATAATGATATTAAAAAAGAATATGAATTCTTTTGCTAAAAGAAATACAATTATTTTTATTTATGTACTACTGGAAAAAATGTAGCGTGCGTAACGTAGCGTGCGTAACGCTGGGTTCGCGGCTTTTGTAAAAAAACAACAACTCATTTTGGCTGAAAGTAAGTTATTTTATAATTTTCTTACATTCATCTTTCTTTTAAGTATTTAATTTTTCTGTTTTATTATGCAAAATTTTCTAAAAATCACAAAAACATACCTCAACGAAATATTGCGATCACCGTGCGCAACAATACTTTGAGATCAAATTTTTGCAACTTATTCCTGCTAAAAAAAAAAAAAATATTTTGATGCGATTTGAAAGTACACTTAAATCCCACTAAACACTGTGCATAACTTGAAGGCATGTTTTTGCAAGACCAAAAATTGTTATATTTCAATCCGAAAACGCGTACGAATGTAGCGTTCGTAACGCAGGATTTGCCCATATGTAGTACCGAATTTTTTAGATTTTTTAATTCTCTGTCACCCCAATATTTGCTTTTTTGATTGGAGATACTTCACTTAACTAGATTTACATAGACGGTAAAATTTATATAAAATTCGGAATAGCACTCTTACTTGTTTCTCTTAGTTTTGTTTAATAATGAGTTTGTTGACGTGTTATTTTTCCAGAAATATTTATGTAACCCATGAAGGAAAAGCGTAACTTTTTCTTGTCTTCTCCTGGCAACACTGCAAAACACATCAATGTCTATATGTGTTTTTTTTGCAGAGAAATTTTGTAAAGCCATAGCTTACCTAGTAACGGTGACTATGACAACTATTTAGTGTTATAATGACGATGTTGCAGACAACAAAGTTTCGTAATGATGAAGCTGTTGATTAAATAAAAATGAAATGGGCGTTTCTCTTGTTGAACATTAAAGAAGGTGAAAGCGTAACATAGAAATTTTTATAATACTATTTTTAATTGAATTTTCTTTAAAGATGCCGTGTAATATTAAAGTTTTAATTAATTAAGAAAAATATAAATAGAAGTAATCCACCTAAATGATGCTTATGAGTTTAAGTTTAAAAACAAAAACACTTTTATCATATTACAGAAAACATTCAACAGATAAGCAAAACGAAATTGAAAGATATACAAGAGAATATCTGTTACATAACACTTGCTTCAAACTAATGTCTTTTTCAACTAAGGTTTTCAACATGTTTATTTAAAACACTTATTTACACTTCGTTTTGCAAAAATAACTTTCAGGACAACATAACGAACAAAATTACCAAATAAAACAGAACAGGAGAAAAAAAAAGAATTTTTCAAAAGCTGGAATATCTTTTTCACATAAAAAAATGTTTGTCTTCACACTCTTGAGATTTAAAATTCAAACACAATAGAAAGTGGAAATAGAATCAAATCTAAATTGAATTGAATACTGTCCACATGACACAATTACAATTGAATGAATGAATGACTGACTGATAAAAGCATTTATAGAATTTCACAAAATGTTTTTGTTTTCAATCAAAACAACAAATCGTACAAGAAACTTAAATAGAGACATAGACAATGGTTAAGTCCTGGCACATATACACATAGCAAATATATATATATATATATTCGTTTATATGTATCTATGTTAAAGTATCTGTGACAGAAACACAATTATACCATCTAAACATAAAATAGCAGAAATTGTTCGAGAGCTGAAACTGGAAATAGAATTTGATTGATTTATGTCTAATGCGTAATGTTCAACACAATAGATTAAAATTGATGATGTATGCAGTGAAAAGATTCATCAATATATACAACGTACTATCACATACCAGCATCCATTTCCAGGATGCTTTTTCTACGCAAGATGCATTTAAAGAGACTAAATTAAAATTTTTACTTGTAATGGTACAAAAAAGTTGATAAAATTTGTTGTTAAACAACTATAGCGCGACTGATAAAAAAAGGTTTCCCGATAAAAAGGGAACGTGTTTGCTTAGTATTGAAGAGCGAAGAAAAAGTTTCACTACGTTACTAATTTAAATGCTCTTTAGAGTACTGTGCCTCTTTTCTGTAAATCAAGTAAAAAGCTTCTTATTAAAAAATATTGCAATCATCATGCTTTTTCTCTTCATTATTTTAAAAAATTATATAATAAACTCTAGCCCACCCTGTGTAAAATAATATTTTCATGTGTCGTTTTTAAAATCAGTAGTTAAATTTCTCAAGAAAATTCAATGTTGAACAATACGTTCACTAACTGCATTAAGTGTTAGAGGACAGCTACATCGGGACAAGTTAAACATTTCTCAGTTCTTAGGAGCAGCCACATTACAGCAATTTTATAACTGTTAACGTGTCATGAAAAGAACTCTGTTAAAGTCCAGCTCTATTAGGTGTTTGAGTGAAACTTCTAATTATGGCTCTCAAATTTATGGACGCCAAGTAAGTAATAAAAGTAATAACAAGCCTCATTAGGGTTGGACTTAGTGCCAAGCAATGATGGTAACTAAAACAAGATGATATCTATTCTCATGCCTGAGAAACGAAGCGCATGAAAAGGATAGAAACAAATTTTATAACATCATTGTTTATATACCTACGCCACAAAACGTGGAAAATAGGTACATATAAGCTTGCCATTCTGTTTGTAATGTCAACAATATCCATTTTCGACCCTATATCCTTTATATATATCCTGATTTCTTAAGCGTAGCGAAGTCGATTGGGCTATGTGCGTCTGTCCATCCATATTCTAGATGAAATCAACTTTACCAAGGCACTAGATGAGCTAGAGAAAATTTAGATATGCCAGTCCATCACACATTGTTTCGAAAAGCTTGTCACTGAAAATTAGAGAGCTTGGTCCATGGCCTTTGAGGCAGCGGAAAAAACACCACGGCTGCCTACAATTTTTCCATATCATTTGAAACAATAAAGTAACTCCAATCAAAAAACGAATACGAGGGCTGCTATATATATTTCTGGCCTGGCAACACTGAGTGCTGCCAAGTGCAATCTGACATTTCCATTGGAAAGTTTGTCATTTTTAAGCATAATCATACTCAAAACGTTTTGACGTACGACCATTATTTGTGTTGTTTACAGTGACTTGAAAAAATTAATATAGAAAAAAATGGAATTAACTCGTGAACATTTTCGTGCCATCATTTTTCACAACTTTCGATGTGGATTATCACGACAAGAGTGCATTGATGAACTTAAATCTTTGTATGGCGATGAAGCACCATCCTATAGCACTGTGAAAAATTGGTATAATGAATTTAATCGTGGCCGAAGCTCGCTCAAAGACGAATTCCGTGAAGGTCGTCCAAAAACGGCTGTTGTGCCAGAGATTATTGAGGCCGTGCGTGAACTCATAATGCAAGCTCGACATGCGACATACCGAGAGATAGAGACATCCTTGGACATTTCTTCCACCAGCATATATTCGATACTGCATGAACACCTGGCCGTAAAAAAGATTTGTTCTCGTTGGATCCCGCACAATTTGAAAGTCGCTCAAAAAAAGGCTCGTGTCGATTGGTGCAAAGAAATGTTGCAAAAATACGATTGCGGTGCTTCAATAGACGTTTATAAGATCGTCACAGGTGACGAATCATGGATCTATGCGTATGAGCCCGAAACGAAACAACAATCGACCGTGTGGGTCTTCAAAGACGAGCAAAATCCAAGTTGTTCGTGGAAGAAGCACTTCGAAGCAAATGATCCCTTGTTTCTTCGGCAAAACTGGTCATGTGGCGACTGTTCCGCTTGAGCAACGTAGGACGGTCACTTCTGAGTGGTACACTACAATTTGTTTGCCTGAAGTCATCGGGGAAATTCAAAAAACCAACAAGAGAAGACGAATCATTGTTCACCATGACAATGCGAGCTCTCACACATCGGTTCAAACCAGAGCGTTTTTGACCGGCCAAAACGTCGAATTAATGGGTCATCCGCCGTACAGCCCTGACTTGGCACCTAATGACTTCTTCTTGTTTCCGCACATCAAGAAAAAAATGCGTGGTCAACGATTTTCGTCGCCAGAAGAAGCTGTTGAAGTGTTCAAAAACCATGTTTTAGAGGTGTCTCAATCGGAGTGGAAAAAGTGCTTCGACAACTGGTTTGAGCGCATGCAAAAGTGTATAAATCATGCTGGAGAATACTTTGAAAAACAATAAAACCATTTTTGATTATAAACATTCGCATTTTCGCTATTAGGCCAGAAATATATAGAGCAGCCCTCGTATATGGGACGGTAGAGAATTACAAAATAAGAAAAAAAATATCAAGTTAAAAATTTTGTTCTGTTATTTATAGTTGCAATTGTGCGCCACATTTTTATTTAAGATATCAATATTGGTATCATTTAAAAGCTTTTGAAGAGATATTTAAGGAAAGACTAACATTTAAAAAAATGCCTAACCCATTAGGTGCTAATGGCATTTTTATGTAAAATTATATATAATACTTATGTGCGTTTGCTGTATTGCAAGCGAGCGACACGTCTAGAAAATTTGTATGAAAAGCACTTAATTTTTAGAATGATTCCTATACATTAACTTTTTCTAAGAAAATTAATTATTTTTTTTCCCGCAGTAATACATTTAATTTTTTAGTTTAATATAATAAATATTTCTTGAGAATAGCATGAAATTTTTGTATTTGAAGGAATCAAGTACAATTCAAATAAATTAACTTATTTTTTTTTCAAACTTTTGTCACCCAAATATTTGTTTTTTTTTTTTGGAATTACTGCACTAAACTTGATTGACATATATGGTGAAGGGTATATAAGATTCGGTATAGCCGAATATAACACTCTTACTTGTTATTACTATTATTATTATTATTAGATGTGATGTTAGTATCTTCATTTATTAAAAATTTATTACTGTCTACAGATTAACATTGTTTCGAAGTAAAATAAATCTTTACCAAAAGAAAACATTTCATGCCTTGCAATCTCCTGATAAAGAGAAATACTCCTTTGAATTCCAATTGCTAAAAAAGATATATAAAATGCACATTTCTTTAAACTTCTCTAATCCCTTCTGGTATGAATGAATATATGCGTGTTTTAGTATCAATTAAAAAGTGAGTACAAGTAGAGAAAAGCTGAGGTTTTTGCGGACAATTTTTCCGATTAATTGTTGGGGAAAACCAATTGTTTTTCCTTTTTTCGATTAGATTTTCTAAAATGTACTTTTTTTCAATTTATCTTCTTCCTGTCTCATACTCTATACTTTTAATCGATTGAAAGGTGATTGAAAGGCGTATTGTTAAATATTTGAATGTTTGAAGGAGAAAACAAATCTAAAAATATGGATATGTTTTGGAGAGCCGACAAGAAAAACACACTAATGGGAATATTTTTGCATATGATGCAATGCGTAAAGTGATTGAAAGAGTGAAAGGATGTGTGCACGAATAAATGTTTTTTGTTACGCATCAATTGTAACAACAACAACAAAAAGTTAAGAGCAATAGCAACAGCAACCGCAATGACTTTAATAGAAAGGAAAACTGTAAAAAAAAAAATTCCTTCACGTGTTTGTGATGAATTGTTAAGCTTTAGTTGTGTTTTTCCATTTTCTGGGGAAAGTTACACATCTACAAATAAACGAAGCTTTCAATACTAACAAGGTTATTTAAACATTTTACATACATATGCAGCTTATATCAGATGTTAATGTGCAGTGTTCAGTGATTTTCACAATAAAAATATTTTTGAATTTAAAAATTCATAGATAGAGAATTGTAATACATTCATCAATTGTTAGTAAAATATATATATATAAAAAATTGTTGCAAGTGTGTTGTAAATTTATAACTCACGAACGGTCTAACCGAAATCAATTATATTTTCACGATTTGTTCGTAAGTTTCTGTAGATGTACTTAAAGTTTGCACTAAATATGAAGCGTGCCTACCTTAAAAAAATTTAAAACAGAGATAGATATTTATTTAGAAGTTTCTGGAAGGTATGCTTATTTAAGAAATTTGGATCAGAAGGGATTAGTGGGGGAGAGGAAACATGCGCGGAATCGATTTGAACAAAAAACTATTTTAAGAATATTTTAAAGATAAATAAGTTCTGATTCATAAAGATCAATAAGCAAAAAGAAATCTGTTATAACTTCCATATTAATCAAATAAAAAAAATTGTTCGGAAGAGTGGTCGTGGTAAGATTGTTCTCATTAGGGCAACGAAGCGCCCCAGTATAAAAATACCAACAATCAATAGGCATTATATTTTTGCTTGAATTTTAGAATTTTAATGCCTTTATTGCTAGTTTTGTAGACTCGTGACTCTTCTACATACATACAACGGCCTTGTAGTATATCCAGAAAATTATTTTCTTAGCCACTGCATGCCATTGCGAGTTAGTACTTCTTTTGCAGATTCTTAAAACAAAAATCTTCAAGTGAGTATGTTTATAGATTTTTTATAAAAAAAAACACTTTTTTATTAATTTTAAAATTTATTTTCAGAGATGTCTCTGACCAGCTAAACAGGGTACTGATAAATTTCTGTACCTCGCCACCTCTAATATGCTTGGCTGCAAAGCCGCTTTAATACTTACATCAATCACTTACACATAAATTAGCAGATTAGTGGCTGTGCTGACAGGACAGTTATAATTCTCAAAAGTTTCAGAATGATAGTTAGTTAGTTAGGAGGGGCAGCCTCTTACAACGAAGCTCACTTGAGCACAATCGAATGGCCCGTTGTGATGCCACAAGGAAGTCGGCGCAACTCCCCTTACCCAGTTGAGAACCATGAAGATTCCCGGATGAACTTCGCTATGTTCCCTATAGAGTGAGATGATAGCTCCGTAAGAGTTCCAAAGAAAGGAGAGCCCAGAATGATAAAATCTAAGAACATTGTAAATGAATTGAAATTATTTTGGCTTTAGATCATTTTATTTTCAATGTCTAAAAATCTTTTTTTGAAAGAAAATTTACAAATATATGCGGACGTTTTCCAAAGAAAACAAGAAAAATTAGACGCTAGCAGAATGAAATGCTGCACTTTCTGAAGCGCTACGACCTTCATCAGCATTCTTCACATCTATGAACCTTAGTTGTGTATTTTATAAACATCATCTATTTAACCAAGTAACTGCCATTCCTAAATTAGCGTAAGACGCAAAGCAAAGTAATTTATAGCTTTTGCGCTGGAATGTCATTCCTAAACAGCGTCAACGTTATGTCTTTAACAGTAATGTTAACTCATTTTATTTTATAAAACCCGCTGTATAAAAATAAAAAAGAGATAAAACCGCTAAATTGCCTTAAAAATAACTAAATTGTCATTACTTTTCAACCATAACAAAACAAAACAAACCAACAAGCAGCCAACTTCACTTCCTAACGCACTGTCAAAATTGGATTTTCCAATTGCTAAGCGTTGACGCTGTGCTATTTATTTTATGAACATGAGAAATTGTGACAGTTATCTTGCGCTTTACGCGCTAAATTAGGGATGGCAGTAATGTTGTGAGTAAACAAGTAAGAATGACTTAAAAAAAATTTTTTTTTTTTTTATAGACTTATGTTGTGGGTATCTTAGTAAATTTATTGACATTGTACATTCTGTTACAATATATGATTGATTTAAAACACAATTCATACGTTTATTGTCATTCACTGTAAATTTTTCATGAGCACGCATGCAAGTATAAGCAGAGTAACGTACAAGAAACCATGCATATCAGAGTATGTAAACTGGATTGAAAAGTTACGATACTAAAAAGTTGACCCCTCTTAAATTGATGTTGTACATTATAACTTGTATACACATGTACGAGTACTAATCTATAGAAGAGTATGTATGTGTAAGTACTACACATATACACATTTTCAAACAAATACGCAGATAATATTGTTGAAATATTGTTGAGTGAGGAATACTGACGATGAAGGGGATTTTGTTTTAAGAAATACATTTTTTTTGTTGCTGCTGCTGTGGAAAAGCCCTGATTTAAATGGGATTTAAATATCATGCATCAGAAAGTAAACCTGTTGAGTTGTTTGTTTGTTCCTGGTTGTTTTATTTTTGCACAATTTTAAATTTCTCTTGTATGCAGCCCTTTGAAATGACATAGTTTTTAGAGCAGAAATTAAAATTAACCAGAAGATTGACATAACATACATCTTCAATTACAAGTCAATATCCCATTTTTTCTCTTGCAGGTTGTTTGTAATAAACCTTTTTGCAACTCGGATTTAAATGCGATTTGATAAAAACTGCATTTTTAAGCAAAATTGAAAAAAATATATAAAATAAATTAACTTTGAACAAACAGTATAAAAAATGTATAATTCTTGTTTTGTATAAAACAAAAAGCCAAAAGTAAAACTTAATCAGAAAATTCTATTAAACAAATGAACAGGAGAAAAATATATAATAAAAATATTTTAACGGACGCTCACTGAGAGGTCTACAAAAAATTTATTCAAGCTATTAAAATTAAAGCCAATGATAAAATAATTGAATTTTTTATAAGGCCTAACTTCACGGCTTAAATAAATGTGTTAGTTCTTTAAATGCAGAAACGCATTTCATCTCTTTTCTTCTTTTTACTTCTTTTACTTCAAAAAATACGACGCCCTTTCTAGACAGCGATTACCGTCTGATGGTACTTGCTGAAAGTGAAACTTTTATCCTCACTTGCTGTCAGCACCATGCTATGAATGCTAGCTTATTCAGGCGATGAGCGCAGATAGAAAATATGGTTGAACTCATAGAAAAGGTACATACCAAAACTAATCTGTTCGATAAGTAAACGTAAATTTTCGAGCTCGCATTATTAATATATGAAAAGTTTTACAAATTTTGTAATTTTGGCGTTGACTTGAAGTCCGAACGGAACCAATGACACTACCAAAATAGAAGCAATGACTTTCTGTAACTGCCGTATAGATTTTTTTTATTTCGTTCTTGTAAACGAGAGATTTTAAAATTACGCAAGGAAAGAAGTCTGGCTCAATCAAATGCGAATTAACCAAATAGACAGTTACCATATCTCGACGATCTCAAGGTTTGCAGCGTTCTAATGCTAGTCCTAAATGAATTTTCTGTCTCATATTTAGAGGTTAAAGCACAACTGGACTAGGGCAGATTGTCATATGAAAATAATAATATATATATATGAAAATAATATCTTGTCACTTATATTAATATGACCATATTCTTTTACTTTTATTAAGAGAAATATTTTTCCCCAGTGCATGCAGAGGAAAAACATGGTTGTGATATGGTCACAATAACCACATTATATTTTCTGTTATAATGTATAGTTGATGCAAACAAATTATAATTGTTTTCATCAATAATTTTATCACCATAAATATTTTTTTTTTTAACATTTAATCATTATTTTATTACTGTACACAAAAATGCAAAACCAAAACTATGAATCACAACCCAACTTATAAACTTATTAACTTATATTTTATTAACCATAAGATGTTAACTTATTATTTTTTAACTATAAAATATTCACCATAATATATTATTAATAACCAAAGTTTGCTTCTAAAAACATATTGTTTTAGGACCTGGCA
Organism: Gymnosoma rotundatum; assembly: GCA_916610165.2. Taxonomy (NCBI): domain Eukaryota; kingdom Metazoa; phylum Arthropoda; class Insecta; order Diptera; family Tachinidae; genus Gymnosoma; species Gymnosoma rotundatum. Next base: position 96,566,141 of record OU744340.1, read on the forward strand.
AATTGCTTCTCTATACGCAAAGAAAAACATGATAGAGGTAACCATAGTCATGCAACCATAATGGTGCTTCAAAACAAAAATAAAAATGTATATTCTTACTATACATACATAATTATTTCAACTTTTTTAAATGTTTTGGTTTCCCTTTTATTTGTTTTCATATTTTGCATATTATTTTTTCACTTTCTCTAACAATAAAAAACAATTGTAAATTTAAGCTACCAGAAAAATTACTAAACTGTTAAGAACTACAACAAAATATTTCTTTGCGCTAACATTATTCTGTTGCTTTTAACCATATTTTGATTAATAATAACATGTTATGGTTAAATATTTTATATTGTTTTTAATAAGTTATAAAGCTTTGGTTGTGGTTGATATTTTTTTAAGTTAAAATCAACCATGTTGTACTTTTTGTGCACAGTAATCATATAATCGTTAAAAGTTAAAAATAAATGTTTATAGTGACTAAAGTTTTGGTAAAAACAACTATACATTGTTACAAAGAACATAATATGGTTAATGTGACCATATCACAACCATGTTTTTTCTCCGTGTATCAGTTTAATGATTTGTTTGTTAACAATCGATTCATGTAAAACCGAAAAAAATAGAAATTTATATACAATATAATTAACAGTTAATTCATTTTGTTTTGTGAATTTATAATTTTGAATAAAATAATGCTTTTATTTCGGAAAACATTTGCACTTTGACATTTGCAACCATATTATGATATTTTCGGTTAATCATTTAGTCTTTATATTTAAATATAATATTATTACATTTAATTAAAACATATTAACATTTTGAACATAATTGCGTTTATACTTTACCAAATTGGTATTATTAAAAGTAACATTAATACTTTTTGCTTATAACCAAATAATTCAACCATTATATGTTGCTATTAGATTTTGTTTGCCTCAACCATAGTTTTTTTTCGTGTGCTAATTTTTATACCAATTCCAAGTATTTCTTTTGGTAAAAAATAGAAACCCCTATTAAATTTATAAAAAGAGTTTTTATGTCTGTATGAATTTAAAACATAACTGAACTTAATTATGAATAAGAAGTGACATTTATGTTTCCGTTAAATTGTTCGTAGTGAAAATATGTATCATTAATTTCCCATAAAATACATGTTGCCTTCGTTGAACTGCTGCTGAAATATGAAATTAATATTTATATAAAATTTATTGGATGAATTCAAAACAAAATATTTAAATTTTATATCTACTGATACTTTTCATAAAAAAGCTCTGCTGCCAAGCTTCTCAAATTTACAGACACTAACAGCCCGATTCTGTGCACTTGATAAGTTCAAAACATTGAGTATTTATCAACTTTTGAATATTTATCAAGATTTGGTATTCTACTACAAAAAATAAAAGCTTTTAAGTTGATAATTTATCAAAGTCGAATTTGGTATTGATAACTCTTTTTTATTTTGTGTGTGTGTATTTAAATTCGGTAAATGGTGCACGCTTCAAGTAAATATCAACATAATAGATTCTTTTTTAAAATACGTGAACAAATTTACGTATCCTTTTAGAAAAATAGAAGAAGAAATAATTGTGTGAAATATTTCGGTTTCTTTTACGGGTTAATGAATTATACAAATCTATACGTTTATTAATATTCTTTATAGCCAATTAATTTGTAATAATTCTTGCAAAAAAAAACCGACTTTAAGACAGATTTCATCTGTCTCCCTATAACGGTTCAAGAGTATGGCCACATAAGTTACATTACATTAAATATTGGGACACTCTTATATCTCCAAATTTTATACTTGTTCAACTGTTTAATCGTTTCGCAATATACATCAAATTACAGCAACTATAGAGTAACCCTTTATTTTTAAAATTCAAATTATATACTTGCTCTTGTAATAAATTAAGCAATCAAGTTCTTTTAAATTTCACTCGTCTGTTTATAACGGATCATTAATTTGCCCATACACATCAGATTATATCAACTATTGTTAAACCCTTTAATTTATAATTAAACATTTTTATACTTATTATTATACCAAACAATGTAGTGCACATTCAGTCTAAAATGCAGGTGTTTGTAAACAACGGGTCAAAAAATACGGCCATATAGAACAAATAACATTATTTTGGGAACACCCTTTAATTTCTAAAATCAAATTCTATTCTTCTTGTTATAGCAGACTTAGCAAAACAGGTTCCTTGTAAATTGCAGCTGTCTGTCTACAACTGTTCAAAAGTGTGGCCATAAACATTAAATTAAATAAACTCTTGGCGCACTCTTTAATTTTTAAATTTTAATGTAAATACTTGTGTCTATAACGACCATATCAATCAAAATTATGTCAAATTTGCAGTGGTTTGTCTATAACGGCCCATATAAGTAAATTTACATCAATTATGGGGCACCGTTTTTTTTTAAGATTTATTTTTGTATTACTTTTTGTTATTGGGAGCTATAGTAATGCGCAGTCGTTTTGAATTTTACAGAATCGCCCTTTACAGTTCGTAATACACGTAAAAATATGTATGTTGTATCGGGACACCCTTTAATTTTTAAGATTATGAACTGTTTTTTAAATGGGACCAATCTGTAAGCATAATCTATCAGATTACTAAAAATTTTCAAAATCGGCGCAGAAATGTCTTAGTTCTGCAGGCACAAACATAAAAAAACAACATTCAGTCGAATTGTATAACCTCCTTCTTTTTTTGAAGTCGGTTAAAAGTACTTAATTAGTTGGTGTATCCATATTTTTGCTTTTCCCAATAATTTAAATTAATAAATTTAATTTAAATCAACTGTCAATAGAAATTCACCACACTGGTGAATTTCAAAAGCTTTTTATTTATCAATGTTTCCACAGAATACCAACCGAACTTTTAGTTGATAAAAATCTTGACAAAATATCTTGATAAAAAATTTATCAAGAATTCACAGAATCGGGCTGTAAATCTCTTTATTTTGCATCTTTTTGAGCATAATGTCACTCTGCACCGTAATAATTGAACTTAAACCAAATGTGTTAATAAATTTAATATTCTAATTAAAATGAGACAAAAACTTGCATAATATATACAGTTCCCTAGCAAAGGGAAAAGCAAACAAATTTCGAGGAAAATTTTCATTCACGATAAGGGGAATATTTTGTTTACATGAACAATTGGTAAAATGAATTATTCACGATTGCAATTTGGTTAAAAAATGAAACCATTTCGAGTGAATAGGTATAATAGATGGTGATAGGAGGTGATCTTATCCCTAATTTAAGTACCTCAAATTTCAGTTAGCAGCAATTTAACTACTTCTCTTTATATGTGTGTATGTATTATGTTGTTGCTGTGGTAAGTTTGTATTCCAAATTTTGTTTGTTGCTGTTGGTGTAGCCTGTTGTGCTGTTAAAATTTTTCGCTGCTTTAACACTGACTGTTTCCTTTTGCTTTTGGTATTATAATTGATTTGTAATAAAATATCGAATTGGTCGTAAAAAAATACACAGGGAATAATCAAACTTAAAAAGTAAAATATTATTGGGTGCTAATTTTCTTTCTAATTGTTTGTGTCTGTGACTGATTTTGTGTTTAAGTTGTTGAGAACTCTGAAACGAGAACTGCTTGGAAATTAATTGTACACAAGTAAAATCAATTTACTTGAATATTAATCTTCGTATTAAAAAAAATATGTACGAGGGCTGCTATATATATTTCTGGCCTGGCAACACTGAGTGCTGCCAAGTGTAATCTGACATTTCTATTGGAAAGTTTGTCATTTTTAAGCATAACCGTACTCAAAACGTTTTGACGTACGACCATTATTTGTGTTGTTAACATTGACTTGAAAAAATTCATATAGAAAAAAATGGAATTAACTCGTGAACATTTTCGTGCCATCATTTTTCACAACTTTCGACGTGGATTATCACGACAAGAGCGCATTGATGAACTTAAATCTTTGTATGGCGATGAAGCACCATCCTATAGCACTGTGAAAAATTGGTATAATGAATTTAATCGTGGCCGAAGCTCGCTCAAAGACGAATTCCGTGAAGGTCGTCCAAAAACGGCTGTTGTGCCAGAGATTATTGAGGCCGTGCGTGAACTCATAATGCAAGCTCGACATGCGACATACCGAGAGATAGAGACATCCTTGGACATTTCTTCCACCAGCAGACATTCGATACTGCATGAACACCTGGCCGTAAAAAAGGTTTGTTCTCGTTGGATCCCGCACAATTTGAAAGTCGTTCAAAAAAAGGCTCGTGTCGATTGGTGCAAAGAAATGTTGCAAAACTACGATTGCGGTGCTTCAAAAGACGTTTATAAGATCGTCACAGGTGACGAATTATGGATCTATGCGTATGAGCCCGAAACGAAACAACAATCGACCGTGTGGGTCTTCAAAGACGAGCGAAATCCAACTAGAGTTCGGCGAAACTGGTCATGTGGCGACTGTTCCGCTTGAGCAACGTAGGACGGTCACTTCTGAGTGGTACACTACAATTTGTTTGCCTGAAATCATCGGAGAAATTCGAAAAACCAACAAGAGAAGACGAATCATTGTTCACCATGACAATGCGAGCTCTCACACATCGGTTCAAACCAGAGCGTTTTTGACCGACCAAAACGTCGAATTAATCGGTTATCCGCCGTACAGCCCTGACTTGGCACCTAATGACTTCTTCTTGTTTCCGCACATCAAGAAAAAAATGCGTGGTCAACGATTTTCGTCGCCAGAAGAAGCTGTTGAAGTGTTCAAAAACCATGTTTTACCACTTGATCTTGAAGCACTTTTTGCACTCAATCGGAGTGCAAAAAGTGCTTCGACAACCGGTTTGAGCGCATGCAAAAGGGGATAAATCATCCTGGAGAATAATTTGGAAAAACAATAAAACCATTTTTGATTATAAATATTTACATTTTCACTATTAGGCCAGAAATATATGGAGCAGCCATCGTATAACTGAGTATATAGTTTCTTTTTAAATTATTTTTTTTTGTTATTTAAAACTAAATAAGAAAAATTAGCTGAATCATTTAAAACCAAACTAAATAAGAACATAATTGTTCAATCTACACTTTTTGAACAGAAGCGTTAATCTAATAAGTTCATTACTAAATTTAATTGGTCTTATTAGTTTTGTTGCACATTAATTAAGTGCAAAAGGAAGAAAACAACAACCAGATGCAAATGACATAATTTTCTAATTATCATTATATGGCACAGCAGTAAGGAAACTGATTAAATAAGGATTTTAATCAATGTAATAAAAAGGGAAAATCTAAGCTTGAAAAAAATATATATTTAAAGAAAAATTAAGTAAAGCCGTTTTTAAATTTATCCAAAGTAGTGTCAATAATATGTTTTGAGGATAAAATTGTTATTTTTTATAAGATATGCATGTTCATATATGTACACTACTAAGGAAAATGTTTCTATGTTTAACACAGAGATATTTATTTTATAATAAAATATTGATTTCAGCCTGATCTCCCGTTTTTTTTTAAGTTCTTTCAGTTTCATGCAGTATTTTCTACCAATCAATATCATCAATCAATTTGTCCTTCTTTTTTAAATATTTTTTCCAACTAATGCCCATCAATCATATGTCATGTTGTGCGGCTTTAAACTGGAACAAAACGTCACATATAAGGACTGTCATGCATTTGATATACTCTAGTTAAATGCTGCATCGTAAACAAAACAACAAACATTTTTATTATTTTTCTTGCTTTTGCTTTAGAATGTTTAAATATAATTGAAATTTAATACACTTTAATGTTTTCTAAATTCCCACATAATCTGTTCATCCTTTTTTTGCTTTCGTCCAATAACTTTTAAGTCTTTTAACAAATAACCAAGAAAAAAAAACTAAAATGACAGAAACATTCTGCGAAAACAATGTAAAAAAAAATCACTAAGACCAAATAATTTTAATTAACATTATATATCCTTTTTTTTGCGAAATATAAATTTTTTTTTTATAAAAAAATGAAGGCTAATCTAGTAAAAACATGTTAAAATAACGAAATGTTAAAAAACCACAAACTCCGCTACTCACAAAGCGTTTGGTTTTTGTGTTTGTATGTGTGTTAATGTAAATGAATGTGATAGGTGGTATGGTAAAGGGTTAAAACCACCAGGCTGAAAATAAAAAGTTTATTTTTTGTCATTATCTACCTATCATTTTCCAATACTATTTTCCCCAAATGCCAATTTTTAATGCCAAGTACACCATTGAAAAAGCATGATTAACGTAACCTTAGTCTAAGAGCAACATTTTATGGTTGTTGCATTTAAAAGTAACACAGAGGGCTTGGAACCATATTGTTGTCGAGCATTACCATAACATGGTAAAGTATAAACATTATAATAATATCGTGTTTAAATATAAACATTAAATAGTTAAATTAAAATATCATAATATGGTAATTTTACGTAAATCATATCTCGCAAGTGCAAGCATTTTCTGAAATGAAAGACTTAATTATTTACTTTTTTGTTTATTAATGATTGGTTGCAAAAAACAAATTCACAAAAATCATTTTAAATATTTTTTTATACTCATTTTTAACTTTTAAAATAATATTCTAGGGATTTCTCGTCCGATTGCTAGCAAATAAATCAATAAACTAATAAAAAAATCATTCCAACCTAAAACAATCATACATTTAGTATTATAAATACATATATATAGTAAAATGTATCATATTATTGCTAATAAGTTAAAAAACTTTGGTTGTGTTTTGATTTTGTTTTGGTTAGAGACAACTATTTTACATCCATTGATGATTGAATGTTAACAAAAAAATGTTCTTCGTAACTGAAGTGTTATTAAAAAAAACTATGATTGTTGTGACCATATCACAATTATGTTTCTTCTCTGCGTTCATATACTAAAATACTTTATAATGAAGCGTTTATCAAAACCGACTCACAGTACAATTTATCTGTTCTGTCTTGATTTGTATAGCAGATACCTTGCAAAGCTCCACAAGATTGTACTTCCTTAACATTTCCTTTAAAGATGCCTAAGAATTACAAGTTATAAAATTGTCAATAGATCTCTAGTAATTTTAATATGTAGCCATTGGCCGTTTTAGCCCAGTGAGCAGATTAGACAAGTCTGAGATCACTTAAAATACAGCTGAACTGTAATCAGCCCTTTTAAATTTTCATTTAGTGGGCGAAGCTTATTTTTCAAAAGAGATAATATCTATTAGGTTGAAGTGTTTGAACTGGCAGAGTTCCCTAACAGAATTTCTTTAAAGTCGGCTTGTTACCGTTTGATTTTTCTTTAAATGGGGCAGAATGCAAAGTAACTTAAGCAGTACGTGAACCAAACAGTTTACCGGAAGTCATTTGCCTAAGCCGCATTTGCGTCCTTTCAACGTTCGATAAACACAAAAATAAATGCCTTAAACACGACGAGAAAGTTTTCGCTCACATTTTATAGCCACGGTCTACATATGGGTTGACTTCAATGAGTTTATTAACCATTACACTTTAGATTTCTTTTTTTCAATATAAAAATTTTTCATTTCAGTATCAACCTTTAAAAAAATTACCTTATGTGATTAAACAAAACATGTAAGCAAATGGTTATATAAGGAACGACAATTTTTTTCTTTTAACTCAATCAACACTAAAACCGATAGTAACCTTTATCACGGGGTCCTCTTCATTTTTTTTTCTTTTTCGTCAGCCACTTTAAAGTCATCGTCACCGTAACCATTCCATTGACAGAGGAATTTTGAAAAAAAAAATGAACCACAAAGTTTTTTGTTTTATTATTTTGCTTTTTTCACTTGTCGAGCAGAAAGGCTTAAGGCATGTGAACATGTTGTGTTCATGTGTTAAAAAAAATCGTTAAAACGATATAAAAACCACATTAAAACCTTAAAAAGAAAAATTGAAAGGTACAATCGTTGTATTTTAAATTCCTTAAAATTCGATTGGATTATCTCGATAATTTAAGGAAAGAATAAATTTTGGTCAATCAAAAGTAAATTATCAAATTTATCTTTTTTTTTTTTACAAATAATACGTATTTAAATGTAGAAGGAATATAAGTTAATAAAAAGAGGTAAGGTTTATTCTTTTTTTAATTGAAATGCGCAATGTTGATTTTGAGAGCTGAAAACATGGTTTCTTCATATTTTTATTTAGTTTGTTGTTAACTGACAATGGGTAAATAAATAAATCAATACTTATTTTGTTTAGGATACCCATTTAATTAAGAAATAGGTTATTGTAATTAACATTTTATACTAATGAAAATGACAATTAACGTTTTTAAGAATTTTTTGTAAGCATTGCAAATCACATACGGCAACTAGTAATGACAAATAAAATATAAATTAAATTAAAAATACGGAAAACTTTTATTAAAAAAATTAATTTGAAAAAAATTTTTTTTTACCCTCAATAATCAATATCGGTGATTTATTCATTAAATCGGGATAAATAAAAAAGACATGTTTTCACTTCAAAAACCAACAGAAATGAAAAAAAAACAAAAACCGACATTAAAGGAAACCTTAAAGTATAGAAGTCCAAAACACGAATATCACATATATTCTTATGTACATATTTGTTAATGTCAAAAATTTTCTTATACAAGTCAAACAAATTGACGGATATCGTAAGTTTGTTGTATAAAGCTTCAGAAAAATCTTTTTTTTTGTGCCTGTTTTCTCACCTCAGTAACTGACTAGAATATAAATTGGAAGAGGCAATACCTTTTAAGTCACAAAATCAATATAAAAAAGTTATTGTAAATCAAATACAAAAAATATTCAATACTAAGGCGACTAAAAGGGTTAAATAAAATAACATCTTAAAATTTATATGCATCGCACGTTACCTTTTAGAACTTAAAGTGTTCAATTAAATAACAAGAGTAAACAAACTTACGAGTGTTTTTGACATGATAACCCTTTAACCAGCACTTTTTTTAAACGTACCATAACGCTCCTTTTATGGTTTTGTTTGACCGTAAAGGTACCTAGTTGATGGAACATTTTTCTTACCTTACTTTGAAAGGTAATTCTTAAGGGGAATGTAGACTTCTAGAAACGGTTTTTGAAAACAAAATTTGTTTTAAAAAGATATCTGTGCAGTTTTTAAAATGCAAGGGCAAAAACCCAATATTTTAAGCGATATTTTTCAAGAGTAGCTTTTTTTATGAAATGATCGTTTAATTCTTGCGAGAAATTTTTTAAAGAAATTTATTGAATAAATTTTTTTAAAACAGTTGATATTAAACTTTTTTTAAAGTGCGTGGTAATTATTTCCCTACAAGGATAAGTTTCTAGCAGCGTTGCCAGAAGCTTTGAGAAGAAAATCATCATAGGCAGAAAGAAATATCATATTTTACGGAAATAATCATCATTTTTTCAATACAAAATTTTATTTTAAAATTATAATTAAAATACATATATTAACATATATTGTATATGTTAAAATTATTATTGTTTAAACTGTACGAAGTTTTACGAAGAACTATTGCTCTAATATATACAGGGTTACATATTTTTAATATTATCTTGGTTAATTTTTAAATTAAAGCTTATTGCTAAGTAATCTTTTGCGTTTAAGATACCTTCGAGAGTGCTGTTTCTAATCTATTTCTATATTTAGTTTTGTTTAAATTGACTGTTGAGAATATTCGTTCTTCATTTGCTGAAGTAATGGGAAGCCTTATTAAGTTTTGAACAAATTTTGACAACACCGAATAAGCTGGAATGTTGTCAGCACGAGTTATTTTTGAAACATTTAACCAAAATTTCTCACAGCTAAGACTATCTAGAGTTGTTAAATGTTCACAGAATTCTATAAAACTGAATAAATTTGAAAAATTGTGTATTAAAGCCTGTCAGAGAATTAATTTTTCTATTTATAATTTTCAAAGGGTCAAGAGATGAGAGCTCTTTTAAATACGCGTTGTTAAAATCAAATCGTCTTAAGATTTGCTTACTTAACTCAATGTAAAATGCCATACAATTTTCGATAAATTAATATTTTTCCGTTGCAGTAAGCTATGAGCTAGATATTTTTTGTTAAAAGAAAAACCCCAGATAGACTTCTTCGTTGTGTAGAAATAGACTTTCATTTTCAAAGTCAAGGTCATTATTGAGACTCGTGTTCACATATTCTGTTTGTATAAAATTGTCTAAAATTTTTAGGCAAAGGCGTTGCAGTTCCTTATACATTTTATGTTCATATTTGAAGGGATGAGCTTTAAAAATTTTGTTTTGTTTACAATAAGCTGATACAAATCTTAACTTCACTATGTTGTACAATAACGGTGAAAGTACTACACACTTAAAGTAAAAAAAATCATAGTTTTTATAAATAAGAATTCATAATTTAAGAAAAAAAAAATCATCAAATCATATTTTGGTTCAAAAATCATCTAAAATATGATAAAATCATCATTTTGACAACGCTGGTTTCTAGTGTATTTTTAAAGGGTACTTAGTTAGTTTCTTCTTCCAAAACTAGTCTTTTTTAAATAATAAACCTATGTTTTCTCAAGGCCAGTAGCAAATTTTTTAAAATTTACATTTTTAAAATACTCTTTGTTATTCCTTTTTCTAACCTTTCCTTTTTAGAAACTTATTTATAAAAGGTATTTTAAATCGTTTCTTTCTTTTTTTATATCCTACACTATAGGTGAAAAAGGGTATTTCTAAGTTTGTTATTTCGTCTCTAATCTCTACAATAAAATTTCCACATTAAGTATATTTTGAGTTCTTACGCACAGCTAAGTTGATAGAGCCATATCCTTCTGTCCGGCCGTGTTCGTGCTGAAATAAACTTTGGTAAGGCCTAAGATCAGCTAGAGAAAATTTAAATACGCCAAGTGATCAGACATGGTTTCGAAAATTTTAAAACTGAAAATCAGCTAGATCGGTCCATGTACTTAGAGGCACCAGCAAATAACCACAACTATCTCTAATTTTTCCATATTTTTTCAACTTTGGCTTATATAATTTTAGATAGTTATTTTTAATTATAAAAAGTAAGAAAACTTAGTATTACTTACGAAGTTGGTTGTTGTTTATGATTAAAAATAATGAAATTAAGTTGGGACAACAACCCTAAGTAAACTTAAATTTTCCGGGGAACAGAAAAACTTTATGGTAGGAAAGAATCTCTTTTGCCATTAAATACTTTCTTTTGACTTTTCAATTAGAATTCTGCACATATACTATACGTGTGATTAAACATATATGGTGAAGGGTATATAAGATTCGGCATAGACGAATATAGCACTCTTACATGTTTTTTGCCTAAAATTGTATGTTGAGTATAATAAGAATTTAAAAAAAAGTAAGGACAACCACCTGAAGGAATACTATGTAATAAAGACAACCACTAATATTCACTACAAATATACAATATATATACAAATATAGCCAGCTACTACAACCCAGAGAAAAACTTAAAACTTTTAACGCTTTTTTGAACAGAATCACTTAATAGTAGTAAAGAGTTTCTAATTAAATAATATAAATATAATAAATTGATAATAATAATAGTTTTTTAAGGTAGGTTTTTTATAAAATATACTTTATGGTATTTTCTAAAATTTTTACTTTTCTTTAATTGCATTTTTTGTTCTAAACTAATTGTAAAGTACTTTTTGAAAGATATTTTTACAAAGGTACTTTTTTGTTGGTACTTTTAAAGTATTTTTTTACAAAAGTACTTTTTGTTGGTACTTTTTGAAAGATAAATACTTTATAGTAAGTTTTTTCCAATGGTATTTTAAAACGTTTATATATTTTAATATTTTAAGGTCTTTTTCAACATTCTTGAAAAAATATTTCTTTAAAGATACGTTTTTAGAGTTTTTAAACTAAATAGTACTTTTTGAATATTTTCAAAGGTTCCTGTTTCAAGCTTAGCAGTTTAAAAATAAAAACTCTGATTTATATTCATATGGATTTGATACTTAAAGCTTAAATAAAATCCTAAAATTATTGCTTTAGGGTAAAATCATTTTCTTTTTATTGTTCAACTATTAAAATCAGACATTTATTGTTTTTTTTTACCCTTTTAGTATTAAATTTTTTTTTCAAACCCTCTTAACAAAACATACTTTTTTATATTCTTCCATGCCTTTCTATTAAAATTTATTAATATTTTACATTCCATTTGAATTTTTTTTTTTTGTATTTATTAGAATTTTATTTGAAAAACTAGAAGAAAAAAAGGCTGAAAACCTTTGAATAAATGTTGTTCCATTCGTGGTTGAAGGTAGAAGTGAAAATCAATATAAACGTTAACAGCCATAAATCTAATTTTCGTTCGTTGTCGCTACTTATGTTCTTTGCTTTCAATGAAAAACAAGAAAGCCAGAAAACTTATTTGTATTGAATTCGTGTTAGAGTCTGAGTGTTTAATTTGATTCTCCAGTTACAAAATGTAAAAATTGGAAAAAATGCAGAAAAACGTTTTTGTAAGTTTTAATAAAAAAAGGAAAACTGAAATTTACACGACGAATGAATGTTATTGAAACAGAAATAAAATTTTGTAACAACTGCCGAAATGTGAATCATAAGTTATCACAATTATGGTTGTTTTTTTTTTTTTTTTAGCAGGAAAGTTACATTTAACCATGATGTGTTTTTTTTTTGTGTTAGTTTTCTCGAGTTAGTCATAAAAAGAGTAGGTGTTGGTGACTGTTTTGTAACGACTCGGTTTTTGAATTTAGATTTAGGGGATTTTTAAGGATTTGTTTTTTTTTTCCTGTCTTTGCTTTCGTTTTATTTATGGGTGTCGCATTCAGTAGAAGTAATGAAAATATTTTATATATTTTTGGAAGGCTTTATTGGATAAAAGTTGGTTTTTGCATGAGTATAAGGTTTGAACCGAATTAGTGTGGTTAACAAATAAATTATTATCTTTTAATTTTTACTAAAAGTATCTTTCACATCAGATTTGCTTACTGGAATAACAATAAAAATTTGTTTTCTTTTCGAAAGCAGTGTTGAATAAAGTTAGAATTTGCTTCCTTAAAAACCATGATTAATGTTCATCTCAATATAATGCCAGTACTTATGAGATAAATTCTGTGTATTAGTATTCAATATTTTTGGTATGATGTTTTTATACGAAATCTTTAAACAAACGTTGCGACAAATCTTTGCTTTTCTTTTTATTTAAAGTTTTTGTCGTTTTTTAGGTCTTGAGATGTTGAAGCGTGAATTTCACAGTTAATAAATCTTCATTTTGTAATAAATTTTTTCTTCAATAAACACTTAAATATTTAGAAATGTGTGTTTGAGTATATGGGGTTTTTTATATACATATATTTATCACAAATCATGATTTTGTATACTTATGCAAATTTTCTTCAATCACTTACCGATAGATCACCACCGTAAAAAGGATGTATCACAAATGTTTCATTTCCTATGTGTATGACACCACTAACACCATTGCACGTATGAAATGCCGCACTAGCACCTGGATAATCTTTAACCGTGCCATGATAATAACAATGTTCAATATCCTGAAAATATAAAAACATAAATATTTGTCAAGCATTATTATCAGCATTGATTTATGTGATTTTTTGTTGTAGAATTTTAAAATTAATGGTTAATAATGTTGTGATTCCGTTTTGTGTTTCATTTAAAATATAATAAATAAACATGAGTTTTAACTTCCGGATTTGATTTTGATTAAAGGTTTTTGTCATTTAGCTTTTTATTTGACAGTTGCGGGTAAAGACTAACAGCGTTATGTATAACCAAAAGTTAGCGACTGTTTATAAACTGTAGTCAAATAGCTGCCAACTAGCAAATCGATTTGCCTTAGCAGCTTCTTGGCACAATGTTTATTCTTAAACGATTTTTAACTGACTGCTAACTTTAAGAAAATCAACTCTGAAAATGGATTGTGTCCCTACTAAATTACTTTTTTTTCCTTATATCACCCCTGATTTTGTCGTTTGAACATACATTTATTTTCCCTCCATATTTTTTATTCACCATATTCTTTATTCACAAATTGACACTAAACAGCTGTTGCACAGAAGATGGCAAGTGTTTGACAACTCACTAACAAGTGTTTAGCAGTAAGTTGTTCGCAGATTGTTTGCTAGTTATAGTTAAACTCTATGCTAACTTCATGCTAATTTTTAGTTATACATAACGCTGTAAGTGTAGGTTTATATTTTAAATATGGTTTTAATAAACTTATTTGTAGAGAAGACTTTTGTTTATATAGATGACAATTATTATTCTATATTTGCTACAAATTTTATTTTCCTCTTCATGGACTATTTGCTGCAATCTTATCTAGTGCTAAACAACTTGACCCAGCTTTTTACATCCAGCTATAGATAGATAGTAAGGTTTAAGGTGTTGGCCAACCAGGTCAGGATTAAAAACTTTTTCCTTTAAACATTAGCAATCTGAAATACTACTCTTTCTTTAACCTTCTTTTCGAAGCGATATCAGTTAAGCGTTTCACTCTATCTACTGTCAATAATTATTTAGAATATTTACTTAGAATTAATATATAATTAGAATTATTGACAATTTTTTATCTCGTAGTAAACCTAACTATTTTTCGTAGAATAAAACTCGTTCATTTATGAATTATAATCATACTCACCCACTGGTGAATTAAAAAATTCTTGCAAAAAATCGACTTCAAAACAGATTTTAGCTGTTTGTCTATCAATCTGCCTATAAGGGTTGAAAAGGTTATCTATACATATTTATTTACTATCAACTATTGGGATGCCCTTTATTTTCTAAAACCACATTCTATACTTACTGTTATAACAGACTTGGCAATACAGGTTTTTTGAAAATTTAAATGTTTTGTGTAAAACTGTTCACGAGTTTGGCCATTTACATCAAATTATATCATCTATTGTAATACCCTTTACTTTATAACTTTAAGAATTTACTGCCGTATTCATAGAAACTAAAACAACTTTGAAATATGTTTTATGACAAATTTTTCATACAAATTTGTCCTAAAATATATTTCAAATCAATTTTGATTTTCTATGAATACGGCAGTTACACTTTTTATTACACTAAACAAAGTAGTTGAAATTCTATATTATTTTAAAGTGTTTGTATATACCGATTTATAAGATACAGTCATATAGGTCAAATAATATTGATTTTTTATAAAACCTCTTGTAGCGGAATTATACTTGTTCTTATAGCGAACTAAGCAATACAGGGTCTTATTGAGTTTCAACAGTTTGTCTAAAACTGTTTAACAGTTTTGGAATATATATTAAACTAAATAAACTATTGCGGCAACCTTTACTTTTAAAACTTTTTATATTTGTTATTATAATGGTCATAGCATTCGACACTTTTCAATCGTTTATCTATAACGGTACTAAAGATAAACCCATATGGGTGAATTTAAGTCACCTATGGGGACATTCTATTGGGAGTTATAGTATTGAGCAGTCTTTTTAATTTTAGGACGGTGACCATTACTGTTTGTAGTACATGTTGTATTATGACACCGTTCCCTTTTAACGATTATGAACGCAACCAATCTGTAACCATTACACTTAAAATAAAGAAAAACTTTTCAAAATCGGTTTAGAAATGACTGAGTTCTGCAGGCACAAATATAAAAAAGCAACATGCAGTCAAATTGATAACCTCCTTCTTTTAAACCGACTTCAAAAATTGCAAATACCTATGATTTTTTATTTACTTAATTTTTTTCTGGGAACTATTAAAACATATTCTTCTATACAATACTGA
The DNA here is from genome assembly GCA_916610165.2 of Gymnosoma rotundatum. Lineage (NCBI taxonomy): Eukaryota > Metazoa > Arthropoda > Insecta > Diptera > Tachinidae > Gymnosoma > Gymnosoma rotundatum. Next base: position 96,581,899 of record OU744340.1, read on the forward strand.
ACTTCATATGTAATAAAAATTTAAAGTTCCACTTAACAGGATGGCTGTGACTGCTTGAATAAGTAATAAAAACATTTAAATATCGTAAAATTCCTATCCCTTCCAATATTTTTACTAATTAATCAATCACAAAAGCTTTTTTAGCCATGCCATAATTATTCGAGAAACGATCAAAAACAATAATTTGGTAGTGATCTGATTTTCTTTTGCTATTGCTAAGTAAACTTTTATTAAGTGCAGACATTGTGTCAATTTTAAAGCGGATTATGCTTTGCTGATTCAACAGGTTAATTAACAATTAATTCCAAACATCACCCAAGTTTTATAAAAGTATTCTGTTGCAGAACCGATGCTAACAATAAGATTTTGAAAATAATTAATTTATAAAGAATATGAAAGCAATGACAACTTAAAACAGCGGAGAAATTCTTCTAAGTGTTCATTTTCGAGACAGCAAAAAAGGAAAATAAATTGTAAAACGCTGCTACAAAATAAATTAAATATAAATATTTTGCGCATGAGGTATCAACATGTGGTATCAACAAGACGGTGCCTCATCGCATACAGCAAGGAATACAATGGTATTGCTGCGAGACCTTTTTCCACAACAAGTTATTTCAAGAAACGGTGTTACTGATTGGCCTCCACGGTCACCTATTTTTACTGGCTAAGACAAATCTTATATACCCTTCACCATTTATGTAAACCTAGTGTAGTAAAGTAACAAAAAAAAAAAAAAACAAAAAAAATATATTGAGGTGACAGGAAATTAAAAAATAAGAAAAAAGAATTCAGTAATATACATATATAATTACACATAAAAATGTCATCAGGTGTTACGAGGGCTGCTATATATATTTCTGGCCTGGCAACACTGAGTGCTGCCAAGTGCAATCTGACATTTCCATTGGAAAGTTTGTCATTTTTAAGCATAATCGTACTCAAAACGTTTTGACGTACGACCATTATTTGTGTTGTTAACAGTGACTTGAAAAAATTAATATAGAAAAAAATGGAATTAACTCGTGAACATTTTCGTGCCACCATTTTTCACAATTTTCGACGTAGATTATCACGACAAGAGTGCATTGATGAACTTAAATCTTTGCATGGCGATGAAGCACCATCCTATAGCACTGTGAAAAATTGATATAATGAATTTAATCGTGGCCGAAGCTCGCTCAAAGACGAATTCCGTGAAGGTCGTCCAAAAACGGCTGTTGTGCCAGAGAACATTGATGCCGTGCGTGAACTCATAATGCAAGATCGACATGCGACATACCGAGAGATAGAGATATCCTTGGACATTTCTTCCACCAGCATACATTCGATACTGCATGAACACCTGGCCGTAAAAAAGGTTTGTTCTCGTTGGATCCCGCACAATTTAAAAGTCGCTCAAAAAAAGGCTCGTGTCGATTGGTGCAAAGAAATGTTGCAAAAATACGATTGTGGTGCTTCAAAAGACGTTTATAAGATCGTCACAGGTGACGAATCATGGATCTATACGTATGAGCCTGAAACGAAACAACAATCGACCGGTGGGTCTTCAAAGACGAGCAAAATACAACGAAAGTTGTTCGTGGAAGAAGCCCTAACTTGGCACCTAATGACTTCTTCTTGTTACAGCACATCAAGAAAAAAATGCGTGGTCTACGATTTTCGTCGCCAGAAGAAGCTGTTGAAGTGTTCAAAAATTATGTTTTATAGACGTCTCAATCGGAGTGGAAAAAGTGCTTCGACAACTGGTTTGAGCGCATGCAAAAGTGTATAAATCATGCTAGAAAATACTTTGAAAAACAATAAAACCATTTTTGATTATAAATATTCGCATTTTCACTATTAGGCCAGAAATATAAAGAGCAGCCCTCGTAATAGGTTAGTCATTATTAAAAAAATTTAGTATTGCCTTCAAGATCTCTTCAAAAGCTTTAAAATTATGTCGATATTGATATCTTGAAAAATATGATGCAACATCGTACTTTTCTATAAAAAGATCAGAGGCTCATAACTCGGAAAATACGAGCGAGCACTCGTTTTTTCACTTGATGTGTTTTTCTTATTCTCTATCGCTCCATATATTTGTTTTTTTTTTTTTTTTTATTAGAGTAACTTCACTAAACTAGATTTGTTTTGAATGAAATGGAAAAATTAGAGGCAGGCGTAGCATTTTTCCCGCTGCCTCGAAAGACATGGACCAATCTTGCTGATTTAGGTTTTCTCTCGATCATCTAGTGCCGGGGCAAAGATTATTTCGAGCCGAATATGGACGGACAGACGGATATCGCTCAATTAACTTCGCCATGCATAAGAACTCAGAAACTGATATTGTAGAAATTACACACGGAATGACAAACTTTCATATACACTTTTTCCACTTATGGTGAAGGGTATATAAACAAAAACAAACAAAAAACACTAAAAAAAATATATGTGCATTTAAAAATTTTAACCGGTTTAAATTAATTGCAGTAAACTTTAGTCTAAGTTTGGATAAATCGCAAACAAAAAATTTATTAAAAATGTAAACCTGCACCTGTCACTATATTTTAAAATAAATTTTAATAAATAAATTGAAAAATTCAATAAAATGTTTCCAACTAACGTTTTGACTTAAATAAAATCAAGAGAATTCGTTAAAGAATAAAAAGAATTCCAGTCTAACTCTTTTGAACTTTATTTAAAGTATGTATTTCGTAAAAAAAAGTTTTTGTACATTTGTTAAAATATTTTGTGCACGTATGTATGTCGTCTATATGTCGATCAAATGTCTATTAGTTTAATGCCACATGAAAAGGGCTTAATACCACACACACAGAACTGTACAAAAGAAATTTTATCAATTTATATTTGTAGGCGTATTTCTTTTTATTTGTTTGACAAGACATTCTTTAATTCGAAATGTTTTTAGATCTACTTTTGGCAAAGATTTCTTTGTGTGTGAATGTGAGTTTTAAAAATAATACCAACTTAAGTCCATGTGCAATTAAAGAAATGTCAATAATAATCGTACAATTTA